>JBBMOL010000131.1:14626-1214626 GCA_037954665.1 Laguncularia racemosa
TTGTTCACCTTTAGTGTAGATAACATACACTTTAGATGCTCCAAATGTTCTTCTTCGGATTTACTGAATATTAAAATATCGTCAAAGTACACAACAAGGAAACGACCATTGAAAGGTTTCAATACCTGGTTCATTACCCTCATGAAGGTGCTTGTTGCGTTACTTAACCCAAATGGCATCACGAGCCACTCATACAGTCCCTCCTTGGTCTTAAACGCCGTCTTCCACTCATCTCCGGGATGGATCCGAATTTGGTGATACCCACTCCGCAAGTCTATCTTGGAGAAGATAGTAGCGCCACTCAAACGGTCCAACATATCCTCGATGCGGGGTATAGGGAATTTATACCCTATGGTAATCTTGTTGATAGCTCGGCTATCAACACACATCCTCTAGCTCCCATCTTTCTTGGGAGTTAATAACGCTGGAACCGCATATGGACTTAAGCTATCCCGGATGAACCCTTTGTCCAAAAGCTCTTAGACCTTCTCCTGTAGGATTCCGGCTTCCTTGGGACTCATTCTGTAATGCGGGAGGTTTGGGAGACTAGCTCCGGGCACCAGGTCTATCTGGTGTTGAATGTCCCTCAGAGGGGGTAGCCCCTCGGGTAAGTCATTTGGAACCACTTCCTTGAACTCCTCAAGAAGATCCTTCACTGCCCCTGGCACTTCTCCATCAAGTTCCTCCCCTCCTTCGGTCACACCTTTCACGATGAGGGCGTGCACCACTCGCGACTCCCTTAAGTCTTCCATCACTTCCTTCTCAGATTGAGTGATAGTTAAGAATGATCGACTCTCAACCTTTTTTCCTTTAGCTCGTCCTTCCCTCTTCAATGGCAACAAGGTGTACTTCACACCCTCCTTCTCCAACCTATAGACATTCTCTTTACCCTCATGTTGCGCGTCTACATCAAATTGCCATGGTCTCCCAAACAAGATGTGGCAAGCATCTATGTCTACAATGTCGCAGAATGCTTCGTCGCGGTACTTCCCTATTGAGAAAGGTACCCTGCATCTCTCCTTGACTTCAATTTTCTCGGCTGCCTTAATCTAGCCAATAGTGTACGGATTCGGGTGCTTTTCGATGGGCAGCTGCAGTTGTTTTACAACCTCCCTTCCTATGACGTTCTCGCAACTACCGCTGTCTACTATTAACTTAAACAACTTCCCCATGATAGTACACTATGTACGAAACAACTGGTGTCTCTACATGATCTCTTCTTGCTTCGGGGTGAACATTATGCGCCGAATTACATATGTTGGTTCTGCTGTTTCTTCTTCTTCCTCATAATATTCTCCCTCTCCATCAGGCTCACAGCAGATCTCCTCATCATCTTCCTTATCAAGGATGTTGATGCTCTTCCTCGCTGGACATTCGTTTGACCGATGACCCAGTTGGTTGCATCGGAAGCATTTGCCCAATATGGGTTTAGCATAGGGATTATTCTGTCTTTGAGCTCCCTTCTGCTCCATCGGCTTCTTCCCCTCGCTTTTCTCTTCCCTCCTGGACATGTCCTCAGTTGGTTTATATGGTGTAGTCCTACTTTTCTCAAATACCGGTCGACTACCACTACCCACAACTTCGCTTACATATCCCTTCCATCCTCCTCCATATCTACTCCCTTGTTCCTACAACACAAGTTCGGCTGGGAGAGCCAAGTTCTTTGCTTCTATGAGAGTTCTCACCATCGTGACTCCAATCTTGTCTTTAATTTGGAGTTTCAGTCCTTCCACATACCTTGCAACTTGCTGACCTTCGCTCTCCCTCAAATCATTCAGCTCTGCCAACCTCATGAACTCCACCGTATACTCATGCACGGAGCGTTGCCTTTGGCGACACCGCTGATATTGTTGGAACAGTATTTGCTCGTAATCCGGCGGGAGGAAATCATGTTGCAGCAACTGCTTCATGCGGTACCACGATCTCACCGGGTGTTTTCCTTCCCTCTGCCTCCTACTTTGTAGCCTCTCCCACCATGCCGAGGCGCCACTCTTTAACCTGCATGCCACCATCCTTACACGATGGTCCTCAGGAATCTCCATGTAGTCGAAGAACCGGTCCACTTCCGCAAGCCAATCAAGGAAGCCTTCGATGTTGAGACTGCCATCAAACCGTGGGATGTTGACCTTCAAACGATAGTCTCCACCGTCCCCTTGTTCATAGCCTCCATGGTTCCTCCTGTAATCACCTTCTCTAGGGTGGTTTCCATGATGATCCATCCGATGACCACCGCCTCTACCACCACGCCCTTGACGTGGTCTACTCACGTACATATCATCACTTTCTTCGCTGGACTCCTCACTCTCCACACGTCTCCACCTGTTCTCAACGACAAGTCGGATCACGCGTCCCCCGAATTCCTCCACCGCATGTGGTGGATTTCTGCCAGCGCCTCTAACCCTATTGGGGTCTACCACCAGAGCATCGAAACGCTCGATCAGTTCATTAAGATGTCGTTCCATACGCCCAACCTTCTGATGCATTGCGTCGAACTCTACCCTCGGAACCCATTGATGGTTCCCTTGAAACCTCGCCTCTTGAACACTGTCAAGAGCACGGCCGCTATCATCGCCTTGATGAGTTGACATCTCCACAGGAAATAGCCTTACTCTGATACCAACTGACGCAGCGCGGAAAGCGAAACGAAACAACCCGAATATGGATTGGTTTCACACAACAAAGAGACATTCTTTGATGCAAATCTGGTTGTGCACAACCGGGAAAAAGGAGAAAATTCTCTCAAGAAAATGTATTTGATAATAAAACAAAACGTAACCCTAGCATATCTGACAAAAGGGTATTTATACTTCCCGTAAAATATCTAAAAGGGGAAAATCTAAGCGTACACGTGGAAATAAATAATAAAATACACGTCTATAACTTGTCGCATACACGGCCGTGCCTCCAGGCCGTATATGTTTCTGGGCAAGTGACAAGCCTAGTATACGGTCTCATACACGGCCGTGCCTCTAAACCGTGTATGATTCTGTGAAAGTTCCTGTTCGAATACACGGTCGTGTCCAAGCCGTGTATGGGAGCCGTGCATGCTTTTGTGGGATACCCTGATCGAATACACGACCGTTATACACGGTCGTGTATGGAAACCGTGTATGTCTCTGTGGAAATCCTGGTAAAATACACGGCCGTGCTTCTGCTCGTATGTAGATGCCATGTATACTTCTGTAAGTTCCTTCCAAACACTACACGGTCGTGGCACAAGCCGTGTGTCTGCCCATGCCTCGTGTGTCTCCATCAGAATCATCTCAACAAACTCTGCTTCATTGCTAAGTTAGCCCGCAAATTTCCGAGCAATTGTTAGCAAACGTATTGGGTATGAGGAATCAATATACTTCTACATGCAATTTATGAAATCCATAGAGAATAATATAAATTTCATACAAATCATTTTTCAGTTGAAGATTAGCCGCTTGATACCATTGACAATCGAATGGAAAATCTCTCATGCCCTATAGGTTAGATCTTTACCCTCCTTAAACAAGAAATAATGTTTGAGAGTGTGTTTTGGGATGAATCATTAAAACGCGATAGCAGGAGCACTGAATTTTTTCTCGCCAGCAGCAAGAGAACATTACCTTTCCCGTTAAGTACTTAGAAAAGTCTCGTATTTTAGATAGGTTTACAGCACCTCACTTCTCTGTCTGTTTTATACTCCCGGAAACTGTAGATGGGGCAATTTGGATGCAAAGCCAATTATTGTTAAGCTTAGAATTATTTGGATTACTGACATTATCAAAATAATTAGACCGAATTTGGGTTAGATCTATAGAATTTTGAATTCATGGAATCCAAATGAAATGCGCTTAGACTAACTATACAAACTATACAGCACTATTTCAACATTTCTCTATGTCAACCATATGAACTCGTGGGCTTCTATCATCCTAGGAGGAGTGAATGGGTGTGAGGTGGATAAAATATAAGATCTTATCTATACCTTACTTTATAAGGTATAGATTTCTAAATTTTGAAATTGAAACTTATCTAGTAATACCTTGAAATTATCTTATATTTTGTAAAACTTATAAAGTATAAAGTACTTTGAAAAATTTTTAAATTTTATATTTCTTTCTATAAATTTCAAGTTTATATGATACTAAAAATATAATCTATATATAATGTTACAAGTTTTTCATATACAAAACATATGAAACTTATAGCAAAAGTTGTGAAATTAAAAAAGTAATTTTTTTTTCTCTTTTAATTATTTCAAATTTATGTAATTTTATTATTTAACTAATAGGAAAGAATAAGGAGAAATAATGAAAAACATAAAATTCGAAAGGAGAATGGGAAAGAATAGTAAATGTAAAGTAAGAGATGAGCATAGGTCTAACTATTTAAGTTATTAACTTATAGACTTGAGCTCTTTTATTTTTCTTTTCACTAAATAACTTTATTGCTTAAGAAAATGATATTATTATTTATTAATATTATTTAATAATAAATTATGGAGATATCTTAAAACTTGTATTCTCTATATCTTAAAATACAGGTTTAAAGATATGCATAAGGTATGAAAACCCCATACTAATACCCTACCTTATGGGAGTAGATTATAAAAAATCTGTATACAAAATCTACCTCGTTAATACCCACCAAGAAGCTACTCAATCTAATAGGGTACATGTGAGTATCTTATAGAATAGAATTATACACTTATGCCTAATCATTACTAAACTTGTTGATTGCTAGTCTTGCTACTAGGATTCTTGAGCCGAATCTAAATTTCAAATGATGGAGACTTGGCTTGTAAAAGAATAAGCATGCAATGCTAGAGTTGTCCCTAGTGTTAAGACTTTAATGCTCAAGTCCTTGACAAGCACAAGCAAGTATAAGGCGACAAAAGAAAGAGAGTAATTATGAGAGTTTTTGGGTCCCATATCTTAAGGGGTCAGTTGAACTAGGCCTTAGGGACTATAGTTGAAAGATCTATCAATTGAACCCATTATGGATATTGAATCCTAATAGATTTTGTCTATTAATAGCTTGAATGATCAAATGCTTAATGTGTATATATCTTTCGATATCAATTTTGAAAGGGAGGTTTTTGAGTTAGCCTTTTTTTGGCTCATGAGTTATCACATTAGTACTAGTTTGCTAAGATCGATCATTCGGCCTCTATGATCCCATTCCATGTTAGAGCACCACTTGGCACAAATTCACATGTGAAGCATCCCTATTCCATTGATAGAATGGAAGCAACTTAAGTTGCTTAAAAGGACCCGGTTGCTTTGCAAAGCACCAAGCCATCAATTCTTCTTGATTTTTTTATTTTTTTAAGTATAACAAAAGTCAGACACACAAATTGGCCAAATTTTAATCGTTGAGTACGATGATCATTTGGCCTTTAATTTCCTTTTTTTTTAATTTTTCTTTGTGCTATTGTTTTCAACAACTATGTGGGATTTTTTTTCATTTTTTTGTTTTCTTTTTATCTATAAATAAGTATAAAATAAGTTGAGTTTTCCACTCAAAAATTTCACTAAAATTCATTATTCTAAAAATCTCTCTACTTTTAATAATCTTAAATAAATATTTAAAGTATTGGTTTAAGAAGTAATAATAATACGAGAGCAAAAAAAGTTTTAAAATAGCTAAGTAATTCTCTTAAAGTAACCCATCGATACAATAAAGACTTCTATAGAAGGGAGAGCTACTTAAGATACAAATACTGCACCCTAGGCAATTCCCAAAGTACCCCACTGATAAAAGTAGTCTTATTTTATTTTATTTTTTCATGATTTAAGCATTGTACATATGCACACTAACCATTATTTACTCACACAATGTGTATGCATTCTATATACACATGATGCATATAACGAACGACTACATTTACATTTTGGTGACTTTGAGGGTAAATGGGGATTGCCAATAAATGTGCTTCCAGGGAAAAAGGAAAAGCTATAGTGGTTGTGATTAATATGTCAAGTTAAACATCGATGTCTTGCTGGTAAGTGATCTAGGGATCTCTCATGAGGCAACAATCTATTAAGCAGACATGTGATAATATTGACAGATACGTTTGTTGTCCGGAGCTATGTTCGAACTTCTAACGCAGCGTGGAAAGCGTACACGAGACGAATCCGATTTTAGAATTTGTCTCGCAAACAACAAAGAATAAAGATGAATTATTCCTTAAAGAAATCTCAATTGCGCACAATCGACAAATAGAGAAACTCGTCTCTCCAAAAGTGTATTTGAATAATGAATAAAACCTAACCCTAAAATGACCTAATAACTATTTATACATTTGAGTAAAATGTGTAAAAATGGAAATAAATATGTACAAATGGAAATGGATATACATATACACGTTTGTTTTCTGGCAAGTACGCGGCCATGTAAGCTTCTGAGGGTATTTCTGGCGTAATACACGGTTGTGTCTCCTGACCGTGTATGGAGACCATGTATGCTTCTGGGAGAAATCCAGACTGAATACACGGTCGTGCCTCTGGCTGCTCCTGGCCGTGTATGGAGACCGTGTATGCTTTTGGGAGAAGTCCAGACTGAATATACGGTCGTGCCTCTGGCTGCTCCTGGCCGTGTATGGAGACCGTGTATACTTCTGGGAGAAGTCCAGACCGAATACACGGCCGTGCCTCTAGCTGTGTATGAAGCCGTGTGTCTTTTTGGAAGTTCCCCTAACATGTTATACGATCGTGTAACAAACCGTGTATCAGCCTGTGTCTCCATCAATTTCTCTTATATGTGTGGATCTTTTGGTTTTTAAATTATAATTATCATGCTTTCGTATGCCTAGATTAAACACATTATGTTTGTGTATAAGAGGAAATGGCTATGCTATCATCGACAGTGCAATTTTTCGCAGACCATGATTCTCAAAACAACATAAGGTCCTCTTAAATTTCTATTTCTAAATCCCTATTCCTTCATCCCAGCTTTTTCAATCGAAAGAACCACGAAAAAAGAAAAGACTAAATCTTGAATCCCTAAATGCTTTGGAAGACATAATGGCACAGGAGTGATTTCCCTTGAACGTGTGTTTGCAATTACGCAGCATGCCCATGGAAGGAAACCCTAACATACTAACACTTTAGAAGAGTCCTACTACGATCTCTTGTCCAACAAGAAGATATGGAGGATGCTGGGAAGAAGAGAATGAGAGAATGATGATACTGAACACACATTAAGTGTGGAACCAAATGCTACTAAAAATGTTAATTTTCAAAACAAAAGAAGTATACAGTATGAAGCCCATGGAACTAACCATAATAATCAAACCCTCTGCATGTTCCCTGGGTTATAAGATGCCTTTTTTCTAGTTAGGGTTTTTCTATGACCAGCAATTATCTAGGATTCTACACCATCACTTTTGAATTAAAAAAAATGATTTAAAAAGAGTTACTATGGTTCATTAGTAACCAATATTTAATCGTTAGGCGTTGGGGACTAAATTTTAAGACCTCAAAATCCACTTTTATTTATGTCTAGTTTGGCTGCGCATTAAGGAATTACCAATAGAATATTATGCTCTCTATGCGCTTAAAAAAAAAAAAGGGAGAAACAATTGATCCAATGTTGGGGTGATGGAGGAGATACGAGTAATGCAGGAGACATGGGCATCAACATGCCTCCATGCAAATGAATGTGTTGTGAAGTGGCTGCACAAGCTTCTACACGCCCGTGCAAGGAGGCGTGTTGGCAACACCGTGGTGAGCACACTCATGCTTGTGGGCATGCCGAGGGGTCCAAGATGAAATTCTCATAGAACACAATATGGGCTTTTACACACTCATGCTAAAGATCGTGTTGAAGACCATACTAATTCACGATTTACGGTTTTTATATTATTCTTTTTATTTTTAGATCAGTTTTATCACATATTATGAATTAAAAGCAGCTTTGAAAGAGACATTTTGTCACTTTCTATGATTTCTTGGATCAATTGTCAATTGGTCTTCTGTAAATATGTTAACTTGCTATGTCAATTGGTATCAAAGCAGGAAAATTCTTGCCAATATGTTAGGAGATGTTACTTTAGTAGGTGGTTACGTTCCAAACATTGCTTGGGATGTGAAAGCCCTGCAAACTGAATTACAAGATCAAAGGGCAGTGTTTAATAACATGGATTAGAGATTCTGGCGTTTAGAATAGTGCTTTGATGACTTGATTGTGCATTTCGATGTGATGAGGTTCGATGCTAATAGGGACAAAAACAGTGGTAGGATGTAACCTAAGGTAGAGTATGCACAAGGTAATCCTATTGTTAGACCTGTAGCTACAAATCATGGGTTACAAATGTATGATGATGATTTAGAGGAGGAAAACCGGGTGTTGTTTAAGGAAAAATGACCACGTAAAAGAGATGGTGATTATGGCAGATATAGGAGATATGATGGTAGGTGCAACTTTAGAGACATTGGGGAATTCAACTGAAGGTTGGCATTCTCAGCTTTAATGGTAATTTAAATATTGAAGATTTTATTGATTGGATTGCTGAAATAGATAGATGTTTTGAATATATGGAAATTCCTAAGGGAAGGAGATTGAAATTAATAACATGTAGACTAAAAGGGAGTGCTTCGGCTTGGTGGGAGGGGCTTTAGAGTAGGTAGTATCAAAAGAGTAAACAACTCATGAAAACATGGTATAGAATGAAACAGTTATTGAAGCAGGATTTCCTACCTCCCAATTATGAGAAAATTATGTTTCAGTAGTATCAGAGGCGTTGCTAAGGACAAAGAACTGTACATGAGTATACTACGGAATTCATGCAGTTAGTAGAGAAAAATGACCTTAACGAGAGTGAGGGTCAACAGGTGACCAGATATTTAGATGATTTGAAACTACAGATTAGGGACAAAATTGGGCTACATGTTCTACATATGCTGAATGAGGCTAAAAACATGGCCTTGAAGGTTGAATTGATACTATAGGAAAAGAGTAGTAGGTTTGATGGTGGAAGTAGGAGGTTTGGAGCTAAAGGCTCAAGTAGGCCTATAGTTGAGAAGATTAAATCCACATCTGAATTGCTAGGGGTAGTTACTGAAAAGAAAGAAGAGAGAGCCATAGGCAAGAAGCTAGTTGAAACAAAGGAAACACCAAGACAGAACAATTCATATGCAAATCTGATACTGGGAAAATGTTACCATTGTAATCAACTTAGGCATTGATCCAATGAATGTCCCAACAAAAGTGCAGTTAATGTAGTTGAGAGAGATGAAGAAGAGGGGATTAATTATGAGCCTAATGGAAGTGATGAGTACTCCAAGGAGTAAGATGAATATCACAAGTAGGCATATGTAATCAGGAAATTGATGCTTGCACCAAAGAGAGAGGAACAAACTTAACGGCATTAGTAGTTCCACACCAAATGCACAATTAAAGGGAGGATATTTGAATTGATGGTAGATATTGGCAGCTATGAAAATATTATAGGAAGGGAGGTTATACAAAAATTGCATTTACTAATTAAGAAGCATCCTAACCCATAAACCATTAAGTAGATTAAGGCAGCATAAGAGATTGAGGTTAGAGTATGTTGCAAAGTGCCTTTTTCCATTAGTAAATACCGAGATGAAGTATATTGTGATATAGTAGATATGGATGCATGTCACTTGCTATTTAGTAAACCTTAGCAATATGATGTTAACTTCCAACTATCGGGTAGGGAAAATGCGTGCAAGTTAAAGAAGGATGGGGGTAAAGTTTACTCTCTTGCCTTTGAAGCTAGCAAATTGTCCCAAGCCTTCTAAGGTTGAAGGGCACTCTTTCCTCACGATTATACAGTCAGAAAAGGAGATGCAGAATGCTATAAGAGAGTCCTAAACTGTACATGCATTGATTGTGAAATAGGTATTAACAGTGGATAGGGATAAGAAGGTTGAGGAGGTGTCAGACAGTATCAAGTGTTTGTTAGATGAGCTCAGCGAGGTGTTACCTAATGACTTATCAGAGGGCTTACCTCCTATAAGGAACATAGAACACCACATTGATTTAACTCTTAGTGCTAGTTTGCTAAATCTTCCACATTATAGGCTAAGCCCGAAGGAGACAAAAATACTATAAGAGAAGGTACAAGAGTTGATTCAAAAGGGATTCATCAGGGAGAGTATGAGCCCATGTGCTATACCCACCTTATTAACTCTAAAGAAAGATGGGAGTTAGAAGACGTACATGGATAGTAGGGCTATAAACAAAATTACCATTGGGTATAAGTTCCCAATTTTGAGGCTGGAAGATATGTTAGATCAGTTGAGTGGAGCTATCATATTTTCAAAGGTTGATATGAGAAGCAGTTATCATCATATCAGGATCATACTAAGGGATGAGTGGAAGACGACTTTTAAGACCAAAGAGGGCCTGTATGAATGGCTGGTCATGCCTTTTGGCCTCAGTAATGCACTGAGCATTTTCATGAGGGTGATGAACTAGGTACTGTAACCTTTCATTGGTTGCTTTGTTGTTGTTTAATTTGATGATATCCTCATATATAGTAGATTCAAGGAGGAGCATTTAGTGCATTTGAGGGAAGTGTTGACTCTTTTGAAAGGGAGCAAGTTGTATGTGAATGTAAAGAAGTGTATTTTCTTGTTGAAAACATTGCTATTTCTAAGCTTTGTACTTAGTGGTGAAGGGATATAGGTGGATGAAGACCAATAGAGAATGGCCTATTCCATGAAGTGTTACTAAGCTACAGAGTTTCCTAGGGTTGGCTGGTTTTTATAAGAGGTTTATTAGATATTTTAGCGCTATTGTAGCCCTTATGATTGAATGTTTGAAGAAAGGAAATTTTTAGTGGAATGAGGAAGCTGAAGTCAATTTTGTTGTGTTGAAAGAGAAGCTATGTAGTACACCCGTATTAGCATTACTTGATTTTAATAAGCCATTTGAGGTAGACTATGATGTGGGTGGGGTTGGTATAGGAGCTGTGTTATCTCAGGAAAAGGGACCAATCACATTCTTTAATGAAAAATTATATGATTCCAGGAGGAATTGGTCTACGTATAACAAAGAGTTTTATTTAGTTGTGCATGCCCTAAGGACTTGGGAGCATTACTTAGTGGGTAAAGAATTTGTCTTATATTTAAATTGTGATGCACTCAAACATTTGAATAACCAAACTAGAATTAGTGAGGACATGCATGCGAAGTGAATCTAGTTCTTACAAAAGTTTCCTTTCAAGCTAAGACATAAATTAGGCGTGCAAAATAAAGTAGTTGATGCTTTGAGTAAGAGGGCTAATCTTATGATCACTTTGTCTGCTAAGATTGTTGGGTTTGAACACTTGAAGAAATTATATGAGGCTGATGCTGACTTTAGGGAGACTTGGGAAAAATGTATGGCTAAGTAGCCTTGTGATGACTTTTATATCCATAATGGCTATTTGATGAAGGGGAATTAATGTTGTGTGCCTAAATCTTCTTTGAGAGAGAACTTGATCCATGATCTACATGGGGGTGGATTGGTCACCTAGGTAGGGACAAGACAATTGTTGCAGTCGGTGAGAGATTTTACTGGCCTCATTTGAGGAGAGATATTAGCAAGGTGGTGCAGCATTGTTATGTGTGTCAGACAGCTAAAGGGTAATCCCAAAACACTAGATTATATATGCCTTTGCCTGCCTCTGAGAATATCTAAGAAGACTTGTTAATGGATTTTGTAGTCGAGGTTATCCATACTCAATGGGGTATAGATTATGTTTTTGTTGTTGCTGATTAGTTTTCCAAGATGATGCATTTCATACCATGTCGAAAAATAGCAAATGCACAAACCATTGCCAAACTATTCTTTAGAGAGATTATTCGTCTCTATGGAGTACCTAAGTCCATCACATTAAATCGAGACAGTAAGTTCCTAAGTCGTTTTTTGAGGACTTTATAGCAAATGTTTGATTCGTCCTTAAACTATAGTAGCACAGTTCATCCTTAGATGGATGGGTAGATTAAAGCTACAAACATTCCATTAGGTAATTTAATTAAAAGTATTTGTAGGGAGAAGCCAAAGTAATAGGATGTTGTGCTAACTCAGGTAGAATTTGCTTACAACAACACAGTTTATAGGACAATAGGAAAATCTCCATTTTTTGTGGTCTACACTAAGACTCCCTAGCACACCTTAGATTTGATCAAGCTTCCCAAGACTTTTGAGTTTACTGTTGTAGCAAAAAACTTAGTAGAAAATTGGCAAAATGTAATAGCAAAGGTGCGCGAGAAGATAGATCAATCTAATGCCAACTACAAAGTAGCGGTAAACAAGCATCATAGGGCAAAATTATTCTCAGTAGGTGATCAAGTGATGGTGTTTCTACTAAAGGAGAGGTTTCTAGTGAGGAAGTATAACAAGCTACAACCTAAGAAGTATGGCCTGTATCAGATAGTGCAGAAGATTAATGATGATGCATATGTAGTTGGATTGCCTAATAATATAGGCATTTCAAAGACATTCAATGTGGTGGACATAGTTAGATTACCCAGATGATGCTCCTTTATATCTATAAGAGAACTTGGGGTCAAGTTTTTCTCAAGTGGGAGAGAATCATGGAGAAGATACGAGCAATGCAAGAGACGTTGGCATCAACATGCCTCTATGCAGATGAACATGTTAAGAAGTGGCTGCACGGGCTTCTACATGCTCATGTAAGGAAGAGTGTTGGCAATACGATGGTGAGCACATTCGTGCTTGTGGGCATGCCAAAGGGTTCAAGATGAAATTCTCATAGAACATAACACGAGCTTCTACATGCTTGTGCTAAAGACTGTGTTGATAACTGTGCTAATCCACAATTTAGTCTTTTTATATTATTCCTTTTGTTTTTAGATTAATTTTATCACATTTTATGAATTAGAAACATTTTTGAGAGAGATACTTTGTCACTTTCTATGATTTCTTGGATCAATTGTTGATTGGTCATATGTAAACATGCTAACTTGCTATGTCATGTGGTTTGATACTTACACATCAAATGCAGAAAGGGATTATTTTGAAAGATTGCATGTATTATTAGTTCATACATAAATATGGTGTTCAATATGATAAAATCAAATCCTTATGTTTTAAATGTGATTGAATGGGACATATTACAAATCAATGAACAAGAAAGGGCAGCTACCATGGATAAAAAATAGCATTAAATCTACGGATAATGGTGTTGCTGCAATTGAAACAAATCAAGTTGTAAGAGATGAAATGGAACATAGCCAACATAAGACTTACTCTATAGAAGCAAAGTAGAACTATAATTGTTCAAGTGGGAAAATCAGCCACAATTGGCAAAGGTGAAAAAGGCTTTGGAGAAAATCCAACCATTAATGGAAATAACAAAAGATAATCTAAAGATAATAATGGCAAATGGATATTGAAACTTAGGTGAAAATTTATCCCTAAACTTTCAAATGTTGCAAATAATCCTCCAATCCTTAAACTTTGACATATTAACAATATAATGGACACTTACTTAACTTAGTTAAATAATTAAAAAAAAAAAAAGTTCAATGTCTAAGGCATGTTAAAGCACATTATAATAAGTTCAAGGTCAAAGTTGAGAGAAGTTATTTATAACTTTTGAAGGTTATTTGCTAATAATTTATCAAAGTTTAGAAGGGTGATTTGTAACATTTGAAAGTTCATAAGGATATATCCACACTTACATAAAAGCTTAAGGGGTCTATTTGCATTTTCTCTCCAAAATTAAATTTAGGTTAGGAAATCTATTAATTCCCAATAAGTTTAATCTGGCCATGAAAAAATGAAAAAGAAGAAGAAGAAGAAGAAAAAGTTCAATCATTAACAACTACTAATTCATTTTTGGAAGTTGAGCCTTATAACACTAAAAAGCCATTGGCTTCAAGTTTAATGAATCTATTACCAACTTTAACTAGCCTTTCACTTCACTATAGTGATAATTCTATTAAAATCTTATTCTTTATGGAAGAGTTATTATAGTGTTCAATTGTGTTTTCAACCTATAATAGCAATTCAAGAACTTCTATTACAAAAAATATTTAATAGTCATTTATTACTCAAATCTATGAGTATTAATCTAATGCTTATGTTGATTTCCCCCCCCAAAATACCCTTATTAAAGTCAAAATAAAAAAAGGACAATCATATTACAACTCTATCTCATTCCTTACTAGTGGTTATTATATTACAATCTTATTCCATTTAGCAAAGCGAATGGGCAGTAGGGGAAAATGTAAAATCAAGAAAATAACTTGAGAAACACATTACAAATGGTCCCAAGGAACAGAGACTTACAATCAAACCACATACATAAAACCTTAATCATTTAAAGGAGGAAGAAATTATGCTAGACCAATAATATGCAATAGACCCTTCACTTCCCTCAAAAGTTCCTGTTTTTACAACATAAACACAACAAAATTTAAATTTCTATGTGCTTCTAAGACAAAACACTGTTGCCTGATGACTCACTATAAAAGTATTTCTCACCTTCTATGTGAGAATCATCCATTAACTCCTCACATACCATAGCCAAGCTCATTGTATCATTCATTATATCTCCACTTACAAGACAACTAAGTCTAGGAAACAATAATTTGAACAAGGTTACGCTAGTTAATGAAGTGGTCAATCTTATCAACCAAGTCCCTACAGTGAAGATGATTGTGACAAAAGAAGAAGAGATAGCAGTGATTTCTAAGTCAAATATGAAAATACAAATAGTGGCGGAATTCATTTTGACCATCTCAACGATTACATTGGGCAAAAAAGTATACCCCTTCAACCTAAGGAACCATTGGGAGTAGAACAACCTTAGAGACCTTGATACAAATTGTACCTCTCTCTCTCTCTCCCTCCCTAGATGTTACATGTAGAGTTTCTGTAGAGAGCACAAATAATCTTCTTTATGATATGCTAAGATCAAATTCCAATTAATAACACTAATTGAAGATTGTATTAAATAATTGTGTAACCAAAATTGGCATGAATCCTGATTGCACATGAACTCTAATTGACGTGAAACAAGAATGAAATGAAGCTTTCAATTCCTTACCAGATATAACATACTAGTTGAAATTAGAAATGACTTGCAATTGATGATATAACTTGTAACAATTCAAGCCTACTCACCTTAATCCTTTGATAGAAATTGATAAGAGTCAAAATGGAAGAGAAGAGTGCTCCCTTTCCTTGCAAAATAACAATTGTAAAATGATTGTCAAAAAATGCTGTAATATGAACTTCAGCACTTCTTTGGAATTTTGTGTAAGAACCCTCTTATGTTCCCTTAATCATGCATCCCACTGTCTTATGGATTCTTCCTTACAGGAAGTATGTAAACCATCAAAACATAAGAGAAACCTTAGATGTACACCATTTGAACATAATAGAGAAATCTTAGCTTTTGATACTCACTATAGTCTTTGGTGTATGTTATCTTACAGTTTTAAATTTTATCTTTATAAGAATAATTTATTCGAATGAAAAGGTATAATAAATATTATTTTTCTTTATGGGCGATGATGTTGTACATTAGGGTTGAATCCTTACAGCAATCACAAGAATCAAGGAAGGAGCCAAAGTTCGAGTTAGAAATTCTTACTGATGTATTGGGGGTACAAATATAGATACACATGGGATAGATTATAGTGGGCCTAAACTACAACTGATGTGTGCTGGATGCAATGTGAATGAACCACAAGCCCTCAACTTACAACCCTAGGGATAATTTACAAGCTAAGATAAACAAGTTGAGGATGGAGAACCGAAATCTGCAATGAATGCTTATGGAGCTAAGTCAAATGGTAGATCGATATATTAATAAACAACGCTCGAGCAATCCTTCAAGATTGATGCCCCCATATGATTATACGAGGCTCGAATCTGTTCATTTAGCAGTAGCCTTTAGCCTACGCCACATATGCATGGAGGGTCCCCTAGAGGACAACCGCAACCAGCAATGGGTCAATTCTATCCCCCGTCACATATGTAAGGAAGATCGCCTAGTGGGCAAGGGACAACGAAGCCACCCCATAACACTTTTTTTTTTTTTCAGAAAAAGCCAATATGGCTATTGCTTTTATTCATTTCGTCAGAAAAACCTTACAGTGAGCAGTATTTGAAAATACTGTACAAAAGGCATTCCTCCAGTTGGAGGATGTATACAAAAGTACTGTAGGTTAGGTTGCAATGTAAGCTATCTACTTCTAATGTATGGACAACCAGCAAGATCTAAAAAGTAGATACCTTTGAGTTTCCCCGGGAGATCCTGCCAGCGCACGATAGTGGTACTATCAAGTTGAGTTGCATAATGAGAAAGGCCTGCCGCTAAAGCATTTGCTTCGCTATATACATGGACAACGGACGCTAATAGTAATTGCATCAGGTTTTTTACCTCTGTTATTTTGAGGGATAGTTGCCATGGACACTCTACACCTTCTTGAAAGTAAGACACTAGTGACTTGTTACTGGTTTGAATCTGTATTGGGGAGATATTGTTGGTAGCACATGAGTGTAGGCCAAAAAGAATACCCTCCAATTCTATAGATATTGCCTTCGATGTATCCATTATACATTTCATGTTTGAATGTATAAACGAGCCATCATTCCGTCGCAAAGTGTAAGCCCAAGCTGCTCTATCCGAAGTATATGAACCTATGGAGTTAATGACGTAACCTGATGTGGGTCTCAACCATTTGATAATTTTTCTTATTTTCACCCTCACCGCTAAGATGGTTGCAAATTGGTGTTTGATAGCATCAGCTTCTTGCATGGTATTCACTTTGGGAGAGTAGGATCTAAGAGTTAAGATTAGCTTATCCTTAACCCGGTGATAAAGTGTTCTAATTGATGTTGTGCGTCCTTCAAAAACCATTATGTTCCTAGCCTTCCATAGTTCCCAACAGATAAAGGCCGGTGTTAGCTGACATATTAAGCTAAACATTGTGCCCTTTGGATGCACTTGAAACCGATTTTGTATCATATTCCACAATCCAGCAACTGGAGAAATATGGATGTCTAACCAGGTAGCCATCAGAATCCATAGTTCAGTAGCTACTTTGCATTTGAGGAAAAGGTGTTGTATGGACTCCATTTCACTCAAACACAATGGGCATCAAGAGGGGTTCTGGATGAATCCAAAACCACAAAGGACTTCCGGAAAGGCATATAGTTTATTAAATAAACGCCACATGAATATGCGAATCCGAAGAGGCAAAAAACGATGTTTTAGCTTTTCAAATAATTGATTAGATTGTTGCCTCGGCCTAACCACTTCATATGCTGTTTTGTAGTTGAAAGCACCGGTGACAGATGGCATCCATATGTATTGGTTACCTTGTACGCATGTGTTCTATTCTGCAACATTTTGTATAGCCTGAATACGCTGCCATGAGGTACGTTTCCTTGATGTTTCAGACAATGAGCTAATGAAATTTGCCCAAAGACTCTTTCTTTGTTTAAATTTCCACCATAGCTTTAATGAGGCAGCTTTAATCAAGGAGGAAAAATCTTGGATTCCAAGTCCATTTTCATCTGATGGAAAAGTGATTCTATGCCAAGCTCTCCAATGTTTGTTGTTACCATAGTCTGAGGAACCCCATAGAAATTGTTGACATTTGTGCTCAAGCTTCTTTATCACCGATTTGGGGGGTTGAATTGCAGTGAGCGTGTGAATTGGAATTGCTTGCAACACATGACGAATGAGAATTATTCTACCTCCAGGCGATAAGATCTTGGTGGACCAATGGCCTAGTTTCCATTCATAACTGTCGATTAGGTGTGAGAAATAATATTCTCGTACTCTACCCCTGTAGAGTTGGCATCCTAAATATTGGAACGGAAATGAGCTACCTGGAATTCCAAGAGAAGTCGAGACTTGTTGGATATAGATTGGGGGGCGGTTGCTGGGGGGAATGAAGATGCTCTTGTCCTTGTTGATTTTTTGTCCATAACCTAGCTCATAATCAGAAAGGAATCTATTGAGGTGCTGCAAGGATCTTCTATCACCACGAGTGAAAACCAAGATATCATCTGCAAAGCTTAGGTGTGTTACTTTTACTGAATTTGATGAGGGAGTATGAAATGGAAGTATTTGCCCTGTCTCTTGAAGGTTTTTGAGTCCACGTGATAAGGCTTCCGAAGCTAACAAGAAGAGATATGGAGATAGTGGATCCCCTTGTTTGATACCCCTAGATGCTTGGAAGAAACCAACTGGACCTCCGTTTAATATGATTGAAAACCAGGCAGCTCTGAGATTACCAAGGATAAGTGATACAAAGTGGTGTGCAAAGCCAAATTTGATCATTAAATTCTGGAGGAAGGACCATGATACCCGATCAAAGGCTTTCATCATATCCATCTTGATTATTAGATTTCCGCCTCGTGAGGGATGTTCCAGGAATTGGGCGAGATCTTTAGCAAGGAGTATGTTTTCCGTGATGTCACGACCGCTCAGGAAGGCCGACTACTCCGGTGAGATTATGGATGGTAGAACTAGCTTCAACCTTTCTGTTAGTACCTTTGTGAAAATTTTGTTCAAGAAGTTGCAGAGGCTTATCGGTCTATAATCCGCGAATGATGTTGTAGAGTGCTTTTTAGGTAGAAGGACAATTAGAGTGCTTGCTACCGCTCTGGGAATTGGAGTTCCAGCCATAAAGTCTCGAGTAGCAGCTAAGAGGTCTTGTTCTATTATATCCCAACAGGAGCGATAGAAGAAGCCCCCGTATCCATCAACGCCAGGTGAACTATCCGCGTCTAATCCAAAAACAGCTTGTTTTAGCTCCAAGCCCGTGATAGGACGCAACAATGCTCTATTGTCTTCGAAGGTAATTGAATTTGGGATGTTAGCAAATAGCCTATTCTCGGCTCCAGCATCATCATCAACTAGCTGTTGCCGCAAAAGGGTAGTAAAGAATTGGATAGCTTCTGCTTCTAGTTCAATAGGGGATGATATCCAATCACCTCTTCCATTTCTGACTTTATGGATCGTCATTTTAGACCGACGACCTGCAACAAAAGAGTGAAATATAGTTGAATTTTCATCTCCTTCCCTGAACCATTTTATCTTGGATTTCTGTTGCATATAGTCTGTGTGCTCCCTGAGACGTGAGAATAAATTGGATTTGGACTTCTCCAGGTTGAGTCTGTCTTCTACTGCTCCAGTCTCCTCGTACAGCTGTTCTAGACTAGAGACCTAGGCTTCAGCTTTCTTCAGATTTTGGAAAACATCCCCAAAATGTTGTTTATTCCAATCCTTAAGCCTAGACTTGAGTCTCCTAAGTTTAAGTGAGAAGGCTAGCATGCCATATGAGTTTGTTGGCTGAGACCAATTTTCCTTTATGACATCAAATATTTCCTATCTTTTGAGCCACATCTTCTGAAACCGAAATAGACTTAGCTTGGATGATGCCTCTTTCTGATATTGGAATAAGATAGGGCAGTGATCTAAAGAAGATCTATTCAAATGTTGAATTGAGTTTACCTGTATCGTGGAGATCCAATCTGTTGAGAAAAGCAAGCGGTCAAGTTTCTTAAATACTGTTCCATTGGATCTAACTCCTTGCCATGTGAACTCATTCCCAATGGTTGGAAGCTCAATGAGATTGCATTCAGTTATGCAATTATTGAAATCAGAAATCGCCCCCTGATTGGGAGTAGAGTTTCCTTTGTATTCATCCATTGACCGGATGACATTGAAATCTCCTCCTATTAGCCATGGCATACCATGAGAAGACCTGGAGAGTATCTGCATTGTCGACCACAAACCCAAACGGCCCTGTGTTGTAGAGGAAGCATAAACTACAGAGATCAAGATTTTGGTGGGAAGGTGATGATGGGTTACCTCCAAGGATAATACCTGCTCATGATCAGTTGAAGATAACATAGAGAATTCATTGGAAATTAGAATGCAAATTTTGTTGTTAGCAGAAGAGAGTGTTGTAACAAGATTGAATTTATTCCTCAACGCCTGGAGGACAGTAGTGTTTGCCATCGGTTCAAGAAGGGCAACTAGTGATATTCTATGAGATTGTATTAGAAACTTAAGACGACGCCGAGATGCTTTGCTAGCAATCCCACTCACATTCCAAAAAAGCATACTAATCATTTAAAAAGACGGGTGTTTAGGGTCACCAGATATCCTCGCGGAGCGCCGAGGGTTTGTTTGACAAAAAGTAACCTTCTTTGTTGGGCTAAAGTGTCGTCTGTGCTTTTTGGTTGTGGTAGCTTCATCATCTGATTGTGTCAAGTGAGGGGGCTTTCGAGTTGATAATGCATCTTCAGATACATCAGCTGATTCCCCTAAATTCCGATCATAATCTGTTTCCTCATTTAATTGTTCATTATCATCAGCAAGCACATTGAAATAAGAGGATGTTGTCACCAGTGGATCAGCAGTTATATTGGGTAATTCCACATACAGAGATGCAATAGTAGTGGTGATATTTTCCGATGGAGAATTAGGATTGATTTGCAAAGATGTTGTTACCTGAGATGATGTTGGGTCGGCTGGTATCATATTCGCTTTGATAGGACTGTTATGCCGAAATCTTTGCTGAGAGTGTACTACTGTTGCTTCATCTGGTCTTCCTTTGATAGCATCGTCCTGGGCAGAGTCCTCTGTAAAGTCCTCTGTAATAGAAGGCTTTAATGTATTGTTCTCTAAAATTGTCTTATCTACTTTCTCAGCTGGTTTCAACACTTTGTCCTTGGATTTGTCCGTGAACAGGTTGGTAGATACTAGCATTCCCTTAGAGGGTTGAGCAGTAGACACTGACAAGTTATTAGCATGATTGTCAAGGGAATCCATGGGTGTGCTAGCTTTGTCTGAAATTTGAAACCCAGATGAGGATGGGGGTTTGTCCAGAGCCTGAGATGGGGGTTTAACTTCGGCTACCTTGGTACTCTTAGGTGCAGTAATAGCAGATTTCAATCCTCGATTACGACAATTTACTGCCCCGTGACCAACTGTGTTGCATAGGCGACAATAAGGGGGGAGGTCTTCATACCGTACTTTTTGAAAGTATATCTCATCTCCTTCTCCCAATCGAAGACACGTTGGTAGATCTGTTAGGAGATCAACTTCGATACAAATTCAAGCTACAGAAGGCCGAGTTTTCTTCTTTGTAGCTTCATCCAGTTTGAGAGGCGTTCCAATCATCAAGGCCAGTCGACGCAAGTAACGCTCTTCAAATAGATGGATCGGAAGGTTTTCTAATGAAACCCAAACTGGAACGAGGGATGATTCCTTATCTGGACGAAAAGAGGGTGTCCATTTTAGGACTCTCATCACGTATGAATCCATGGTCCATATGGCTCTAATCCAACATCGCTGGTAGTCTTCGTCGAGATCGAAATTGATGAGGATGTGTCGAAAATCAATAGCTCCAATGGAGAAACCCCCTTTGAAGCCTATTCTGTCAAATTCTTTTTTCAGAGTTTCCATCTTCGGTCGTCCCTTTGAGAATTTACCAATCAAGGCTAGGCGGAAGGGTTTTGCGAGTTGCTCACTTTCGGTCTTGGTGATGATGAAGGTAGGTTCTCCTTTGTAGATGGTAGGCATGGATGTCATGTTGAAATCTGAAGGTAGTGTTGCAAAGGTAGCAGGAGCGGAGGGTCGTCCAAGAAGGGCTTTAGCATATGACGGAGCCGCAGTGGGCGGAGCCGTTTGCGGGGGTGGTCTGCCGCCTGTCATAGATGCGGCAGCGGTGGCCGGAGGGCAAGAAAACCTAGCAAAAAACCCTAGCCCTTTACACACTTGTTTTAGTTATATTCTACACTTAACTACTTGTTTATTGAAGAAATTGCTATATTATCAAAGTTAACCACCCCATAACACTTTTTATACCATACCAGCTTACACAATGCATCAATCGTAGTATATTAATCTTGTTTAAGGAGATAGGATATATAGGCCATAGCAGATTAGCACCACTGAGGGAAAGGAGGTGTATAGACTGAGTAGATTAGCACCAATCAAGAAGTGGGGATGTATATGTTAAAGTGGACTAGCACCAATCAGGGAACATGAGCATATAGGACACGTGTTGAACGATCACTTAAGCATTGCTCAAGATAGGTTTTTCTTTTTTTCTTTTTTGCATATAATGTTTGTTGTTTGTGGATATTGGAACTCAATGTTACACAATGTCTTCAATTGAGGTTTTTCCTATGTCTTTTTTTGCATATACTGTTGTTTGTGGATTATTTGAACCCATGTTATAAAATTTCACTTCTACTATTTTGAATTTCAACATTATTTGATGAACTTTGTGATTTTATTGAAATTTTTATTTTACAGTTAATTTTTATTTGTTATTCTTAGCAACAAATTGTCATTTAGAAAACATAATTTGAATACTGAAAATATAATTTTGAATTTAAAAATATTAAAAATATAATATATATATATATATATTGATTATTAATCAATTATGTTAAAATCTTCTGTAATTAAATAAATAAATAAATAAGTAAATACAAGATTTTTACTGTGATGTCCTCGCTACAATAACAAACTTCTTGCTGTGAGCTGATCCTTGCATTAACTCGCTAACACGTGTTAGAAAGATGCTGCATGGAGGCCTTCGCTGCAAAAGCTGCTCCCTGAACATAGCTTCTCGCATTAATTACTAGTCGTAGTAATTTTAAACTGCGAGGTTTCCCTAACGGGGCTGGGTGACGAGATTTCTCACTGTAAAAACCTTTTTGCGTCGTATTTTGGGGTTCTTTCGACCATATGTCTTCACTGGAAGAATATTCCATGCAGTGATTACAAATGTACTAAATAGATGTTACATTCTTATGCTATTTTGTTATATAATATATTGAATGGTTTTTCTTTAATTGATCATATATGGTGTTGTCTGGTGGTTATACCAAAGAGTATTGTTTTTCAATATATTTTGTTGTTATAGATCATGTGTTTCTAGTGAATAATTAGATGACGTTGGACTTAATTTAATAAGAAAAGTTTTATTATGGAATTATAAGAGAGTTAAATGAATCCATGTTACATAATCATTGTCTTTAGAGCTTCGATATGTGTAGTATTGTCAACTTTTTAAAATGAAATCATATCCTTGAAATATGTTTATTGTAACTCTAATCATTAGTAGTAGATAACTTTATTATATAGAATATTTATCCATATCATATTTAATCAAATAAGTTTTAAGTGTCTTTTAAAGGTTACATGGTATATTCTATATATAAATTTTTTAAAACTTATTTCCATAATATAGGATACAAGTATGAAATACCCCTACCCTATATCATCTTAGAAAATAGACTTTAAGGTATACATAGTATAGGTTTTAAAATACCATATATTTACTTCATAAAAATTATTAAATAATATATAATAATATTTTTTTTTCAATAAATATTTTAGTAAAAAAAAAAAAAAGAGTCCAAACCCATATGTTAATATCCTTAAATGATTGGACCTAATGTTTTTCTTTCTTTCCCTAGTTCTTCCTCATTTTCTCTCCAGCTTTATGTTTTTCTAATCTTTTATCTTCTTCTTACGCATTTGCTATATAATAAGATTAAATAAACCTAAAAAAATGAACATGTGAAAATTTATTTATTTATTTATTTAATTTCTCATATTTTCTAATAATTTTATGGATATTGCATATGAAGAACTTATAATATTGTATATAAATTACTTTTTCAATATCAGTAAGTTTAAAATTTACAAAAAGAAAAGAAAATTTTACATGCTCCACATGATACATGGTACTCTATAAGTTTTATAGGATACGAGTTCTAGGGTGGTTTCAAAGTACTACATTATAAGTTTCAATTTCAAAATTTAGAAACTTATAACTTACAAGATAGGGTATAGACGTAAAACCTTAAACCCTACCTACCATATGCTCACTCATCCCTATCTCTAAGTTCAAATAAATAAATAAGTAAAATAAACAAAGGTCAATATTTGAAACATGGAATTCTTGATTGTGTCAATATATGTTATACAAAGTAAGAGCGCTTAGAAAAAGGTTAATGCTTGCTGAGACGTCTATATCTACATTTAAATTTCTCAAAGATAAAAGGGAAAAGACGGGTTTGATACATTATTATATACATGATATATAACAAAACAAAGTCCAATAAGAAAATTGACTCTTCATTTGGTAAATAATTATATTACGAAAAGTGTTTTAAATGGTTACTAAATTTATAACACATAAGAAAGGTTCTGATCAAGCTGAATCAAACATGCAAAAATCGAAAGATAAATTACATTATCCAAGTAAACAATTACAAATATTAACACTTCCCAACTTTTAAAAATTGCACACGATGACTACTATTTTGATATACAGCCCTAAAAAAAACTAAAAAAAATGATACCAAATGACTTTTTCACACTATCTTTGCGTTATACTTTGTATATAATTTCAGATTGGACATGATTCACAATTAGTCAGGTTTCTTATTGGAGAAATAGTAATGCCATAGTCAGCAGCTACAACAGTTGCACACTCAACAAGGAAAGCGTATAATTTTGAAAAGTCAGGATGATCGTATTGGGTAATTTATCCAAACCAAAATACTCATTTAGATAGAACTTCGAAATAAGTAGGAAAAAAAACACTTAAAAACTACTTGAATTACCTTCTGTAATCTACTATAATTATTACAACTTTTGGGTAGAAGAATCTATACTAACCTATATTTACGAAGAGAAACCCCCACTTTTAGATAATATTTCGATTTACTGAAATAACCTTCTGTATAATTAACCGTCTTTCTGTACACAATTTCTTTCTCTTTTTTTTCTCTTTGTTATCTTCCCTTTTTTATTTTCCTTAGAACTATTTTTTTTTTTCCTATTAGATGTGTTAGCAATTATTATTTTTATTTTATCTTTTATTTAAGTACCCATGATAAGGGTATAGGTGCATCGTCACTTAGTTTAAATACAGCAACATTCACTTCTAATAAATCATAATTTGCGCAGTAATGGTGCAAGAAATTTTAAATCTGTATTTCTGTGTATGTACTGAGTTTTCTTCAACGCGACTTATTTTTGTTATCTTGGAGGAAAATATAAACTTACCCATTTGCGTGTTTCTTCAATTCCCATCCCGAAATGTTGGCAGCCTCCTTAAGAGCTCTTCTCCATTTCTCTTCCAATTCTTCTTCTGCCATGTGCTTTTTCTTACATTTAGCAAAACCACCTCCAAATATCCCATCTTGTCGTCGAACGTCGCTTGGATCCACATCATAAAAGATGGGAATGACAGTGTGTTCGTTGTTGTGCTGTCCTTTATGCCTTTGATTGCATTCCAAGATCTCCACTAACTCATCCAAACACCATCTTGAATCAGCATAATTCCTCGAAAATAAGATAAGGGCTACCTCAGAGTGGTTAATTGCATCAATAAGCTTCGGTCCAATAGATCTTCCAACCTCATCTCGGTCATCGTCCTTAAAGAATTGGATCCCTTCCCTTCTAAATGCACTTAAGAGGTGAGAGGTAAATGTATTCCTGGTATCCTCACCCCTAAAACTAAGGAACACATTATGTTTCCATACATGTGCCATTAAACAGTTTTGGTAACTGCAAAGAATAAATTCAAAATGTCAACTCTTTCTCACCTAAAATCTCTTTTGGTAACGTAGAAAAAGTGTAGATGGATCAAAAAACTTATGAATAAGCAATAGAGAAGAAGGGCCGGAAAAAAATGGAGGGGTCGTTGACTTCGGTTTATCTAAATCCAAATGGCTCCTGCTTTTAATAAGTTTATGGCAACGTGATCTGACGTTGAAAGAATAGTTTAATTAAACAGTGTAGACAACTTGAACTCGGAATCATCTTCCTAAAAACAATAGCAAGTGGAGCAATTGAGAGAAAATTCTGAGTTTGCGTGCGGGTTGCCTATACAATACGGATGGCAATAGACGATGGTTTTGCAGGTTGCCTACCTACCCCTGCGATTGGACAAACGTTTCATTATGGGAAATAGATGTCTCTATTTCTATTCTCTTAATTTTTATCGATTTCTAAATCAATAATTAAAATTGTGTGGATTATTGAATTACTTATGACATCATTGCATTGTCATCTTTATTTTTATAATTTCGGCAATTAATTACACGGTATCAAAATTTTTATATTAGCTTGATACAGTTTCATTAACTAATGCATGGAGGGATAGGTAATAGAGGTGTTCATGGTACAAATCTGTTGGGTTTGAGGGCCAATAAAACGGTTCAATTTAGATTCCTATTGCTTATATTGATTTATGGTTGTAAATCAAAATACCTAACTGTTTTCATCACAACTAATTATATACAATCTACAACTATTACCACAACTTTTACCAATACAATTCAAGAAAAGATTTCAAGTAAACAAAATCTACCGTGTGAACTATGATGACATATAGGAATAATGTCACATTTAATACTTGAATTTTAGTCCATTTTGTAATTGAAGTCCTTAACATTTTAGTGTCAATTTCAATACTCAACTATACTTTCAAATGTTATCAATACTTCCTCTCCTAACTCAATTAGAATAGTTTGATGATGTAGTATTTATAACCTATAATTATGTGACATGTGTTATTATTTAATTAAAAAAAAATTCTCTTAAAGCTGAACTTCGTAAATGAATTTTCTTCATTCAAAATAAAAAAAAAAAAGAAAGCAATGAATTATAACATTAACAAAATAACCTAAATCTCTTTCCCATCCAAAACCCATGCTAAAAGCAAATTAACCTAAATCCCCCATCCTAATCACCACCTCTTCCCATCCAAAACCCATGCTAAAAGCAAATTAACCTAAATCCCCTATTCATTTGAAAACCCTAATTACTACATTGCCAGCCTTACTTCTAAAGGTCTAAACCCCACCTATCCAAACTTGAAAGCAGCTACAAACCATCTCTAATATCCAAACTCTCACCTTAATCAAAACTAAAGTTGCAACAAATTTGTTTGAAAACCATAGTCGAAATAATAGATTTGTTCTAAACAATAGCTAAAACCATAGATTTGTTCAAAACCCATCATGGTCGTTATGAATAATGCTAACCTTGTTGACCATCAATTGGTGAGTAGATTCATTATTGAAGAAGAATGCACCTGGGTTTTTTGGTCTAACTTTTTCTTTTGATGTAAAGGGAAGATTTGATGATGAAAACATATGAAAAAATAAAATTTGATGATAATGATAGTGATTGTGGAGATATGGTGGCTAAAAATGGTTGATTAATTCTCAAGTTGTAGCTAGCAATGGTGAAAGCAAATCAAAAAGAGGTTTGTAGCAATTGAGGATGTAAGGCTAAGGTTAGCAAACGTGAAGTAAAAAGTTTGGTTTAGTTTGGGCCTAGATTTTTATTTACGTTTCTTTCATTTTTTCCTCTCTTCTGGTTATTAGAGAAACTTCAAGAACGTGATGAAGAATGTTGGTGCTTATTGTAACTCTCTATTAGGTCATCCATATTATATAATAAGCAAATCAAGAGGAGAATCAATTAAAAGACAATATAATACTAATAAACTTGTTTGGTTGCTCTATGCTACATAGTATGATGCCTACCCATAATATGTAATAATAGTCTTTTACTTAAAAATCAAAATCAAATGGCCTTTTGTTACCACATATCATTATAATATAAATTTCTATGTTCACCAAAAAATAGTAAAGTTCAAACAATTGATAAAAAAAGGGTCTTCTAAACTTCTCATCTAACTTTAAGTACTGAGCTTCAACTATTCTTCCTACTCCATTTCAAATGTTAAAACACTACATCAAAGTCAACATCTCATCTTTGATTGTTTACACTTAAATATCAAGTTTGTAATCACTATAAGAGTTTGATTGTATATAATATTTGGTAACTTCAAACTTTATATGTAAAATTTGTAGCAACATCTAATTGTAGGTGCGGAATTGAAAAACCACTTAAATTTTGAGTAATGCTTTTAATATTTATAAAAAAAGAAAAGAAAAAAGAAAAAAGAAAAAGAAGGTGGTGGGGTTGGAGTGGTGTGGGTGGGGGGCGCTAACTAAGTTCTCATTAGGTCAACTAAATATGTATTTGGCTAACTGAATTTGCCTATCGAAGATCATTCATCATAATTTTCTTTTCTTTTTTTTTTTTTTCAATTCTCGTTTCTTTAAAGAACTTATTTCCTAGTTTATTAGAATTTATTTAGTCTATAAATGTCAAGTTCATAATCTCTTTGAGAAATGAAAAGACATTGAATAAAATTATGTTTTCTCACAAATTAGTGTGATGTCTTTCCTCTTTAGATGGTATGACTATCGTAATATTCTAGCTGTATTAGGATGCCATACAACTCCCCTTATTAATGTAATTCTATCAAGAACTTATTGGTATATGGTCTTCGAGAAAACTCCCGTTATGGTGTGAAGACATTTATAACAAATCCAGTGGTGAAGCCATAAAATAAATAAATAAATATCTATTTTTTCTAGTTTATCATTTATATATATATATATATATATATATATATATATATATATATACATACATCTTGTGGTGATTTTTTCAACATTCTTAATAAATACTGATTTATTTGTATTTTCCTATGATATGTTTGGTATCAAAACAATTATCTTCACAATCTCATAAATAAATAAAAACTAATTCACAAAAATATAAAAAGAAAATAAAAGAAAGGATTACGAATAAACAGCAGAACATGATATACAATAAAAGCTCAAAAAAAAAAAAGAAAGAAAAAGAAAACAGAGAATGAAGGGACGCCGAAAGCAATCTGACTTTAGTAAATATTGGAACAAAAAGACACCAACTCTACTCGTAAATACTCAATAGGATCCAAAACCACTACTGAGTATATCCAAACTTTATACAGCATATAAGAAGAAGAAAACCATTTACAATCTAGCAAAACTGAATAGCAAAAACAAAATGCATAAAGTAAAGAGTACTATTACAGCCCATTAACAAGGGAAAAGTACAATCCAAAAGACTGGTTTGATATATAAAAGAAAGACTCAAACTTAAATACTATATTTAGTTTTGATTAAAAAAAATACTATAATTTATTCATATTACTATCCCATATAGGATTGTAATATTACCATTCCTTTTGAAAGTTAATGCCCACATGCACCTAATTTAGACCATCTACTCTAAGCAGCTCACTTTACTTTACTATGTAATCCTCTCTTAGGTCACTCCTTTTCTAAGTTACCCATTCCACAAGGTTACTCTTAGTGAGAATATTAAAAATTACAGCCCAAGCTCAAGGAAAGAGCTCAATCTAAAAGACTAACATAATAGTTGGAAGAAACCCTTATAGGTAAGTAGTATACTTAGTTTATGTTACTATCCCATATGGGATTGTAACAAATACCTCGTGACTTGTAATTGCTTGATGAGAGGGAGGTTGCAAGTGGAGCTAGAGAGAGAGTTGTTTCGGGAGTGATAGATTTGAATTTTTTAAGAGTAAGCATTATTTTCTTTCTAAAATTAGGAGTGTCGATTTATCTTTTTTAGGAGTGGGTGGGAGGAATTTTCGTTTTTAGGGGTTTTTTTTTATTTAAAGGTGGGAAATTTTTAGTGAGAGCAATGAAAATTTAAGGCTTTTTATGATATTTTATTTAAAATAAAAGGTTATAGATTGATTGTATGTTTAGAGAGTTTAGGCTTATTACAAATGTAGCTAATAATATATTTGAGACCATATTTAATAAACATCAACAAAACATATACGAATTGTGACATTTGAAAAATCTACAGACATCACCAAATATATAAATTCATATATAGGTCATTTACTTTACTATAATAGCAGTTCCATTTCTCTATTATGAAAAGCTATTACGACATTTTTAGTTGAATTTTAGATGGTAATTGTAATTCTATAAGGAACCCCTACTTTAAAAAAATATTGAATAGATATCTATTACTTAAACCAACAAATAGCAATTCAATGTAAACTTGCTCTTTTTATCTAAAATACCCTCATTATATCAAATCAAAGAAACCCTAGCTATTAATGTCTCATCTTAATGTCCAACCATACTAGTTGTCTATGACATAGCAGAGTGACAAACTTTTGACAATGTACATAGACGATTTGTGAGTTGAGAGACCATCAAGATTCCAACGTTGTAATTGTGGTGGCTAGAGGTATCTCATCAAGAAGTTGATCATTAGGTTGTAGCTTAGAAAGAGGCTCTTTCTTTTGTAAAACATCAACATTAGATATTTTGTGCATATGATATTTGATTGTCAAGTTTTTAATTTGCTTTTTCAATTAATGGGTCTAGGGATGAGTTGTTTTAGTTAATTTAGGGTGAGTTATGATTTTACTATTATATAAACATATGATGAGAATTTTAATACTTTCATTAGCTATTTAAAACTTATTTCTCTATTGATTCTACCAACTAAACAAAGTGTGTTAAAGTATTAGGCAATAGTCTCATGTGCCTATACATGTGCTAATTATTTGTATAAATACTCGTACACAAATAGATTTTCAACTAGTTCATTTACATTCATTTTCCACATTTTTCCTTTGCTATGGCTATGTAATAGAGCATTCATCATTCGTTTACATTCTTTGGCATTACTTCAATAAGATCTTCATCTAATTCTTATTTTCAATATAATCTTTAGATGTTTTACATGGTATCAGAACAAGAAATGTACATTATTAGTGTTGTTTTTCATTTGTTCATCTTCTTCGTATAGATTGGGTTTTATTGTTTTGAAGAGACTATGGCTTTGTCGAACATTATGTCTACTCCTTTGCATAATTCATCAATAATCACATATTTCGCATACAATGATTCGTTATTTCTATCCAAATAAGATAATCTTATAACCATAATCACTAATATGATATTCAATGGGTTTAATTTCCTTAGTTAGAGTAGATCTATTAGATTAGCTCTTGGTGCAAAATCAAAATTCGGATTTATTAATGGATCTTGTGCTCAACTAGAAGATAATGAAATAAAGTTGAATCAGTGGATAAGATGTGACTATATGATTAGATGTTGGTTGTTAAATTTGCTAACCAAAGGTCTTTCTATGGTGTTTATGTACTCTAGATCAACAAAAAAAATTTGTGGCATGCCATTTGTGATAGGCTTGGGCAAATGAATGGACCCTTATTGTACCAATTACAGTATGAAGTTTCTAATGTAAAACAAGGGACTTTTAGTTTAGCTACATACTTCAATAAACTAAAGAAATTATGGGATGAAATGATGAATCTTTTTTAAGCGCCTGAATGTTTTTGCAAAGCCTTTGAGATATGTACTTGCGATCTAAAGGGTAAATTTCTAGAAATTGATAATAGAAATAAGCTAATGCATTTTCTTAGGAGCTTAAATGATAAGTATGATAGTACTCAAAAGTTACATTTTGTCTATAGATCCTTTGCCGTTAGCAAGCAAAGCTTATTATTTAGTGTTTCAAGTAGAGAAACAAAAGCATATGTCTGAGATGTTGATGGGAAATCAAGAAGAAGTAGTTGTTTATCACATTTAAAATCAGCAAAATTTGACTTCTGGTGATAAGAAGGATAAGATAGGAAAACCTAGTATCAAGTTGTTTTACTCACATTGTAAGAAAAATGGATACACTATAGAACATTGTTTTCAATTGGTTGGGTTTCTAGATTGATACAAGGGTCCCAAGGATAAAAGGAACATAAGAGTAGTTGCTCAAATGGGAACAAAGTTAGATACTCCTCTTGAGGAACATACAAAAGGAAATTATTTTCATCAAGCTACTACTAATGAAACTAATCTTATCAACAAGATTTGTTAATAGGTGCTTAAAGCTTTAAGAAACAAGCTAATTGATGATGAGTAGCAACATCCTGCAATAATTAACCTTGCAGGTGATTGTTCTTCTTTAGCTTCAAATGATAAATGTTTAAATGATTGGATTATTGACACAAGTGCATCAAATCATATTACTCCTTTTGTCACCTTTTGATCAATAAACATACACTAAAGAACCTAATAAAAATCAAACTCCTAGATGGACGAATTAAATTAGTCGATGTTGTTGGTAATGTGCCAATAAATGAGCAAATTATGTTCACAAATGTTTTCTTTAATCCATATTCTCATTTTAACCTTTTATTCATTAATAAACTTCTTCATCATCACACCAAATTACAAGAAATTTTTACAAAAAGAGCTTGTTTCTTTTATGACCTAAAAGTTAAATTTCTTGTTGCAAGCTAATATACCAACTGGACTCTATGTGCTAAGATCAAATGAACCAACAGATGTTTTCAATCAAGTTTCCATTCATTCTTGTAAATACTAATGTGTCCTTGTAATTAGTACATGATAAACTAAGACATATTTCTTTATCAAAACTTTAACATATATTTGGTTGTAAAAACTTATGTAAATCTAAATTTCATTGTAATACTTGTTTACTCGTGAAATTCCATTGTTTACCTTTTAGTTCAAATTGATCCACTTCTAAAAATCCTTTTGATTTGTTACATGTAGATATGTAGCGTCCTTGTAATACACCATCTATCTCTAGTGCTAAATTTTTTCTTACATATGTAGATGATTTAACTAAATGCACCTAGACATTCTTAATGCCACATAAATCCCAAACACTTTCATTGTTACAAAAGTTCTTTGCTTTTGTAAAGAATCATTTTCATATAACACCCTAGTTTGTTAGGACTGATAATGGAAAAGAGTTTTTTTCACAAAAGTGCTAAAGTTTGTTTGATAAACTTGATGTTGTACATCAAAGGAGTGTCATAGACACTCCTCAACAAAATTGGGTTGTAGAAAGGAAACATAGACACTTGCATAATAGTCAAAATCGCGATTTTACGTAAAATCGTTAAGGGGTCCGTAGAATCATAACATAGAAACGAAACATAAAAACGTAATTTTCTATAACCTATGTAAAATAACTTCCAAATATTATAAATTTACTTACAATAATCATTAAAAAATATAATGAATAATAGAAATAAGGAAATTCAACATTTATTTTAGCCATAAATTGTAAATTTGCAATAAAAGTCATAATATAGATAATCGAGCATAAGTTGTATAATATAAATATTTTATTTCTAAAATGATAAATCATGTATAAAGCAAGTTTCACCTAATTATATATACAAAAGCTAAAAGATAATAGATAAAATTTAAAAATCAATTGTGACTTTAAGAAATTATTAATAAATAAAAATTGATAACGAAGATACACCATTAGAAATGAGTAATATTAAAAAAAATGACAAATAAATACTAACCAAAAGTACATAATAAAGAAGATACTATAACAAGAAAAACCTTCAAAATTATATATTACTAGGTAAATTTTTGCACTATTCATGATTATTAATTCAAAATATAGTTACTTAACAATTTCTCACATTTACTTAACTATGAGAATGATATATTGAAAAGATAGAAATATAAATACATTTATACCTTTCATATAAAATTAAAAATCTAAAAAATTCTTATAAAGTTAAAGTTATCTACCCTTTATTTTATTTACTATTACAAAAATATTAATTAAAATAAGGAAAGTTACAGTAATCAAACATGAGTGCTACCATTAATTCCATACGGCAACTAGCCTAGGGTTTCTTCCTCTCTGTCTAAATCGCCGCCCTCATGATAGGCGGCCTCCCGCCGCCACAGACGGTTTCGCCCACTGCGGCTCCGTCATATGCCAACACCCTTCGTGGCCGACCCTCAACTCCTGCTCCCTTTGCAACACTACCACCAGAATTCGATCTGACATCCATGCCCACCGTCTACAAAGGAGAGCCTACCTTCATCATCACCAAGGCTGAAAGTGAGCAATTAGCAAAACCATTCCGTTTAGCCTTAATCGAAAAATTTTCAAAGGGGAGACTGAAGATGGATTATCTCAAGAAGGAATTTGATAAAATTGGTTTCAAAGGGGGTTTCTCCATTGGAGCTATTGACTATCGACACATACTCATTAATTTCGATTTGGATGAAGACTACCAGCGGTGTTGGATTAGAGTTGTATGGACCATGGATTCACATGTGATGAGAGTCCTTAAATGGACAGCCTCTTTTCATCCAGACAAGGAATCATCCCAAGTTCCAGTTTGGGTATCTTTGGAACAACTTCCAGTTCACTTCTTTGAAGAATGCTACCTGCATCGTATGGCCCTGATGATAGGTATGCCTCTCAAACTTGATGAAGCTACAAAGAGAAAAACTCGGCCTTCTGTAGCCTGAATTTGCATTGAAGTCGATCTTCTAACAGATCTACCAAAACGTCTTCGCTTAGGGGAAGGCGATGAGATTTATTTTCAGAATGTGATCTATGAAGACCTTACCTTCCTATTGCCGCTTGTGTAACACTGTTGGTCATTCGGCTGATACTTGTCGTAATCGAGGATCGAAAACAGATATTACTCTAGCTAAGCGTACCAAGGAAGCCGTGGTTAACCCAAGCCGTCTAGCTAATTCCTGGAAGGCAAAACCTATGTCGGAAACAACCCCTTCTTCATCTGGGCTACAAACCTTTAAAAAAGTAGTCACCTCAATTGATGCCCCTAATAAACAAGATGACAAATTGCCCTTGTCTGGAGATAAGCTCTCTGATGAAATGCTAGTATCTGCTAATCAGTCCATGGAAAATTTCATTGAAAAAGTGCCGGAGCCCGCTGAGAATGTTGATATGCCAATTTTTGAACGCACCGTTCAAGAGAACACTACCCTAAAGTTCTCTATTGCTGAGGATTTTGCAGAAGGATTATCAGATGAAGTCGCAACTGTACACTCTAAATTAGCAATTATGCATAATGTCCCTACTACAAATTCCATGGAAACTAACACTGCGAATATGGTACTTGCTGCTCTACCACCCTCTCAGGTAACAGATCCTTTGCAAATTGAACCTGTTTTCTCCTCGGAAAATATTGCTACTTCTATTGCATCCCTGCATGTGGAATTACCGATTATCTCTATTGCTCCTCTGGTGACAACATCCTCTTGGTTTGATGTGCTTGCTGATAATAATGATCAAGTTGATGAGGAAATAGATTGTGATCGGACACAAAAGAAGCCTCCTGATATATTTGAAGACGCCCTGTCGCCTCGAATGCCCCCTCGCTTGACACTGTCAGATGATGAAGCCACCACTGTTAAAAAACCTGGACGACCTCTTGGCTCAAAAAGAAGACCATTTCCTGTCAAGGAAATCCTCGTCGTTCTGCGAGAATATCTGGTGACCCTCAACCCCCCTTTTCTAAATGATAAGTGTTCTTTTCTGGAATGTGCGTGGGATTGCTTGCAAGGCATCTTAGCGTCGTTTAAATTTTCTAATACAATCTCATAAATTATCACTGGTTGCCCTCCTAAAGCCTATGGCAAATGTTGTTGTTCTCCATGCCTTGAAGAATAAATTTAATTTTGCTGCAACCTTTTCTTCCGCTAACAATAAAATTTGGATTTTCACTTCCAAAGAATTTTCTGTGTCGTCTGTAACTGATCACGGGCAAGTCCTATCATTGGAGGTAATCCATCATCATCTTCCCACTCCGATTTTGCTATCTGTAGTCTATGCTTCTTCCACTAGACAGGGCCGGTTGGATTTGTGGTCGTTGATGCAGAATCTTTTCAGTTCTTCCCCTAGTATACCGTGGCTAATAGGCGGCAATTTTAATGTCATCCATTCGGTTGATGAGTATAAGGGTAACTCCTCTACTAATCAAGGGGCGATCTCCGACTTCAATAATTGTATAACTGCGTGCAACCTTATTGAACTTCCAACAATGGGGAATGATTTCACTTGGCAAGGGGTTCGATCAAATGGTACAGTGTTCAAGAAGCTTGATCGCTTGCTGTTCTCAAGCGATTGGATCTCTACGATACAGGTCAACTCTATACAACATTTGAATAGGTCTTCTTCAGACCACTGTCCTATCCTATTTCAATATCAGAAGGAGGCATTATCCAAGCCAAGTTTGTTTCAATTCCAAAAGATGTGGCTGCGAAGACAGAAGCTTTTTGATATAATAAAGGACAGTTGGTCTCAACCTATGAATTCATATGGCATGCTAGCTTTCTCACTTAAACTTAGGCGACTCAAGTCGAGTCTTAAGGATTGGAATAAACAACATTTTGGTGATGTTTTCCGTAATCTGAAAGCAGCTGAAGATCAGGTTTCAACTCTAGAACAGTTGTATGAAGAGACGGGAGCAATGGAGGATAGAATTAATTTGGAACGGTCGAAATCAAATCTTTTCTCACGTCTCAGGGAACACACAGACTATATTCAGTAGAAATCAAAGATAAAATGGTTCCGCGACGGCGATGAAAACTCCACTTTATTCCATGCCTTTGTTGCAGATCGCCGTTCCAAAATGGGGACCCATACGATTAAAAATGGAAGTGGTAATTGGATCTTATCCCCTACTGAATTGGAGGCAGAAGTTATTTAATTTTTTTCCAATCTTTTATGGCAAAAGCAAGTTGATGATGATGCTGGTGCTGAGAATAGGCTGCTTGCTAATATTCCAACTTTAATTACCATTGAAGACAACAGATCATTGTTGCATCCTCTTGAGGGTTCAGAGTTAAAAATGGCTGTTTTTAGTTTAGACTCGGATAGCTCGCCTGGAGTTGATAGCTACGGGGGCATCTTCTATCGCTCTTGTTGGGACATAATAGAACGAGACCTCCTAGTTGCTACTCGAGATTTTATGGTTGGTACCCCGATTCCAAGGGCGGTTGCAAGCACCTTGATTGCGCTTCTACCTAAAAAGCATTCTACAACATCATTCGCGGATTATAGACCAACAAGTCTCTGCAATTTCTTGAACAAAATCTTTACCAAGATCCTAATAGAAAGGTTGAAGTTAGTTTTACCATCGATAATTTCTCCGGAGCAGTCGGCTTTTTTGAGTGGTCGCGACATAACAAAGAACGTCCTCCTTGCTAAGGATCTTGCCCAATTTTTGGAACACCCCTCAAGAGGCAGAAATTTAATAATCAAGATGGATATGATGAAGGCTTTTGATTGGTTTTCATGGTCGTTCCTTCAGAATCTAATGCTAAAATTTGGCTTTGCACATCAATTCGTCTCACTCATCCTTGGCAATCTAAGAGCTACCTGGTTTTCGATTATCTTGAATGGAGGTCCAGTTGGTTTTTTCCAAGCTTCTAGGGGTATCAAACAGGGGGATCCGTTATCTCCATATCTTTTCTTGTTAGCTTCGGAAGCTTTATCTCGTGGACTTAAAAATCTTGAAGAGACAGGGCAAATACTTCCTTTTGGTACTCCAGCATCTAATTCAGTTAAAGTAACACACCTTAGCTTTGTAGATGACATCTTGGTGTTCACTCATGGGGATAAAAGGTCCTTGCAGCACCTAAATAGGTTCCTTACTGATTATGAATTGGGCTCTGGACAAAAAATCAATAAGGACAAGAGCTTCTTCATACCTCCTAACAATCATTCCCCAATATATCTCCAACAAGTCTCGGCTTCTCTTGGCATTCCCGGTCGTTCATTCCCTTTCTATATTTAGGATGCCAACTGTACAAGGGTCGAGTACGGGAAAGTTATTTCTCACACTTGATTGATAGCTATGAACGGAAACTTGGCCATTGGTCTAACAAGATCTTATCGCCTGGAGGTAGATTAATTCTCATTCGCCATGTTTTGCAAGCTATTCCATTTCACACGCTCACTGCTATTCAACCTCCTAAATCGGTGATTAAGAAGCTTGAAAATAGATGCCAAGAATTTTTATGGGGATCTTCAGACTATGGCAAAAATAAACATTGGAGAGCTTGGCATAGAATTACTTTTCCCTCGAATGAAAATGGTCTTGGAATCCGGGACTTTTCCTCAATGATCACAGCTGCCTCATTGAAGCTATGGTGGAAACTTGAACATGGTAAGAGCCTTTGGGCAAAATTCATTGTTTCCTTGTCTGAATCATCAAAGAAGCGTACCTCTTGGCGTCGTATCCAGGCTGTACATGACATTGCAGAACGAAATACATGTTTCCAAGGTAACCATCGAATATGGATGTCATCTGTTACTGGTGCATTTAGTTATAAAACTGCATATGAATTGGTTAGGCCAAGTCAACAATTCATTCAATTATTTGATAAGCTAAAACACTGTTTTTTGCCTCTTCGGATTCGCATTTTCATGTGGAGTTTATTTAACAAGTTATATGCATTTCCGGAGGTCCTTTGTGGCTTTGGTTTTCTCTTGAATCCCTCTAGGTGCCCTTTGTGTTTGAGTGAGATATAATCCATACAGCATCTTTTCCTCAAATGCAAAGTTGCTACAGATTTATGGTTTCTTATGGCTAGCTAGTTGGACATCCATATTTCCCCAGTTCCTGGTTTATGGAATATGATACAAAGTTGGTTTCAAATACATCCAAAGGGCATAGTGTTTAGCTTAATATGTCAGTTAACACCGTCCTTTATCTACTAGGAGTTATGGAAGGCTAGAAATAGAATGATTTTTGAAGGACACGCAACTCCAATTGGAACCCTTTTCCATCTTGTTAAGGATCAGCTGATCTTAACTCTTAGATCCTACTCTCCTAAGGAGAGTTCTATATGGGAAGTTGAGGCTATCAAACACCAATTTGCAACCACTTTAGAGGTGAAGGTGAGAAACCGACTAATTATTAAATGGTTGAAGCCTACATTAGGTTATGTCATTAATTCTGCTGGTTCATTAACTTCAGATAGAGTGGCTTGGGCATACATTTTGCGACGAAATGATGGCTCGTTTATACATTCAGAAATGCAATGTATACTGGATACTCCAAATGCATTATCTATAGATTTGGAGGGTATTCTTTTTGGCCTACGCTCATGTGCTACCAATAATATCTCCCCAATACAGATTCAAATTAATAGTATCCAACTTGTGTCTTACCTTCAAGGCAAAACAGTGTGTCCGTGGCAATTGTCCCCCAAAATAACTGAGGCAAGGAACCTGATGCAATCGCTATCAGCCTCCATTGTTCATGTGTATCGTGAAGAAAATTCCTTGGCGGAAGGTCTTTCTAAATATGCAACTTAACTTGATCGTATTAGTATTGTGCGCTGGCAAGATCTCCCCAAAAGACTCAGAGGTAACTACCTCTTAGATTTATGTGGGTGTCCATACATAAGAAGTCGATAGCCTCTTTATTCATCTTATTGACAGATTTTGTATACATCTTCCATCTGGGAGAATGCATTTTGTACAGTATTTTTTAAATACTGCTCTCTGTAAAGACTATTGACACCAATAAATAAATACAACAGTCATCTTGGCTTTTAAAAAAAAAAAAAATCAAACATGAGTGCTTTAATATGAACATGATCACAAATAGGAACAAGAAGACTAACAATCGACAAACACAAACACAAAGACTTCAATGCAACGTAACACACTAACAAGAGAGGAGTGATGATTGACAGACATGTTGGGATATAACTCATACTCCCATACGATAGGAAAGCACATGGGTCCCGCTCAAGGGCTTTTGACAATTAAGCCCATATTTGTTTATTAAAAGTTTGGGCTTGAGTTATGAATAGCTATTATTACATATTTGTTCATTCGGATCTAGATGGTTGAAATTTTACTTAGTTGTGCAATATTGTAGAATCGGTGGAAATGCAGTAAAATCGCGATTTTGATGATTTTACTATTCAAAATCGCGATTTTATTACGATTTTACCTCAAAAACGTTTTTATATGCGAGTTGATTAGGAATGTGCTCACTAACTCGTAAAATCGTAAAAACATGCGAGTTAACTCGCGATTTTGACAATTATGGACACTTACATGACATAGCTAGGTCCCTTAGACTTCATGTCAACTTGTTATAACAATTTTGGGGTGAATGTCTCTTAGCAGCAATTTCACTCATTAACAAAATGCCAGTCCAATCCTTAAGGTGGAAAAGTCTTTACTCTACCATAATGACCCTTCATTTAATAACTTAAGAGTTATAGATTGCTTATGTTATGCTTCTACAATTGCTCATTCCAAGGATAAATTTGACAATAGAGGTAGATGATGTGTATTCCTATGATATCCATATGGTCAAAAGGGTTATAAATTGTATGATCTAAAGTCTCATGAAATTTTTATTAGTCATGATGTCTTGTTTCACGAAGATAATTTTCCTTTCCGTTCTCAATCTTTTGATTCACATTCTTCATTTGAAAACCTCATTTTATTTCCATCTTCTCAAACATAAGATCAAGATCCACATCCTTCCATCTCATAAACAGAAAGTAGTAATAAAAATGTTCAAATTAATGATTTTGTCTTATTATGATTCTTTTGATCAAAATATTTCTTCTCAAAGTCTGGAGTCTTACCTTTAACAATCAACGAGAAATAGAAAACCACCTATATGGTTAAATGATTTTATATATTCTATTCAATTTCTATAAATTTCTTTTAGTCAAAGGATAATTATAAGTTTTAGTTCTTTAAGAATTTGAGATCTAATTAATTTCTATCATTCTTTTTTTTTTTATTTTGAGCATTTATATATTTTCTGGATTTCTTGATATTATTATTTTGTTTAATTAGTGCAAAATAGGGTTCCTCATTCAATTATCAAAATAATATATTACCAACTTAAACATTAAATCTGTAACTATTTAATTGTTTCGATGTTTGTGGTAAATTAACATAGTAGATTATAAGAAAGATAATTAATTTATCTTATGAAGAAATATAATCTAGTTTAAATAGATTGAACTTGTGGTTTGTTGGCTAGAATTGGTGATCTCTTTAATTCCAAAAGCTATTGATAAATTAAACCCTAAAAACGTGTTTAGGTCATTTTGTCAATAAGAGAAATAATAAAAAAGCTTAATTTGATTATTGAAAAATTAAGGAGAGATAGGTTATTAGAACTTATTAATAGCCATAACCAATTTATTTGTGATTAAAAAAAATTATCTTTGCATCAATGATCAATTTTGAAAATCAAAATAGTAATTATACCTTTGGTTAAATGTTTGTTATTATTGATTTTCTCTTTTAAGTTACATTATTTTTTATTGAGAGATAATTTTTAAAATTTAGATCATTTTATTTTGGTTTTATTATTTTTATTTTTTCTTTCAAAAATCCCCATCTTTACTTTATTTTAATTTGTTATTCTTTAAAGAAATAAATTTTACCAATTCCTATGAATATGACCTTACTCATCACTATACATAATACAATTTATATTTTAGAGTGGGAATTTATATTTATTGAATTTGACTCCATTTATTGGTGGATATTGATTTGGTCAAATAATCTATTGATAGTGCATTCACTATCAAGGATCTCAGTGATGTTTGTTTCTTCTTAAGAATCAAAATATCCCATACACCATTTGGTTTTCTATTACATCAAAGGAAATTTTCTTTGAATATATTGGAGGATATAGGTTGAATAGATGCTAAGCCAACCAAAGTGCCTTTTCTATCATATTTGCATCTTCATAGTGAGACAAGAGAGTTATTGGAAGATCCTTCAATATAAAAATGCATAGTAGGCAAATTATTGTATTTAACAACAACAAGGCTAAATTTGTCTTCTACTATACAACAACTTAGCCAATTTGTTTCATCCCCTCACAAACCATATTTGTAGGTAGCACTACATGTTTTGCATTATTTGAAGGGTTCAATTCATCAAGGATTACTTTTGTTAGTTGACAATTCCTTATCCTTAATGGTTATGCAGATGTAGATTGGGGTTCATGTCGAATAGATCACAAGTCCTTAATAGGATATTTTATCTTAGTACTTCCTTGCTTTCATAGAAAACCAAGAAACAACCCACTATTTCCACATCCTCAGTAGAAGCAAAATATTGAAGTATCATAGTTGCTACTAAAGAGCACTTGTGGGTGATGTTACAATTTCAATTATTTTGTTTTTAGATAGTAAACTAGCTAAATTGATAGTAGAGAATCCTTACTTTCATAGCTTAACAAAGCGCATGGAAATGGATGTTCATTTTACTAGAGACCGCATCGCATCACACTTCCTTTGTATTGTGTATGTCCCATCTTCTTCACAATTTGCTAATTTTTTAACCAAAGTAGTTAATGACATGATGAAGATACAAGAGACACGAGCACACAGCCTGAAGCACGGCCGTGTATTCGATCAGGGTATCTATACACGGCCTGAAGCACGGCCATGTATTCGATCAGGGTATCTACACATGGCTTGAGGCACGGTCGTGTGTTCGATCAGGAATATTCACAAAATCATACACGGCTTAAAGGCACGGCCGTATATTCGATCAGGGTATCTACACACGGCCTGAAGCACGACCGTGTATTCGGTCAGGAACACTCACAGAATCATACACGGCTTAGAGACACGGCCGTGCCTTCGACCGTGTACGCTTAGATTTTTCCCTTTTAGATATTTTACGGGAAAGTATATATACCATTTTGTCAGACATGTTAGGGTTACGTTTTATTCATACTTTGAAATACATTTCGAGAGAGAATTATCTCCGTTTACTGGTTATGCACAACCAGAGTTTGCAATTATGTGTGTGTGAGATTCATTCGTTGAGTGATTCACTTGCTTCTCTACGCTAACTCGCTGCGTCAGTTGGTATCAGAGCAAGGAAAATTTCCTGTGGAGATGTCAAGTGACGGTAGTTCAGGAGGCGGTCATGTTCAGGACGTTGCTCGAGATATGGAAACTCTGCGAACCGAAGTGCAGGCTCAAAGGGCAGTGTTGGACACCATGGATCAGAAACTCCGGCGTTTCGAACAACGCTTTGATGATCTAGTTGAGCGTTTCGACGCGATGGGAACCAATACGAACAGAGATAGAGATGTTAGAGGAGTACGACCCAGGGCAAATCCCGCTCTTGGCATTCCTGTTAACAGACCTGTCGCTACGAATCAAAGAATCCAAGAATGTGATGTGGATTCTGATGAGGAGGATGATTGGCTGATCGGGAATCAACAACCACAGCGGAGAGGATATGGTGGTGGTGGATATTGCAGGAATCACCATGGGTATGATCAAGGGGACACCAGCCACTTCAAATTAAAGGTAGATATACCCTCTTTTACCAGTAATTTGAACATTGAAGATTTATTAGATTGGTTAGCGGAGGTAGACCGTTTCTTTGATTATATGGAAGTGCCGGAAGATCGTAGGGTGAAGTTAGTGGCTTGTAGATTGAAAGGAGGGGCTTCGGCATGGTGGGAGAGATTGCAGAACAGGCGATATAGAGAGGGTAAGCAACCGGTGCAGACGTGGTATAGGATGAAACAATTGATTTAAAGGGATTTCTTACCTCCTAACTACGAACAAATATTATTTCAGCAATATCAGAAGTGTAGACAGGGTCAGAGAATGGTGTATGAGTATACGGCAGAATTCATGAGATTAGCTGAGAGGACCGATCTAAGGGAGAGCGAAGGGCAGTAGGTGGCTAGATATCTGGATGAGCTGAAGTTGCAAATTAGGGAGAAGATAGGAGTTCATGTTTTACACAATGTCAATGAAGTGAAAAACATGGCTCTTTGGGCAGAGATGATGCTGCAAGAGAAGACCAACAAGTTTGATGGGGGTAACAGAAGGTTTAGGAATGATGGATTCAATACAACAGGTACAGACAAGGGGAAGGCTATCCAAGAAGTGCAAGGTGGGGTTAATGATAAGAGAGATGATAGAGTGGTGAGCAAGAAGCCAATGGAGACTAAGGAGGCACCTAAACAGAACAACCCCTATACTAAACCAGTTATGGGAAAGTGCTATAGGTGTAATCAACTGGGCCATCGGTCCAATGAATGCCCCAGTAGGAGACTAGTCAATGTTATTGATAGAGGGGAGGATGATGAGGTGTGTTGTGAACCGGATGGAGGAGATGAGTATTATGGTGATGATGGCTATGGGGATGATGAGGAGGCATACGTCATCAGAAAATTGATGTTAGCACCAAAGTGTGATGAGAAGACCCAGAGACATCAATTGTTTCACACTAGATGTACTGTTGATGGTCAGGTGTTTGAGTTGATTGTAGACAGTGGGAGTTGCGAGAATATCATTGGTAGAGAAACGGTGAAGGTATTGAATTTGCTGACTGAAAAACATCCAAACCCATACACTATTGGGTGGATAAAAGCAGCTGAAAAGATCGAAGTCACTGAGCGATGCAGGGTACCTTTTTCTATCGGGAAGTATAGGGATGAAGTCTATTGTGACATCGTGGATATGGATGCATGCCATCTTTTGTTTGGGAGGCCTTGGCAGTTTGATGTTGATGCCAAGCATGAAGGAAGGGAGAAGGTTTACCGACTAGAGAAAGATGGGGTAAATTTCACTCTTCTACCTCTCAAAGTGACACACCGCCCTAAAGCTTCTAAAGTGGAAGGGCGTTCCTTTCTCACTATCACCCAATCTGAGAGGGAGATGGAGGAAGCAATTAAGGAGGCGCAGACCGTCCATGCGCTAATTATTCGCCAAGTGATGATAGTGGAGGTAGGCCAGAGTAGTGTTCAGGAGTTGCCTGACAGGGTAAAGGAACTATTGGAGGAGTTTAAGGAGATAACATCTGAGGAGCTACCTAATGGATTACCTCCCATGAGGGATATCCAACATCACATTGATCTGATTCCAGGAGCTAGTCTACCTAATCTCCCACACTATAGAATGAGTCCAAAAGAAACAGAAATATTGCAGGGGAAGGTGCAGGAACTACTCTAGAAGGGATTCATCAGGGAGAACATGAGTCCTTGTGTAGTGCCCGCCTTGTTAACCCCAAAGAAAGATAGGAGTTGGCGTATGTGTGTTGACAGTAGGGCGATCAATAAAATTACCATTGGTTACAAATTCCCAATACCAAGGTTGGAGGACATGTTAGATTGTTTGAGTGGGGCTATGTTCTTTTCCAAGATCAATTTGAGAAGTGGCTACCATTAGATTCGGATTCGACCAGGGGATGAGTGGAGGACGGCCTTTAAAACTAAAGAGGGCATGTATGAATGGATGGTCATGCCTTTTGGCCTTAGCAACGCCCCAAGCACTTTCATGCGTGTAATGAATCAGGTACTTAAACCCTTTTCAGATCAGTTTGTAGTAGTTTACTTCGACGATATCCCGATTTATAGCAAAACTGAGGAGGAGCACATCAAGCATGTGAGGGAGGTGTTGAAGGTTCTGAGGGAGAATAAGCTATTTGTTAATTTGAAGAAGTGTATATTCCTCTCTAGGAGGTTGTTATTTTGGGGTTTTGTTATTAGTGGTGATGGGATTATTGTGGATGATGAGAAGGTCAGAGCTATTAGGGAATGGCCTATTCCTAAAACAGTAAATGAGTTGAGGAGTTTCCTAGGGTTGGCAAGTTTCTATAGACGGTTTACTCGGCATTTCAGTACCATTGCTGCACCTATGATTGAGTGCCTGAAGAAAGGGAAATTCCAGTGGAATGATGAAGCTGAAAGTAGTTTTGGGTTATTGAAAGAAAAGTTGTGTAATGCACCAGTTCTTGCATTACCTGACTTTGATAAGTTGTTTGAAGTCGATTGTGATGTAAGTGGGGTTGGAATAGGGGCAGTACTCTCTCAGGAAAGGAGACCCATTGCATTTTTTAGTGAGAAGTTATGCGAGTCTAGGCGCAATTGGTCCACATATGACAAAGAATTCTATTCAGTTGTGCGCGCTTTGAGGACTTGGGAGCATTACCTAGTGGGCAAAGAATTCGTGCTATATTCTGATTGTGATGCCCTTAAACACTTGAGTAATCAGACCAGGATTAGCAAAGATATGCATGCAAGATGGGTACAATTTTTGCAGAAATTCCCGTTTAAGCTGAAACATAAATCGGGAGTATACAATAAGGTTGCAGATGCTTTGAGCAAGCGAGCCAGCTTGTTGGTGACACTTCATACTGAAGTGGTGGGATTTGAATATACGAAAGACCTGTATGGGACTGACACTGATTTTAAAGATACTTGGGAGATGTGTCGAACTAAACAGCCTAACGGTGATTTCCATATTTATGATGGGTATTTAATGAGGGGAAATCAACTGTGTATTCCTGAGTCTTCTTTGAGGGAGAAATTGATCTGTGATTTACATGGGGGTGGATTAGCAGGTTATCTGGGAAGGGATAAAACTATTGCTACAGTCAGTGATAGATACTACTGGCCACACTTAAGGCATGATGTTGGGAGGATTGTGCAACGGTGTTATACATGCCAGACGTCTAAAGGCCAGGCCCAAGACACTGGCCTCTACACTCCGCTCTCTGTTCCTGATAACATATGGGAGGATTTGTCCATAGACTTTGTCCTTAGATTGCCCCGTACCCAATGGGGCGTTGACTCTGTTTTTGTTGTGGTTGATAGGTTCTCCAAGATGGCCCATTTTATCCCGTGTCGAAAGGTTGCTGATGCTCAGGTCATTGCCAAGTTGTTCTTCAAAGAAGTGGTACGCCTTCATGGGGTGCCTAAATCCATTACTTCAGACAGAGACAGCAAATTCCTGAGTCACTTTTGGAGAACTTTATGGCAGCTGTTTGATTCCTCACTGAACTATAGCAGCACGACTCACCCTCAAACGGATGGTCAGACAAAAGCTACAAATCGAACTTTGGGCAATCTAATTAGGAGTATTTGTGGTGAAAAGCCCAAGCAATGGGATGTGGCATTGGCTCAGGCGGAGTTCGCTTATAACAGTGTCGTTCACAGGACAACAGGCAAGTCTCCATTCTCTATCGTCTATACCAATACTCCTAACCATGCTGTGGATTTGATCAAGCTTCAAAGGGGTACTGAGTTTCACATAGCAGCCAAGAACCTAGCGGATAGTTGGCAGAACATTACAGCTGAGGTGCGTGCGAAAATTGAGCAATCTAATGCTAAGTACAAAGCTGCAGCTGACAAGCATTGAAGGTGACAAGTGTTTTCAGTGGGTGATCAAGTTATGGTATTCTTACGTAAGGAGTGGTTCCCTGTTGGAAAATATAGCAAGCTTCAACCTAAGAAGTATGGTCCGTACCAGATTGTGCAGAAAATCAATGATAATGCTTATGTGGTTGGTTTACCGAACACTATGGGCATTTCAAAGACATTCAACGTCGCTGATATCTTTCCTTTCTTCCCTAACGATGAGGCGTTATATCCTGCAGAGAACTCGGGGTTGAGTTCTTCTCTGGTGGGAGAGAATGATGGAGATATAAGAGACACGGGCACACGACCTAAAGCACGGCCGTGTATTCGATCAGGGTATCTACACACGGCCTGAAGCACGGCCGTGTATTCAATCAGGGTATCTACACACGGCCTGAGGCACGACCGTGTGTTCAATCAGGAACATTCACAAAATCATACACGGTTTAGAGGCACGATCGTGTATTCGATGAGGGTATCTACACACGGCCTGAAGCACGGTCGTGTATTCGGTCAGGAACACTCATAGAATCATACATGGCTTAGAGGCACGGTCGTGTATTCGGTCAGGAACACTCACAGAATCATACACGGCTTAGAGGTACGGTCGTGCCTTCGACCGTGTACGCTTAGATTTTCCCCTTTTAGATATTTTACGGGGAAGTATATATATCCTTTTGTCAGACATGTTAGGGTTACGTTTTATTCATACTTTGAAATACATTTCGAGAGAGAATTATCTCCGTTTACGGGTTGTGCGCAACCGGAGTTTGCAATTGTATGTGTGTGAGATTTATTCATTGAGTGATTCTCTTGCTTCTCTATGCTAACTCGCTGCGTCATGACAAACAATTATCTCATGTTTCTTCCAAGTTAGTCCAACTTGAGGGGAGGATGTTAAAGTATTAGGCAATAGTCTCATGTTCTTATACACGTGCAAATTATTTGTACATAAATACTTGTATAGAAATAGATTTGCAATTAGTTCAATTACATCCATTTTCCACATTTTTCGTTTGCTATGGTTATGTAACATAGCATTCATCATTCTTTCACATTACTTCAATAAGTTCTTCATCCAATTCTCGTTTTCAATATAATCTTTAGTTGTTTTACAAAGTAACGTTAATTTAATAGCATCCAACTAAACAAGATAATATACATTCAAGAATTATTACGGTTCTATTTTATTATTTAATAATAGTTGTTACATTACAATCTTATTCTATTCAATAAAGTAGATGCAATGATAGAATAATATGAAAACTTTTCATCACATTTTTCAACATAATGCACCAATCGCCTACTACTCCTTCCTCTTCTTTATAGGTAAATAGTTCTTCTTTTATACGAAAAAATGGATAAATATACTAAAAGTGATGTATGTTTAGGCTCAAATTAAAAAGATAATGTATATATTTATTTGTGCGAAAATGTGATGAATGTTATATAAGATGGTGCAAAAAGATTACGCACTTTTTTAGTTGTACAAATAGATGATGTATGTCACACTTGGATCATGTAGTTGACATCCCATTAACATTCCAAATAAATCACTTCATGTGATATTAACCACATATTTGAATTCAAATAACATAACTTGTCTTTGTGCACTATCTATTCATCATTTATATGCACCATTATGATTAATATATCACATTTTTGTAAATATACTCAAAACATATCTCATCCATGATGTAATATATTTTTAGGATAATCTATGGGCTAAATGTAACATAAATGGACCAAATAACAAAGTCCTGCCTGTTACATGTTTAAGGAGGGGGATAATACCATATGTTAATGTAGTGATATATAAAGATGGGTAGAGAATGTTAAATCAGTACTAGTTGATAATTTTTTGGTCTAATAATTAAAAATGTCAATTAGTTACTTTTATTTGCTGTTTTTGGCTAGGGTTTACATTATGTATGACAAAAATCATTATATTTCATTAGGTGGCTTCTCTTGGTGTCACCAAAATTTAGGTTCATCGTTGGTTTCAACCAATTTTAGCACTTAGCTCTAATGTAATCACTGCCACAATTCCTCCATCGAGATATCTCTACCTTTGCCTTTGAGGAGTGTACTCAACGTAGCAAGGTGATTTCCTAATATATTTCCTTCTTATTCCAAGTTACAACCATTAACTACATAGACAAACAATAGCCTCTTCCTTAAGTTCAGTAGAGAGACCTGAATATATATTGCTTTAATTTTAAGATATGAATTGAAATGTTTCACAAATTTTGAAAAATCATAATAAAACTAAAGAAAATAATGCAACAATAAGCACTTTATAGGTTAGGGTAGTGATGGCAACGTTTTTGCGATTCCAAAATTTTGAGATTTTTTACAATGAAAATTAAATCACTTTAATATATTAATACCAAGAAAGAGATAGAAAAATAAATAAATCAACAAGTTTAATGCTTAGTCTAATAAATTTAGGAACTTATAAATATAAGTTATACAAGTATACAATTAAAATCTAATACTTGACCTAATTATAAATATTAAATATGAGTATAACTAATAAGATTGTAGGATTTTAAACATACCATGAGGGTCCTAATAATGATCAAAAGTGTCTATGGAATAAAATAATTATATGGAAAGTTATGATATAATAATTTAATCATCAATATAAAATTTTAATTTCCACATATTTTAGATTATAAAAACTTCACGAGCAAATTTCATAATAGACAAAAGCTTTGGAAAGATTGATAACAATCATTTATAATATATAAAACTTTAATTTCAATATATTCCAAATTACAAATGCTTCACAAGTAAATTTCATAGTGGATAAAAGTTTTGGAAAGATTGATAATAATTATTTATAATATATTAATACTATTTTAATAATTTACATATAATGAAAATCTTATAATAAATAATAATAGACTTCAAAATGTAAAAGAAATGAAATCTATTAGGTAATTACAACAAATAAAAAACAAGAATTGAAATTTCAAATTTAAGATGATTAAATAGAATTTTTAAATATATATATTTATACTCAGGATATTTATTTAGTTTACCTATAAATTTTTATATAAAAATATTATAATTTAAATAATTTAATTAAATTGTTAATATACATACTAATCTTCCTACCCTTGTATTCTCCCTGCTTGACTTCACTTTTTCTCTCTCATTTTCTTTCATGTAAAACCATCCCACTTTTCCTTCTTTCTTCCTTTCTCTTCTTCTTTTCTTTCTTCTCTAGTTACGACTTCAACTTTCCCCCAAAACTTTAGAAATCCATAACTTCCTCGTAATAACTCCAAATTAATAACTATAAGTGCAATTACAATCCTTGAAAAAAGCACTTCACATCAAGATCATACTTACTAAGTAAATTTCAAACTTAAAATTTAAATAAAATTTATATGAATTTAAAAAAAAAATCATAGACTTAATTTGTATTCTAAATTTTATTGAGTTTAATAACTAAAACTAGTTTTAAGTTTGTTGTTTATTTATTACTAAGTGAAAGACACGAATTAACGTGACTTTCCAAGGTTTCTTTTGAATTTTGAAGTTAAGAGGTCAAGATAAATGAAACACTTTGTGATATACTACAATGTTAGTATATTACTTGTAATATAATTATATATGTGTGTAATCTATTATGTTTGGCTATTGTGTTACTGTGATAATAATTTTTTCCCTTCTTTTGTTTCCTTTTCTTCCCTATTATTTCCTTTCTTTTCTTTTCTTTCTTTTTTGCTTTCTTTTGACTATGTGCTTTTCTTCTCTTTACTTTTTCCTTTCTTTTCATTTTCATTCTCTTCTATTCTTCCCACCAAATGTATACATATATATATGGAATATACATAAACTTAATAATAGCTTATGGATGAGAAATTTAAGCATATAGTAAAAGATATGTATATATCTAATATAATATATATATATATATATATATATATTTACATACATATACATTTATGATTATGGATTTTATTATTTATATATTATTAACTATTATCATATAAAAAATAAAATAGAAAAAAAATAATATTTCTTTTCCTTTTCATTTCTAATGTGTTATCGAGTGTATAAACATATTTTATCATATATATAGATATGACCATACCAAGAAATTAATGAGGTGTATATAAAAAATAATGTTCACCCACAATTACTCATTTATTTGTTAAACTATTATATTCCTTATTCTTTTCCTAACATTTGCTAACTATGATCTCCATATGTATAAAAACGTAAATTTTTACCCTCACATTCCTCATGTCATGGATTCCATGTGCCTTAAATATTATATATTATATAATAATTACAAATGATATTATATATATCAGATAATTGCAAAATGAAATACAAATAGCTACCTATTAATCTAGAAAGATAGATGGAAAAAAAAAAAAAAAAACCTTGTATATATTTTCTATGCTACATAGAGAACCATAAATGTGCTTATATGTATGTGTACATACAAATATATGATTACATATAACATAAAATTTTGACCACTATAAATGTATATGGGTATAATCGTAAATTGAAAACTAAATACATATAGATATATAGACATGTAAATTTTGTGTATTTACATGTATACCAATTGCCATCTGTGAAACATAACATATACATATCTTGCCACTCATAGACTTGTACATATACACCTATGCATCCTTGTTTTCCTAATTAAATCAATATATATATATATATATTCCTATATACATTAGTACACATTTATATTGTTGGAAATGTACATATATATAGATAGACATATAAACATAAAGATATACATATGTATATGGTTATATCTATAGACTTATAAACATGTGTATGTGCCAATTTATTTCTTTATCCAACTTAGTGTACTTATAAACATATTGTTAGACAATATAAATATATATGTATGTACATAAGACATGCATATGTACACATACCTATGATTGTGAGGTAAACAAGGAAACATAATGGCAAATGAATAGATTGGAACATGTTTGATGAGTGATGGTTAATTGGTTGAATATTTAGATGACTCTATTGTTTCCGTTTAATGAGAGTAGTGGATTGTGTTAAATCAATAATGTCTCAAAGTACTATGATATTTAGTTGTTTTTGTTTTGACAAGAAAGTTGATACTTGACTTCTAATAGCCTAAATAACTAAATGGTTGATGAAATTGGGTTGCAATATGTTATTGTTGATCTAACCTTGTATGTTGATTTATTGTAAAACTTTATTTCTTTATAATTTGTTTGTATTATCTGATTTATTCTATTTGATTAGTCACTTAAAACTAAAATGACATAATGATATTCAGCTAATATAAAATTCAACATACATTGCATGAAACATTTCATTTTATTGAAGGTTATCATTGCTATAGGATGTGCTAAAAATGATCATTTAAGGATTACTGTTCCACCATTAGGAAACTAAGTAACTTGGGGGTTGTTGCACTTTTGACGGAACCCAATTTAAGGTTTTTACTTGTTCTTGAGGGTTTGTGTGTTTAATGTGCATTTAAGGCACCTAGAGCTTAAGATTTCAAAAAACATGAAATAATTAACTAAGTGAGAAGACGATAATTAAGCAAGATATCGTACTCAAGCACTAATAGTTATGAAAATCCCCAACCCAAGGTCAAAGGGGAGCGTTAAACCTTAAACTTTACGTTAGTTACCAAAAGATCACATGTGATATTGCATTACATATGATTGTTCATGTATAGCATATGATTGAAAACTTGCTTCAATTGCTTATCCATGTATAGTACTGAGAGTATTACACTCTTAACTCACTAAGCAGTGGTGTATGCTCACTTTTCAATAGACTATTTTGTAAGAAAAACTACAAAAGCTTTGGAAAGGATAAGATATGATACCTAAGCACTGATGGTTATAAGAATCCATAACCTAAGGTCGAGAGAGGTGTTAAATGCTAAACTTCATGCTGATTAGCGAAAGATCGCATGTGATATTACATTACATATGGTTGTCCATGTATAACATATGATTGAAAACTTGTTTAAATTGCACATACAAGTATAGTATTGAGAATATTACACTTTTAGCTCACTGAGCCATGATGTATGCTCACCCTTCAATAGACTATTTTGCAAGAAAAACCACAAAAGCTCAGGAAAGGATAAAATATGGTGTAACCAAGGGTTATTTATGTCACGGTTGAAAGCCTAAGAGGTATCAAAGTAGATTTCTCAATTGTAGAATGCATATGATATTATTTTAAGAAACTCATTGTAGAAATAGGAGTTGTAGAACTCAAATGTATTTCTTTTCCATTTTATTATTTTGGTAGAGGATTTAGATTCCCTACGATTTTGATCGGTCGTAGATTATAGGAATTGTAATGTCTCAAAACCCAGGATACTATGACCCACCACGTTTCCTAACTAGGCAAAGACACATTAAGGCTCTTAGCCACTATATACCACTAAATTTGAAATTCCTGTACATCACAATCAAAGTAATGTTTAACAATATAACAAATTTCTCAGTTAAATCTCATTGATAATCTGAACACTTCTTCAAAGAGCTCTAAAATATATCAATTCAAACTACTTTAGATATTGTTTATTCTAAATACCCATATTCTCAAATATCAAAATAAGTCCTATAACGATTTCAAAGGCTAGTTGATCTTGGTAGGAAGAAATTAAAGGAACTATTTGGATTAAAGTTAGGTCTTGTTTATCTATTAGTACTCTTTTAATGGAAAAATTTTACATAAATTTTATGCTGTTTGATTTATTGGTTGATGAGTTAAGAGTACTTGTTAGCTACTTGGTCTTTGGCTTATATTTTAGTGTGCATCTTTTTCAATGACATTGCTGGGGGCTAAAATACATGACCTTTTAAGCCGCAAGATTTAGGTTGTAGTTGAGTAAAATTGAATGACATGAGTTGTTTGGTTTTTTTCAAGTTGTGTGCTTGATGAACTAGAAGGACTGCTTTTATTTATGCTGGTGGAAAGTAGGAGTGCTAGTTGTGAATGGCGTGGTGACGGTGTTTGGAATGTCTTCTTTAACTCTTAACTTCTTGTTGACGTTTTAGTTTTATGCTTTGGTAGGAAGATATCTACTTGTTTGTTGAATATAAAAATTCATCCCATGATTTATTTGTTTGTAATCGCTCAAATTTGTTGTAATTATATCAGAAGGTTATTCTCTACCATTTTTTTGTTTCCATGATCTTGCTGTTTATGATGATATATGCATGAAGCAAGTATATTTATTTACTAAAGCAAATATTCGTAGCTAAACGCTTGGATATTAGCAACTAAATTCTACTTAATTAAAAAAAAAAGGATACACTACTGGCTGTCTATAACCGTTTAAAATATCTATTTTGCTACTTATAGCGTACAGAAGAATCGTTAATCTGTGTCCATTTTGGAAGTGTGGAGCTAGTTTAAAATTACATCGAGTGGCTACAAAAGTATTGAAGTGAGCCACTATTTTATCGATTTCAAGAAAAATGGAACTAGGATTCCACGTGTAGGTTTAGAAGAGGAAGTTTTCACTCTGGAGGCTAAATTAAGAATGACGAAGCATTTCTTTTAAAAATAAAATAAAATAAAAAATAAAAAAGAGAGAGGTTTGAAAAAGAACAATATGGTTAAATTATAAAACCTGACTTTTAATGAGATACTAAACGAGCAAAAAGGTGGTTTAGAAAGGGGGGAAAAAGGCAACGAAAAATTAAAAAGCTCGTTCAAAAAGAGGGAAAAAAAGAGACATCAAAGAATTTTTTTTTTAATCCCTATTATTACTTTAATAATATAACAAATAGATTCTCTATCTCTCATGATGAGTCAAGGAGAAAAGATACAAAATAATAAATAAAAAGAAAAAAAAATGGAATAAAGAAACCTTACAAGTATCCTTTGTGCATAATATTCACCTGTTGTCTATCAACCAGGTGTTTCACTTTGATCTCAAACCCTAACTCACCCTCCACAAAAAAAAAAACTTACAAAGGAACACATAAGTTTTCGAAGCATTAGATCCTTACCAATATTTTGCTATTCATGTCAACATTCTCGCTCTCACTTCATCCACCTCGTGCTCTCATAGGTGCTTTCCTTTATGGCAGAACACTCATCTATAGATGTATTTTTACATCCCACAACTTTGACAAATCACTTAACTCCGCTCATCTTTAATGCAAAAGCACTCAATTAGTGAGCTATTATACATTCTTTCAGTGGTGATTGCATCAACATTCATGCCACTAAATTATAACAATCTTAACAATAAAAGGGGAGGTTTAAAAAGAATAACATGGAGTTAAAATATCAAAATTAATTTTATAAAGCCCTTGACCAACTTCTTCCTTTCAATAAAGGAACTGTATGGAGTTAAAAAGTTCTTTCTTTTCATAGTTAATAAAGTTAAAGCATTTATCATACATGTGTTGAAAATTAAGATCTAATTTATCTAATAGTGACTCTATATAATAGAAGAACTTGTTATTTGCATATATATTATGTGTTGGCCCTAAATATGCAATCAAGAAGGAGGGTTGAATTGATTGTAAGTACAAGAATTAAAATTTTTTTAAATCCCCTTTTGATTGATTTAATTGCATAGCAATTAGTTTAGCTATTTAAGTACAGCAAACAAAATAACAAAGTAAATTAAAAGAGTTAAAGGTATAAAAATCTAGCAAAAGAATTATAGAGGTTTCACCTTATGAGTTAATTCTCTCTTTCAACTCCACCAATAAGGATTTGGTATTTCATACCAATATTGTTTCACTATTTTCAATAAAAAATCAAAAGAGTACAAATATAGCCTACAGGCCTATAATAACACTACTATGTCAGTTAGCTATATACCATAAGCTTTCACAAAAGTATAATGACTAACTCCCTCTCATACATAAGTAATCTAAAAAAGAAACAAAGGAAAAACAAGTAGAGATCCTCTAGGTTTAGCACAAGGAAAACTTCCCAACTAAAATTATGACAATAAAACGAACATGTTAGCTTGATAAGTGATTTGCAAATGGCAATGATAATTCCTAATAGTAGTTGTTCGAATTTTCTTATATGTTGTAATCTAATGTAGCTTGATTGTTTTAAAACTTGCAAGCTTCAACGACTAACTTGAATTCCTCTTTATTTGAAATTTTGAACATTAAAGGATATAAAGATCTAGACTATATTTGAATATAAAAGGATGATATATATCCAATAGAATCTTGATAAATCTTCAATTGATAATCTTGAAAAACTTTTGAAAAATCTTAGATAACCGCTTAAAAAAATCTACAACAAAATCTTTAATCTATATCTCCTCATTTGAATTTGAAAACCATATCTTGATTAAAACTTTGATAACTGATAGCTTATTGATTTAAAAAGATGATTTCATTTATTTCTTCAAAGCAAAATTGTTGCATAATATATTTTCATTGATTGAAAAACATGATAGCCATTTTATTAAGCGATTGTTTTTCATGCATCAAAACCATGGAAATTTATATAACCAAGCATTCTATTACAATTAAGAGCATCATGATTTGAGGTTATAAAATAGTTATAATGATCAGGATCTAATGCATTAGATGAGATGATGTATTATAATAATTAAAATAGAATATGTATACATATGACAATATTTTTCACTAATAATTATAGAATAACAAAACTTACTATATTAGTATATCCAAATATTTTTTATTAATAATTATATTTATTTTTTGTAAAAACAAATATATAAAATATATACATATTTTTATACGTATTTGTTGTATATAAACATAATAGTAATCATGTACAAATGCTATATAGATATGGACTATGGTAGATATAACAAATATATATCCTATATATTTGTACATAAACATACATACATACATACATATATATATATGCATATAACATATACTAAATTATATAATATATATATTTGTTATATATAAATCAAACATACAAGTAAAAAAGGTATACATTGCTCTAGAGTCTCATTAACAACTTTCACAATATATAGTAAATTATAAATTCATTTATTCAATAATAATAAGGAAAATTCACAAGTATTATAAGTCATTATTAACTATATTTGTACTATAATTAAGACATTTAAAACCTAGTATTATAGATGCTGGTCTCTTAAGTGAGATGGTCTCTCAAGCACAAATGAGTGAAAAATAAAATATTAAACAAAATATAAATAAAGCAAAAGAAAAAAGGAAAACCATTTTTGGCCCCTCAAACATCTTGGTGTCTCTTCTCTTTCTTCTCATTTTGAAGCAAGGCTCTTGTTAAGATCTACATCTTTAATTAGTTTCTTCTTCTAAAATAATAATAATAATAATAATAATAATAATAATAATAAGAGGAATTAACAAAGTGTTATCAAATCTTTTAAAGAAAGAGCAGATAGAGAGATAGTTAGGATCTCATTTTCCCTTGAAAAGATAGAAGTGAGTGAACATACACAAATTCTCGAGAGAAAACAAATTAAATATTAAGATTAAATGTAAGGAGCCATAGTTTATTGCGCTATTATTTGGCTTTGAAATATGTTAGCTGGCTAATAGTTTTCAACTTTTTAATATATATTTTTATTTATTTATTAATAACTGCTCTCTTTTTCATTTTTTTTTTCCCCACTTATCAATAACACACAAATTTAAAAGTTAAAATGCATTAGTCTCCTTTGATACAAAAACTAAGGACATAAGCCTATATAATCACTTTACCCATATTTTTATTATATATACTTATTTGTTATTTAAGTTTTTTGAATTTTTATTTGTTAATATTAAGTCTTTTACACTTTATTTCGTATAAAGAAAAGAAGTAGGACAAAAAAAAAATCGGAAGGAATGAATTAGAATAGAAAGAATCATTTTGAAATTATTTAGATAATATAGGGAAGGAAAAGTAAATATATAAATATATATATATATATAAATCTTTACGAAAAGCAAAAAGAGAGATATAGTATAAAAATATAATATCAAATAAAAGAAATAATAAATGAGAGGGATAGGATTGAAAATTTAATAAAATTTTCTAATTTTTCCTCATTTTTCTCTTCAATAAAAATTGTGGGCCCATAGAACTTTTTCTGTGTCCTTTTCCTTTCCCCAACCAATTTGAAATGGAATGGAATTCTGAATTTTTCCTTCATTTTCTTTTGTCCCGTTGTCTCCTTCGACTTTCGGTTACGGCAAAGGAACGCTCGTTTTTCAAAAAGAAAGGGGGTACTAATTAATAAGGCCCTGTCTGTGACTGTAACTCCGCTCCGGTATCATTTCTCAAATTCATAATTATAAATGCTTTTCATCCGAAAGTGGGGTGAAAGAAAACGCCCCAGATATTGCTTGTAGTATCACTACCGATCCTGATCTAAACCAAGACAAGTCCAACACGCCTATGTCGCCCTCTGCTTCTTCGGTCGCTAATCCGCAAGGATATGACTACGAAGTTTTCTTGAGCTTCAGAGGTTCGGATACTCAAAAAAAGTTCACCGATCATCTGTACACTAGTCTCGTAGGCGCTGGTATACGTGTCTTTAGAGTTGACGAAGAGCTTCGCGTTGGAGAAGAGATTGATGGTAACCTACTTGAAGCCATCAACCAATCTAAGATCTCCTTACCCGTCTTCTCGAAGGACTATGCCTCCAGCAAATGGTGTCTAAAGGAAGCGGCTCATATGGTGGAATGCAGGAACACCAGGAATCAGTTGGTTCTGCCCATTTTCTATGATGTGACGCCTCGTCGAGTCAGACACCAATCTGAAACTTTTAAGGAGGCGTTCAGAAAACACTCGGAGCGTTATGATGGGAAGACAGTTGAGGATTGGAGACATGCTCTTGCAGAAATTGGAGGCTTGAAGGGATGGGATTTGCAGAGTGTAATTGATGGGTAATTTTTTTTTATAACTCAAAACCAATACCTTTCTATTTGTTTGCTGCTTGGTGCTTATCAATGGTGAAAAAGAAAATGCCTATTGTTTTTAGAACCGAACGGAACTTTAATCAGGATAGATAAAGGGGTTTATGGGTTGAATGGGGATGCATTTAATGAGGTTGAAATATGGATAAAAATGGTGATTGCTTTATTTATATGAAAAAATATTAGAATTCTAGTGACCTTCCTTTTATTTATATTTTTTAAGTTTTATTGATAAAAATAAATGCAATATGGATATTTAATGAAATAAAAACCATGTACTTATTAAAGAAAATATATGTTCAAGGGTCATACAGAATAATAACGCAACAAGACTAATTCCTAGTTAATACAATTAAAGCCATGTTGAAAATCATATGGCGTTTTTATGTTTAAAATCTTAATCTCATAGTGACAAATCGAAGACAATTTATCACCAAAAAAAAAAATTGACACTAATAATTTTCAAAGTTGGTAAAAAAACAATACCTATAAAATAATGCTCTACAACCATTCATATTTTCATCATTATTTAATATCATAATTCTTTTATTAACCATCATTGAAGGATATTGAACTTTTAAAATTAAAAATTTAGCATACTTAAGAGAAGAAAGAAATTGGTAACTTAACAAAAATATTTGTTTAGTGTGATATAAGAAAGTTTTAGCAGTGTTATGAAAATTTTTATGGGTATGGAAAGTGCTAAATGGGCGAAAGCAAGATAGTTCAGGTTTATAGAAAACGATAAAACTATGTAATAGAGTGTAAAAGAAATGTATGTGTACACAACTATGAAGGGGAAAAAAATGAATTCAATGAAGGCCTAAGACCAAGAGAGTCCAGCCTAGACACACTTATAATTCCATAAATAGCAACTAGCATGAGAAAATATAATAATTAATACAAAGAATAAAATTGTAAACTACAATTCCATACTGAAATCCCAAAAGATGAATTATCAGCTATATTTTTCATCAATTAACCATAAGATCTATGACTGTCACTCGAAGCTTGGAGCATACGACTTTATCCCAAGCTTCATATATAATCATTTCTATGGTAAGGATAAAATCGTGAAACCGTGAATTTAAACCATGCTTACTGCAATTTAAATATTTGGAAGTGTAGAGTTTCAATCATGCTGCTCTTACTTACATTTTGGTTAATAATATATTTACTCTTGTTTTATGGCTTGGTGTCCATCTGATATGGAACTGTGGCAGATATGAAGGGGAATTAGTTAAACAAATGGTCTCACGTGTTTGGAGAGAACTGAAAAAAGCACCCCTCATTGAAAAAGACACAATCATTGGAGTCGAAGACAGAATAGAAGAAGTTATGAAAATGTTAGAGGTTGGAAGGATGGATGTAAGGATGGTTGGAATTTATGGTATCGGTGGCATTGGTAAGACTACTCTTGCTAAGAAAATCTACAATCAACTCTTGGGGCATTTTGAGTACTCCTGCTTCCTCAATGACATTCGTGAAATGTCCTCACGACCAAGGGGTCTTGAAAAGCTGCAAACTCAACTGGTCTCTGACATCCAAAAGTCTGGAAATCTTAAGTTTCGTCATGTTGACGAAGGAGTTCAAGTGCTTGGTCAAAGATTCCGAAACAAAAAAGGTTCTAATTTTGCTTGATGATGTGGACAAAAAGGATCAAATAAATGCACTTGCTGCTGACCCTATTTGGTTTGCTGGAGGAAGTAGGATCCTTATTACTACCAGAGACAAAGGTGTCTTGGATTTATCTCAAGTGAGAAGAACATATGAAGTCAGGCCAATGCATCCTAGGGATGCCCTTCTTCTATTCTGCGTGCATGCCTTTAAAAGGGAGTCACCAGCAACTGACTATGTAGATCTATCCGAAAATATCGTAAAAACAACTGGAGGACTCCCTTTGGCTTTGGAGGTCATTGGATCTTACCTTTCTCTAGAATCCAGGACAGTTTGGGAGGAAGCCTTTGATAAGTTGCAAAACAGACCTCATGAGGATGTCCAAGACAAGCTGAGGATAAGTTACGAAGCATTAGGAGATGAGCAGAAGAAAATATTCCTCTACATAGCATGTTTTTGCATTGGAATGCATAAAAGGATTGTATCGTACATGTGGAAAGATGACAATCTTTACCCTGAAGGAGCAATTAAAGTACTCCTTCAAAGGTCTTATAAAAGTTGGTGAAGAAAATATATTCTGGATGCATGACCAACTTAGAGACCTTGGCAGGGAAATTGTACGAAAGGAAAATGTTTTAGTGCCAGGTAAAAGAAGTAGGCTATGGTCTAGTGAAGATGCAAGGCGTGTGCTTCAAAATCAGGAGGTATGTCGTTAATTTCAAACTTGCACCTCCTCTTCTGTTTGTCATCTTCAAATGTCACATCATACTTCCACAATGACCGCTTTTCTTAATTTAATATGCGAAGCAGGGAACCGAAAAGGTTGAAGCTATCCAACTTCATTATGCAGAAGAATCAGAGTGCTATTTCTTTACTAGAGAGCAATTCATGAACCTCCCAAATCTCAGATTCCTCCGATTAGGCAAACTCAATGTAGCTGTGGATATCTGGTGTCTTCTTCGCAACCTCAGTTGGCTACATTGGCATTACTGCCCCATAGAACTTATGAAAACAGGTTTAGACTTGGAGAACCTAGTGATTCTTGACCTCACAGAAAGTGATATTACAGAGAATTGGAGTGGCTGGAGCTCAAGACAGGTTTCAAATTGTTTCTTTTACTTCTTTCCTGTTTAGTCTTAGTTGAATGGTTCTTATTGTCAGTTTTAATTGTTTTGCAGCTGGGCACAAAACTAAAAGTTCTCATTCTAGAATCCTGCCAAAATTTAAAGAGTACTCCAGATTTGTCTGAGTTTCAATTGTTGGAGAGACTAAGTTTTCAAGGTTGTAGATGTCTCCGCAAAGTGGACCCATCAATTGGGAAACTCCAAAATCTGATTTTCTCGAGTCTAAAAAATTGCTTTCAGCTTAAGAAATTACCTCAAGAGCTAGGTTACCTGCAGGCATTGGTTGAGCTTCATATTGATGGAAATAGTGTAGAAGGATTACCCACTTTAGAAGTTTTGGAGAAGCTTGAATTGCTCAATGCAACAGGGTGCCGATTGCTGTCTAAAATTCCATCATCCATTGGTCATTTGACTTCTCTATTGGAATTGTCATTAGACAATAGTAAAGTTTGTGCACTTCCAGATTCAATTCGAACTTTGGCAAAGCTAAAATGCTTATGTCTGAGAGATTGCAAGTCATTAAGAGAATTGCCAGACTCCATTGGACAGTTAACATCACTAGAAAAACTTCTCTTGTCGAGGACTAAAGTTCATAGTTTACCATATTCTATTGGAGATTTGAATAATTTGAAAGTGCTTCTTGTAAATCGAACTGAGATTATGAATCTACCGAGTGCCCTTGGAATGTTGGGGAAGCTTGAAGTTTTAAATGCCATAGGCTGTATGAGCTTGCAGGGAGAAATTTTAATAGATTTTGAGAGGTCATGCTCTTTGACAACCTTGAAGTTGGAAGGGACAAACATTACGATGCTTCCGGCAAACTTTGATAGGCTTGCGCGTCTGGAAACCCTTAACTTGATCAGCTGTTAGGCGCTTCAAACTGTTCCCCAACTCCCCAGTAGCTTGCAAGTTCTATCAGTCACTTGCAGACCAATAGATACATTCCCAGATCTTTCAATATGTACAAACCTACTGGAACTCAGACTGATAGAGTGCTCCAAACTCAAAAGGATCCCTGGCCTCTCTAGATTAACATTCCTGAACGTTCTGATGGTATCAAGGTGCCAAGACTTAGCTGAGCTTGACGGGCTTGTGAAATTAGAACGTATAGGGGAGTTGAGCATATTAAGCTGTGAATCCCTTGAAAAGTTATTAGACTCACCAATGTCAAAAGAGTTGAAAACGTTGAAAATGGATTTGTGCAAATCTTTGCAGTCAGTTCCCAATCTTTCAGCCTTAAAAATGCTGAGGCATTTGAGTTTTTTGGATTATGGGAAGCTACGTAAAGTGGAGGGGCTCGAAAAGATAGAATCATTGGAGCACCTAAACATGAATGGCTGCAAATCCTTGCAATCACTTCCTGATCTCTCAGCCTTAAAAATGTTGAGGCATTTGAGTTTTGTTGATTGTGGGAAGCTATGCAAAGTGGAGGGGCTCGAAAAGATAGAATCATTGGAGCACCTAAACATGAATGGTTGCAAATCCTTGCAATCACTTCCTGATCTCTCAGCCTTAAAAAAGTTGAGGCATTTGAGTTTTGTTGATTGTGGAAAGCTATGCAAAGTGGAGGGGCTTGAAAAGATAGAATCATTGGCGCACCTAAACATGAATGGCTGCAAATCCTTGCAATCACTTCCTGATCTCTCAGCCTTAAAAATGTTGAGGCATTTGAGTTTTGTTGATTGTGGGAAGCTATGCAAGGTGGAGGGGCTCGAAAAGATAGAATCATTGGAGCGCCTAAACATGAATGGCTGCAAATCCTTGCAATCACTTCCTGATCTCTCAGCCTTAAAAAAGTTGAGGCATTTGAGATTTGTTGATTGTGGGAAGCTAACTAAAATGGAGGGGCTTGGAAAAATAGAATCATTGGAACATCTAGACATGGAAGGCTGTAAATCCTTACAATCACTTCCTGATCGATTAGCATCTGAGTTTTGGTAAATCCTTACAATCACTTCCAATTGCTCTTGGTTGGCTGTGAGAAACTCAAAAAGCTTCAATGGTTGGAGGAGTTAAAATCACTGAAGAAAGTTGATAGAGGATATTCCATGTCTTCGTTTGACTATACTGAGACATGCCCACACCTTGTATGGAAGCATCGTCCAAGGTATCTCTCTCATTCCCTCTCTCTATGTAGGATTTATTCTCAGTAGCATGGAAATTCTCCTCCATACTGGTAAGCAGTCTAAGCTTGTGGACCATTGATTATATTAAGCTTCTTTTATACTCATTAGATTTTTTTTTTCTTTTCCCTTTTTATTCCATTCTCTCACAATTAAGTATAACGTAATTCAAAATAATATGAATATAAAATAATATAGGTTCAATTTCTTGGTTTTATTTCCGCATGCGATTTAAATTTTGGTTGTCTTTCATGTAAAGTATGTCTTTCGTGTTTGTTAGTGAATTGGTTTGTTTAGATAAATGGGCTTTATTTTGAGTTTAAGCTTGCTTTTTTTTTTTTTTTACAAATTGAGCTTGAGTCAAGCTGAGCTTAAAGCAAACAAAAATCGAGTAGCTTTCAAGTAGCTAGGCACAATTGCGGTCCTAGTCATTTCTTATAGCATACACAAAATTGGGTTTTTATAAAGTATATACTTACTATGCCGTGCTTTCTTTCTCCAGATTAAATTCAATAGATCTGCCAGAACATCAAGTTTTCCTAAACTTCAGAGGTCAAGATTTGTCCGATCTGTGCATTAACCGTGATGTAAGTACTCTTATAGATGACGGAGAGATAGATAGAGGCCGACTTGAAGCCTTGAATCAGTCAAAGATCTTCATACTCATCTTCTCTAAAGGTTATGCTTTCAGCAGCCGGTGCCTCAAGGAATTGGCTTGTATTGTGAAATGCAACAGAGAGAGGAATCAGTTAATTCTTCCCATTTTCTATGATGTAGCGCCTGATCAAGTTCAAGAACAATCTGGTAGTTATGAGGAGGCATTTGAGAAACATATGAAGCGCTATGATGCTGAGACGGTTAAAGTATGGAGGGATGCTCTTATAGAGGTCGGAGCCTTGAAGGGATGGGAATGGCAATGTTCAGATGATATGTATGTATCCCTAAAACTCCCAACTCACCTGGATGTTATCTTTTTTTTTTTTTTACTAAATACGTTCTTATAACTGAGCTATGTATTAAAAATAATATCTTTTTACTGAAACCTGACTAGTGATATTTTTCTCTCTTGGTATGTGACGGCATTCAATTCAAATGGATCATGCAGAGACATATATTTAAAAAAATTTTTAAAGCGAGTTCTTTCTAGTGTACCGAATGAACCAAGTGAATACGTAGTTGGGATTGAAGGTCCTGTGAAGGAGATCATGAAATTGTTGGATATGGATGCCAATGATGTTCGAAGGGTAGGAATCCATGGCATGGCAGGTGTCGGTAAAACTACTCTTGCCAGAGTCATCTACAACCAGCTTAAGGAACGTTTTATGTACCATAGCTTCCTTCCAGACATAAGATCAATGCAGAACGGGGGTCTTGAAAAGTTGCAAAGTCAACTCTTAGACATTCTAGGACCTAATAATCCAAAAGAGTTTGTTTTTGCTAGTGGTGAGGAAGGAATCAATGTGATTAGAACTGTGGACAAAAAGGTTCTCATTGTTGTTGATGATGTTGACCAAAGTAACCAGCTTGATGCCCTAGTTCCCTATAATGATGATTTTGCTCCAGGAAGTAGGATCATCATTACAACTAGAAGGAAGGAATTGCTTGATATGTATCAGGTGGGAAGAACTTAGCAGCTCAATGAACTAGAGTTTAACCATGCCCTTGTTCTTTTTAACATGCATGCATTTAGAAATAGTGCAACACCACCACCACCACCTGACCTTAAAACACTGTCTCAAGAGATAGTATTGTTAAGTGGAAGACTTCCTTTGACAGTGGAGGTCATAGGATCTTTCTTAGCCGATACAGGTATGGAAAAGTGGAATCATATGCTGATAGAATTGAGAAAAATACCTCCTGACAATGTTCAATCCAAGTTGAGGATAATTTATGACGCATTGGGAGCTTCCGGACCTGAGTTACAGCAAACATTTCTTGATATAGCATGCTTTTTTAGTGGAATGGATTGTAGGATTGCACACCGCATGTTGGACAGCAAGGCAGTTTGTATGCTTTGTTCCCTATCCCTTGTAAAAATTGGTGATAATGGTATACTATGGATGCACGATCAGCTTAGAGACCTTGGCAGAGAAATTGTCGGAAGAGAAAGCTGCATGTTGGGCAAGAGAAGTAGGTTATGGTGTTCCTTCGAAGAAGAAAGTATGTTGTGGCATAGTGAAGAAGCAATACTCGTACGTAAGCAGGTATGAGGTTTTAAATGTACTATCCTTTTCTTTCTTTCTTTTTTTTTTTTGCCCTGCATAATTTTCATGTAATCTCAATATAACCAATTAGATCAATTCCTTTGCGAGGAATAGAAAACAAGTAGAACTGGAGCCATCTACTTTGATGATGGAACTAGATCCTGTTGCTACTTCAGGAGTGAACAATCTCAAATTGACCAGTTTTTGACTGGTTCCAATCTCAAAGGGCACCATTGGCTTCATTTCCCTATTAAACGTTTTGGAACCAATTGATACCGAAGAAAGCCTGCAATTCTCGAATTATCAGGGTGTAATATTACAGATGATTGGAATGGTTGGAGCTTTATGCAGGTATTATAGTGCCTCTTTCCCTTTCTCAATTGACTCCCGGTTGGTAAACTCTTAATTACCAGTCATTTTTCGGTTTCACAGAAGTCCACCGATCTGAGAGTTCTCATCATCAAATCTTGCCCAAGGCTAAGAAAGACACCAAATTTTTTAGAATTCCCAAATCTGCAGATATTGATTGTGGGAAGCTAACTAAAATGGAGGGGCTTGGAAAAATAGAATCATTGGAACATCTAGACATGGAAGGCTGTAAATCCTTACAATCACTTCCTGATCTATTAGCATCTGAGTTTTGGTAAATCCTTACAATCACTTCCAATTGCTCTTGGTTGGCTGTGAGAAACTCAAAAAGCTTCAATGGTTGGAGGAGTTAAAATCACTGAAGAAAGTTGATAGAGGATATTCCATGTCTTCGTTTGACTATACTGAGACATGCCCACACCTTGTATGGAAGCATCGTCCGAGGTATCTCTCTCATTCTCTCTCTCTATGTAGGATTTATTGTCAGTAGCATGGAAATTCTCCTCCATACTGGTAAGCAGTCTAAGCTTGTGGACCATTGATTATATTAAGCTTCTTTTATACTTATTAGATTTTTTCTTTCTTTTCCCTTTTTATTCCATTCTCATACAATAATTCTTGCATTCATTTTGAGCTTTACTTCAGAAGCTTTATGAATTCAAAAATACGAAAAGCACATAAATGATTGATGGTTTAAGGAACATTATTATAAATTTATGATGAGCAAATAACAAAAGTAATCTAGCTTAATTTTAGGAAAAAGCTTCTTTCTTTGTGTAAACTTTAGACAAGCTTGATATTTAAAGTGTGTTTTCTTTGATTTGAGAATTGTGGGAAACTTATAGGTTGATTTTTTATGAATAATTCTAATATTGGTAAGTTTCGCTCCTCGAGTGCATGGTTAACTATAAAGTATAACGTAATTTGACAAAATAATATGAATGTAAAATAATAACGTAAGTTTATTTTGAACATTAATAATACCTGTAATATTAAATTTAATGAGTTATTTAGGTTTCCAAATTAAATGTCATCGATCAGGATGTAAGGTGTTGAGTAAAAAAAAAAATGTGAGAGAGAGAGAGAGAAATAGAATCTTCAGAAAATCTCATATGATGGTCGATCGGATTGCTTTAGGCAAATGAGGAGGCAAATGCTATATTAATCAGCCCATGCTTGTTTTATATTTTTCGTCTTAATAAGCTAAAATTTCAGGATATAAATACCAAATGTCATGGCTAGTCTTAAAAAATAGGAAAAGGCCATCGGGAGGTTCCGTAGCATCTTGATTTTATTAACTGAGTTTTATATATGAATTAATGTACTAAACTTTTTTCTTTGGTTTTATTATTTGTTTCTGTACCTTTCTAGAAACATAAAGTTACAAATATATATTTTAAAAAAAGTCAATTAAGTTCTAAAAATCGTTTTAAATAAGTAAGAAAAAAATTAACAGTTATTAATTATCAATTTCATTTTTTTCACAATTGTTATAAAATTCTAAGATTTAACTTTTAGAAAGGATTAATACTTATTCAACAAAACCATAGATCTAAGAGTTAAATATACCTACCAAAAGCTTCAGAAATCAGTTGACAAGTTTAAAACTTCTTGTGCTTTCTCTCAAAATATGATATTATTTATTTATTTTTGGTATCTTATTCATGAATAAATCTTGATTAATCCTTTGTCAACACAAAGTTCAAAAGGTAGAGATTGTCAAAGTAATAGAGACCTACTTGTGCTTGCCACATATTAAATTGAGAATGAGTTAAACATGTCATTATTACCATATAAAACCATAGGTTGCTGATTGTAATTTGATCATCATTGTCTGCCTTGCATAAAAGGTTAGCATTGGATAAATTTTATTTGTTAATTTTTATATAAGTTTTTTTAATGGGTGTTTTAAATGTTTATTAAAGGTAAATAAAGAATGAATTTTTCACACTTTTTACTAACATTAGATTGAGAATGACCTAAAATAAAATAAGTTTGAATAAGCGGTCACAATTTAGACACAAATGCGACAAAAAGGATTTAACTTTGAATCAAAATAAACAATCACAATTCAAATAAATTAAGACATGTCTTTTGAATTAAACTCGTGACATGCCAATTGAATTTAAATGTATAAGGAGGTGCTAAATAGTGAGCAATTACTAAATGAGTATTAACTGTACAAAACCTAAGACTATTTGAGAGAATACATACACACAATTTTGAATTTTTAAAAAAGGAAAAAATCATGAAAAAGCCTATATTTTTTTATGCAATTGCAACAATATTAAAAAACTTGATTGCACCAGTGAAGTACTAAAACTTTAAAAGATTACTAATTAAGTCTTAAACCACCATACAACATTAAGGTGATTTATTTTTAATATTTTACCTTGACATGTCATGCCATGTAGCCCTATCATAGCATGCTGGAGTTGCAAAATTGGAGTTGTAGGATGAATTTTTATATATAGAAATAAAAAAAATTTACAAGAAAAGGGAAATTAGAAAAAAAGAAAAATAAAAAACTATAAGCTAATAATTGCAACTGAGTCCTAAAAATTTAAATTATTGCATAATCAAATCATAAATGGTTATGTGGCACCTAAAGAATTTATTTCAATATTTTCTTGTGTTCATCATGTTATACAATACTAATATATGACATTCTAACACAAAATATATAAATAAATAGATAACACATTAAAAAAGCAATATAATGTGATAAGTTGGTGGAAGAACTACAATGGTAGAGAGTAGTAAGTTCTACACTAGTCTTTAAGCTAACCACAGAAAGATCTACCATCTTTTATCCTTTGGGAAGTGACGCCAACCATGTATCATCAATTCTAACCTAGATTGGGGAATGACCTCGACCTCCCTCAATATATATCATATTATAATATGATAAAATATATAGGACAATATATATGTAATATATTATACCTTAGAGGAGTGACGTTGAATGATATGTGGAAATGATTTGAAGAGAAAGAGATGGGAAGAGGTGCATGCAGTCTCAGAGAGCTTAAATGCACATATTCCACTATTCTTGATGAGAGGCAGTATGCTTTTTATTCTAAAGCTTATTTGATCTTTTAGGATGTAGTTTAATAATTTATGGCATTTCCCTAATCTTTGAATTGTGTCAAATTAAAAAGAATTCTTGAATATTTATAAAGTGAGGTTGTTGATAGTGTTTGTTAAATAGTGATGACGATTGACGATTGAGATAAGTCTTTCTGTTGTTGGATCCCTTTATGGCTCTCTTCAGTTTAGGCCGACATGGAGCCTCTTTAAGTACATAAGCTTTTATGAGAAAGACTAAGAGTAGACGAGCCAATCCAACGATCTCTACTTTAAACCTATTATTATTATTATTATTATTATTATTATTATTATTATTATTATTATTAAGAAAATACTTCTCTTGGTGCATTTTTTTCCTATGAAATTATTATTCTATTTTAATTTTTTTATTAACACCAAATTACCAATGCCCATTGAAACATTAGATGGTTAGCTACTCCTCAATTCATTGGCAACTGAAAACTTATAGGCAATATAATTGATGATGAGGTGTCTTGATCTCTATCAAGTATGATGAAATTTCACAATTTCCATAGCTATGTAATAACATGGCTTTAATTGATTAATGATTTTCAAATCAATTATACATGTAATATTTTAACTTTTATGTTTTAGGAATCTTGCATTGCTATAAGCCATGTTGATGCTTAGTTATACAATTTAAAGATTTTCATCATATGTCCACAATGACCTCCTTTGTGGTAATTGGGCTTTAGAGGGAGTGGACCTATAAGACAAACACATGTGAGCTATTAAGGTGGGGGATGTGTTGGTGTGACTTCTTATAGGAAAATGTCACTTGTAGCCAAGAGTTACTTACCTGTTTGGGTGAGGGGTCCTTAACTTAGATAGGCTTCTAAAAGATAGGCAATCAATTAACCTTTACCCATGCTCCTAAGCCTATGAGCACTAAGTATCCTTAGTTAAATTTGATGTCTTAGTGGGCTCCTTAAGTGTGAGGCCAATCATGGCTCCTTAGATATCTTGTTGATACGCAACTTCCCTAATGGACTACCTAACTCTTGCTTGAATGAGGGATATAGGTTGAGTCAAGAGCTTTAGGCTAAGGTGAAGTGGTCATTTTAGTAGGCTAAAAGCGTAGTTGGAAATAACTATCAATACTTGTCCCCTACTCTTGTTGGTGATTGGTCGATAAGGAAAGTAACGAATGACTAGAGCTTTGATTGTTGTCGAGGACCTTTTTGATGGTAGCAAAATCATCACAAAGTGGTAATGTGGTCGTGGGAGGACCTTATATCTAGTTCCGATGTCTACCAACAAGTGGAGCTAAGTGAGGCTTTTGTTAGGCTATTATGTTTCCTTGGTGAGCGAGGTGCCTAGTCAATCTATAAGGTCATTTAGCAAGTGGGGTTGGTTGGTTGCCTTGTTGACTTGTGGAGACACTTAGTGATTGAGGTAGAGTTAGGTCTAAGTTGTGAGGCTCCTTAGCAGTTGAGGCTTAGACCTTTATCATTCTTGTAAAAGGCATTTGGCGAAAGAGGCCAAGCTAAGTCTTTGCTGAGTTATGGAGCCTTCCAATAGACTAGGTTAAGTTAGGCTGTTTTCAAGTCGGTCGAGGTATTCCGGCAAATGAGGCTAAGCTAAGTCTTTGCAAAGTTAGGAGGTTGAATGTCAAGCTAAGGTCTTCTACTAAGCTAAAGTGTTGGTAAGTCACATGTTGAGCTATGAGACTATTTAATGAGTTTGGATCAGTGATGCTTTATTGCACTAATGCTGCATCTTTGTTTTTCAGTTGTACTAGTAGTAAGTTAATTGTTGCGCCGATTTTCAATTTTACCTTGTAAAAGAGGCAAGTCTTTTCACGTCTTGTATACATTGTTTTATCATTAAATGTTAAGGCTATGTGTTTTTCACTAGTAGGAAGGATGTGCATGGACGTGACTCTAATAGTTTTTGCATGGTGAGTGTAAATACTTGTATATATATATATGTTTATGTAAATATAAATATTTAATATGGATTAAAATTAACCCAAGGTTAAGGGGCTAAATAACTTGAAGATTTAAGGGTATTTCAATCATTTAACAAGAAAATATAAAAAGGTCGATACCTATTGTTGTAGCCCTTTCCCCCAATTTGCACTGTAGATACCTAACTACCATTAAAAAAATAAAAAAAATAAAAAACTCTCTTAGAGACTACAAAGTAACCTAAAAGTGAAATCGTATAAGTTGAATCTGTTTTGTTGGGTAAGAATCTTGATCATTAGAGTATATAGTGGAGATTATGGATTCATGGCCCTAAGTCATTTGTTAACATGTGATTAGAATTTAGAGTAAGGAGTGAGACAAAATCTGCATACGAATGGATGATTTGAAAAGCTAAATCACGGTCTGAAACAAGTAAGTACAAAATCCCCTTATAATGTGATAGGAATAGCACAATTTTAGATCAATTAGATATATTTCTTTAGAAATTAGGTCAAGGTAGAATTTATGAATTGGAAGAAGGGGATTTTGTGATGAATAGTGACCTATACGGCTAGGTACATGCTTGTGTACTTGCTCATGCTAAAATTCAAAGGTGTATGGAAAAGTACATAGTCACCAACACATTCGTGTACTTGGGCATGTTAAAGTGTAAAAACTTATAGAAAGGTACACAGCCTCTAGCACGGTCATGTACCGAAATGATTTGGATAGAATGTTGAAGGATGTTTGTGTGTGAATATGGAAAGATTGTTGCGTGAGATGTGAAATGAATTATGAACTCATAGATAGTGGGGAGTACCCATTGTCGTATATGTATTATTATTATGTATGGAATAGACTTATGGATAAAGAGGAGTACCCTTTATCGTATATGTATTTATATATATGTGTTTGTGGAAGGATTGTATGATAATTTTGATGATGAGATTATGTGTTATTTTAAGTGTTTGTGAAAATATTATGAACTGTGTAAAAATAATAAGTTCTATGATGTATGTGGCGTTGTTTTTGTCATGGCATATGTATATGTGTGTAGGTACACATTATGCTAGGCATTAACTCACCCCTTGTGGGACCTTTTTTAGTTGCAGGTATCATAGGAGAAATTGTAGAGTATGATGAAACATTAGTAAAGGCGAATAAAAAATCTAAGAAGAATGTAAAATATGTTTACTATGATGAGTAGTAGATAGATGAAGAGAAAAAGATAAACATTGAATTATTTGATTATGTTGATTTGAGATTTTTGTAGTATTTAAGTTGTAAAACACTTCCACTGTAAGAATTTGAGGAGACTATTTATGATATATTTTTGAGGATATATACACTTTCTAACCTCCTGTATGTAGAGAATTATATTATTGATCATTACAGATATTTGAATTTTAATGTGGAGATTTGTAGTGATCGAGTTCTTACGTGTCTTTACTTAGTGAGAACACGTGATGGGTTGTACTTGTCTCGAGTTTCAAGGCATTACAATGAGATTTGTTATTCATTATGTAATCAAAGACATGTAGCTTGATCTAGCTAAGAGCATGGGCACAAAGTTTCAGGTTGCATGCTAGTTACACTTTTTCATGCACACTTCCCTTATTTAAAGCTTGTTAGGGTTTTTGGAAAGGTTTTCTATTCCTTCTTTTACTCTTTCAAACTAAGGATCAATCTCTAGAGTTTTCTTCATAGAATTTATTGTTTGAGTTTTCCCTTTTTTTCTAGTGAGTCCTCAATGGCTAACTTCGAAACTTTGGAGCGATTAGAGGCTTTGCTAGTCATATAGGGGCACTTTTAAGGGTGCCTCCTTGTTTGTCCTTTTCCCTACTTCCTCCTAGAGGTAGTAATGGAAACATCAGTGCTTAAGCTCACGATCACACGTGTTCATCTTGTAGGGCCACTCTCCTTGAGGCAATTATGACAAAGGATTAGACCGAATGTATAAAGAGTGAGGATCGCGCATTAACAGATCCTATCACTAAGAAAAATTCTTTAAAAAGTTTAATTTGATAAGTGAATGAGTCTAATTATGATTATGAAACTCGTTTGTTAGTGTAGCACAAGATACATTTCAATTATTATTTCTTTATGGTTTTACTACCTATGGTTTTAACAAATTATTTGACCTTCATTATAGAGTTAAGGCTTACACCTCCACCTCCATCTGTTTTTGCTTCATAAAGGTATGCAACATTATTATCTCTTTTCTTATTCTATATTACAATACAATTTGTTTTTGGGCTTCTAACATTTCATATTTTTGTGCAGTTTTTTAGGATTAAAAATACATCCTTGGATTGATATACAAGGAGTTTAATGATTTGGTAATGCCATTTTATATAAAAATTTCTTCCTTTGCTATATACATGGTTTCTCAATTAATATAATTTTGATTTTATAAGCAAATAATGATGTCTTTAATAAATCAAATTAGTCACCATTAGTTCCTTTTCTTTTCTTTCTTTTTGCATGCACCTTTCATATTGTTTACATTTTTTTTTTTAAATTAGCAATTGTGCACAAAGTTTGATTCAATTATTTAATATGTTATAAATTCTATTGTACTGCTTTTGCATATACAGGATGCATTGTTGACTAATGTATATTATATTGTAATATAACCATACACACTTATGTATATCATAAATACACACATATATGTACGACAAATGTTTGTTTTGTTATAGGAATGTATGATTGTAACGTGATAATTTTATTTGGGGTACTTTTAGAAAAATAAAAATAGTTTTACTAATGAATAGCTATTTATAAATAAATTACTATTTATTATTTTAAATAATGAAAATTCTTTATAAAAGTATTATTAAATTTAAAGGATTCTTACATCATACACAGATTTTGAAAGCATACATAGATATACATTATACACAGATTTTGGTTGAAAGCATGGCAAAAATAATAAGTCTATTTAAAAGATATTATGATTAACATATTAGTTATATATATTTATAGTATATTATGGAACTATCTAGTGAATTTATATATCATCCAAAAAGAGGTATTACATTTCAAAATATAGGCGTTGTAAACATTTGATGTGCAAAGAGCTTTGATGTTTTTATAAGAAATTATGTAAAATTTATAACTATTTGAAATATACATCATTTCAAGCAAAAACTTTTATTGTTTTATATTAAGTTGTGTAAAAATTATAACCATTTTAAAAATATATTAAAAGATATATTTTTTCTTCCTAAATTATATATTGTAATAGATACATTTTTTTGTCTCCCTAGCCTCACTCAGTCTTTAAAAGGAAAATCCACCGTGTAGTCTTTTATATTATTTATAAATATCTATTTATAAATTCACTGTATACTAGTCTTTAAAAAGAAAATAACTTTATAAGTTTTATAATATATAAGTTCTAGGATTGTTCTAAATTATTATAAAGTAAATTTTAATATAAAATTAGGAAGTTTATACCTATATGATAGGGTAAGGACATGTTTTTATCCTATTTATTTTATATTCGTTCATCTTTAATGGATTTCTATAGATTCTTTTGTTAATATGAATTAGAGGAAATAATTTTAAGTTATAAGGAGATTTTTATTTTCTTTTTCAAGTCATATAAGATACTAGAGTGGTGATTAGACTTTACTATTATAGACAAGAAAAATGTTAAGGAATATCCATAACCATTTGTATATTGTATTTGAATTAATGACTAATTATTGCGTAATATTAATGGTGGCAGGTAATGGAGCCACCAAACCTAAATCAAGATATTGTCGGACCTGACTTGATTGTGACATGGAAGTATGCCGTAATAGGTGTATACAAATATTTGGCAGTCAAGCCAATGGAGAATAAAAAATGTGTTTGTCTTAAGCAATTAAAGGTTAAGGATTGAGACATAAAATGCTCTGTTTTTTTTTTCCTTTTTAATTACACGTATCTCTTGAAAATTTTATGATTATGCAAACACCTTCAACTATTTTCTCCCACCTTTTTTATAAATATTGAGGCTAAGGTTTTATTAAATCGAATACAACAATTTCATGCCTGACAAATTATTGAAAGTATAAAATTAAATTATAAAATAAAAAAATAAGAAAAATAAAAAATAAAATAAAATTAATGAACTTGTTCTTCTTCTCAAAAGGTAAAATCCATTATTATTCAACATCATTATCATTTATCAACATTCCCATCTTCATTATTAATTGGTTTGTCAAAAAAAAAAAAAAAAGAATCTCTTTGAGAGGGAGATTTTGAGAGAATCAAGTGCGTGGTCGAAGAAGAAAATTGGACCATAGCTTCCAACTTCCCTTTTGTAGATATAGAAAACTACTAATTTGATCAAACTCTATCACAATTCAAGTTGGACTTGTGATTTAACCTAGAATCGTAACCCAAAATAATGGGTCTTAACTTATATAGGAATCGTTGGTTCCATGGGTTCATGGCAGGTGACTTTTTGGGGTCAATAGTTTCAACTCATAAAGTTAAAAAAAAAAAAAGGAAAAAATGACAAGAATTACAAGAAATAATTATTAATATATCTAAGAAACATGCATATTTAAATTTTAACATTTTTTTGATGTAAAGTGATTTTATTATAAGAAATTGTTATTCATAATTGTGTAATAATTTAATTTGTTGATTTGTAAGTTTTAGGATGACTGTATTGGAAAAAGAATTAAGAATAACTGAAAAAGAAAAAAAAGAGAAAATTAAACAATTAAAAATCAAAAGAAAAAATAACAAAATTGAAAAAAATAAAAAAGAAAGAAAGAAAGAAAAAAGGAGTAAGAGATCACCAAGCCCATGATTTGCCATTTCCCGTAATTTCCAAACTGTGACCCAGCGATTTCAGGTGGGTTTGGAACTACGATGATGTTTAAATTTGACTCCTACACACTAAGAAGACATATCGACTTCCCCAACCTATTTCTTCTTTTTAGTTTTACTGCCTTCTTTTTTTAATCATTTATTTATTTATTTTTTCACTTCAATTTATCATTTATATTGAATTATCTAACACATAATTACCAAATCCAATTTAATGGTAGCTAAATTTAGGGATGTAAATGAGAAAAACTTACCCACATTTAATTTGAAAATAAACTAAACTCGAGCTTAAGTTAAGTTTAATATTAATGAAGTTCAAGACAAGTTTAGAAATCGATATTTATTTTTATTAGAATAATTTATTTATTTTTAAATAATCAAGTCAAAGGCAAGGTTTAATCAAGTTGAACTTCTATTTATTGAGTACTAATTTTAGTTGAGCTTAAGCTCTAAAATTTCATGTTGAGCTTAATGCTGTATCATTTTAACTCAATTTATTTACAACCCTACCTCAACCTCCACATTTGCAAAATAAATAAATATAAAAAAGTGGTCCTCATGAGGGAGAAGTGTTTATATCAAAATTTGGCATGGCTACACAATTATAAAAGTTTTTAGTGGTGATCCACCTAACTAGATATATGGAACACAAATAGATATACTACTAATAAAACAAATAAAGAAAGAAAGGAAAAAAAGAAACAAAAGATATGATATAAAATCAGACACATACCTTGTATAAATATGAGTGACATATCCCAATGAAAAGCTATATATAGTTGTGGAATAAAAGCTATGATCCTACATAAGAAAAATCTAATAGTGGAGTGATAAAAACAAACTAAAGAAAAACAAGTCTATTGAAAAACCTAGAGCACAAATGACATATCAATGTGATGGTCAAAATATGTTGTATGTTACCCCTATGTTTTGTTTTGAATGGAAACTTGAAGGAGGAAATGAGGGAGGGAGGTAAGGGGAGAGAGATTGAATTAGAAGTTTCATTAAGATCTTAGATGACTGATAAATTGTTAAATTTTAAGCTATCTTTGCTTTTTTCTTTTCAGATAAGTTTGGATATTCTCATTAATTTTCAAAGCTCAAAAAATAAAAAATGAAAAAACAAAGAAAAAAAAACACCAACGGAATATAGAATAAATGCATTAGGTTTTAAAAGGATGTATTGATATATTCCAACCAATACAACTGAAAGAAGATACCCAAGTGTTGATGCACAAAAAGTAATAACTCTTTTGAGAATGCTTTTGAATATAAGCCTAAGTTTCCTATCTTCTCTCATTCCATTCCCCTACAAATATAGTAAAGAACAATTGCCACGACTCTTTTCCCTTTAGAAGATAGCAACACAGGGTTTCTTCACCTACCATACAAGTTTCAACACCTTTTAAAGTAGATTCAACTATATTTAGCAAATTTGTTAAATACCCTAATAATTTTGATGAAAATAAACCACAATATTATTGGTTCCTAATTTATTTATTAACTTTGCAATTATAAAAAACAATTACTTCTCAGAGGTTTAGTAATACACAATCTAGAAGATATTAGAATCCAAAAAGAAGATTGTTAGGAATGAATAGAAGATTTTAGAACTAAGAAACTAGATAGAAGATTAAAGTTACAACATAAATTTTGACATAGATGAGTTAAGTTTACAAGTTATAGAACAATTCAATCATCAAAAAGTATTAAGAGTAGAAGAATAAGAACATCCATGAATTTTGAAAGTTGGTCAAGTACATATAGAAGCTGAAATGCAAAAGTTGCTCAAAAACAATATTATTCAAACTCTAAATAAATTAGAAATCATAAGAAGAAATCAACAGTTACTGGATTTGAAGAAAAGGTTTAATTTTAGAAGTTCAATTTTGGAGAATTATAAATTTCTTCTTATGAAGAGTTATAAAACTCATAATATGCTGATAAAGACTAATTTGAATCTATTTTGAGTTAATGTAAGACATTATTCCATTTGAGGCAATTTTTGAGGTCTAATTTGCGCATTTTCATTACATATCAAAGCATTAAAAAAAATTGTTTAGATTAAAAAAGTCTATTTGATTGATTTGGTTTCTTGTTTTCTTTTTATTCAATTTTTTTAGGGTTTTTAGTCTATAAATACTCTATAAATAGTGTAATAAAGAGATTATTGATAATAATATAAATTATTTGCATCCTTATATTTTGTATTTATCGCTTTACATTGCATGAGATATTTATAATGGAAATAAAAGATTGTTCAAACAAGATAGAATTTTTATAAGTAAGGTAAAAGGTTTTGCAAAAGATGATAGAGTATGATCAAAAGTTGCAAGATTAGTTCAAACATGTTCTTATGGTCAAGACTTAACTTTGAGTTAGATATATACGAGTGATATATCTATTTATATTATTATAAAGAATCGTTTGACAAAATCATTTGGAGAACATCTAGAAGGATTTTTGTGAAGTTATGATCTTTATTAGTTTCAACTAAATATCAGAAGATAAGGATGAAGCTCCACATCAAGATAATAGCAAGTGTCTAAAATTTCAATTTCTAAATTTGTAAACGATTTTAGGGGTTCTAAACACAAACATGGAAGACTAAGTTAGCTTATACAAAGTACAAGCTAGAAATTTCAAAGATATTAGCTTTCAAAATAATAGATAGTGATAATCAAGTTTCAAGCAAGGACCACAATTTTTGTTATGAGACTCATAGATTTCAAGTTTTAAACTGAAAAGATCAAATAAGGATACTTCAGTTTTATCTACTTCAATGATAATGCAACATTGTTAGCCAATGACCCAAGAAGATTATTCTTAATAGATAATTTTCAGTTTTTTTTCAAAGATTGGTAGAAGTTTATAAAAAGTCAATCAAAAGAGAAGGATAGATCAAACAACAGTAAGAACAACATTGAAATCAATATTTTCTCATTCGAGCAAAATATTATCAAATTTACATGTGTGATTTTGGAAGTAGAATTTTAGCTCTACTTGAGCGAAACTCTTAGAGGATTTTTGAGTTTAATATAGTGTTTTCATGTAACAATTTTAAGGAAATAAAGGATATAGTATATGTAATGCATGATGGAATTGATACTAAAGAGACTAGAATTAATATACTAATGCAAGAATATGAGTTGTCTAAAATCCATACAAATGAATAGCAACAAGTTGAAGGATTTGCTACGATTACTGGGGAGCTTGCACCTCTTGGCAAAAGTTTCTCTTATCTTGATCTTGTAAAAAAGATTCTTAGAATTCTCATTTAGTGGTACGCATGCAACAAGAGCTACTGGTACTCTCACGACAAGATGGTTTGGATACTCAACAAGGGCTAAGGATACATAAAGAGAGAGTTGAGATATTTCACAGTAATGTGGGGTTACTCACGACAAGAGTATCTTTTCGAGCATACGTACAACGTTCATAGCCATATATATCAAGCAACCAATCATTCGTATAATTCACAATTAACATGTGTTCATAATAATCAATTATCACACTTCTATTCACAACCAACCGAACTTTATTCAAGTATAGACATAAGTTCCACTAACATAGTAACACATATATTTATATAACAAAATGGTTGAGTTGCTCTTAGCAAGAGAGACTTAAGAAACTTATTTAACAAGAGAGTAAGGATACTCACTAGGGCTTAATAGCAACTTAATTTTGCAAGTGCATGTCCTCTTTGCCTAATTTATCTAGTATGGAAATTCACGCATTAGGACTTGTATCCTACATAGTTAGTGATATGTTGGTCTAGAAATTACACATTATATAATTAAACTTGGATCAAAGGATACTTTTCCTCTCTTAGTTGAAAAGTTTCATGATAGTCATTGAAAGCAAGGTAGTTAAATCTGAATCAAACTTTGGTCTGAGCAAAGCTAAGGGTTAAGGGTTGAAGAATCAAACTAAGGTTAAATCAGATCAAATTGACATTGTTATATTTTATAAATATTATTTGTATTTTAGTTAAATGTGTGTAAAATATTAAATTTAACCAACTCATATATTTAAATAAATCAAATCTACATAAACTTAAATTGAAATAAAAAACATACTTCAATTAATACATGTCTAGATAAATCCATGAACCTATACTGAAATATGGATATAAAACAGAAATGACCAAATTATATGTTTGGATCAATTCTTTGATCGGATCTCATCAAATGATCATAATCATCTCTTAATTATAATTTTTGTTAATCATTCCTTGTATCTTTAATGGTACCATGTAGAAAGAGATAGTTTAATTTTAGAATTTTAAATTTTGATGTTTATGTATTTTTAGTGTATAGTATTTTACTATTTTTCTTTTTACATAATGCTATTTCAATTTATTTTAATATTTCTTAAAAAAAAAACTGTGTGCATTATGACCTATTCAACTCATTTGGGTCATATGGTTTGAGGTCAAACTATATGAGTCAATTGAGTCTAAACGCGCCTTCATCAATATGGCATTTTTTATTTGAATAAGCCCATTCTAAGTTATGGGTCAATGTTGGACTGATTCAGTCAGGCAGTTTAAATTGGGGGTTTGACTACGCTAATCAAAAGATATTCTTGTCCATAGATATGGTTTTATTCATGAGAAATTATATACTCACTTAAATTTTATAATGATTGAACTCCCAAAAATGCAAGTTCCGATTTGAAATCATTACACTTTGTCATTTTAGCTCATATTTTCAAAAATTAAAAAAGTAACCCTAAAGATTCACTTAATTTAAAAATCAACACAAATAACATCAAAATTTTGTAAAAACAATAGGTAAACTCATAAAATATTCTAAGCATCAAAGCTAAAAATTTTCACAAATTTACAAAATTAGCCCATATTTGATAAATTTGCATTTTTACCTTTAAAAACCAAGTTATATATAAAACCACATCAAATGAACTTCAAACTTTATAACAAAATATTCACAAAATAATTCATATATCATATCTAGAGGATTTCAAGAACTTACAAGTTATGATCATATTTCTAATATTTGCAATTAGAGGTGAGCATGATTCGAGTTGGTTTGATTTTCATTTCAAACCAAATCAAATTATAAAAATTTAGTCCGATTTTTTATTGTTTCAAACCAAGCCATATGGTGCAATATATGAATTTTCCCAAACCATTAAACTTTCATTTAGTTTGGTTTGGTTTATGAATTGAAATATATATATATATATATTACACTTTCTTAAATAACAAAATAATTGAAATCTAAGAAAGTGTGTTTGTTTAACATATAATCTTATATGAAAAGTACTAAACTCATTTGATAGTAAAACTTTTTAATATCTTATAAATGGTTGATAAAATTAATATTTATGTAACTAAAAAATTTTAAATGTATATTAACAAGTAATCTTATTAATAAATTTAGTATATAATAGAAATTTTTTATCAACTTGCATATATATTTGATAAATTATAATCATAAAATTTAAATACATATATATTTCAATAAAATATTAATTAAAAATTCTTTTAGTATTATGTTATAACAAAATAATTTTTTTAGTTATAAATAAAATTGTTATTATGTATTTTTTTTTTACAATAGTTTGTTTTGATTTTATTTATCTCTATAAATCAATCTTAACTTTTCAGTTTGGTTTAAATTGGGAATTTTCCACATATTTCCAAAAACAAAAATAATACTTTCAATTTGATTTGTTCGAATTACTGTTTAGTATGGTTTGTTCAGTTTTTTCCCATCCTTATTTGCAATTAATCCCTAAACTTCCATAGAAGGCAAAAACAATTTATCAACTCAAAGTTTTGGGAATCCAAACTTACCATAATTGTCTAAAGTTAAAAAAAAAAAAACCATATTAACATAATACATGCATATATTACATTAATTTCATAATCAGAAATTGCTAGAAATTCTTTTATGAATAAATGCAAATAATTCAAAATTTTAATTCTTTGAAATCGACTTTACAAATATAAATAAGACGCTATAATTATTATACAAAAATTTTGGGGTCGAAAGGATTCCATTTGGTACAAAATTAATGATCAAAATATAAAATTAATTTTAAAAACATGAAACTGGGTATATATAGTATACATTCAGATGAAATTCCGCAAATCTTAAAGCTCGTTTAATATTTTCCTTAATCATTTTTGGTTAAGGCATGATGGGCGTCCTAGGTAGCAGCAGTGAGTATCGTGTAGGTGTTAATGCCTGTCGGCCTTGGTGGCAGCAAAGTCATGATGGCCTTGATTAGCTATTATTGAAAAATTATTCCTATTTCAATCATGGTTTAGGTGGTGGTTGATGGGATGGGGGGTTTGGGGGGTGGTGGTGGCGGTGACTTCTAGGAAATATGGGTGGTCGGCGTGGCTTTTGGAGGCGGGGAAAGTATACAGTAAATTTTTGGTGATTTTTCGGCAGGCGTAGATATTTGCTATTTCCTTGTAATTATTGGGGTATTTAAAGGCTTATTTTAATCATTAATTGAACATATTAACCTCGTCCCACGATTGCCGAGTGTTAGGTGACCTGTCCTCCATTGCTCCTCAGCTTCCAGCAAGAATGAAGATAAAATTCAATAAAATACTATTATAATGGTTAAATTTTATCCTTGCCATCATTTTCTTAATAGCTTTATAAGTTTGGTTTGATTTTGTGTGACTTTTTATCTGCGATTCATCTTGACCTATTGTTTGTTAAAGTCTTATAATTAATTTTAAATATAAGAAGACATAATATTATATATTAAATCTCAATCATTCGATTTCAACATAATTAGAGTTTAACCCTTCAAACACAAATATATAATTAGAATCTCATACGAGTCAACTTATTTTTAAAATCTAACTTTAAGTAGGTGACTCGTCTATAAGAAAAGGTTGAGTTGTACCAAAAAACTAACCCGACTTAACTCATTTGTAAACCAACTCGAGTTGGGTAGTTCAACCATGGATACTAACTAAACCAATAGTTGAACCCACTAAAAAAAAAAGAAAAAGAAAAAATGAGACCAATGAGCACCTAAAGTAAATAAACAAATAAATAAATATAACATTGCAAAGTTATAAAGTGAAAAATAATAATATATGATGATATAAATGTATAAAAATATATATATATATTCTCTTGCTCGAAATAATGCAACTAAATTATTACATTTTCAAATATTTGATTTCTGATATAAGATAAACTTACAATTTAGTATCAAATTATTTCAATTATATAATTTTTTTAAGAAAAAAAAATTCAAGGGTCAATTCATGGGCTTGAATTGCTGGTTCACCTAATTGTGGCCCATGAGGGCAAGTCAACCCATTCCCATGTCTAGACTTGTTTAATATCTTTTTATTTTATCATCAAATATTAAATTGTTTTTTATTTACGGAATCTTATCACGAAATTTATTACCGATGAAAGAAAAAATTTGTAGTTCCAAATTCCAAGGTAAAGGTGCTAAATACAATTTTCTCATATATTAATTGACTTAATTTCAAAATTATAGTTTATAGGATCAATTTGTCTAACTTTTAGTGTCTTATTGTAAGATTTACTTCAAATCCGAGAAAATTTCTCATCAGCACTAAAATCCACGGCAAAAGTCCAAAATAAATTAAGGCATATACATATAAATAATATATAATCTGACTAATATTCAAAATTAAAGTTCGACTCTTAATTTTTAATCATTGCTAGCTGAAGCCTAGAGGAATCGGATCCACCATCTTAACAACCAAAGTGCCTCTTCCTCCTCTTTTTTTTTTTTTTTTTTCCCTTCCTCTGGCAATGGGAGTGGGAGGTACTCGACCTCGACACTAAACACCGCCATAGACCAACATGCACACACCATTTCAAACTCTCCTTGGGAAACGAAACTTCACTTCCATTTCTACAGAAGCTCTTACGAAGCGTATCCTTCTATTCATAGTCATAGATATATCAGCTCAGCCTGGAGTGGTCTTCCCAAGGCACTCATTGCATTAGCTTATGCCGTCTCCATGAGGAAATTCCCTTAGCACACCCCCCAAAAGTTTGACAGAAATAGGCATTTTCCAAAATTAGACTTAGACCAAACGCATTTCAACTCTCAATCTCTCGAAGACCAAGTACGGGTTAGCTAAGAACCGAGGCTGCAAAGGACTTTATGGTTGAGAGAATCTTCCGTAGAAAACTTTAAAAGGGAATCGTTAACATGAACCTTTTACAAACCAAAATCATCCAATAGGTGGGGCAAAGGTTTATTATGCTATACGGTGCGTCTAAGTGTGATTGCTAATGAACAGGACTTACTGTATTTTCTTTATTTATCAATTTATACTGTGAAGAACCGAAATTGCCTCCTACTCGTGAGAGATTTGGTTTCACTCTTAAGTGAAGAGGGATGCTTCCTAGTGGCAAAGTTAACCTGTGAAATTACAAAGGATCCTCTTATATCTATTGATTAAAATAAAAGATAAATTTGAGATTCTGTAAAGTATCAAGCCATTTAGTTTTGTCGAACCATTGGTACGAAACATACAGACCAGTGAGGATGCTCCTTTGTTTTATTCCACCCACCCTCCACCACACCCCTCCTCCCTCCCCCCCCCCCCCCCACCCAAACAAATTATGATCAAAGGATGGCTATGGTGTGGACCCCTCACAACTTTCATGGAGTTAACCGAGCTCATGTGAGGAAATAAAGAGGAGGGTAAGATGAACGGTAACATGCTTCCTACCATAATATATAACATATGTTATGAAGTCTAACACAAGCACAAAAATAATAAGACCTTTACAAACTGTATAGTATATTAAATAGCAGAATCTTTACAAGGAAAGCGCAAAAATTATGCCTTTCTTTTCTTTTTTTTCCAATACAATTCCACCTTATTTGACCAGTCACCCGACACCACCACGACGGCCTGGACTGGCATTCTTCACTTTTATCCCTTTTTTTGGGTCCATTTCTACAACACAATATTTAGCTCACAAAACCGTGTATATAACAAAAGAAGGTAACTAACCAACGTAAATTCACTTTGAAGAAACTTCAGAACAGTTAGTAAGAGGAAGATCAGTTGATGTGCATACCAGAGCCCTTTGCTGTAGATGTCTTAAGGTCTGCTCCATGCTGACTTGCACCATTTCACTCAGCATCTTCTTTGCTTTATCAGATTGATCGTCCCCATTAATTTGACAGATGATGTTGCATACAATGTTCTCCAACGTGTCAGCTTGTTGCTCAGACCTTGGATATGGAGATTCCCGCAACAAACAGAGGAGCATCTGAGCTTTTACTTGAGACTTAGGTGTTCCTTGAACAGTTAGCTCAAGAAGGCCGGGAATCACCCCCTCTCTAAGGATTGGTTCTCGGTATTTACATCGATCACTTTGGCACATCGTCAATAAAATTCCAACTGCATGTTCACGACTTTGCAGTGATCCATTTTCCAGCACATCAACTATTGAAAAAACACCACCTTCCTTGGATGTCAATGCAATTCTTCCCTGCTCAAACTTTACTAAAGATTCTAGAAGAGCGCTGCATTTTTCAGCGGTTTTGGATGATTTTCTACAGGTCTTAAGTATATTGACTAAGGAAGGAACAGGATCTGCTTCAAGAATCACATGAAGATTTTCTGGATCAGTTGATAGATTGTAAAGAGCCATCAATGCATCTTTCTTGGCCTGTTGGCTTCCCTGTTCAAGGATTCCCACCAGAAGTGGAATGGCAGCAGAAGAACTTATAATCGGTTTGTTGGTGCTGGAAGCTGATAATGTGAGCAAAGCTGCAGTTGCATACTCTTGAAGTTCTAAACAATTTGACTGGAGAAAGCAAATAATTGGTTCAAGTGCGCCAGCTTCCACAATATTAATTTTATTCCTGCAAGAGTGAAAGGAAAGAATGTAGAGACTTTAAAACCCTAGCAACAACTAAGTGATAACATCCACAAAGCAAAAAATGTCGCATGCTGCAGCAGCTGAGATCTTCTAAACATCATAAGCAATCAAGTAATAAATGCAAGCACAAACTACATGTTGCTTGAAATTCTCTTCGAAACTTGAATTGTCAAATTGAAGGCAGCAAAACAATATTTCACCAAGTTCAACAGGTTCAAAATAATCAATCAAAAGTAGAAGACTAGCAAAGGGAAACATAATGTATAACCAAGCAATCAGATGGACGGACTTAATATTAATGAGGATATATAGGCTGCACACCAAGAAACTGCAAAATTTTTATCAATGGCATATAATTTTCCACCAGTCAAACTCCAGTAAATACAAGATCCTGCATACTTACCAGAAAAAAGATCCTGCATGATATGAAAAAGCAAACAGGAGTTTTAAAGGGCCCATAAAATTCAAACAAAATTGATGTGATGTCTAAATGGAATGTCAACTAAAGAAACTAGCCATGAACAAAAGAACTCTTAGTTGAAAATGGCTATAGGGATAAATCATGTTGACTTTGAATTATAAGAGACGATTTCCAGGCATGGTGCAAATGTTGGCAAAAGAACTAGGAAGAGAAAATTTATTCCATTTAAAATGATATTCAGAGTTATTTTCCAAGGCTTATTTACCTTACCAGGTAAAATTGCCTCAACCTAGGTCTACTTCTAAACCCTGATTCATATGTGCAAAGGTTTACATACTCATAATTATCTATTGAAAAAAAACCGGGGTGGGGGGTGGGGGGGTGGTTTGGAGTTTACATCAGCAAAACAGAAAGACAAAGAGGAAGGAAAGTACTAGCACATGTGTCTAAGAGGAATCACTCTTTATTACTGCTTAGGCACCACACACCAGCAATAAAGATTAAATAGTTACTTCGTAAAAATGAAATCCCTATGAAGTGAGGCAAAATACAATATCTTCTCTAGCCTGGCAAGCATATCGATCAACAAAAATGGAAGGACCACAATCTTTTATTTGTTTAGGAAGGATACCTGGTGTAACCAAATCATAGTGACCAAATTGGAAATAATTAAAAGAAAAAGAAGGTTGAATTTTGCTTTGGGTTAGATTCCAGATAAGATTTCTTTTTCTACCCCCATTTCAAATACTTTCAGCGACCAATGAAAACATAAAGAAAAGGGTAAAAGATAAGGAAAGACACAGTCGCATAACTTTTAGGAACCCGAATCGGGTGCATCCAAGGGAAAAAGCAAGAGAGATAAAATAAAGAAGAAAGAAAAGATCAACAGGAAACCGCAAGTAAAGAATCAATAATAAAATTTGACCCTAAAGCATCAAATCCTCGTCAAATTCAATAACTTTCACTTTGATTCCTTGTGAAACACCACGCGAAACAACACCTTAGCTTAGCCAGAGGCAAAGGACAATTATGCAAAGCGTGAATCAAATCCTCACCCAACAGAAAGAATAAATTCCTCAACAACAGAAATAATTCTGAAGGGAGAAGCGTAATTCCCAACTCAGGCAATTCACTACGAAGCAAACATTTAATCCATCGAGCTAGGGTCTCAAAAATTAACTGAATTTCACCCTAAATCAACGAGATATTGAACAAAGAAATAAGAAATATACTATAGCGTAAAAAATAAAAAACTGATTTACCAATACAAACTCGAACTATAAGGGAAAAGAAAAAAAAATATATAATTATAATAATTAACCTAATCATGTGAGATCGTAATATATGCTGAAACTACATACTCAATCTAATACCGTTACCTCGGCCAAAAAAAATCTAAAACCATCTAAAACGAACCCTAGAAATTCATTTTCAAGGCAACATAACCACCATAACTAACTTCGAAATAGAGCATAACAGAAAGAAAACAAATCGAGAGAGAGAGGGAGGGAGGGAGCGGGGAGAGACAGAGAGAGAGAGAGAGAGTACGTTTCGTCTTTGACAGCAAGGTTAAGGAGAGCGAGAAGAGCGGCCTGATTTAACTCCGAAGAGTCGACCCGAAGCATGGAGACGAGTGGAGTGACGGCATCGGCGAGCTGGCGTCGAGACCTGTGAGAAGTCTTGGTGAGACGACGGATTTCTCGAGCGGCTTGGAGCTTGGAATCGAAGTCGTCGGCTTGGATAAGAAGGAGAGCTCGTTGGACAGCGGTGGAAGCCGAGCGTGGCGTCGGTGTGTCCGCTTCGGCGCTCGTATGGCTCTGCGGGGGCGAATAGTCCATTCAAAACACACGCAGAGACACACGGATAGAGAGAGAGAGAGAGAGAGAGTTACTGTGGAGAAAGTGGATGAAAAAATCTAACAAGTGACATGAGAGAGAGAGAGAGAGGGGGGAAAGAACAGAAGGGGTGGCGTTAAGCAACAGTTAAAGGAAAGGGAGGCGTTCGTTGTTAAGATTTTCCTTTTGTTTTTTTCAATTAATTGCATGTCATTGATAAATAATTAAAGTTTATTAAAATTAAAATTGATGACGTAAAATTAAATTTTCATTTTCATTTTTAGAGTAAAATTACCATACGAGAATGTAAAAATTATAATTTTAAATATTTAATTTTAAATATAAATAATTAAGTATATATAAAGTAAATATAAAAGGTATATTTATAAAAAAATTTTTAAACTTTGATACTTGAGTAAAAATTAAACAAAAAATTGAAAGAATTTGTAAATGCACACCCTAAGCTATTATTCAAGGTATGAATGGACTCACAAAACTTAACACTGTGATTTTGCTTTTTTTATAATATTTAAATATATATATATATATATATATCAAACTATCATTATTCATAATCCTTTTAAAGAAAATTGGGATTTTTGAAAACTATTTATGCATTTTTTTAAAGTTATAAAAAATACAAAATTACACTTTGAGATTTTAGAATCGCATCGACCTCTTAAAAGCTTTTGAATTTACATTGATGTTATCAATATTTTTAGTTGTAGATTTTAAATCTTATCATATAACAATATGCCCCTTATACATTTTATTAAAACGTAAACATATGATATATTTTATAAATGTATAGAATAATCTTTACCAACATTCTTGATAAAATTTATAGTTAATTGTAGTCTCTAAATGTTAAAAGATATAAAAATATTAAATGTTTCTATAGATGGTTAGTTTTGTCATTGTAATTTATTCTAAAAGAATTAAAATATACATTTTTAAAGGGAAAAAAAAATATTCTCATCTGTTTTAGATGGCTTCTCCCCTGCTTCCTCTTCTCTTTTTTTTTTTTTTTTTTTTTTTTTTTTGCCAATGGCTTCTCTGTAAACGGCCATTCGTCCAATAATTATTGATGGTTTACATACATAATTGGTTTCAAAATTTTAATTTTTTTTATCTGTCTTTTGATTATATGTAATTGATAAATTATGAATAAAAGATATGGAAAAAATGATAAATGTTTTTTTTTAATTCTTTTTTTAAAGTTTGGCTGGGACCCTTGGGCCGGTGTTGATTTTTTTCTTCTTCTTTTGCAAAATGATTTTATTTTTGACGAAAGTGTTCTGGCTATGTTCCTGTGGAATAGGTAGTGTGAATGACTTTTGAGAGTGGCAGTTGTGGGGCTTTTTTTCTGTTTTCTAAGTTTTTGTTAGTTTGGTAAAGTTCTAGGGGGGGGAAACAACAAACAAAGAGATTGGATATATAATGCCAAAAAAATAAAAATAAAATAAAATGAGTGGAATAAAATTAAGAAAATTAGCCAAATTAGGAATATTAGATTTTTTTTTTCTGTCTCTTTTGTTTGTTTGGGCAAGTAAGAAGATTGATAGTTTAATAATAGATGCAAAAAAAGAAAGTGACAACAGTTGATAACGTGGATTGATGCCATTGGTTATGTGTAATCCATTTGATTATCATATTATATTAAGTATTAGATGAAAGTTTTAAATCAATTTATTTGCTTATTTCTTTCTTTAATTACAACAGAAATGGAGGATTCAAACTCTCATCTATACCATTAAGTTATCAAAGTTTTGGCAAGCCTCACGTTCCTTTATCTCAAAGTGCCTATCTTTAATAGCATGACTATTCTTTTTTATATGGTTTTCTTATTATTTATTGCTTTATGTAATTTATTATTTACACATTATTTACATAGTTGTATCATTTTCTCGTATAATTAATTATTCAAAAAGGTTTCTTCACTTAAATTTGTTTTGAGTATAATATAAGTAACCTTTTTTTTTTTAAAAAAAAACTAACTATATGTTTTATAAGAAAATAAAACATAACATATTCATCTCCCAATAGAAAAGTAAAATTCATATTACATGTACTAGAAAAGCTTTGACTAAGCTTGCTCATTAAAATGTGAAAATTTCAAACAACTAACACCTCTAAAAAATGCTAAATCCTAAAACTTTTGGTTTGTTATAATTGAAGTTAGCCTTAAGTATAATGTTTTGATATTAACTTCCACGTGAAATGCCTTGAATAAAGTTAGTCTTAAGGTTAGGGTTTTATCTTTATTTTATTTATTTTACTATTTTCCCTTACTTTGAATAAAATGTTCTTCATTGTTTGTTAATGAATCATAATGCCTTAAAGACCACGGATGTGACAATTCCATCACATATCCGTACATGTAGACCCATGGTAGAGATGTATAGGGCTGTAGACCTTGGCTTACTACAAAACCATAATATGCATGTAAAAGGATCCATAATTTGCCTTTCAAAAATAACAATATTCTATAAGTCATAATAAAATAAAATCCTAAGCTAAGTCCATCTAATAGTGACTGTTAACCAGCGCATTATTATCATTACTATCATGAATCCATAGGTCATTCTTAAACTATCATAACAATCATCATCACAAATAATAATTCAAACATAAGTGAACCCTATCAACCAATAACTATAGATTGCACAAACACAAATTTATGCGATCCATATGTGTGCCTATATAAATATACTAATGCAATAACCAATACAAACATTATATATAAGCCAAATTGATTATCTTGTTTAAGTTGGGGGTAGCAAAAGCAAATAACCTAGCTTCTTGAGCAAGAAACTCAAACACGTGGGTCCATTAATTCCAATATCCATTTTTTACAATAGAAAAATTGTTTCATATTAGGTTTGTTGCCTATATTAATCATCACTAGTCCAAGTTACTATCATCATCCAAATTTGTATTTCATACCACTAGAGTGATTTGTTGATAGCTTCTCTTCGGATGTCTCAACCTGTGTTAGTCATAGTTCCATTATTATGAGGCGTTGCATATCCATAACTAAGGTAGTATAGGCACTTACAAGCAACTAGCCTTGCATATCCATAACTAAGGTAGTATACGCACTTACAAGCAACTACTTTATTCCAAACATCCAACCCTCAATAAACAATGGATATCCAAGATGCAGTGTAAAGCAATAATTACCAAAAATATGAGAAGAAAATAATTTGTACTATTGATCGCTTCTTAATCACATTACTCCATGGATTATTGAAAAGCCTAAAATCCTTGAATTAATAAGAAAACAAAATAAAATTGAAATATAAAAAATCAAGAAACAAAATAAACCAAAATAAATTTTCCAAATTAGCAAAGAAATTTTTAGCAACTCAATTTGGTGTAAAGACATGCAATTTTGGCTTTGAAAATGATGCTAAACAATGAAACTATTTACACCAAGTCCAAATAAATTCAAATAAGTCTTTATCGGTAAATTATGAGTTATGTAACTAATTGCATACAAAAGCTATGACTATTCAAAGTTAAATCATCTATAAACTGAAAATTAAGTCTATCCACTTATTGCTGGAGCTTTTGAATTTTTTTAATTCTAACCAAAAGCTACCTTTGACCAAAAGGTAGCTTATGACTTCTTTTGATTATGACTAATGACACTTTTAAGTTCTAACTAACTTTTGACTGGCCTCTAACTGAACCCGACCAACTTCAGATTGTTTCCTCCTTTGCTTCTGATTCTTATACTTCTAATCAACTAGTTGTTCCATAAATTGTAAACTTATCTTGTTTGCATCACTCAAAATATGACTTGCCTCTTTGAAATAGTTATTGACCTTGACACAAATACACACTCATCAATTGAGGTCAAATGGTTATGAGGTTGATTTATATAATCCTACACACACAAATAAACACAAAATTGTCATCCCATTTATCTTGAATTGGCTCACTAACTTCATACAATCCTACTTGAAAACCAAAATTTAGTAATATATACAAAATATTAATTTTAAAATCCTAATTGTACTAAAAAAATTACAATCCCAACCTTAAAAATTGAAATAAAACCCGATGGTTGGTCATAAGACAAAGTGGTTGATCAGAGGTCCCTCTAGTTTGATATGGGTGACCACTAAGGAATAATCGACCACAATTTTTGAGTAGTTGACTACCTCAATAAATGGTCAACAACCTTAGTTGCTAATCCTCAAAATCTACCCCTAAAAGTTGAGGATTTAACTTAAGGTACCCTTAATTGAGCCCTCAACATCCAATCTATATTAAAACAAAAAAATTTACTCTCTTTTTTCAACTCTAAAAAAAATTAAAAAAAAATACAAATTTAGCAACAAATTCAATGCCTTTGTAATATGATCATCCAATTCCATAAATATTGCACAATTTTTACAAATTAAACAACTTTTAAAAATAATCAACAACTAATAATTACAGTCCCAAGACACATCATTCAAACTCAAATTATCAATTATAAATCTAATACAAGGACGAAAAGCCCAATCTTTATTAAGTCTTCGATTTAGATTTTTATAGTATTAACCTTTTAGTGAAAACCAAAATAGAACCAAAGTTTGATTAGAAAAATTGCCAATATCTTGTACAATATACACACACTAACCAAAACTCTAACACCTTATTGGGAAAAACAAACCCTACGAAAAATATGTATTTAGAATTCATAAATTAAGTAGGTTAAATGAATTTCAAAATTTTTCTTACCTTGAATTTTTTAGGAGATTCACACTTTGGATATAAGAAGAGGGGCATGCCAAAGGGAGAGAGAGATTTTTCTTACTTGACATTAGGTTTCTATGGGGAAAAGAATACACTTCAGCCTTTTAAATTGAAAAACAAGGGTAAAAATCCTTTTATTCCTTTTTTTAATTTATTTCTTAGGATGTTTTATATACTTTAATTAACAATTTAAACAACATCATTGTCAACTCTGTACAACTTAGTAATAAATTGAGATATTAATGTGTGATTGGTACAATACATTCATGATGCACATTGAATTGATAGTACACTAATTACACTATTGTCCATTCTAGTCTTTAACATGTTGGGGTTTATATATTCCTCATCAAATTTTGTTTATTTTTTAATAAGTTAGAAGAATTTCTTTTTCTTTTTCTTTTTCTTTCTTTTTTCAATTTTTATGTAATGCACTCATTAAACAAACTGTTAATAAACAAAGAAATTTACATGATGCGTTGCACAATTCTTTCTTTTTTGGCATAAAATCTATAATAAGTGATTTCAAAGTCCACAATTGTTCTATTAACAGTTTCTTTAATGAATGCATTAAAGGCATTTGGTAAAGGTGAAAAAAAAAAAAAAAAAACTTCGTTGAATCAAACTATGAATAGTCAAACCACAAATTATAATTCTTTCCTATCATTGTTCAGTTTTTGATTAGGGAAGGGAGGGTCTAAAAGGTTCGTACTTCGGTTAGATGATCAAACTGATCCAAAATCCAAAATGCTTCGTACTTAATAAAATTTAGAACCATTATTATTATTATTATTTGGTGTTATGCCTAACCTTAAATCCAAAATGCTTCGACTAATGGGTATACTGTTAGCACTTATAATTTAAGTGATTCTCTTATGAAATCGATGTATAATGTATTTTATTGTATCAAAATGCAAAACAGTTCTGTTGTGTCATATGATCTTATAAGTAGCTTATTTAAATAATTGAAAAATAAATAAAAAAGTTGTAGCTAAAACTAATAGATGGATTAAAGTTAATCTGGATGATCATATAGATGACATATGTTCTCTATTGCTTGACAATTGCAAACAATTTTTTATTTTTCATATAATTTATTGATATAATTATATACTATTTTTCACCTTTGATATACGGATATAGCATCCGCTAATGGTACCTACCTAACACGTCAAGCATGACCAGCATGGCAACTTCATGACGAATATAACTTCATTTAACACACTCCCCAGGGAGAGCCAATCCAACAGGCAACAGATCCGAAGAACAAAAGGCAATAATACGAGAAAAAGTCTATGATTATTATGGTTAATAAGAAAATTACTATCTGAGGAATTCCAAAAAACAAAAAAACAAAAAGTGCACTTCCTATGAGAGCATAAAGAAAAGGCTTTTTATATTCTAATACTAGTGGAATAAGGAACTTATATTATGGGTTTTAGAAAAGGTATATAATTGATTGTATATATAATTAAAAATTACAATATAGTTTTATTAAAGTAATCCATTCATATTTGTTATAACTCTTTCCTTTACCTTTTTTTTTTTAAATAAATGTAATCATGTAAGACACCAAAACCTCTTTGACTTTAACATTATGAAAAATAAATAAATAAATAAATAATCCCATATAATTGGGTAAATGGTAAGTACGCAATTTGAGAGAGTAGCACCTTTACCTTCCAGCTTTTTCCACGACAAGGAAATTGCTGCGACATGGGTGATGATGGCGATAAGATAAATCAAAAGCCAAATCCGACATTTAGGACATGAAGAGACCACGTGTAGCATGATTACTTCATAAGGTGAGCCAAGTGTTGTCCTATGATTTGTTTCCCTTGATTTTGTATCATCTTTCTTCTTTTGCTCAATCTTGATGCCGGCTTATCAATGTGCTTAAAATTGCATATTTCTTATTCAAAATATTTAACATGTATCTTCGTAACATTTCTTAGCTTGAAAAAAAGAAAGAAAAGCCCAAAGTAAAGAACTTTTTATATATTTATAAACATTTTTCTTTTCCAAGAAATGGTATAATTAATATTATAAACTAAAAAAAATAGAATTAATTACATGTACACCCCTAAATTATTAATTAGGTATAAACAAACTTCTTAAATTTTTAAAGTGTAGTTTTACTTCTTTATAATTTTTAAAAATATTAAACAACTCTTGAACTATTATTAAATTCCCAAAAACTATAGAAATTTAGTGACAATTTAGAACACATATTCACATTTTTAAAAATTATAGCAAAATGAAGTCACACTTGTATAGCCAGTTTATTTTTAAGAATAGAATTGATAATGAATACAAAATTATCTCTTCGAAATGATTTTTATCAGTAATAGGCTAAAAATTTATTTTCAAGTATTTACTTCATGTAAATTTTTATTACAGGTAATATTTATTCTAATGTTTACCCTACCTTATTAATTACTACATATGACCAAAAATACCAATATTGTCCTTATTTGATTATTATAAAATATAACCAATTGTTATCAATTGAGCATATATTATTATTTGTTACTTAAACTTTTTATTCTCTACAAAGAGTGAATAAAATATAATACTTGTTGATAGGCCATTTCAGCTACGGACCTAGGCCTAATCCAAGCCCATATCTCACATAGGAAGTTGCATCACAAGCCCAAGTGAAATCTCGGCCTTCCAATCCACAACTCTTTATCCTGGTTAACTATAGATAGAATTCATCAGAGACTGAGTCACCTACATTCCCACTACTTGAACATCTCGAACATGTAACAATAGACATGCCTCATGTTCTCCAAGGATAACCACATACATGCTCCATGTTCTCCAAGAGTAACCGTACATCGGCACTACCTATAAATACCTAAAATTGTCTATTGATAAAGGGATTGGATCCTTTTAGCCCCTTAGCTATCTATCCTAGTTATCTCTTAACTTTCACTTAATATTTTAACTTAAATATTAGAATGGTAATGCCGGATAGCCCTAGCACCCTCATAGCTCATACTTTCCTAGTATTTTACAAGTTCATTTACCTCACTATTGAATCTACAAATAACATTAGGCGTCGTCGTTTTGCAAACCATGACCATGACTAGTAGTACTAGATCTAAATCTAAGAACATTGATAATTCACCTTCCTAAACACTCCACCAAACCGATCTAATATACACACAACAACAAAACCCTTAGAGTGATGAAGATAGGTTGGCTCGTTTGTAGCAAATGCTTGTCAACCTTCATGTTAAAAACACTTAGCTTCATGCGTAAGTGGACCAACTCTAACAGCAACAGCACTATTCTCCACATGACATGTTGTGGAGCATGACAATGATCGGGATAAAGCTAACAATAGAACATGAAAAAAAAACTATGATAGAAGAAATAAACAAGGGAAACATAATATGAGAATGGAAATAATGTTTTCGTTTAATCATTTACATGAAAAGGGGTCGATATACTAACCTGGTGGATTACAAAGTAATCCCTACAATTCTAAAAAATATAAAAAGAAAAGAAAATTAAGATTGCTAGTTGGAAGAAGGAGTAGGAGGGTCTATGGAAGCTTTGGTTGATTAAACATCACAATCGGCTTGAGGAGTTTAGCAATATCTTCTTGAGGAGGAGCAAGATCCTCTGAGGGATCAAAGCTTAGAGGTAGGGGGACCTCATCACTAGAGGCACCCCTTAGCCTTATGTTCATTTCAATGGTGTCATCCATAGTGCTGTAGGGACTTCATACCCTACAACAGTGTTGTCATGATCTTCCATTCTGTTGAGATTCAACTCTAAGTAATGTTTGAGGATAACCACTTTGGTTGCCTTGAAACCATTGGTGTACACCTCCACTTGCAGCTTCACCCACTCGTTGTTGTTCATAATCTCTTCATAGACCTTTGACTTCATTAAACTGACCTTTTACTTGAACTCTTTAATTTGAGTCTGATGATGCTTGAGGTTATTCTCTAAGCTCATGATTCTCTCTTTATATCCTTTCTCCCCACCCTCGAAAGACTCAACCAAAGGATTTAACATTATTAGCTCACCCTTCACTTCAGACAATTATTCGAAGAGGCTATTTGATTTCCTCATTAACTTTTCCCTCTCCTTTTGGGTCTTGTTAAGCTCGTCTTGAAGAGCGTTGCTCTTGTTGAAGATAGCCTTCATCTGATGTCTTAATTTATCCAATTGAACTTAGTTTCGCTTGAAAGTCTCTTCCAGGGTAACCACCTTCTTTTGACACAATTCCTTAACATTTTTTACATCCTGGGCTTTCTACAATAGACCATAATCTAGTTGAAGAAATATTGTTTCTTCGCTTGGATATCCTCATATTTTAGGTGAATAGCACTTACTTCCTTCTCTCCTCTTAAAGGGCCTGGCAAAGCATAAAGACCAATGTATTGGTCTACAAAAAGAAATAGAGAATGTTAGAGAAAATCAAAAGATAATAGAAGATGAGGAAGATAAGCCTCGTACAATCAAGTCTACACTAAGGTTTCCACATTATCACTTGTAACCTTGCATCCCGGTGCACTAATCTCACTTCTATCCAACGAAAGCATCGCATGAGACATGATTTGGTGGCACAACTTAAGGTTTCTCACGACGCTATCCCCCGTTCACACATGTTAGCTTAGGATGTATAAGGGATTCCTTGACAAGGTGTTTAGGCTTAAAGGTTGCTTGTGCAGGGTGCTAGGCTAGGGAGATGGCTCTTGAAGCCCATAACCAACTTAAGCAACTTGGATTATTGTGCTTTAGCCAACTTCCACCCTTCATTTTTTAGTAGGATTGGCTAAAGGGTCTTCGGGTGCATCTTCATCAATCGGGACGTATTAGCTGGCTCTAGTAGTGCTCCCCTTCAACCTTGTGGTTAGTGATAGTATCCTTCTCCCTTGACTTTTTTTTTTAAGTTGTGGGGGTGTGACAGACTTCACAATTTGTTTGCCCATCCTAATGGGCTTGGCAACATGATGTTTCTCTTGTCAATTTGGCCTTGGCTATCCTTCTTGATTTTTGCCACAACCTTAGTCTAGACTTAGAGCTGGGCAATGTTCACCTTTTTTAGTTGCATTTCCAAAAAATCAAGCAATAATGAATTAGATTAAAAGAATAAACTAAAGAAAATAAAGTCAATAGCCAAAGGAAAAACGAGTGTCGTGCTAAGCACAAGCCTATACGAGCTATTCCCTCATGAAGCAACAAATACGTAGATCTCCCCAGCTCGGTCCACATCAACATAACGATAGAGTAATGACCAATACTTTCTCCTTCTTATTTGTCCTCATCTTCCTTGGTTGCTTCCTTTCTCTCTTCAAGGGGAACTTTCTCTCTTGTTTCCTCTAGGATGGCCTCAATTGCAAATTGTATGCCGATGATCATTTTGGCATTGTAATATTGTTGCAACTTACCCAATTACCTCAACAAAAGTTGATTGCCTATTTGTCGTTGTTTAAGAGACCTATGGGCCCCATCCTAATCGGCTCAACCCATCCAATCTAGAAATCAAGGTCATTGTTCAACCTAATTTTAAAAAACCGGTCCTTTCACCCATGGATAAAAGAGTCCAAGCCTTTGAATAACTTGCGCTTTGGTCAACAAGTTAGATAATACTAAACAATCACTGACCCATTTCTTTTGATGGTGTAGAAGTACTAAAATAAATCGAGCATGGGTTGTTTCCTATGATCCATACACAACACCTCAAAGGCCACCAAGACATGGAATGAATTTCGGACGAGCTGACAAGAGCTGACTTGGTGGTAATTAAAGAATGCCTTTTTAAACTTCAAGAATGGTAACCGAACTCTAAACTCGAAGTGTTTGTAGTATATAAAGAACTCCCGTTCTATCGCTAAAGTAACCCTGAGTGAACCCAACTTGACTACTTACCACTCTTCTAGCATAGGCTTGAAGTATAAGGATACACTTTCAATGTCAATGTTAGAAATTTTGCTATAGAGGCCATTGGGTTTGTTGTCACTAACTACAGTGCTATCATTGAGTGGCACCAAAAGTTTCTTATTCTTGCTTAGTGTTCTAACTTGAGTATTAGAGTAGTAATATCAGACAATCTTGATACCCTTTAAACTCATACTTTTTAGCTGTTTTATAGATTCACTTGTCGAATCCACAAACAACAATACCCTACAAAATATAATAACTATTTTCTATAGAAAAGAAACAAAATAGCTCTCTGGCTTGAAAATGCCATAGGCACCCTAAACCAAACTTTTTGGCCAAATGAACTTATAAAGTGGAGGGCTAATAATTATGGCCTGAAACTGTGCTCAAATAAACGTGCATGTTTAGAGGCCACACATGCGGGGTCTCATTCAATGCAGGTTTGGTACGCCGTCGTCTTTCCTCTTTTACTTTTGACACACATCAGATCGTAGAGTACACGTTTTGTATCCTTAAAGTTATTTGTTTAATACTATGCATACCGTCAAATAAATAAAAAGAAAGAAGAGGAAAGGAAAAGTGGTTAAATTCCTTTCTTGGGCTTCAAGTGATTTACCCGCAAGTTACAACTTTTTTATTTTTTCCTTCTGAGAATTCCTGTGGGTAGAGTGACAATTTTCTTTTCATTTATATTGGCATGTTCCTTAATCTTGGTGAATTTCTAGGTAGTTTAGTGGGTAAGGACGCACGGTATGCTTTATTTTGTGTGGTTGTTCGTGGGGTAGGTGAGTTTAACTCATAGCTCTGGTTTAACTTCAGATTAACCTAATGCAGTTTGTTTGTAGTAAGACAGTCAAGAAATCCAACTTAGGAGATCAACTTGCAACCAAAATATGCCAGAACGGTCAATGGAAGAGCTTTTAGGTTAACCAAGTTTCCAGCAACGTATTCAATCTTCTTTTTAAGTTACGTTGCAATATATAGACTATTGTCACCGTAGATAATTATACCAAATCTATTTGGTATTTGGTAACGTAGCTTCAAAAATTATCTTATAAATCCCAATATTTACTGTGGTTTAACCTAGGTAATATTCAAAATACTATTGCCTAAATGTTTGACGTTTTTCTAATTTTATATTTTAATTTTAAAGTTATTAAATATCATATTCAATCAAACTTCTAAATTGTTAAAATTTACACTAAAAATTCAAAATTAATTAATATCATGCTTAATAAAAATTTTACTTGTCAAATTTATTATCTCCATTATCATTATCTTCTCATCGGATAAAAAGTATGAGTATAAAACAATTAAAGATGAGATGACGAGCAAAATAGCCAATTAAGTATAAAATTCAGTAATTTCAAACCTTAAATAGAAAATTGAAAATAAATAGAATTTAGATAGTTATTTTAATCTTCCAATTTTCTCTAAAATAAATAAATAAACAGAAACGTTACCAGTTGTTTGGTTTTGAAAAATTACGAGAATTCTCTATAAAATCTAAATAAAAATCTTGAATTTTCACTTTTTTTCCCTATACAATTCTGCTTTTCAAATAAAAATTACGAAAATACTGAAAACAAATTAAGACGAAGGAATGAGAAGAGAAGTGCATTGGTCTGACCATAGCAATGTATTTAAGAAAGTTTAATTTATTTACAAAAAATATTATTCAACTAGTTCAACTTATTTACAAAAATGCCACCTTTTCATTAGAAAAAAAATATATGTTTTTTTTTTTATTTTCATTTGAATGCAAATCTCAACTACCAAATACATCATCTAGCTACTTTCCCTTTCATATGAAAGTTGAAAATCGAAAGTTGAAAAACTTTCTACGAAGCAATCAACAAAGACTTTCGCTTCCCATGTCTGCAGGATATAAAACAGGACAGGATGATAGCTGACATGAATATAATGAAAACGTAGACACCTTGGATGTCCACCTCCAAAACGTTTTCACTACCATGTACATGTTTAACTTGAATGGTTCTCGACTCTTTGTGCCAACAACAAAGAGACTCAACGGCCAAAATGGAAAATAAAAATAAAAATAATTCCCGCGGATCATATGAAAGCCGGGAAAGCATCCACGATTTGCAGCCCGAGTCTCGAGTTGTAATGTCTCTGTCAACTTTCGGTGACAACAAGTGACAACTTGATCAATCTCTCTCACAACGGCTCGTCTTTCTAGAGACCATAGCAACAAACATAGACGAATATGACATTTTTGTCAGCAAATATAAAAGTCAAATATAACTATAATTTGATACTCGATGGTACCAATTCTGTGCACAAAAGTAATGTACCATAGAATAGCCGTCAAGAAAATTTTGCCTACTCATATAAGCTACAAAATCTTCCCACGTCTCCCAAGTCCCAACAATCCCTCAGGTGATCCGCCACAGCTCTTGGAAATGTCGATGATAGCCACAGGTTTGTATGTGTATAGTTACAAGTTTGCGGTAGATGCTTCACTCAAATCAAATCTTGATATTGAAGTAATCCGATTCAAAATGATGCAATCTAACATAACCATCCTCCCCTCCACTAGAGAAACTGACAGTGAAAAACACAAGCAGAATCAGATCCAGCAACCTGGGTTAATTTATATTTGTAGTAAAGTATCCCAGTTGGTCCAGATTTCAAAAATTTTAGATGAAGACTACTTCACTTATCACATCTAACACATATATTACTTAAAGGAAACAAGGCTACATATGGCAACATGACTGAACAAATGATCCTTGCATATATGTTAAAATGAAAAATAGTAAAGTAAATCTATCTTGTCAAAATTATCCTCATAACTATGCAAACTGTGATGATGTTTCTACTACCAAGACCAACGATGACTGACCATGATTGCAGAATAAATGAGATATGCGTGAAAAATTCATAATTCCTATCCCATAACCATATAATTCATACCAAGCAATCCAAACATGATCAAGCATTCTTATAGATCATACATGAGATGTACAATGAACTTTGTCTAGTCCTACATTGACATCTTCATTATCCTCCACATTTCAAGAACTCAACCTGTATATCTAAAACCTCACGTTTTTTAATATGATTTGGTCCCTATTCTTACTGCTGAACCCCACACTTTAATTTAATGTACTCTTTTTTTTTTTTTTCTTTCTTTAGTGACTACAACAAAGGAAAGGAATTCAAACCTAATCTATTCGACTTGAAGACTAGCATTTATACTACTAAGTTACAAGCGCCTTGGCTACATTTAATATACTCTGCCTTCTCTATCTACAAGTGATCCCTTCAGGTTTCTATTTCACTCTTTTTGTTGAATCTATAAGAATTGCAAACAAATGAAAAAGCTTTCTTTACTAGAGCAAGTTTACCAGCACCCAATGCTCTTAGGCTCAAACAAATGGCAAACAAGCATTGTCTAATCTGGCAAATTTAATTGAGAACTTGGGACTCAAACACAACTATAAATTGCTATGATTGAGGATGAGTATCCAGTGTATCAGAATATAAAGGGGGAAAAAATCAATATTAGAAATTATTACAGCTGAGAATCTCTGCTTTAACTGACTGTCTTGATATGTTTCAATTATTTCCTAGGCCCATTAATTCTTTCCCTGTAAAACATGTAAGTTGTTCTCTTTGTCATCATTGAATGACATTTGATCTATTCAAAAAGATGTTTGGCAGGAAAAAAAAAATGCTTAAAGAGTTGTTACACATTGGTATCAGTTTCAAGAAGGCAACAGGCTCCAAGTCAATCATGTATCTTAAGAGTGTCAATATTGTCAAGAGGTTTTATACTTAGAATTTTTTCGCTTCTCACACTGGACCAGATCGGTTTTCTGAATTGCTTGACTATGCAAATAAGAGTTAGAACATGAGCATTTTCTATAGGGACCATTTTGTCCCCTTTTATGCCTATTGAAACTTTGTAAGGAAGGAATCTTGAAAATGAAGGGAGCAAATTTGACTTCATGAATTATTCAAAAAATAAACTAATAATGAAATGCTGTTTGTTTTGCTCTGAACATTTCATCATTACTCAAGCTACTTGCACCTGACATCCAGGTGCAGGGAGTCCACTAAAAAAAGCCCTCCACCATTCCCCATTTCAAAAGGCTTTAATAGAACTATCATGCAAGATCACTTCACCCAGGCAATCCTCACCATCATTTTCACATCTTTTTTCACCCCCACTAATTACCATCACTATCATTTCAGACAATCATTGCATGGACATTGCACAACTGATTGCAAAGACATCCCACAGATAATCAGAACAAATAGACAATCCTCCAAAGTCTCAAGAATCAAATTCACTTATATGAATTGACTAGGGCCAAAACAAGTTTGACCCATCTTCAATAATTTGCATGGTTTCTTACACAAAAGGAGTTACAAGCATGACCTACCATCAATAACTTACAAGGTTTCTTACACACAAAAAAAGTAGTATGTGTGGTTTTTGAAACATAGAATCATTAATCCTTGCATGATAACATACAACCAAAAAGGGATGGAAGTTTTACCTTTTCCCATCAGGACAGAAAGCCAAAGCATTAATTGGCCCAAAATGTCCCTTGACTCCTCCAATTTCTTCTTGAAGAATCTGATGTAAGCAGGTGATAAATTACCCAGAACTAAGAATAACCTTACAACAAATAAATGTTTTTCAACAAAACTTCACCTTATCAAAGAATTTGGCCTCAAACTTCCCTGCACGGTGGTCAGTCATCGTGACAGCTGATGCATCTTGGCCACCTCCAAGCACCACCTGTAGGCAATGAAAAGGGTGATGATCCCCAAGAGAAGAACTAACATGACATCTAAAAAGAAAGTGTATCCAAATCAAAGGTATCAACCTAAAAACACTGCATGATGCACCCTACCTTTTGGCCAAGAAAGTTGTTTAATGGAAACATAACAGTTGAAAAATAATTCCTAGTTGAGGTGATAATAAAGAAATAATAGGTAAATGCATCAAAATTTTCTCATTAACAATTGCAACACATAACAGCCATCACTGGCAACTATAAAGGAAATGGCAATAGTACATCAGCAGTAGAAGTATCCTATTTACTATTTAAATTCACAAATATCAATTAGGACAACATGTAAAGTGTAATCTAGTTCCCAATACATCCCAAAACATAATATGCTATTCTATTCCTATAAATTTCCACCTAACAGACAAAAAAAATAAATTTAATATAAGGAAAGAAGAGTCCATGATTAAAGGTACATACATGATCCAAAAGAGGGGACATTGTAACAGCATTAACAGGCCTCTCTGTAACATAGGTTTTGATAAGTGTCAATGTTCTGGTATCCCAAAGCTGAAATAAAAAAAGAAGAAATTATTAAGAACATAATTATCCTCTTATTTTTACCAAACTCTACACACTATATTGAATGATGTAGAAGGAGAGCAAAACGTAAACCTTAGCAGATTTATCTTGGGAACCAGTGATAAAATGTGAACCATCAGGAGATTTTGAGAGTGATGTTATCCCCTTCTTATGCCCAGTTTCCTCATCTGACTCTTGAAGCAGCTTACCTGTCTATATACATAATAAAAGACTCAGAATGCAAATAAACCAACCAACCAACCTTACTGAAAAATATAGGTTTGGAACTAGTCTATAGTGTTGATCTTAATAGTCAATATATAATACACAGCCAAAAAAAAAAAAAGGAAAATACCTCTGAATCCCATATGCGAATAACAGCGTCTTCTCCAGCACTTACAATAGTTCTGTTGAGTGGTCCCCAGACTGCTCTGCTAATTCTTCCTTGATGACCCCTGAGAACTAAAACAGACTCTCCAATCTCTGCAGAATCACAAATTGACAGGTCAATATAAATAACAGTTTGTAAAGATGAAGAGTGGAGTTCGTAATAAGTGTATATGCATGATTTCCATGACTATTTTTGACCTCTTTTCATTTTATGTTTATTAAATAGTAATGGTCATCAATCAATGTACCAAGCTTTTGAAATTCATTTGACAGGAACTCAGCATGAAGTTCAATGGCTACTAAGATCATGGAAGGACATAGATTTATCAGAATGCACATAAATAACCATATTTATCATTTACAGCCATCCTAATACAAGACTCTCTGTACTTGAGTTATCCTGTTTTGTCTCTGTATCATTCAAATTTTATCAGATGACTCCTAAGAGACTATCCACCCTTGTGTCTTAAGCCAAGAAACCTGTCCCAAGATTTCCACTTCCTATCCACTATTGTGTTTTGCTTCTTCCTATGTTTACTGTTTTCTGTACCAAGTTTGGGGTCGGAGGAAAAGAGAATCATGTATATTCTAGGAAGAAGATGTGGCAAAAGAAAGAAAGGTTGCTGTTCTGTGCCATTACAAGCACTCTAGTGATGGAAACAGGCAGAAGGCAATAGATAGGTTGCACAATGGGACAGCAACCCCTTGAACTTCACAGTAATTGATGATCAGAAGATATCAAAAACAGAGAAGAAAGAAAATCCTTTCTGAGTTGCTAAATCCACCGGTAACCCAGAAAGAGATGGATTGGAAGGTATTGATAATTAATACAAGCCTAAACCTTAACAGTGGTGTTAAAGTTGCAGTTGAGAATCAAAAGAAGACCTAGTAACCAACTTTTTTGGGTAACTAATGCTAGTAACCACTTTGAGAGAAAAACCATTACTTAAGATAGAAGACTTTTGTTTGTGAATACTCAAACTCTAATGACTGCACTTTATGGCGTAGGATATCTAGCATGTATGTTGAAGAAAATAGAACATCGTCACTTCGGAAAAACATAAGAGCTAAGATGAACATGCAATGCGCCCAAGCTGTATGGAAATTTTCTCCTTTTGAGGCAAACTACATCCTTAGACAAGTACAGTTTCAAACATTTAGATGGTCTAGCTCCATCTTAATATGGATGAACTAAAAGTCAAAGAATAGCCCATTCTTTTGCTAACTCAAAAGAATCAATTTGTGATGAGATTGGATTTTATTAATGTATATACCTAAAGAATGTTTAAAAATGCTTTGAAGCCTAGAAGAGGGCTCCATATTTTTTTTGGGTAAACTATAAAAGACAAATCTGAGTTTTGGCACTCTTTCATTTTGGCAACATCTGTTGTTGTTATTATTATTATTTTTTCCCACTTTGCTAACCAAAGTCTTGCTCCATTATGTGAAAGCTAGTCCACCAATAAAGCATGTAAAACCTAGCGTTAGCTTGAAATTCCCAAATCAATGACCTCCTTACCCTCTTTCATCCAAAATCTAAATCAGACATAAAATAAAGTCAAGTTGATCGCAAACCCTAATTGCACACTCAAATGAATCTTAATAATGCCCTCATTCAAGCTCAAACCAGACATAAAACACTGACTCATTGATGGTAACCTAGAATAGGAACACCTGGAATCAGAGCATTAAACACCCACTGGTTGAAGCCAAATCATACACCCTAGATCATTTGCAATACTTTCTCTTCAAGGAAACCCAAAACTTGCAGTATAACACCATTCGAGGCTTCCAAACGCCCAAAAATAAAACGCAGATTTGTTTATGGAGCAGGAGATATGAAGCTCCCTGAGGATGGCGAAACTGTACTTAAAGAAATGGTAGCTGATTCTGCAAGGTAACTCCACAAACCTTTACTTGGTTTACTTCAATTTATACCATTTTTACTTTTTTTTTTAACCCCTTTTCTGCGAGTTTCTATACCGAGTGCTATCATTCTGGAAATTTACTAATTTATAAAACAGTAAGTAAACATTTATTCTTTGTTGATTTTGACTTAACATTGACTGATTTTGGAATGGTTGGGCAATGCAGTATGTTAATTTTGAGATTTTACATGTTCACATGAGCATTGTGCATAATTTAGCAGTGGAATAATTTTCGCATAATGAAGCAAAACTCTGGTTAGCAAAGTGAAAAGAGAAATAACATAGGCTAGCAAAGTGGAAGGTTGCCATAAATTGTTATGCTTTTTTTTTTTTTTGTAATAAACCCTATTTTTTTGTGTATGCAAACAGCAGCAGCAGCATTACTCAAGCCTTAATTTTACAGGATGGAGTTGGTGATATGGTTCCAATTTTGCCATTGAGCTCTGTCGCTTCTTTTGGGAACACGGGAAAAAGAGAACCTTCAATCTACTGGACTAGACGATGATGCTCACATTTCGGGGGTGGGATACCACTATGAAAATGAAAATAACAAAGACGGGAGCTAAATGAAGAGGAATAAACTTATTTCTAGGCTTTGCATGCATTTTCGCAATCCAACATCATGAAAACAAACCCAAGCAGTAATAATCTCCCGAACCACATAATCTCGCTATAACCGATACTTCCAGGCTCGGTGTATAAATGCATATCCAAATTATGCAAACATGAAACAGAAGATCAATACACATGGAATACCTAAAATCATAATAACAATAAACCAATAGTGTTCGAATAATTCTCGAATGTGGACTTATAAGCAGTCCCCCATACACATTAAGCACAACTTACGATCATCGGGGTCTCTTGCGATGTGTTTAATATGAATTGCAGAGGTTACCCCCATGAAAGGATCCGTCGTAATCACCGCAAGCTTATCACCAATCGAGAAATCGACGGACCTTGCCGGTGAATCGAAATTGAAAGTGAATAATTGCGATCCATTCTCCACATTCCACAACTTCACAGTCTGGTCCGCACTCCCCGTAATCAATTTCATCGAATCCACTACGAAATGAAACCACAGAAGCAAACAAATCATTCGAATTTCAAAACCCCAGAATTCAAACCAAACAATTGGAATAACTGAAGTACGACCTATTACTCGAAACATCGCAACACCAAACGGCACCGTTGTGGCCACGATAAGTGCCAAGACGCTCGCCATTATCGGCGAACCAGACAGTGGGGGTATGGTCCTTGGCGCAGGAGAAAAGGAGATCCCCTTCATGATTGTACTTGAGAAATGTAAGTGGTCTTTCATGGCCTTTCATTAGAATCGGTCGCATGATTGGTTCGATTTGTTTTAAGGTTTTTGGTTAGGGTTTATGCTTTTTACAGGGTTCTGTAGTGGAAAGTAAAAGAAAAAACCAGACTTTCGGTAGAGAAGAATAGAAGGAACGGGAAAGAAGTTACCATCGGCTCTTATTAGTTTCGGTTATGTCGTAGCCTTGGGCCTGGATGCTTCGGTTCTCTTTTGGGCCTCCTAAGTTTTAGATTAGGCCCGTTTATTTTTGGAAAACTAATTGTCAGTGAAAAATACTTCCCAAAAGTATCTCTTTATGGGGGAATTTTTTTTTTTTTTTTTTATGTTTTCATGTGTTTAGCTTTTCCTAATAAAAAATGCTAAAAATAATTTTTTAGTATTTAACTCATGGATATTATGTAGATGATTGAGTGGAGATGATACGGTTTTCAACTCAAACATAAAGTCAATTTGAAAATTTAAAGATCAAAGATTGATTGGTTTGATTGAGTTTAGAATTTTAAACTTGAACTTGATTAGAAGTGGCACTTAATAAGCTCAGACTTAATTCGATTAAGCTCTTTTAGGCTCAATTTATTTAAAAAGCATTTTTTAACTAAAATAATATTAATATTTAAGCTTAATTCGAATTCAACTAATATTTAAACTTGACTTGACTTCAATTAGATTAGAGACTAATTTTAAAAAAATATTTATGATTTTGAAAATTGCAAGTCATTTTCTTATAAAAGACTAGCTTTACCTTTAATAGGATAATGTTTACATATGAGATAAAATATTGTTTTAGGCTCGATTTATCTAAAAGATATTATTTTTTATTTTAATTAAAATAATATTAATATTCAAGCTTAATTTGAACTCAACTAATATTTAAACTTGATTTGAACTCAATTAAATTAGAGACTCATAGAAACTAATTTATAAAAAGATTTACTGTCATGAAAATTGCAAGTCATTTTCTCGTAAAAAGACTAGTATAGAATAATGTTTGCATATGAGGAAAAATATTTTATACTTAAAAAGGCACCTTTTTAACCTAATAAATAAAGGAAAATAAGAAAAATGTTTTTGGAAAAAAGATTATATTCTTGAATCAGCCAAGGCTTAACATTAAAATAAAGCAACACACACCTACTATAGGTTTATTTCAAAATAAAAATGGTTAGCTTTTTCTTATACAAGTAATGTGTGCAAAGATGATTTTATATGTTTACTTCTCAAGAAATTATGGTCATACGAAAACTACACTTCACCTCCACTACCCAATTCATATTCCCTGTAATATATATATTATATATAGAGAGACCTTAACAGTCGCTTTCATCTTCCTTACTTCCTCCCTCATCCTTAGATGAGGAAAGTGATCGGTTTAGACGTGGAAAGAAACATGCTACTGAGGATGAATTCGGGCAAACTGCACTTATCCAGCAGTCTTTGGGAGTTTGACAAAGGATGCCCAGTGTAAACCTCTTTCATATAAAGACAAAAGTTTAGCTAACATCCCATAAGCTTATAGAAAGACACTTTTTTGGAGAATCAAGTAATGGCAATAGTAATGAAAAGGAGGAATCAAGAGGAATAGAGTCTATGGAAAAAAGAAGTGAAAGTGATAACCAAAGAAAGTGCCATCTCGCTGGGAAAAAGGAAAATTGTTTTTTGTAAGGCTGAGAAGGAGTCAGTCAATACGAGTGCTTTGGTATAACATTATCATTGTTAAGATCTTGGGTCCACACCTAGGATTTAAAACCATAGAGGTGAAAGAAACTAAAGCACTTATGGAGAAGTGGGGGGTCGTTTTTCATCTGCTCGATGCGGGCTAAGGATTCTACATGATCTCCTTCAAAAGACGAAACGGGTGATAAAGAAGGGGTCATGGTTTGTGAATGGTTTTTTTTTTTTTTTCTTGTAATTCGCAAAAGGATTCTAAACTTTAAACCATCATTGGCTAATTTTGATTTGGCGGCTGTCTGGGTGTGAATTTATGAGTTGTCGCTAGCGTTGTGAAAAGAGGATGTTTGCTAGATTACGTATCTAAGCTAAAACTGTAATATTTCGCTTATTCACACGATAGTGATTGATAACATTGATTATAAGGTCCAATATCAGAGACTCCCAGCCCTTCGCAGTATCTATTCAGTTATAAGCCACCAAACAAAAGAATGTGGCAAACTAAAGGAAGAAGGTAATATGATAATGGATGTGGACACTGCTCTCACTAACCAGGACTTGTCTTGTACTGGGAACAGTCCTTTGAACGGCGTGATTAATAATAATATAACTGTGAGAAATTCACAAGAAGGGATTGACACGACGCAAAGTGAACAAAAGCAGGGAATGGAAAACCTGGCTAACCAAATCGAAGAGGGTTATGTGAAATGTTAGGTTTAAACTCAACAGGGAGTGATAATTTTTAATATTTTTTTAATATCATTAATTAAATGAATAATTAATAAAATTAAATAATAATAATAAGTACTGAAAGTAAAAGAGATACTGATAAAGAAGGTCAAGCTTAGATTTAACATAGAGTTCGAACTATCTCCTACTCTCTACAATCACACAATTGTAGGACTTATACCATTTTTATTAACACAATTCATAATGATTCTAAGAGCCAACACCGAGATTTGTATACACAATGACAAGTATAAAGCACTCTCTCAAAGAATGTACAAATACTAAGAACTTAACCACTATGTTTGGTTTTCACTTTTAAATTTTGCAAATTTAAGAATAATGAGTAAGAGGAGGAATGAGAAATAATATAATATGAATAAATGCAAGTTGATCCCTCTTAATTACTCAAAATATTGGGTTGTTAAAGTGTTTATATATTTTATCAAAAATCCTCCCATTGCCCTCTTTCAACTGCTACATTAAATGTGAAACGGCTAAGTTCTACACTACAATCAAGATGGCATCTCATACTATTGTCCTGCTCGTAGTTGAATTTTAACTATTGTTTGTTAGTCAGTTGGTGATGGGGGGGATACAAGAAGCGATCATACGGTTGGGAGCACGGGTTCTGCGCACGGCCGGAAACACGGCCGTGTCTCGGGCAAGGGTATCAAACCGCAAGATCTTACAGTGTCTAACACGGCCTGAAGCACGACCGTGTCTCGAGCAAGGGTATCAAACTGCAAGATCTCACAGTGTCTAACACGGCCTGAAGCACGGCCGTGTCTCGAGCAGGGGTATTGAACAGCTAATCCCCACAGAGTCTAACACGGCCTGAAGCACGGCCGTGTCTCAACCAGGGGCATCGAATAACAAATTGTCACAGAGTCCAACACGGTTCGAAGCACGGCCGTGCCTTAGACCGTGTACGCGTAGATTCGTTTTTTCCTTTTGATAATTTTAGGAGAGTATATAAACATTTTTTGTAGTGATGTTAGGGTTACGTCTTATTTTATTCTTGAAATACATTTCGTGAGAGACTTCTCACCTTTAGTGGTTGTGCGCAACCATTGTTTGTTTGAGAGATTCATTCGTTGAGTGATTCTCTAAGCTTTCTACGCTAACTCGCTGCGTTAGTTGGTATCAGAGCAAGGAAAATTTCCTGTGGAGATGTCAGGTAACGGAAGTTTAGGAGGTGGTCACGTTTCGAACGTTGCTCGGGATGTGGAAACTATGCGAACCGAAGTGCAGGCTCAAAGGGTAGTGTTGGATACCATGGATCAGAGACTCCGACGCTTTGAACAGCGTTTTGATGATCTGGTAGAGTGTTTTGACAAAATGGGAACCAATACAAACAGGGATAGAGACGTTAGGGGAGTACGACCTGGGGCAAACCTTACTCTTGGCGTTCCGATCAACAGACCTATCGCTGCGAATCGAAGAGTCCAAGAGTATGATGTGGATTCTGAGGAGGAAGATGATTGGTTGGCCGGAAACCTGCAACCACAGCGGAGAGGATACGGTGGGGGTGGTTATGGCCGGAATCGCCAGGGTTATGATCAGGGAGACACCAGCGATTTCAAATTAAAGGTAGATATACCTTCTTTTAACGGTAATTTGAGCATCGAGGATTTAATAGATTGGCTGGCAAAAGTGGATCGTTTCTTTGGTTATATGGAAGTGCCGGAGAATCGTAGGGTGAGGTTAGTGGCATGTAGATTGAAAGGAGGGGCTTCGGCCTGGTGGGAGAGATTGCAGAATAGGCGATATAGAGAAGGAAAGCAACCGGTGCAGACGTGGTATAGAATGAAGCAATTGATCCAAAGGGATTTCCTGCCTCCTGACTACGAACAAATATTGTTCCAACAATACCAGAAGTGTAGACAAGGCCCGAGAACAGTGTATGAATATACGGCGGAATTCATGAGGTTGGCTGAGAGAAACGACCTTAGGGAAAGCGAAGGACAGCAGGTGGCTAGATACCTGGATGGACTGAGGCTGCAAATTAAGGAGAAGATAGGGGTTTATGTTTTACGCAACATCAATGAGGCGAAAAACATGGCCCTTCGGGCAGGGATGATGCTACAAGAAAAGACCAGTAGGTTTGATGGAGGTAACCGAAGGTTTAAGAATGAAGGATTCAGTACCGTAGGTACGGATAGAGGGAAGGTTGTCTTGGAAGCTCCAGGCGGAAGCAATGAGAAGAGAGAAGAAAGGGGAACAAGTAGGAGACCAATGGAAAATAGGGAAGCACCTAAGCAAAACAATCCCTATGCTAAACCAGTTATGGGAAAGTGCTATAGGTGCAACCAACCGGGTCATCGTTCCAATGAGTGCCCCAGTAGGAGACCAATTAATGTTATTAATAGAGAGGAGGATGATGAGGTGTGCTGTGAACCGGATGGAGGGGATGAGCTTTATGGTGATGATGGTTATGGAGATGATGAGGAAAAGTATGTCATTAGGAAGTTGATGTTGGCACCGAAGTGTGATGAGAAGTCCCAAAGACATCAGTTGTTCCGTACTAGATGTACTGTTGATGGTAGGGTGTTTGACTTGATAGTGGATAGCGGGAGTTGCGAGAATATCATTGGTAGGGAAACGATGAGAGTATTGAATTTGACGATTGAAAAACACCCGAATCCATATACCATTGGATGGATTAAAGCGGCTGAGAAAATAGAAGTCACCGAGCGATGCAGAGTACCTTTCTCTATAGGGAAGTATAGAGATGAGGTCTATTGTGATGTCGTGGACATGGACGCATGCCACCTTCTGTTTGAGAGGCCTTGGCAATTTGATGTTGATGCCAAACACGAAGGAAGGGATAATGTTTACTGGTTAGAGAATGATGGGGTAAAGTTCACTCTCCTACCTCTCAAAACATCTCACCGCCTTAAAACTTCTAAAACGGAGGGGCGTTCTTTCCTCACTATCACCCAATCTGAGAGGGAGATGGGGGAAGCAATTAAGGAGACGCATACAATCCATGCATTAGTTGTCCGACAGGTGATGTTCGTGAAGGAAGATCAGAATAGTGACCAAGAGTTGCCAGACAGTGTGAAGGCGCTACTGGAGGAGTTTAGGGAAATAACATCTGAGGTGCTACCCGATGGATTACCTCCCATGAGGGATATCCAACATCATATTAATTTGATTCCAAGAGCTAGCCTACCTAATCTTCCACATTATAGGATGAGCCTAAAGGAGACGGAAATATTGCAGGGAAAGGTGCAAGAACTACTCCAGAAGGGATTCATCAGGGAGAGCATGAGCCCTTGCGCAGTGCCCGCTTTGCTGACCCCAAAGAAAGATGGTAGTTGGCGCATGTGTATCGACAGCAGAGCAATCAACAAAATTACCATTGGCTATAAATTCCCGATACCAAGGTTGGAAGACATGCTAGATTGCTTGAGTGGGGCCAAATTCTTTTCCAAGATCGATCTGAGAAGTGGTTACCATCAGATTCGGATCCGACCAGGAGATGAGTGGAAGACGGCCTTTAAAACTAAGGAAGACCTATATGAATGGATGGTCATGCCTTTTGGCCTCAGTAACGCCCCAAGCACCTTCATGCGTATTATGAATCAGGTACTTAGACCCTTTTCTGCTCGGTTTGTCGTAGTTTACTTTGACGATATCCTGATCTATAGCAAAACTGAGAAGGAACACATCGATCATGTGAGGGAAGTGTTGAATGTTCTGAGGGAGAACAAGCTCTTTGTGAATCTCAAGAAGTGTGTATTCCTCTCTAGGAGATTATTGTTCTTGGGTTTTGTCGTTAGTGGTGATGGAATTACCGTGGATGATGAGAAAGTAAAAGCTATTAGGGAATGGCCCATTCCCAACACCGTAAGTGCTTTGAGGAGTTTTCTGGGATTAGCGAGCTTCTATAGAAGGTTTATTCGTCACTTCAGCACCCTTGCTGCACCTATGACCGAGTGCCTGAAGAAAGGGAAGTTCTAGTGGAGTGATGAAGCTGAAAGTAGTTTTGGGCTGTTAAAAGAAAAGTTGTGCAATGCTCCAGTCCTTGCATTACCTGACTTTGATAAATTGTTTGAAGTCGATTGTGATGCAAGTGGGGTGGGAATAGGAGCGATGCTATCTCAGGAAAGGAAGCCCATTGCCTTTTTCAGTGAGAAGTTATTCGAGTCTAGGCGGAATTGGTCCACTTATGACAAAGAATTTTATTCAGTGGTGCGTGCTTTGAGGACTTGGGAACATTACCTAGTGGGCAAGGAATTCGTGCTATACTCCGACTGTGATGCTCTTAAGCACTTGAATAATCAGACCAGGATTAGTAAGGACATGCATGCACGGTGGATTCAATTCTTATAGAAGTTCCCGTTTAAACTTAAACATAAATCGAGAGTCTACAACAAAGTCGCAGATGCTTTGAGTAAGCGAGCCAGTTTGTTGGTGACACTTCACACTTAAGTGGTGGGATTTGAGCATATGAAAGATCTATACGTAAGTGATAACGATTTTAAGGATGTGTGGGTGTCGTGTCGAGACAAACAACCTAGCAGTGATTTCCATATTTATGATGGGTTCCTCATGAAAGGAAATCAGCTTTGTATTATAGAGTCTTCTCTGAGGGAGAAGCTGATCCGTGATTTGCATGGTGGTGGATTGGCAGGTCATCTGGGCAGAGACAAGACCATTGCAGCAGTCAGCACTAGATACTACTGGCCACACTTGAGGCGTGACGTTGGGAGGATTGTGCAACGGTGTTATATATGCCAGACCTCTAAGGGTCAGGCCCAAAACACGGGCCTCTACACTCCACTCCCCGTTCCTGAGAACATATGGGAGGATTTGTCCATGGACTTTGTCCTGGGATTGCCCCGTACCCAACGGGGTGTTGATTCCGTTTTTGTTGTGGTTGACAGGTTCTCTAAGATGGCACATTTTATCCCATGTCGGAAGGTTGCTGATGCTCAGGTCATTGCTAAGTTGTTCTTCAAAGAAGTGGTACGCCTCCATGGGGTGCCTAAGTCTATTACTTCAGATCGGGATAGCAAATTCCTGAGTCATTTTTGGCGAACCTTGTGGATGCTGTTTGATTCCTCACTGAACTATACCAGCACGGCTCATCCACAGACGGATAGCCAGACAGAAGCTACAAATCGCACTTTGGGCAATTTAAATAGAAGTATTTGCGGTGAGAAGCCCAAGCAATGGGATGTGGCATTAGCTCAGGCAGAGTTTGCTTATAACAGTGCCGTTCATATGACAATAGGCAAGTCTCCATTCTCTATTGTCTATACCAATACTCCTAACCATGCTGTGGATTTGATCAAGCTTCCAAGGGATACGACGTCTCACACAGCAGCTAAGAACCTAGCGGATAGTTGGCAGCAGGTTACATTTGAGGTGCGGGCGAAAATTGAACAATCTAATGCTAAGTACAAAGCTGCAGCTGACAAGCATCGCCGGCGACAAGTATTTTCAGTGGGTGATCAGGTTATGGTATTCTTACGCAAGGAACGGTTTCCTGTTGGCAAATACAGCAAGCTTCAACCTAAAAAGTATGGTCCGTATAAGATCGTGTAGGCAATCAATGATAATGCTTATGTGGTCGGTTTACCAAACACCATGGGCATTTCAAAGACATTCAATGTCGCTGATATCTTTCCCTTTTTCCCTGACGATGTGGCATTATATCCTACAGAGAACTCGGGGTCGAGTTCTTCTCTGGTGGGAGAGAATGATGGAGGGGATACAAAAAGCGATCATACGGTTGGGAGCACGGGTTCTGCGCACGACCGGAAACACGGCCGTGTCTCGAGCAAGAGTATCAAACCGCAAGATCTCACAGTGTCTAACACGGCCTGAAGCACGGCCGTATCTCGAGCAGGGGTATTGAACAGCTAATCCCCATTGAGTCTAACACAGCCTGAAGCACGGCCGTGTCTCAACCAGGGGCATCGAACAACAAATTGTCACAGAGTCCAACACGGTTCGAAGCACGGCCGTGCCTTAGACCATGTACGCGCAGATTCGTTTTTTCCTTTTGATAATTTTAGGAGAGTATATAAACCTTTTTGTAGTGATGTTAGGGTTACGTCTTATTTTATTCTTGAAATACATTTCGTGAGAGACTTCTCGCCTTTAGTGGTTATGCGCAACCATTATTTGTTTGAGAGATTCATTCGTTGAGTGATTCTCTAAGCTTTCTACGCTAACTCGCTGCGTCAGTTGGAGGGTGGAAGACGATGGTGTTGCACATAGAGCACTTGCAAAATTTTCCCAATACAGTCAAGATGGTATCAAGTATCACCAGCATGCCGATGCTTGTTTCTCAAGCATATTAACTCCTATCATCTTGATAGTTCTTCAACCACTATCAGGACATCATGCCCTAAGTTCTCCAATCTTGAAAAAAACTTTAAAAACATAATTTAAACCTATTTCTATTTATATCAAATTACAAATTTATGCATTTAATATCTGAAAGCAAGACTATTTTTGAACATTAACCGAGCATTAATAATTTGCTAGTTAAATCTAGTGTCAAAATTAACTTAATTATATAGTTTTGTTCTCATCAAAATCTCTTATAAGCATTTTGGTTCAACAATAGGGTGATTGGATGGTAGTCCAAAGCTAACATAAGCAAAAAAAGAAGATACATGGCAAAAATGATTGGGGGAAAGGCGAGAGTAATCAAGTTAGTAATAAAAACCAAAATGAGGTGAAGGAAACTAAAAGGTTAGGTGAAACGAAAGGGCAGGAGCAATTTTATCCTGATGGGAGTAAACAAAATTAAATCTTAGAAAGTGAAAAACTAATGGGATAGAATAGGTGTAAGAGGTCTTTTTGTGCAGAGTTAAATGTGACTAAGGTTCAAGATTCCTAAACCTTTTAACTTTAGTAACAAAGCGAGAGATGAAATAAATAAAAATTCTGCTGTAGCAAATGGAGATGGGGGTGCAAATAAGGAAATAGGAACCTCGAAAGACTTAGTTCTGTGAAGAAACAAGCAAGGAAAAATGGCTAGAAACTGCCAAATAATTCACGTGGTATGCATTCTACATGAGGCTTCAAATCTACTAATGACAACAAGCAAGTCAGTGATTTGGTGGAAGCTCTCTCCGGAACACTACATTAGGATGTTGGTAAATGTGATCAAAATATTGATTCTAGACTGACTAAGAAGGCAACCAGAACAAGTTCCACTAATAGATTACAGGATGACACGTCTACAAGGAGGATAACTCTAGACGAGCTGCAGTAGGGACCGCAAACAGTAATGGAGCGTTTATAGCAGATAACTGTGTCGCAGGAGGAAGCAACATGGAACATGCAGTTATATTGCAAGACTGGGAGTGGACATATAGACACATAGTGAAAGCGATACTATTGAAGCCGTAAGTGGTGGAGAACATCGCAATCTTTTTAGCTATCTACTTAATGGATGACAGGCAGATCAAGTCACTGATGTTTAAACTAAACGAACTAACCTTGATCTTACTGACAATGAGCATTAAGCCATGCTAATTCAAGACGAAAATATTCCACACAAGAGACCCTTGGAAGTCTTGGACTTGTATTATTGTGACCATGATGAATCCTATCTTAATGGATGTCAAACATGAAGGGAACGAGAGGTGTTCCTTTTAAAATCCTCGCATTAGTTATGAGGGGTGCTACTTCTAATACGAGAAGACAAGCTGTGAATGAATTATTGGCCGCATTTCATCCGAAAATGTTAATTATGCTGGAAACGAGGTTGCAGAAGGTGGAAATGGAAGAACTGCAGGTAGCTTTGGATTGTGGGAATATGATATGTGAAGTCGTTGGTCTAAGTGGAGGGATTATAATGATGTGGAGTAATGAAAATGTCATTGTTATAGAACTACTCTCGTCAAGACAATATATTCATACGGTGGCTAAGGTAAGACATTCTAACTATGTGATTCTGTGAGATAATCATGAAAAAACGACTGAGTTGTTAGAAGGCCCATAGTTAGTTATTGGTGACTTTAATGAGGTCTTGTCTAGTGATGAGAAATGGGGAGGGTAGCCACTTTATTAGGCGAGGGCTTAGAGATACTAAAGTTGCATGAATAATCGTGGTTTCCTAGTTGTAGGTTTTGTAGGGCCAAAATCTATGTGATAAGTAAAACAATTTCTCATTTAATTCAACTTAAGTTAGACTAAGATCGAGTGGATTTTTGCCCTAGGACCTAAGTCCAACATCTAGTTTACTCCCAATCAAATCATTGGTTGATTCTCCTTTAAACGAACCTAAGTTTTTGGTCGGATCATTAAAGGAAGAGACCCTTTAGAATTTAGTTGATGTGGTAACAAGTAGAATTACCTAGGGTTTAGCATCACAAATGATCTAAAGGGTTGAGCAAGCTTTGACTTTAAGGAAGATTTATGAGGAAATTGATTGTATTCCTTCTCAAGACTTGATAATAGGAAAGTGTTTTTAATGGAGAGTTTAACGAGATTCCCAAGCAAGATGAGATGTTGTGGGCAAATAAACCTAGAACTAAATGATTGATTGAGGGCGAGAGGAAAATTAAATTTTTGTCACCTAATGACCATGGTAGGAAGGTCAAAATCAAGGATTTTGAGATTATGGCAATATGGGCAATTGTATTACACAAATGAGCAAGTTGTAGACTGGGTTGTTTAGTTTTGGTCAAACTTTTTTATGATCAAGAAAATTGAGTGTGTTAAGTCAAGTTTTATCGAAGACTTTGGAGGTAACAAACTAAGTGAGGAAGATAAAGCCTCCCTAAGCAAGCAAGCGATAACTGGCGCAACTAGAAGAGCTTTAAACTCTATTAGAATAAATAAAACTTTAGGGGTTAATAGATTACATGCTTTTTTCTACAAAAAATATTGGGATCTTATTGGAAAAATAGTTATTGATGAGATCTAGAAGGTGTTTTATGAATGGAGTTGTGCACCATGAGCTAAATTAAACCCTTCTAGTCCTCATTCAAAAGAAGAAAGGTGCAAATAGTTTAAAGGAATTTAGACGTAGACCTTTCTTGGAAAGGCAATTGGCCCAAACCAAGTTGGTTTTATTCTTAGAAGGTCGATGATTGATAATGTTATAGTCATGCGTTAATGTAAACAACAGCTCTACCATTGGAATGAGCTTAGTGAGATAGACTAATCTTGAGTTCATAGCAACAGTATATGCAAAACAGAGGAGCAAACTTTGAACAAATGTAATTGTATATATCTGTTATTTCTCAATTGTACAAGTATTCTATTTATACTATTACTAAAAATAGAAACTAACTAACTACTAGTAAGATCCAATCTATTATTGACACATAAACCAATCAGTATAAATAGAAAAGTATGTATTATAGACATATAATGTCAATAGTTAGGTAATGAGCTTGTTTAGAAGAAGGAATTAAAGGAAAGGGTGGATGATCCTAAAACATGATCTTGAAATGGCACATCGCCAAATAGGGTGAGATTATAAAAGGATGGCTTTGAAATGTCTAAAGTTTCTTAAATGGTAGATTGAATTAAATTCTTCTTATCATTTATCCACAAGTGTATCTATTTTACTAAATGGTTAGTCAACGAAGTCCTTTTGCCCTTCTAAAGGCTTAAGACAAGTTGATGCAATTTCTTTCTCTCTTTTTATCTTGTACTTGGAAATGCTGAGTAGATAGATAGAGGGGTATGTTGAACTTAAGTGGTGGAAGCCATTTAAACTTAGAGGACATAAGGTTACCCTATTTCATCTTATCTTTGCTAACCATATCTTAATCGAGCATTGTTTGGTCTATACCCTTACAAGCTTATATTGTAGTGGTGACATAGTTGGTTGTAAGGTAGATATACTCAATAGGGTTGTTAGAGAAAAATGTTCACTTAGGTTACAAGGAAAAATACTGATCACTATCGTAAGGGTGCTAACTTATTTGAGTTGTAAGAGAAAGAATCCTTTATATGCATGATGAACCATGATGAGATTGTGAGAGAAAAAAATTCTTACTTAAGGTATGTTTGTTTTGCTGAAAGATTTTTATGAAATTTCTAATATTAATATAGTTAAAGCTTTGTCAAATATGATCCTATTCATATAGTTAAAAACTTTGTTAAATATTTATACAGTTGAAACTTTATAAAAAATTTCTAATATTTATATAACTTTTACAACAAAATGGTGGTGGGAAACAATTAATGATAGTAATTATTAATTATTATGAAAAATACTAATAAAAAAAGATGAAAAATATTTTTTTTAAAAGAAAATTATTTTTCCATTTTCTATTTTTAGCAGTTGTTAACCACTATTACTAATAGTTGGCAATTGCCATTACCTTCTGTAACTACAAACCATGAAAAGCTTAGTTTAACTATTTTCTTGAGATTATTACAATAATATTGAACAAATTTTTTCATAAAACAAATACATTCAATTTTATTGCACTTGATCTTTGATGTGGAAAAGGAGAATTGAGGGTATGCTGGGATGAATAAACAGAGTTACATATCACGACGGCCTTATTCTTTTATTATATTACTCGCTTTATTACTTCCGCACTTTATTTAAATTGTTAATGTTGGAATTTTATAATCTAATATATGAGAAAAAGGTTTTGAAATATATATATATATATATATATGCCTACATTTCTCCTCGGTAATTTTGTCAAATTTTCCTTGCTTATAAACTACTAAATATGAAAGGGCTGTTTAATGCTTATCTCTCCGGAAAACATGGCCTGAAACTACGGAAATGTAGATGGGGACGAAAGTAACATCAAGTGCAGACATAAAACACATGTAATATTAGATGGGAGATGGGCTTACATTTACAATCAGTATCATTTATGTCTTGTCTAATCTCCAGACAGAGTTAGGGTTTCCACTTCCACATTAATGGTCGATAAGCAAAACAGTCGGCTTGAAACATGGAATTTTTCTTCTTTCGATAGAAAGTTTTCATTACATAGTTTTCCTTTCCTTATCATTATTTAAGAGAACATCTTCATCGTGTTTGAAGAAGATTCCACAAATAATCCTATAAGAGGAGCCTTCAAGTCTAATCATAAAAGTTTTACCTATTTGAGTATTTGGGATGAACTTAAATAATAAAAGAAAGGGCGACTCTCAATATTAGAATGTCCTTCATAGTTTATTCCTTTCGAAGTCAGTGAAATTCACCTAGAATTTGGAACTTTTACCCTCGTATAACTCAATTTTCTCTATTGTTTAATGTCGGTAGCTTCATTTTAAGCAGAGGTCTCGAAGGAGCTACACTAGAATAGGATTCTTGGCTCGTGGAAATGAAAAGCGGAACATAGTAAAATACGTGCCTAAAAGTATTCCTCCTATACTAAATTAAACAATTCTTTTGGATTGTGTTTGGTTGCTAGTACAATTCTAATATTCCATGGATTCTAAGGAAGATTTAGTCGTGATTTACAAGATTAAGGTAGGAAATACTAAATGAAACATTAGTTTGAAACTTTTAAGTTAAATGATTGAAAATGCTAATTAATCACTTATTAGTTTGGCTGTTAACTATATTTAAATTGAAAACTAACCTCCCTTTCAATGAGTTTACAAATATGGGGACAAATCAAGGTGACAGCTGATTGGCCTATTCAATCCAATTTAGAAAAGAGGTCAACAAATTTGAAGAGTGTGCATGATAGGCTTTTAAGAATGAGAATAAAATGGACTACATATTGAAAAGAGGGAAGAACTAGAAATAATTTTAAGATCACACCACAGTGGTATATTTAAGGGGGTAATCATGATACCTCATTTAAGTAAAGTCTTATATGAATGGTATGAAAGAATTGATAATTGTTTATAAGGACAATATAAGAAATACCTTATCAATACTAGGTATAAACTTTTGGTAAATTGGTTGAAGAGACTCATTAATTATTTATTACTAGATTCTTTACTGCATTCGGTATGCACCTTTTTAGAAAATAAGAGTGCTGTTTTAGGCGTTTCCAAGAAGACTTTGGTGTTGTTTAATCATTAGTGATAGAATTTTTAATACAAAAATTTTTAAATTTTCACATTTTTCTTGAAAATCTTTTTGAAATGAAGTTCCATCATATAATGTTATGAAACCTCAAATCTCATAATAAAATCCAAGATCCAAGCAAAAAGTTAAATTATGAAAAAAAAAAAGTGCTAAGAGTTTTAAATGGATCAGGATAGACATTAAACATGGACCTAACTAGCCTTGACCTAGTCCAGACCCATTGGTTTCTAAGTCAAAAACAAAATAAATCGAGATCCACTTGAGGCTCGAAGCCCTCTAATTCCGAGCCAATTAGGCCCATGAATATGCCCTTTTTTTTTTTTTTACTTTGTTTTTTACCTTGATTTGGTTGGCCCATCATATGAACCCGTTGAATCGATAGCTCGATTTGGGCCGGGTTACTAGTTCAACCCATCTCATAACCTATGTCTAAATCGGGGGACTAAAATATGTAAAGGAAAGGGTAAGCATATGGCTATTTTAGATAGGATATATATCACATTTAGTACCTAAATTTTATTAATTTTTACTGTTAACTATGTAAAGTTTAAGATTGTTAATTTTCTTTATCTTGTTCACTTATTTCTTCTACTCTCTTTTTTTCACACATAAAAAAAATTAACTAGTAAAAATTTTGCCAAGTAGGAGAAATGGTGGGAAATTTTATCTTAAAATTTTAATATTATAAAATAGTAGGAAAACCAATAAGTTACACAAGTTACCTATATTTTATAAGTTTTACAAAGTATAAATTTCACATTTTAGGTAATTGTTAAATGTTATGGTATAGGTTCTGATTCTAAAATTTGATAATTGGTACTTATTAGGTAGGATATTGATAAGGCATCATAACATATCTCTTCTATACTTACTCATTGCAATTGTAAAGCATATTCAAATTAAGTGAACTCCTACTTCAAAGTACTTTTCAATAAGCTCAAGTTTAAATAGATTAAGCTTGTTTAGGTTTGAATTTTTAAAAATAAATATTTTTATTTTAATTAAAATAATATTAATATCTAAACTTATCCCAAATTTGATTGATATTTAATTTATATTTGAATTCAATTAAACTTGACCTTAAGCTGCCACCTAACAATAAAATAAAAATAAAAATGTGTTCACATTGATAAATTCAATGGATGAAGTCTATGAGTCGATGAAGGGTAATCTTATTTGCTGTTCGTATCCATATGCACATTAACTAAATCCTTGAAAGTCAAAATAGAATGTGAGCTGAGCAGGAGTCCCACGTGCTCAGGAGCTAAGTGGGGAAGCAACAAGGAAGCCCCCATAACATGAGTCTCAATTTTCCTGAAACTGAGACCAACTTTGTAATTACAATATATATATATATATATATGGTATTGGGAATTTGAAAAGTCATAGGATAGCGAAGGATCCGCCGTTGCCTTTGCTCTTTGCTTCATCTCTTTCATTTTGCTCTTCCTTATCTCCCTTCTTTCCTATCTTCTTCAATTAATCCCATCTGCCAGCTAACAATCCCGATCCAACATACCATTTTCAGATTAATATAATTATATCCAAAATCTCCATATTATGTGTTTTATTTTTACATTTATACTACTAGCAGATAATATACCTATATTATGAATTTAAAAATAATTATATATTAAATTATTAATAAAAATGATATAAATATCATGCATTATAATGTAGATGCCTAAAAAATACAAAATAATTATAAAAATTATAACTTAAACATTAGCTTTTACTGTTTGTAAAATTTGAAATTATAAATTAGTTTTTAAAAAATGACAACTTACATAATTATTTTATTTATGATGTTATTATAAATCTATACAATGCAATAACTTATTCTCTTTTGGAAGAAAGGGGTCAATATAGTAAATAGTAAATAAAAATGCACATTAAAACTCTCTTTTCCATAACTAATATAGATTTATTTATTTTTGGAGGAGTTAATTTGATCATAATAATATTACACTAAACTCACATTCACTTTAGATGATATTGATATAGATATAAGCTAGTGGTATAAGGGAAAAGAGAAAAAAAAAATTCTAATCAAAAGCTTCGATAGTGTGATATTAAAACAAAATATAATGAGATACTTGAAAATCATAAGGCTTTGATTTTTCAAAAAAAAAATGTATTTTTGGATAAGAAGATTGTAGGAAAATTATAGGATTCTCTAGGGGAAAAAAAAAAACTTAAAATATCTATAAATGAAACAAATAAAACCTTAGAAAATACAACTTTGAACATTAAGAATACAAAATATTTTCTTAATTACGATACGAACACATTTTTTAAATTGATTATGAAGAGTTTTAATATTTTCTTTACTATTATATTAGCACTTTTCATAATTGATCACTTGTAATGCATATCGTATTTATTACCATCATCAATACTACATTGAGACTTCAATACCAAACATCCCCAATCACAAACACAGTTGACAAACCTTTCATATGACTTGTAAAATTAAATACATAAACACAAACGTTAGAGCTTCCATTAACAACACACAATCTAGGTGAAATCTATACTCATACTCACCAATACGTCAAGATAAAAAATTGCTCATGTCAAAATCGAATGTGTAAAAGTCCAAGCCGACATGTAATGTATACTGCAAGAATACCAAATCTGCTAGAATAGACGAAATTCAAAAACAAAAAACAATAATTAGTTGATTAAGTGACCAAAGATTTGAGAAACCTTCAAAAAGTTTAATTGAAAAAAAAAATTATGACAATTATAACATAAATAAATTACAACACGAATTTGAAATCCATATAGAATAGCAAATGATGTCGAGAAAGCAAAAAGTTCATTAAGATTTACCATGCTATTAAAAGAAATGAAATTTACCTGCAACCACTCTATTGATTTCATGAGATTCAAAGCTCAATGACAACAATTTTTGACATATAACTTATAGATACTACATCTTGGCAAAAATAAAAAATAAAAAATAAAAAAAAGAAGCTCATACTAGATGTAACGAAATGTTATATGCTTTCGCGATATTGTGATTACCTTGATGCCACCAAATGTGAAAAGGTGAAGCAAACCAAAATGTTGGGTTTTATTGGTTGTTTATGGCATTATCAATCACCCATTAAAATGAAAAAAAAAAAAAATCCATCCAGATTCCCTATGCTATTACTTCAAGATTTTTAGCCTCCTAAGGGCATGATTTTGCTGTGTAAAAGAGTTTGTGTGTATTAAAAATGTTAAAGATTTAGAAAAAAATTATGAGAGTCAAACTAAGATGTGATTTTTATGAAATAAATGTTTTTGCTAATTTCCTCACAACTCACAACGTAGACTGTGGAAAGAAACTGCCATTTTCAATTATTGGGGCATTAAATGATATGAAAAGACACTAATAACCTTTCGTGATTAATGAGAAGAGTTTCAATTGGATAAAATAAAATTTGTTAGATAATGTTAAGGACTTAGTGATAATTTAACTATTGCTAATAATTTTCAAGGTAGGGCACAAAGTTTGAATGATATTAAGGACTTAATGGTAATCTAGCTGTTACTTATAATTTTAAAGGGTTGTGAAGTCTAAATGATATTAAGAACTTAGTGATAATTTAACCATGACTAATAGTTCTTAAGAAGGCATGGAGTCGAATTGGTCAGCACTTGTTTAATAATACATAGATGATTAACTCCATTTTGTACCCAGCTCATTGGGTCTATATAGCTCCAAAAGCATTTAATTTTCTTATTTTTCTCGTACCCCTTTACTACCACAACCATAGGAACGGGGAATTAGCATCTATTTATAACAATTATTTCAATTTTTATTAGCGATTCCATTTTTAATGACTAATCACTCCAAAGTTTTTTCATTATTTATACCAACAGTTTATATGTTAAAACGCTATATCTAATCTATTGACATAAAAAAAATGTTATTAAATACTGTTTATTATCATAGTTTACTTAGCAACTTATAAACTGCAGGTAAGTATCAATAGTTTGAAAATGCTAAGCCACGTAATAAAATACATTTTTGTGACTGTTTTTTATATTGTAATTAAAAAAAAGTCTTTAATATACACACTATTGCAATAACAAGAAAAAATTACTCTATAACTACCTAATAAAAAATAACTACTATGAATTGGCAATTTTAATAATTATGGATTACCACTAAATTTTCTCCTATTATTCTATATTCTTGTAAAATTTTGAAGTTTATGTTCAAATATAGCTCTCCAAAAGTCCTATTAATTTATTCTGTTGTAAGAATAGAACTATGAAGTATCAAAAGTGACTGCATTTGGGCTTACATTAGTTGTGAAAATTGAAGAAAGCATGTAAATTTAGCCACATTGGTGAGCAATTTTCGAAGTATTTGGTTTAAAAAGAAAGAAAAGTCAAAATCATCGAGGCCTCAAAGCAAGAGAAACTCCGACATAGGAGGGATGAAAAGAGGCATTATGTAATAACAATGTTGGCAAACAATCCACTCAGCACAGCATATACTACATGAGTGCCACTAAGAAATTAAAACATACATATCTTCTCTAAGTCTGACATTACATGTATTCAGATCTCCGGATTTACATACAAATAAAAGAATATTACTTGATGGTGTTCCTTATTTAATCCAAAAATTAACTGTATTTTCCATTATATTCATGTGTTTGTGACTAAGAATTTGCAGTAATGATTAAAAGGATAATCTCTGTACTCCAACTGGCTACAGCAAATTGGCACATGTGACGACAAACTGGAGATAAACATCATATGAGTAACAAAAGATTATGTAGTTGCATGACATTGACGAAGCCTAATTCAACTGTCATTTTATATTTTCTTTTTCATTTTTTGCATGAGACAAGTAGAGCTAACTAGACAAGAGAATAATGCCATGTGCACGTGTTGTGTTGGAGCATCATTTAATTATGTATCACCTAGTAAGACAACCTTGAGCTACTGTTTCCGGTATTAATACACTCAACCAAACAAGATTTCATTAATATTATTATTTTCGGATTCATCAGTAAGTGTTTTAAATACTAATTAACAAGTTCGAATAAAAACTTTCCATACTTTTAAAAATGATTATACATTTAAAAAAAAAAAGCAAGTTATATGAAAAAATATGTATATAATGTTCCTTTTTATTATTATTATTAACAAATGCCCGATACACTCATTAACACATTTCTTATTATTATTATTATTTTACTTGATTATTCCAAACCCTACACATATATGGACTTGTTTGCTTCGTCCTCACCCCCATCCTATTGTCTTCTAAGCCATTTGGAGCGAAAACCTAGAAATTCCACCTCTAAGCTCAACCCTTCACACACTTCCTTATTTTCATCCGATAATGGCACTTGCCAAAGACCACATGCCAAATGAAGTTACTCCAAATACTCTGCTTGTCTCGAACTCATTCTATGAAGATCATGGAAGTGCTGGCTCTTCTACACAGGTTTCAGATCTATCTTCTCCGGGTTCATATGCTTATGATGAGTACAAAAACACACCACCCTTAGATGAGGAAGACATCAAAAATATGCAAGGCAAATACAAACAGGACTCAATGAGCATGAACCCAAAACCCGGGCTTTCTTACAATAACAATAGGGCTCAAGATGTTGACTCCTTGATAAATTTCAAAAGTGGGGCACCTCAGTTCATGCAAAGAAGTGAATCCTTACTAAGCTTTGAGCAAAGCCAAGCAATGAGTAACAAAAATGAAGCTTTGATGTGGAAAGACAACGGTACCGTGATTTACAACAATCAACTATTGACCCAAACTAGTGGTTTGGACTCACGTCTTTATGAGGAGATAAGCTGTGGTTTTGGATCCATCACTACCCCAAAGGCCAACATGAATCATGGTGAGACCGGTTGCGGTTGGTTATATTCCGATTCGACCACTGTGGCTGATACCTTCCGAGAGAACGGAACACAAGAACCACCAGGGTTTCAAAAGCGACCTTATCCGGTATGCTTACTTTTCCTCTTCATTTTTGCCCTTAATCATAACCCTAGCGTAAATATATTCACTGCCCTAAACTTTTGTTGTCTCAGTGGCGGTAGCTCGTCTAATCACAACCAAACATCATACGAAGTTGAATTAATCTTTCATGAGTACATATTCTTTTCCACCGTCTATCTATTTAATTGTGATTGATCGACAAACCATAAGAACAACGTACTAATGACGGGATAGCAATTATCTATCCCTTGAGTGCAGATTAGTACCAATATCCTAAAATATGTTTGATATGAAATACTTCAAAGGTAGTCAATAGTCACCACCAAATTAAACAAAATTTGTTTCTTCATTGATTTCACAATTAAATCTTTCTTGCTTACACTCTTTTCAAATTTCTTTAGCATAAAAGTCAATGATGGAGGCAAGTCAAGACAAGACTTAAATTAATATTATATTTTGTTATAACATACAGTTAGTATTAAAATGATGAATTTCAAATATTTTTACTTGTTAGTATTTATTACGGGCTAGAAAAACATTTATGGTTTCAATTGCAAAATTATATTTGATTATAGGGAGAGGGAAACCAAGTTTTAAAGAAGCAATGCACAAGCACCACGCGAAGTAATAGTCCCAAAGCAAAAAATGCCTCCCCAAAGGATCCACAAAGCATCGCAGCTAAGGTTTGCTTCATTTACAAACCAGTAATCTTAAATTTTACGACAATTATCAAAAAGTAAGCAAAAAGTACTTAAAAAGAATGTCTGTCTTCTCTCAGAACCGGAGGGAACGGATTAGTGAGCGGCTTAAGATACTACAGGAACTCATACCTAATGGCTCTAAGGTAACCTTTTCGTATGATGCATGTTGTCTATTTTTTTTTTTGAAATATTTAAATACTCAAAGGTCAATGCTTACAGTCTTTGCCATGTTCTCCCTAATATTAAATTCATTCGAATGCAGGTTGATTTGGTAACCATGTTAGAGAAAGCTATAAGTTATGTCAAGTTTCTTCAACTACAAGTGAAGGTGTGAAATTAATTTTACTGTTCCTGATATGAATCTAACTACTCGTGACCTATACATACCATGGAAGAATAGGCCTTACTAAATATTATGATCTTTTTATACAATAACTTATGTTAATATCTTCTGTAAAGTATTAAAACGACACCGCATTAGAAAAAAAAATTACAACATTGCACTCATGTGTTAAAGTTATAGATCGGAGTCCATTTCATTAGCCTAATTAGCTGTGATTTAATTATATTATTTTAATCCCACATGTTGCATGTTTTGAATTCGGGTGTCAGTTATTAATTTCTGTACTTTCTAAGAAATGTCAGTCTACCTTATTTTGTATGTGAAGACTCTTCTTCACTATGTCATTAGTCATTCATATTTAATGTACTTAATCTATACCTGTCTGTACATACGCAGGTATTAGCAACAGACGAATTTTGGCCAGCACAAGGTGGAAAAGCTCCTGACATTGCACAAGTGAAGGAAGCCATTGATGCCATACTCTCTTCTCACAGAGACAGAAACTCATCGTCAAGCTCAAAGTGATGGTTACGTACTCCGTATCGCCACTCACTAGGTTAACTAGATATAGCCAGAGAATTTACAAAACCGTAATAACGCAAAACCTAGGAAAACAATGTCAGAGATGAAAGATAGATAAGAAAATGAAGGCGGCTTTTCTAGAGAGTGTTTGTTTCGCACAAAATGTTTTCCATATCTTTATTACATATTTATTACAGCAAAAACTTTAAAATAGTCAAACACTATTGTATTGATATTTAAAATTTTTCATTTATTATAGCTTTTAGCAACAAGTAGGTCCTCTAATGGGTCGGTAGCGATGATTAACATGATAAAACAAAAAATTCGGAGAAATAATTTCCGCCAAGTAAACATACCTTTTAGTTCGATATTTGGTAGAAGGGGGAAGTTTGAAAGATTCATATAGTTTGTATTAGATATATGTGTGTGTATTTATATGTTCTTTTGAGAATATATAATGATTTGTAAGCAAGCCCACAATGAGATAAAGCTTTTCTTATATATAAAGTTTGACAAATCAATTTGATAGGAGATCTAACATATTTTTACTACATTATCACATTCTCCTAAGCCCATTGGATGAGGGTTGCCTCTTTCTTCCGTTGATCGACCCCTTTGTTGATTGGTCTCTATCAATAACCAGCTGTTCCAAGCTACATGTCCTCGTACGCGTGTCCACATACTCCAAACATAAGCCCGTGAAATTTCTATGCATACTATATCGTGATGTTTCTTTCGTTTTACAACGTAGGAAATCAAGAATAATGCATGGCTATTCCAAGTAACAACCATATATGTATATCATATGATGTTGTATTGTTGTGTTCGGGTTATAGTTGTTAATTAACGGATCAATTATCTAAATGGGGAAAGTACAAAAAAAGTAGTTTATTTATTTTTCTTTTCCAATTTGAGATTTAATTTTTTTTTCCTTTAATTTGAATTCTCAACATTTTTAAAATGTTATAAAAAAAGACTCTAGTCAAATATTTGGTCCACCCTTAACATATATCAATTTCCAATTAGTCTATAATAATTAATTTAATTAAATAAAAGTATTCAATACATTTAATAATACAATATAATGAAAATTAAAAAAAATGAAAAAATGGAATTTTGAAAAAAAAAAAAAAAAACCTAAAGGCCTTGGTTGATTGTCCATTGGCCTCAGCATGTGGCCAACAAAGGCCATTCAAGTGTTGTGTTTTGTGCGACCTCTTGGTGGTATGACCCACCTCTAATGGTGAGTAGCAAAAAAAAAAAAAAGGAATTGAATCGAAAATCCTATCAGACCATAACCAGGTTACATGTATTAGTAACGACTCGACATGCTTTCATTCAAATTTCTTTTACATATATTATTTAATTAATTATATTTAACAATATTATTTTATTGACTCAATTATTGTGGACTAATTAAAAATTGACACATTTTATGCTTTCATAGAATAGTTAAAATACTTAGTGAAATTTCTATTTCACTAAACTTAGAAAACATTGATAATTCAAATTAAAAAAAATAAAAAAACTAAATGTTGATAAATATTTCTTATACTTACTTTTTTGCTAATTATATCCAAATTAGGCGTGTCAATTCATCATTTTCTCCCTCCTTAACACCTTGATGTGTAATTTTTTTTTTTTGAACTACTATTATTATTTTAACCATGAATCGAACATGATTTATCCTATTAAAATATCAATATCATACCATTGAGTTAAAAACTCTTGACAATGTGTAATGTTAAATTAATATTGTTTGGATTGTGGATGGGGTTCTAGATCAAGCTTTATATTTTTATCAATTCTTCTATTATTTTATCATGAAAATTTTTCATTTTCTAAAATAGGGGTAACATGTGCCATTAAGTGTTTTTAAAGCTTATTAATTGGTTTTACATAAACTTCATGGATAATTTATATAAATGATTGTATTAACGAATTACATTCATTCATTACTTTCAATAGCCATATAAAATAAATAAGACTAATTTTATTTATAAAGAAAGCCAGCGGTGCCGTTTCTACCTAACCCCGTATAACACCATATATCAAGCCATTTCAAATTTGAAGGCGCCCAATTGAAAGTGAAAAAACATCAAAGGCTATATTTGAAGTTTTTCACATTCAAGTATTGTTGACTTTTGGTGTCAAATGAACTATCTTTTAATCTCCTATCGTTATATTGGTTTGCTTGTCTTGATTTTGAGTCATACTCTTATATATCGTAATTTTTTAAGGAAATTTCATAAATATTATATTTATAATAATTATTTTAAAAATAAGTTTCGAAAACGCAAACACGACTTGCAATTTTTTTTCTTCTAAAATTTACAAAACTAAAGACACACATTAAGTTTGTGCCTTCAGTACAATTTGTATTAAATATGTGAATACTATCTATGCTCTCAAGTATATTACTATCTACGCCTTTAGTATAATTTTTTTTATATATATTTTGATACATAGAAATATAGCAATTTGATTTTTATAAAAATATTAAACAGTAACGCGTTTAGTCCTAATTATAATACACTTAAATAAATCTTTTTTATATATATTACGAGCTTTGTAACTCCAAACGAGAAAAAATTATAACTCTTTAAAGTTAAAAAAGCAAATCGCATCAGTTTCTGTTTTTTTTTTTTCAACTTTGAAATATCATAACTTTTCTCCTTTAGAATTATAGAGCCTATAATATATCAAAAAATACTAAACGGCATTGCCATTTGGTATTTTTATAAAGGTCAAATTTTCAAAATGTAAAAAAAAAAAGAAGTTACACTAAAGGCATAAATGATGTTTGCACATTCAATACAAATTATATTGAAGGTGTAGATCTAGTATACATATTTAGTTTTGCAAATTTTAGAAGGAAAAAGTCACAAATTGCATCCATATTTTTTAAATAATTTTTATAAGTATTATATTTAAAAATAAATAAAAAATAATAATATTTAAGAATGTTCCTATTTCAAGAATATAATGTAATAAACATCGTGTCTAAGAAATTATGGGAGTTTGTGCAACAAACGATGTTGTATATATCTAATTTGGTAGCAACTTCAAGGAGCTCTTAAAAAGTTGAACTGGAAAGCATACGAGACTTCCTAGCTTTGAAGCTCGTAGTTCGAGCATGTAAGAATGCTCTGTCCGAATATGTTTCCGAAAGCACAACTCGGTATCTCGTAGGAATATTGTATTATGAGTAGCGTGTTGATAAATATTTTTGGGCTATTTCCTATTAGTGATTGTCAGTTGTCACACGTAAGTCACAAAGAGAAATGCAGTTATACCATTAAAGGGGATTTAAAGATAATCAAAGTTTTCTTCTTCTTCTTTTTCAATTTTTCATATATTATATTATAAAATCCATCAAAACTTGCTAACCATTTTAATATTATAGATAGATGTATCTATATTATCTAATTAAGATGTGAAGAAATACCGAAATACTGATTAAAATTATATTTCACGTACTATGCAAAATCTCAAGTGCATAAAAGGCACTATTTCATAACCCAAACGATTAAAATTATCACTTTATTATAGATCAAGAGGGAATTTTGCAATATTGCCAGCTATATTTGGGAAAAGGAGGGATAGAATTTGGTGGAAGAAAAACATTCTGTTCACTTTGCAGTCACTTTCAACCCCTTCCTTCGCTTTCTATGAACAGAACATATACAAGTAGGGTAGGTAATTTGATGCTTTTCAAACAATATTACGTCGGTTCCTTTGATCAGTGTTGATATTCTTTAATTATTCTCTTTCCTTTTGGCCATTTAATAGGTGTTGGTTGGGACAGTACATGTAATCACATTATAAGGGATTGAGCATGTGATTAAGCATGTGGTTCTTGAATATTACTCTCAAGTCCCACCGCCTCGTGATCCCTTCACCCAATTTCGTATTCTATATTTTAGACTTCCATGAGAACCATCGTTGCTTGCAATAATTGGAAGTTAAATATATAATTCTAGGATATTGGCTACAGAATTTCATTTCAATTCTGTCTAATTGCATGGCCACAATTAGAGTTGGGAATACTGGTCAAACAGGTCATCCCACGAGTCACAGCGAGTTAACCTACATATGCTACGAGTCGAATTTTTTTATCTGCCCCGCACATAATAATTCAACAAAATACATCCGATTTAGTTTTTTTTTTCTTTTTTTTTAAACAAAGTGCGGGCTATGTGGGCCAATCCGCACCTGCATGATGTGGCCCGCCCCACCCCATAGGCCACATGAGACGGGTCAAAACAGCCCACACTAGTTGTGGGTCACATTTTCCTGATCTGCCCCGTAAAAATTTGCCAATTGTGCAGGCCGGCCTGCATGGCCCGTCCCGCATTCCTAACTCTAGCCACAATAAGTATCATATGCGGTAGTTTGTTAATGAATAGTCTTTATACTAGAATAAAAATTATTACAAGTTTTATATGGATAAATAAGTATTGGTTTAGATGTTAAACCAATACTTATAGTCATAAAATAACTTGTTTGTTAGACAAATTCGCTAATGAATTTAGATGCTGAACTTGAGTATTCATATTTTTATAATCGATCTTACACAGGTCTAATCTATTTGTTAACTATATCAATTTTGATTTATATATCCATTTATAGTCATATTGTATTATGTACTATTCAAATTTGCAATTACGATACCAAATTGCCAAAGCCAATGAATTGAATCATTCTCCCTAAAAGTAGGATTTTTTTTTTCCCAATACAAAAAGGCAATCCATGGGTATAAACTTACACTGAAAACCAACAGTGTAACATTTTTCCCATTGGTCTATGACTCCAACAGTGAATTGCTACCTCAACACGCATGAATCATTTGGCAACTGTGTATGTCTGATTAGTTGTATATTTTTTATTTCTTTAGTCATTGTGTTGTGACGGTACAACCATTAGAGGAATTCTAGTTTTATTTTCCCAAGTTGCAATCCTTGACCTGCCTTAATAATATTGACCCTTGAATTCAGCTGTCTTCCTCTTTCTTGATGTCTCCTTCGGAATTCTATGCACTGGCCATTTGCAATAATGAAAAATCAATTGTTTGCTCTAATTAAAACTGTACCAGAATTGGATTAACTTGTGATAGTTAATTGCCCAATTATTAGATGCTTGTCTTCCTGACGTTGAACGTATTATATCCTTCAATTAATGTTAGTCCTGCGCTTCAATTTTTATTCTTGATAATCATAGCAATTTACTCCAGTTAACTCCTTTTGTTTAATTCACAATCAGCATAACGAGTACTCGGATCGATGGAGATGGCAGGATGCGTAGGGTTTTATACCATATGTACACGGCAATATCTCACAAGAGTTTTAGCAGTTATTTAGAGTTATTTATATATTTTTTTAAATTATAAAAAAATAAAATCACACTGTCAAAATTAGTAATGCTTATCCGCATTTAACGTTTAAGGAAGTATTAGCAATTATCCCTAAAATCTTTTACTACATACAACCAAAGGTTCCCTACTTTTATGGGAAGGTAAAGCTTTTTCCTTTTTATTATTACATAAATATCCATACATTAGATTAATGAAACCTTAAATTTTTAATATATATGGTATGATGGTATTTTCCAAGTCACTCTTATTCTCCTCTTCCCTCAAGTTTAGTGTTAGTCAATATAAGAAAATTGTGTAATAGGGTTTGAAAAGTAATGAAGATTTATTAGTAATTGTTGTAGTTGCCAATATATGATAATAATCATATTTTTAATAAATACACACTTTAATATTTTTTTTTCTCATTGCATTTGGGTTAAAACGATTGAAAATAATATTGTGATTGTATATGAGATTTTTCTTCATTTGAAAAAATAAAAAGAAAGGAAAGTTCTATATTTATGTCGTCAAGATTAACACGAATAAAGCCTATCATTGGATCGGATAGAATGAGACTTTTCCAAAGCTATTATAGCTAAAATGTGGTTTGCTCTGATCAATACATAAAGTGGGCCATGGCTAGTGTGGATTTTAGTTGTGATGGTCATAGGAAAGTGATTGGAAGTGTGACTCCTATTGGAAGAATAAGATAAGAGGATTCATTATTACCGTATCTTTTCATTTTGATAGCTATTGATTTTATTGTAATCCAATCATATTGATTTAAATCAAGTAACATAAAGTGGGTCTTGGACTTTAGGAATAAGAGCCAAACTAGCATTATTAATCAAGCAAGGCAATTTACCTATGATAGAGAATTATTGGATAGCTATCAAGGACCAGTTGTTCTCCAATAGGTTCAATGACAAATCCAAGGATACCCATATGAATTCAAAGCTTTGAATGCACCTAGTAGAAGCACCGCCACCTTTGCCTTTTTGGATGTAATAGGCGCACATAGGTCGACATTGATCTCAATCATCTACAATCTTGTCCACCCAATGTAAACGCAAGCCTCAATTACGCTAACCAATCAACTTGGAGAGATTATGAAAATGGTTCATAAACTTTCAGCCCATTTCCTTTTGTAACTCCACCATTCATCCATCCTCTCTTTACTCTTCAAAAATTTTATTCCTTTATCTTCTTCCACTAATAGTTTGATGGGAAAAAAAAAAAGATGTATTCCTGCAATCTCCGCATATCAGCCGGTTAAGACTAAACATTTGATGGCAATAGACTTCCTTTTCATCCTCCATTTCAGCATCAAAATGCTTTGTTTGGAGCTGTACAAATCTCGATTTTAGCTTCTCAATCATAATATTATAAGGAAAGGTAGACTTGGTCTACTTAGTTAATTAAGTATCGCACTCGTGCGATTCAACCATGAAACCTTCTAAACTAAGCACTCTTTGATACTCTTTTCATATCTTTTTAACTATTTCATGATATTCTTTCAAGATTTTCTACATATTTTCAAGTTTAAATGCCTTCTTTATTTAGAATATGAATATTCAAAGTTAACAACAAGGGCTGCATAATTAGAGCCCGCAAAAGGTTTGTGGATCACTTAGGTTTTAGAAGATCTTGCTTACTATGCTTCGTAGCTCACCCTGTTGGAGACCTTATTTTTAGGTATGTACCAATGAATCTGACAACTTTAACTATTATGATGATTTAGGTTACGATGTGTAGATTAATGGTAGGAGCAAGGATAGCTTAATAGATTACTTTGATTTTTCAAAGTGGACTTAGTATTTGTTTTCTTGTTTAAAGGACTGATTTTTAGATTTTCATTATTTTATAGAGAAGTTAAATTAGTAGATGTTTGCCTTTTTTGATCATATCTAAAAAATTACAATTCATAGAACTATGTAAGTTCCAAAGTATTTGAAGACTATTAATTGCAATAGTTGATTTCAGTAAGCAGAATTCTTAAACTTTGCATGCTCTTACCATGTTCAGCAATATGGAATAAATCGGTCACGTATGGTTTATGGGCACGAGAACAATGGTTTTAACCATATTGCTACTTCCGAAGATGGTTACTCATTGCAGGATTTGTAAAGAATTCTAGGCTTCTTAATCAAAACGCGTCTCCCTTATCACGGTCACTCCTTATTAAGGGTTATTAATTATATTTTGGATATCTATCCACTAAATTTAATAATCATGGCCCAAAGTCATTATATATGTGCTAGTCTTCTTATAAATATCTTCAATTTCTTGTCTCCAGTGTGTTTCGATCAATCATATACACATAAGTGATCTGACAAAACAAATTGTTATACTTAAATATTAGTTTATTATCCACATGTATATATGTAATTGCTAAGAACACATTTGAGATAAAAATTTGGAGACAACAAATATTTATCCATATATATGTATAAACATTTTGTTCACATAATTCTAAATTTTAATTAACAAAGACAATAAAGTTTACCATCATTACCGAATTAATAAACTTATTTCATTTAAATATTGCCAAGCTATATAAGAAGAAACAAATAGAATGGACATTCACCTTCTCTACAAGGAGAGTACCACATTTTCCATGAATGGGGAATGACCATTTATGTTTTCCTTAACACTAAGAGGGGATGAATTAGGTGGAAAGAAAAGTGGATAAGGAGAATTAGGAAGGGAAAAAAATCAAAAGGAAAATAATAGATTTTCTTATTTGAATAAATGAGGGGAAAATGTGAAAGGAAATTTACGATATAATTTTTTATTTTTCTAAAATATCATAAAAGTCTTTATATTTGAAAGATGCATTTATATTTTAAGATAAATTTGTAATTTTCTAATGACTCCCTCCGAACTCTCTTTAAAATTGGAGAGAATTCTTTTTGGTGGGTCTTTAGAAAATGTTTCCTCCCTAAACCTTTTTTTTTTTTCTCTTTTCCTTCTTTTATCAAATAAGAAAATAACAAAATTTTTCCTTCAAGCTCCTCTTCACCCCTTTCCTTCCCTCAACCTAAACAATGTAAGTAAATCCACATAGTGGAATGGATGATTGGGAATGAAATGAGCATTACCTCAGTCTACCTTTGTCCACCATATAAAACATTCTATTAGTGAGGAAGTAACCAAAATGGAAACCCTTCAGTAAGTAGGTGTATTAAATGATAAAATCATAAGACATATAACTAATCAAAAGTTACTATATGGTATAATCACTTCTTCTTATTGTAGTAAAATAAAGTTCATTAATAATAAAAGAGACTGTTGACAATCCTTAGGAAGTTTTCAACAATTTCATGAGAGCTATCGATAAACTCTTGGGAACTGTCAATAATTTCTTTTAAGGATTAATATTACATTTGATACCTAAACTTTACCCATTTTTATAATTAACAACTTAAAGTTTTAACATGTCAATCTATTATTGAACTTTACTTATTTTTGCAATTAACTATCTATTTTTTTAATTAATTACCTAAATTTTACCAATTTTTATAATTAACTATTTTATTTAGCTATTATAAATAACTACAAAAATTTTGTAGGTAATAGATTAATATTTTTTAACTTTACATAGTTAATTAAAAAATAAATAAAATTCAAATACTAAATATGATATTTACTCTTTTTTAATAGTAAATCATCCTGATTACAGTAAAATAAAGACTGTTTATAATAAGAAGTAACTATACTATATATAGTATATAATCACTTAAAAGTAACTACATCATAAAATTTTCCTACATTAAGTGGATAATACAACTATATATATATTTATATATGAGCTCCTTGGTTGCACCATTATGTATGGAAGTCTTAATAATGTTATATCACACATCAACCTTTTTTATTTTATTTTTTTCTTGTTTGGAATATGCTCTTAATAGTTTAAGAAGGGAATAAAGATAATTTCAATATCTATATTTTGGTTTCGAACGATTTAATATTTAAGGTTTTTTTTTAATTTAATATCTATACTTTAAAATAAGATATAATATAATGTTTTTACTATATACTAAATTATATATAAAAAAATAAAAATTTAAATATTAAATTATTTAAATCTAAAAATAGAGACGTAAGAATTACCTTAATCCCGTTCAAAAAAGATAGCAAAAGGAAATTTTTCGAACCAATGCATGAAGGTAGAAGCTAGGATTACGGATAAAGATAAGCCACCCCTCAAAAGCACATGAGGGAGGGAGGGAGGGAGGCAGATGGAGAAGAAAGAAAACCCATTTGGAGTACTCACACTGCTTTTAATTTAATTTAATTTGCAATGATGATTGGGGGTGATCTGTTACATCAAAGAATGGCAGGCTACATTTGCATATATGAGGAGTGGCTTCGCTGGTATGGCCCCATTCGCATTATAGATAAGGAAAAAAGAAAGGCCCATATCAGATCACTCGGCCGAACATATAGATAAAACCTAAATTACGTTTCCATCTTTATAAAGCGTTGGAATTATAAAGATATTTTAAATTTAAAAAATGTTACATTCACCCATATTAGAGCTGTGAGTTCCAATCTAGCATTGCATTTTATAATAGTTTTAGTGAAGATCGAAAATGAATCAGGTCAAGTTGATATAATATTAAATTTAACTAGAAATTTTATAGCTTGAGTTTATAATGCTGTGATCAATCTCGGCTCAATGGAGCTCATTTTGATTCGATAATCTTAAAAAACATTATTAATTTAATTAAAATAATATTAATATCTAAATTTGATCCCGATTCAATTAATATTTATGTTCAACTCAAGTTTTAATTAAACTTGTAAATTGATCGAATTAAATATCATAAAGATCATACTCGAACTCAAGTTACTCAATTCAATAAATTATTTGAGTAACTTGAGCTCAAGCTAATTCTTGAATTTTAATTTCTTAACTATTTATGAATTTTTAATATTATGTAGTCAAATGAAAAATTCTTTTGATAAAATCAATTAAAAATGATTATACGATATAGTTATTATCGATTATAGTAAAACTTCTCAAATTATATTAAAAATAAAGTTTATTGATAATAAAAGAAGATTATAAATAACTTAAAAGAAATTATTGATAACTTAATATAAACTATTTATAATTTTTTTAATTAAAATTACTTTAATATACATGTAACTTTATAGTGATTTTGAGCCATGATTTTGGAATAACTAAAAAGCATATCGAGATAAACTCCATTTACTATTCATAGGTGAATTTTAGGACGAACTAGTATACAAGTTCTTCATCTTAGTTCCTTATTTACATCTCTACTAAAATAGGAGATTCTCTTTTAAATAGGGAAAATAGATATAAATATATGTTACCGCATGGCACTCGCCTTAATGAGGAATTTCCCTGAATCAAGCTATATATAAATATATATGACAGAGAGAAGGAAGAATAAAGAAAAAGAAGTAAAACAAAACACAGTGATATTTCCTGGCATATGTTTGTACTTTATATTTCCCATGTACTACGTGAATCCCACTAAGAAACATACGTATCCTTCTGTTGTTTCTCATATAAGATTCATGTACTTCAAAGATTTAAGTACCAGTCTCAGTTTAATAAGAATTGTGTGATAATTAAATTAAATTGAAGTAGAATCCAATCCAATCCCCTCGTAAACTGGCAGCAGACAATTATTGGCACGTGGAGGAGACATTTAGGTCGATGGACAATGAATGCAATACGAATTTAGCTGCATGGAAAGCACTTTGGATGCTACACGAAGACTTGTCGTGGTTCCTCGTAATTTAGTTTATCCTAGGAATCATGCATGCCCACGTGCTTGGTTGAATACCTACTATTTACTTTCAACTCTATTTGCCCCGTCTACATGACAACAGATTCCAGCTGTATTTATATTGATTCGTTAACACTTGTCTCTAGATATACTTACCTTTGAATGACAGTCCACATCTTTTAGATAATATTAACTATCTCCTTTGGTTTATATGCTATTGTATTTAAAACTAAAATAAAATAAAAGATAGAAGTTTGAATAGAACATAATCGGGTCGTGTAAAATGATTACAATCTAATAGATGTTTTAATTTTTTTATTTTTTATTTTAGTATTAGTAGAGAGCCCTACAACTCTTATAAAGTGATGAATGGCTATTTATTACGACAATCAAGTTGCATAATCAACCTATAGTGGTAATAAATCAATGATTCTTTTACCTTGTTTACATCCCAAGGTGGAGGGTTACTAGCAAGGATTTTATTATCTGTTTCCATTTTTCTTCTTTTTTGAAATTCTATAAAATTTCATTATTTCATTATATTATTTAATAAATCTTTTTAATAAAATTACTTTAGTAAATTAATTACTTGTAAACCAATCATAACCCATACATATCCACTAATTAGTATTTATAAATAAAGACAAAACTAACGTATGTAAAGTATAAAAAATGGAAACACATGTCTGCATAAATTCTCAAATCCACCATTACTAATCTCAATATCCGTAGATCCACCAATTTTAGTGAGGACCAAGCTCAATGCGTCGAATCAAGCTTATATGGATAAAAGGTTTAGGATTTGAAGCTAATGAATTTGATAAAAAATGATTTTTTTTATGGGTTTTGTATGTTTTTATGAGCTGGAATTAAAGAGATATGGACAAATTACTATCCAATACGAAACGTGAATAGCAAAATGATATGGAGTTGATTAAATCATGGGATTGATATGAATTTTGATCATAGAAAGTACTTGTTTTACAAAGAATCCAATATGATGCATAGTTCTCAAATAATGATCATTAAATAAGTTATCAATATATGATGCACGTAAATCTAAATAAAGAGGCATTTGTCATAATCTAGTCCAAGATTTATGCAAACAAGAGAATAAGAGACAAACCCATTAACTCATGCTAAGTAAATGTCAAATTTTGAACTCAATGATGACCCAGCAGATTGGTCATGATTTAGGTTAAACAAGGTCTTCTTTTCCATTCAAGGTCAAGTAGCCTTAAGAATCATGGGTAACTTCACTTTGATTTCTCAATATTTGCCTTGTTGTTTGCACAATAATGTCTACATGACTTCTAATCTCATATCTAGGTTTTTTTCTATCAGTCTCATCATCATTGATCTATTAACATCACATTTGCACTACCATAATCTTAAGTTCACATATATGGTTAGTTTAAAAATTTTAGCGATCAAGTTGATATTGTTTTTAGTAGTTTCTTGTTGTAATTTTTTTTTTTTTTTGTTATTTCCATCCCCATGTGAGATCATAATATTCCTTTTAGAGTAAATTACATAGACCTTCCCTAAAAACTTTTAGAATTACACGAACTCCCAACATTTTGAAAAGTCAGCACTTATATTCTTTGAAACAATTGTAAGACCTACTACTTTTTATGGGTTGACTACCTATGTGTTTCCTCTTACTAATGTGTATAATTAATTTAATAAATTTAATTAATTGGTGTGTAAAAAATAAAAACAATTCAAAAAATTAAAAACTATAAAAAATACAAGAGAAAATCCAAGGAAATTAGGTAAAAAAAAATTGTGAGCCCCAACACCAATATTGGATGATGAGGATGGCATAGTCATACTCATACCCACAATTTGAAAACTAATTTTCATGCTTTGATTGTCAACTCAATCAAGGGAAAAATATTAATAGAATTATGGATACTAAGGCTTTTTGCATTTCATATAAGGATTCTACTTGTAGATGTTAGAGGTGCATGGTTTTAAAAAAGTATAGCTATGCTATTGATGATGACTACTTTGTAAGTAAATTCTAAGAGTTTTTTATGGTGTCTTTTAAGTTAAGAATTTTGGTTATCGATTTGGGTTTTAATTGAAGTTTAGAACTTTACTATTGGTTTCTATTAAATTTGAGATGTGTAGTGCTTTGTTAGTAAATGTGAAATTTTGAGTGCACTTAAATTATGAAATGTTATAGTTTCATCTAAGCTTTGTAAGGGTTTCTTGATAATGTTGGGGATTTTTAGTTTTAAGTTTATAAATCTAGATAGAAATTTGAAAAAATTGTTCAACTACATTTTTAGCTTTTTTTGTTTAATTTATTTTTTAAGTTTTCAATTTTAAGTGATGATCTATTATTTTCTTTTTGGAGAAAGATCAGATCCTTTTGTCTTGAGGTGATTTCCTTTGATTTTTTTCTTTAATTTTTCCATGATTTTCCTTTTTTTTTTACACATTAGATAATTAAATATATTAAATTAATTATCCTCACCAATAAAAGAAAATACAAGGTAACTAATAAAAAATTAAAATTAAAATTAAAAAGTGGGTCATGTGACTGTTTTAAAGGGTGTAAGTACTAATTTGTGAAAAAGTTAGAGTTTTGTATAATTGAAAATATTTTTAGGGAGTGTCCATGTAATTTACCCTTTCATTTATGTAATTTATTACACTTATCGACTAGATAGGCTATGTTCACTTAGGAGAAGTGAAAGTATCCCCTACATAGGATATACAAACTCCAAAAGAGACATGTTTGTATATTGTTAAGTTTTTGTACCCTGAACTCTTTGGTTATCACTTCTTTTGTATCGATTGATTTAAATGATGCAATTTCTTTTCATTGAATGAAATCCATCTTTATTAGGGAAAAAAAAAAAGAGTTTGTGTTATGCAAAGTAATAAAAAACAATCAAAACACATGTAGGAATTAAAGTAGAGCAAGCAACCCTTTGAGACCTAGATCTTGCTCTACCTTACATAGTCAAGTAGATTTCAACTAGCAATTGAAGATACATGATAGGTTTCAATTCCAAATTTTTAGAACCTACTCCTATAGATAAGTTGCAATATCTTCAAACCTTATACTTACCCTAGAACCTATAATAAGTGCATTCTAAGGTGTATAGGGCAAATGTTTTAAAGTATCATATCCACCCTAAAAATAATAATTAATAATATTATACATAAGAAAATATAATATTTTTAACCTAACACTAACTTAGATTGAAATTGGTAGAAATTGATCCATAGATAGACATACGAGCTACAAAATACATAAAAATATTATTGGGCAATTTGTCATAAAAGTTTTATCTTATAAATATGTAATACAAAATAATATAAGTTTCACAAAATACGAGTTTTAGGATGATTTTTGCATGCTATTAGATTAGCTTTGACTTTAAAATTTAGAAACACATACTATAAAGCAGGGTGTGGTAAAGCATCATATTTTACTCACTTGTTCTCACTAATTCCTACTAGGGATTAATGCACCATAAGTGCTTATACTTTCAATTTTTAACAATCTAGTGTTTAAACAATTTTTTTTCTTTTGGTTTTTTAATGTTACTTTGAAGTTGGTTATAATTTTTAGTTGGCACTTTCAATTTAATTATCAATTTAGTGTCTAAATTTTCACTTAATTGCAACTAAATTTAACGTAAAGACACTAAGTTGCAAAAAAAAAAAAACATACATATAAATAAATAAAAGTTTAAACACTGTATTATCAAAATTTGAAAGTAAAATCACTTATGGTAGATTTATCCCACATATATGCAAAGTCTAATCATCCCGAAACGAAAACTCTGGATACAATAGGATAAGATAAATTACTACGCACCTGTTATTTATTTTTTTAAAGCTCGATCAGTAATAATATAATTATAATAAAGCTATATGTGTTTAAATTTTTTTTTTAATATAGTGTCATTACAAAAGTGTAAAATATAAAGAAGTTATTTATTTCAATAATAAAAAAAAAACTACTATTAATATCCACTATCTATGTAATTCAACCATGTTCTCTAACATGTGGGTTCAAAATCCTTCCATTATATATATATATATATATATATGACATTTATCATAGGACCATATGTATTCGTATTCTAAGCAAGATGTCGGTACATGATGTTTAATCGTATAAAGTACAATTGCAAAAGAGACAAGGTCGTCCTATTATGTTGGGCCCGCCTTTTTTAAATCTTTGGTGGGTCAAAGGCTTTATACAGGGGCCAACCTTCATAATGAGGGCTTCATTCATGGGGTCAGACTTATGAATAAATTATAAAGACATTGGTTATTATGAACAAGTGCTGGAATAGCTCAGTTGGTTAGAGCGTGTGGCTGTTAACCACAAGGTCGGAGGTTCAAGCCCTCCTTCTAGCGCCTTTCTTTCTTTTGGATTTTTCCACTCATTTACATTTCTTTTATTCTAGACACACTTATGATACCATCTTCTATAATTCCAAATCGAAATAAGATAAATAATAATAATAATAATAATAATAATAATAAAGGCGTCAGTAATGCAAAATAAAAATGATATAAATTAGTTGAAAAACTATGATAATATATATATATATTAATTAATATACGTAATATATTATATATAATGTGTATATTAACCAATCAGCTTTTTCCGATAATTGACTTGTAATGGCAATCAACTTATATATTTCCCCCAGTAGTCCGTTTCACTAGCTGTACGAAAAAACTGATTGCTTTTCGTCATATAGGGCAAGGGCTTTTTACCCATGGAGTCCTTACAAGTAAAGAAATGCAAAGTTACTAAAGTTTCAAAATAGGGTATTCAATAAGTTTTTTATTTTTAGTCATTAAGATCTTTCAATCTAATAATATAGATATTAGTTTTCTAACGGAATAGACCAAGTATTAATCATTTCCTTTTGTAATTAACAAAAAAATAATAATAAACTGTTCCTTGAGTCATGGTCCTTATAGTAAATGCCATGAATACTAGTATGATTACCTATATATCGTCATGATCATGACTTAGAGTCTTTTTAAATTGTTTTATATGTATTTTTTCTTTATCTTATCTATATTAGTTTTATATTTAATTTATATCTTATTAAAATATGATCTTTAGAAATTATTTGGTTTCTCCTTGATTTATTTCAATTTCAAACCTAATGCTTTGGTAAGTTATCTAATCTGTGTTTTATCATATGGTAAAGATGAATTAGGGAATAAGAGTTTAGAATTGAAAATTCACATAATTCTAAGGAAAATATTTAAGGACAATATATTTTATTCATTAGAAAATGACTACTTTATTTTTTTCTTTTTAGTAAAATTAAATAAAATGAAGGATAAATAAGTTTAGCATTATATAAATTTATTAGGTATTTAATTTTATAAAAGTGATATATATGTACTTGTGCTTTCATCTATTTGATATCTTATTTTAATAAATACATGATTTGAAAATGATGTCAAAACAATTTAAAAAAAAAAGAAAAAGAAACAAAAAAGGCAATTTATCGTTCGATTTCATACAAGCTTTTAATACCTATACATAAAATAAAAATAGTTTATCCTAAAGCCTAGACATGCTAGTTTACTCATGAAATAGTTGATAATGATTACTTTACTAATGTTAGTTAGCACCAGCTTTGCCAGCTGATGCAATAATATAGAATAAACAATAAATGACCACGCATTGGTCAGTTCTATATGCTCATCGCATGTACATTACCTATTATGGAAGTAGATTACAAAATATTTCATTGTGTATTGCTAGATTATAGTATTAGTCGTGTTTGCTGATGTTTTGATCAAGTTTTCGAAGTAGTGAGCAAATGAATAATATCTCCAATATGGCTTTTTCTTTTCTTTTCTTTTCTTTTTATAATACATTTCATCAACGTGTTTTTAAAGCTACCTACAACTTTACGGTATATCAAAATTTCATGTTAGTAATTGTCGAGTCTAATTTTTAATTTTTTATTTATGTTCCTAATCCAATTTACATTAGAATCTATACTCGTCCAATATAAATCTTTGGCTTGAATTAAGAATTTCATTATTTATTTAAAATCGCTACCCAACTGAGGTTGGGAAAAATTATTGAATTAGAATTAATTGAGTGGATTAATTTTAATTTAGACAACTAGTCGACGAAATCTCCTCTTTTATTTTTATAAATGGAAAAGAAAAAAGGAAAACCAAAGATTCTTGACTCGGGGGGACTAACCTATTAAAACCCTAAAGTTACCACATTATCCTTCTAAAATATAAAGCATATCCCGACATCTTTTCTTTATTATTATTTTATAAGACAATAGCATATTTTAAAATGATATAATAATTATGTTAATAATGGTTTGAAAAATGATTTTTTTTTTATTTTTTTAAGAGTTAACCCATAAGGGTGCCTACATACCTGCTATTTAGGATCAAACAAGCTGTAGTTCACTTTCATAAAAAACTTTAGTGGATTAGTTTAAGTTTTAATTGCAAAAATATGCCTGCTTTATGTTCATTATCATTTTCAAGGTTTTGGAAAAAAATCTAAGTCTAAACTTTATTATTTTATTTTCTAAAAATTTAATTTAAGAAAAACCAATTTTGGATTTATTTTGAAAAAATGATTTTTCTAAGTGATAAAACGATCTATTACTAATTCATGTTATTATTCTAATTAATTATTTAATTTTAAAATTTTTATTTATTTTTTCTCTTTATTTATTTATTTTTTATTTTTATATTAAACTAAACATATTTATTCTAAAAAACCTAATTAAAACCTTAGCATTTTTTATTTAATTTTTAGGATTATAAATTTCTAATAAAATAAATTCTTAAACAAAATAAAATAAAATAAAAAAATAAAAAAATCGACTTACCTGGATGTGGGTCAGATCGGGTCGGTCGGGTCGAATTGAGCTAAATCGCACAATGATCGAGGGTCTTCGTCGGCAGCATTCCGACGTCCATTTTCGTCGATTAGGGGGTGTTTCCAAAGCTTCTGATGACAAGGAACTCAATGGTGGTGGTAGTTTTTTTCGAAATCGCCTCCAGATGGTGGTTTAACACTTGATCGGCGATCGCGATATGGAAACTCCAGCGAGCTTCAAATCCTATGTGTTTTCACTCTCTCTCTCTCTCTTCTGATCAGTGTCCTTACTTCCCCACGTTGTGCTCTATTTATAGGCACTAGAAATTGAGCTGGATAAGCTCGGATTTCTTTCGATTAGCACAAATCAAATTTTCGATTGAAACCCATCTCCAATTTAGTTGATTTGTATAAATCTTGGATTTTGTTGTGATTTGATTTTAATTTGATGATGTTTATCTTATTTCAGTTAATGATTTAGTGGATTTGTACAAAAAATTGCATCAAAACGGTCGGATTTCGATTTTCCACGGCCAACAAGCATTTCGGACGGAGGTTGAAAACGACCACACGCTCGGCGCGTATGCTCCCTCCATCCAATCACAAGCTGACACGTGTCTTGGGTAAATGTCAAAAATTGCAAAACGCGGAATTGCCTCCCCCATGATTCGATCTCGCATCCTCAACCCCCCACCAGCGCGCCCCCCCTACCCCCCCTTCCGAGCGCAAGAGACCATGGTTCAGACTAGCTGGACTAGCCCAATTCTCAGTTTAAGTCCACGCAAACATTATACATAACTATGGTAATTTTCATTAATTTTATATTATTTTGAAATTCTAAAAATTTATAAAAATTACTTAATCCCTTTTATTATTATTTCTACTATTATTTTCTAAAATTGGGAAATTTTTCCTATTTATTCTATTTTTTTCAATATTTTCCCTTTATTTATGCTAAAATAGGAAAAAAAATAAAAAATTTAAAAAAAAATTGAACATTATTTTTTATTAAGGGGCAAAAATGAGGTGTTTATAGTAATTAATCATAAAGACTTGAATGCCAAGTTTACTCGATTGAATTTTATATAAGCTTTAATTCACTTGAGTTGGATTAAATTAATGTCCCTATCAATCCTTTGGATAACTTGGAAAACTACTTTTTAGGCTTTGAGTTTAGATTCAAAATGATGTTGCCCTTTAAGCAAGATTAGACTTATAATATTTTTTAATTGAATATTCAAAAGTTTTTAAATTTGATATGATTAAGTAACTTGAATTAAGGTCAACCTTAAAAAGAATTTAACTCAAATAAACATCAAATCAATTTTTATTATTATCGCGTGTGGGTTATATTGAAGTTAACTCAATGAAACTTCTAGTTTTCTTGTAACATGGATGGAACTTCTAGAAAATCGATTAAAAATTGAAATGACAACCAACCAAGACAAAACCTTATACCAAATCATTTCTAAGTCCATGTTCAACAGAAAATCAATGACTTGTAGCACTTAGGAAGCTAAATTCAGCATATGTTTCCTTTTATTGATCAAACCTAAATTCAGCTGTTTTTCTTTGTTTTGCAAATTGCAATTTTTAGCCCAAATTCTTAGCCTTTAATCTTGAAAAGAGAGCTATTTCTCTCTAGGCTACCCGGTCCTGGAGCAGGTCCACTCCCTATTTTAGGACACCCTTAATATCGGGGACACAGCCCTTGTTTTAATAACCCCAAATCAGGTTCTTTATTCCCCCACACTTATTTAACTTAAATCACCAATTCCAAACACAAAGAAAATCCTGAGTTAAAACTAAAAGTTCTGAACCCCAAAATGGCTGATGATGCACAGGAGAAGGCCGATCGCGAGCGCATTTTCAAGCGCTTCGATGCCAATGGCGATGGAAAAATCTCGTCACAAGAGCTTGGTGATGCGTTGAAAACTCTTGGCTCGGTGACAGAAGATGAAATCAAGCGCATGATGGCGGAAATCGACACCGACGGCGACGGATTCATCTCACATCACGAGTTCACAGATTTTGCTCTTGCTAATCGTGGACTAATGAAGGACGTTGCCAAAATATTCTGAATTTCCTACCTTATTCTACATGTTTTCCCTGCTAACTCATGTCGTAATGTTTTTTCTTATCCAGTTAGTAGGGAAGAATTTATGGTCTTGTTTGCACATATAATATTTCGAGTGGCATCAACTTCTCACCATCACGAGAAAGTGCAGTCTATCACCAGTCTTTGATTTTTTATTAATGAGTCATACTATTGAGTTGTGCACGCCTCTTCTTAAATTTCTATTGTATAATTATAATCGTTTTGTACTACCGATTAATTTAATAAAGGGTAGTTAAACAGTTCGATCCTGCTTTGTCTAGCATTTCTATACAATTGTACGATACGTTTTACTTGTGCAGTGAAACCCGGCCAAAATCCTGTGGATGAAAGCAGAAGAGGAACAACTTGCTTTTAATTGTCTAGTAAATGTAAGTGTCAATTTCGGACAAGGGTGTAAAACGAGACTAACCTTCTCGTAAACCATTTGACCAGCTTGATTCGTGTGTAATAGACTTGAGAAAGCTGAATTTATTTCAATGGTTTATCGTGTCAAATTTAAGTTTTGTGATATTTGATTTATAAGCTTATAAACTTAATCAAATCTCAATCGAGCTTACACCGTTAAGATATTAGTATTATTTAAATTAAAAAAAATTAAAATTAAAATGAGTATAAATAATCTTAATTGAAACAAGTCCAAGATTATCGAATACCATTTACGTGGAGCTCGAGTTTTGAAATTTGAGTCAAATATATATTCATACTAAATATAGTGCCATCTAAACGACTCATTTAATACTCCTAATTTTATAAAGAAAAGGTCCGACCAAAAGATTACCATTATTTACAACTTGGCTCGTATTCAAAAGTGGTTAGGAAATAGGAATGAAACTCCCTTAGATTCTGTCGATATTAAATTTTCATGTACCAATTTGCCAACATTTTGGACCCTTTCCTGACTACAATGCCATTAATGCCATCCAATTAAAAATTGCCTCTGGACTCTTTTACACACTTTACATGGTATTTACACATAACGTTGTCGCAGCAAAGTTCGTCCAAAATGAAATTGATTACTTCTCAATGCAATTTAAGACGCTTTGGTTTGGCAGTGTGTTTCAGTTTTGCATCCTTGCTTAGTTTTGGCAGCCTTGGTGGATGGTTTGGTATTACTCAAATTTTATATTTGGGTTCATTTATTACAACTTTAAGTTATCGCTCGTTGAAACTTCAGGCATTGAGCAATAGCGGTCTCTTTATTACAACCTTAAGTTAAATGCCTTTTGAAACTTAGGCATGGAGCAATAGCAACTTCAGAAGTATATGAAAGCTTCATAATGCAAAAAGTGTTCAGTTCCTTGCAAGAGATCTGGATTGTGCAACCTTATAATCATATAAACTAGATATACCAATATCGGATAAAAACAAAATAGTTAAAGGAGCTTCTAGGTGCAGGAATCTTTCAGTAATTTTATCATAGGCACTTTGATAAAGATTCAAATTTCCTTGGAGTGAAAGTTGCAGTTTCTATAAAGAGGGAAGAATAGGAGGACCTTTGATTTGGTCCAAGCTGCCAGTTACTGTGAATATGAGAAAGGAAATGTTATTGCTGATGCAAGTCAAACAAACCTAAATTAATTAAGAATTTTATGCTACAATTTTTAAATTTTTACTGACAACCAACTAATTTTACAAATTCCTTGCCCTAAGTGAAAGGAAGTATAGATTAATAAATTTAAAATTACACTAGATATAATAAACTCGACCTTTGATACCATGATATTTAGATCCGTGCTTAACCAACTTAAAAATTTAATCTTGTTAGCTTTGGTGTAGTTTTATATTTATCAATCGGTAATCCTCTTTACTTATGGATTAAGACTTTGATTAAAGCTCAAAAGTCTTGATCTCCACCGCTAAAGATTTAAGCTTCTTGCATATGGAGTGATTTTATATTTATTGCTTTAATACGAGTTTCTGATGGTGTTGAAGTTAAGGTGTTTGGTAAGGTATGGAACTAGAAAACCCCCAGAACAAGAGTAAAAAAAAATGCTTTAATACTCATGATTCTGAGAATACTGAAATGGAAACAGAAGTTCCTTTCATTTCCCTTGAAAGAAAATGGGACATGTAACAGGAAGATATGTACAAATCCTTCTCTTGACCAGTCCTTTCTTTTATTTACAACATTAACAACCTTTTGCACCTGATCTCAAGTACCTAGAAAATCAAATCCTTCAAGCAAAATAAGGAAAAAAATGTATACATGCGACATTAGCTCGAAATCCACCATCATTGATAGTAAAAATAATCATCATCTTCCAATTCCGAAATTCCTCTCAATGCTAAAGCCAAATGATTGTTCACCTCACTGTTTGTTTGCTGCAAATGTGTATAGTAGTCTACCACACATCCACTACCCGAGAAGTTTGATCGTTTTTTACTGGAGAAGACCTCCTCCTCTCCTCTTAGAATGGGGAGGATCTCATCGATTCCCGGCCTCTGAGATTCTTCTGTGTTTATGCACGCTGCAGCGGCTTGCATCATCCGAGCAACTTGTCTTGAACGTCTAATGTTACACTTAAGCCTTGGATCTAGCAGCTCTTCCATTGCTCTAACTCCTTTTTGCAAGAGAGGCTTTGCCTGTAGATTGAATGTAGTGAATACCAATGAGTGTTTTCTATTAACTAGAGATGTTATGAGTGAATCACCTATCCGACATTCTAGTGGAAGCACTAGCATTAGTATTATATCCTAATTATATTGAAGAAATTCTATCAACGCACTGTAAAAGGAACATTTACAGCAAGACCATATAAATAAAGTATGTTTGGGAAAATTTTATAGGTCGAAGTTCAAGATTAGAATTCTAGTAATGTACGGCGTCCCCTTCAGATAACCAGAAAAGTGGCTCCTTGGCAAGAGGTCCACCATACGGCTAATATTAATTTCAATAAGACCCTCCAGTACTGTGTAAATAAAATAACTCAGAGGTGGGGGACCGAGATTCATCCCTTTCTCATTTGATCATATTAATTGCCAAACATGGAAGAGCAAATGTTGCAACCTACCCATAACACTAAGTTCTCCTCTCCTGGTGGTCTTTTTGCTTCAATCGGTTTTCGACCCGTTAACAGCTCCAATAGTACCACTCCAAAAGCATATACATCGGTTTTGTCCGATACCTTCCCATGTTGGAAGTATTCAGGTGCTAGATAGCTGCATAGTGGAAGAATCAGTTTCAATAAAGGGAAAAGAGTAGCTTAAAACCAATGCAGGGATGAATCTATTCCTTTTCCTTTTAGGAAAAGAAGTGCCAAAGGGACGATACCCAAATGTTCCTTTCACGGTTTTGCATAGAAAAGGGACTGAAGGAGCCGGTGTCCATGTAGCCAATCCAAAATCACATAACTGCAAGGCCATCCATTGCATGTATCAATGCTTTCCATTAAACTAAGCAGATGCACAGAATCTAGTTCTTATAGAGTAACAAAAGCAGAATAATAAATTACCTTAGGTTCGTTCTTTGAAGAAAGAAGAATGTTTGAGGGCTTAATATCTCTATGAACCACACACCTCTCGATCCCATTATGTAAATATGCAATGGCTTCTCCAATCCCTACGGCAACCTTATACCTCATTGACATTGAGAGTGGAGAACGAAACTTTTTGCCTTGCTTCTTATCTGCAACGGCAAATGGAAAATCACTCAAGTAAACTGTGTCTTCTGAAAGGTAGAGTGTAAGAACAGAACAATTAACTATTCAAGCACTTGCTGAACCCAACATTTGAATTCCGAGAGACACAAATCTCCAAATGAAGATGTTTACCAGCATGGAAATCAAACAATTAACATTGACAAAAACCATTTAAGTAGACATACATACCATGTAGATGGCTTTCTAGGCTTCCGCCGGAGACATACTTGTAGACTAGGAAAAAACCCTCCTCAGCATCAATACAGAAACCCACTAAAGGAACGATATTTTGATGGGAAAGCGAGCTAGCAATCATCAATTCTCTGCAAAATGCCTTCGGAGACTCCTTATCAGCTCTGTCCAAACGCTTAATTGCTACTGAAGTCCTCAATAGTCCAACTCTCCCTCTAAACACATAACTCAATGCTCCCCTCCCCAATACTCTACCTACAACCCAAAAAAAAAGAAAAAAAAAAGAATAAAATTACAAGGATAGACAGTTCAGCTGAATAAAATTATTAAAAAAAATGAACAGAAAACCTAAACCATTTTAATTCTACCCTGCATATTTAGCGTATTAACTGGGTCATCTAATAATAGTTGTGTCCAGGTTTTTTTCTGTATTCCTTGCAGATATACCAAACCATAGTCATCTTTTAATAATTGTAGACAACCATTCTTTCGTCAATCTGGCTAAATTGATAGTAGATTGGGTAGCTAAACATACTAGGACGAAGACTTGCCCTATGAATTGGTTATCAAACTCTATCCTCTCCCCTAGAGCTATAGGCCTTTTAAATCAGATTTTACTACAGATGTAGCTCCGTCCATGTATAGGGCTTTTGACTAAGTTAAATGAAAAGAAGATACATCTCTCCTTAAAAAAAAAAAAACCAACAGCAACAACATTCTTTCAGTGTAAAAATTAAAAATATGACCTAATCATCTAAATCATAATTTTTCCCCATACATTCAATTTACAACTTTTTAAATATTTGAATGACTAAAATTACGTAACGACAACCATAAGAATATTTATCTCAAAAACGTTTAAATTCTTAACACACAACTAGACAAATACCGTGCAATTAAAAGAAAGAAAGAAAGAAAGAAAGATCAATAAATTTTTTAAAAACAGTCTTGTCATATCAAACATGAAGAAAAAATCTAGCAGAAAAAAAAAAAGGAAGAAAAGAAAAGAGTAAGAACTCAATACAATACCTTTTCTAAAATTACGAGTAGCAGAGATAATATCGGCAAAACTAAATCTGATAAGAGCACTAGTCAAAGGACTGATACTTTTCTCCAAGGATTCAATCCTCTGCCATCTCAATTGTTGTGCTTGTGCACACGAATCATCGTCATCTTCCAGCAACCCGTTATCCAAATTCACTATCAAAACCGTTGCCGCTGTGTTATTATTGTTCATAGTCATTGACCCAACTTCATTCGGAGAGCAAAAACTGAACCTAAAAGAAGAGTGTACCGAATGCGGATCCCCATTGCTCAACTCTGCACCTGACTCTGCTAGCAGCCATGCTTTGTTATGCTCTAAGTTCCCACTTTTATGCTCTTTCTCATCATTCCCGCTTCCTTTTAAAGTAAAACAAGACAACCCAAGATCCAAAAACATCCTTTTCAAACTGGGTTTGAGGTTAAAGACATAATCAGTAGTGTCGCAACATTGGTTTACAGCCACTGTGGATGGGTTTTTTGAGTTAGTGGAGCTGTTTTGTAATGATAACCCCATTTCTTTTGTTTCCGTGGAGATCTCAATGAGAGTGCACAGATACCCAGAAAGCCCAAGAAAGTTGAAAGCTTGAAGAAGAAGAAGAGAAAATTGAGAAAATGTGTGGAAAAGAGAGAAGAACATATATTATATGTGAAGTGATTGATGATACCTTGACATGGTGGAGGAGAGAGAAACACTGAAATACAATGCAAGTAATTTAAGTATAATATTGATAACTGCCTTCCTTTAACATGCCATATAAAATCCAAACATTTTATTCATTTTAATTAATTATACATTTTAAGCAAAGCATTTAGTTTCTAAAAAAAATATTCATTAAATTTTCCTTTTGATATATAGATAATTAGGAAATATCTTTTATTATATGTGCTAATCCCAAATTTATATATATTAACAAGTCAATGGAAGAAGTATCTACAATATATTACTTTTTTTTTCCATATTAAGAGATCCAATTAAATTTTATTTGTCTATCACGGTAATCCATTTTTATTTTTTAAATTTATATAAGTATCTGACACAGTATCCAAGATAAGAATTCATGTGCATTAGAGTGTAAATATGTATAATATGATCTGGAATGTTATTAGTTTAAAGCAATAATGGATTAATTTTTTAAGATAGAACCATAAAAATTGTGTGTGGAAAATCTTTAGTTGTTGAATGTTTAGCGACAGATTAACATGTGTGAATAAGATTGTAAGATGTGTTATGGGTAAACAACATTATTTTAAGGAAGTCGATAAAGGACCAAGGGTGTGGCTTGATTTACACTGAAAAGAAAGAAAAGAATATTAAAAAGGAAAAGGAAGAAAAGGGGTTGGAGATTCCTTTTGTCAGGGCCAAGGTGGGCAGTCAGCTCCCACAATTGTACGCATCGTTTATAATTTATATGCGGACAACTAAAATAAGCTTATGAGAAAGAGTTCATGAAATAAAAAAAAAAAAAAAAAAAAGTTGAACTTTGAAGCACATCTATTTTCTTATGCTATTTTACTAAAAATATTTAATAATTATGTTCATTAATAATTTCAGATATTGGAAATAGTCGACTATACATAATCCAATTGATAGGTAAGAGCAGTAAAATTTTATTTTGGTAGAAAAAAAAAATCCTTAATCTTAACAGATGGAATGCCTACTCATAAGGATACTTTGTAGCATTTCATTAATAAAACGCTATATACACTCATTAAGCCTACTTAAAAAAGGAAGAATTAATTTTTCATAAATTTGTTACCATTATCATAAAAATAAAAATATTGGATACTTAAGATTTCCTTTTAAGATAATCACGTCCCAACTCACCTTATAATAATAATAATAATAATAATAAACTTATGATTTCCAAAATTGATTATATATTTTATGAAAAAATCATATTAAAATGTAAAAATGTTTTTTAGGTTTGATTTTTAATGAGCCATTAAAATACTTGTTACTATTTCCCTTCTATCTATAAATATATAACATGTTACATCGGTATTTTAATAAATTTATAAAATCACCTTTATTCAATAAAGTTGATTTATCATAAGAAAAGAATCCTTAAAAAAAATAACTTTTTATAATTAAAGATTCTTTCAAAAATGAATGACTAAAAAAATAGGGTAGGGTTAGATACTTTCCATCATGACTCTCTCATTCGAAAGTTTCAATAAAATAAAGGGTTTTATTAAATGAAATAAAAGAATTAAAAATTAATCGCTAGCATTACAATAAATTCAAAGCGAACTAACTCTTTGAGTTGTTGTGGCCTTCATAATCACATAGGTGCATTCAAATTCGTATGATTTATTTTATTTTATGTTATTTTTATTTTTTAAGGGAATTAAAAGAAAAATTCAATCATTCCTTCTTAGTTAATTCCTTTCTTCCGTAGCTTTGATGTATCTATTTAACTTGCAGTACATGACTGAACCACAGCTACCTTATCCCAAATGGGAGACGTCCTAGTCATACCACACTTATCATACAAGATATTTCAAAATGAGATTGATTAAGGAGGAACAGATGAAACTGAAGTAGGAAAACGTCAAATTTGAGCTTTCTTATGGAGGTTAATGTTCTTCTGAAAGGAAACTACTATCATTATGCTTTATAATACAAGTGATAATAATCAACTAACATTTAATGTCATATAGAGAGAGAGAGGCCAAGTGTTGAGTGTGACTAGGAAGGAGTTCGGTGACCATCCAACTCCCATCCGACAACCAACGACCTCCTTTGACGGCCCACCTCGATATGGCCGGTCTTGTTACAACGCCCGAATTCAAAGCCAAGCAGCTTGTGGAGTCGGTTTGCGTGGGTGATGCATGAACAGCAAATCAGATACATGAATACAAAGTATTTAATTCTTTTCGACCATTGAACTTGTGTGGAGATCAATTAAATACCCCAATGCCGGATATTATATTATCCTTGTTTTTTTAATTTTCAAGGATGGAAAAAAAATTTGAATTTATTCTAAATTAAATAAACATGCTCACACCAACTTGATTCCTTATGAATGCATACAAAGACTAGAGAAGAGGAAGGTTTGAGTCGGTTTAGTACATTAAAAACAAATCGAAAAAATGGTTATTAGATTTTTCATTACTCAAAATAGAAATATACGGTTTGATTTTAAATTTTTTTTCCCAAACTATAAAAGAGCATGTACATTCATGATTTCAACTATAAATAATTACTAAAAATCACTTTAAAAAAAAGAAAGAAAGAACATGCCAAATATCATGAGAAGGAAAATAATGAAATTTTATTGCATAAATTATCGTTTTCATTATGAGATGAGAGATCAATTTCATCTTAAAAACAATACCTACCAAAGTCCATTTCCACAAATTAAGAATTGCAAAAGTTAATTTGGAATCACAAGATTAAAAATGAGAGTAAAAAGATATACCTAATGAACAAATAAATTTTTTGTCACACCTTAAACTTGATTGCAATAATTATTGTAGTCTGATAAGCACATGCAAGGTTTCAAAACTATGCTTTTTTATTAAAAAAATAAAAAATAATCCAAAGTCCTAGAATTTTTTTGAAAACAAGTCTTGTAATAGGTGAGTTTAAAGCCTTGCAGGTAACAGCTTTACGTACAATCACACACTGTAATAACAAATGCGACCATATTTATTAAGAAATGTACATCTAATGGCCCATAATACACATGCCAATTCAAGGGTATTTAATGTGGCATGGCAAACACAAGGAGCAATCAAACTTTCCTAGCATCCTAAGGCCAATGAGAGATATCCATTTATCATAATCTCTATGTATATCGATCACCTGAAATCTAGTCCATTGCCCCCAATCTATCATAATCTCATCCACGATTACCACTCATTACCCGCTTCGTTCCAGTCGTCTTGGCTCATATTAATAGTAGTTTACCATATTGATGGCCTGCCTTTCTAAAGCGGTTACCAATCTTATCACTTAACTGCCAAACGTGACGAATAATTGGTCTATAGGACACCATTCTTAAATGATTATCGCCTAAAGGCAAGCATTAATAATATATTAAACAATTACAATCAGAGTTATTTAATTGATTTGAATAAACCAATACACATGAGTAACCAATCATGGTAGAATAGTCATTTACTTGAACTTATTTATTGCAAACTTGTTCTAAGGATTTCTATAATTCACAAATTACATACAATTTGTTAATTTTTTTAAATGCATATTCAATTATTTAATCTCAATATCCTAGGAGGGTTAACTATGGTTTAGGATAAAAAATTAGGCTTGAAAACAAGTTAAAACAAATCTTTCAATGAAACAAAGGAAACTATGGTTCACAAGAAAAACAAGGGATCATGAATGGAATGAGTTATGATGACTACATTTAAAAGTGGTTAACCCTATAGGGGTAAGTGGTCAACCACTTTGTAAATGGCTAATCATTAATGATTAATTAATTCGGTTTTACTATAGTTTATGGTCTTGTTTAATAATCATATAAGGTTTTATTCTACAAATTTTATGACTTAAAATTAATTGATTTCCATTTTAGGTTGATTTGTAATAATTGGATTTTCAAGGCTCTTAATTAGGTATATAAACCCAACTATATTGATTAAATGGAAATTGAATTATTATTGTACATATTCAGTCTCACCCGCATTCCTCATAACTATATATATACCTAAAAACATAGCACCCTAAAATGAAGAACCTACCAAAAAAATCTTTTACATTCTAACCTCCAAGGAAGGAATGTGAGCACCCCCTTGATTGCCCATACGAGTCTCGTGATTTGCCATGAATTAAGAATTCCTCAATATCATCACTGAATCCGCAGTGGAAACATTGACTCTAAATGTAAACTGAGCAAATCCATTTTTGCTTGAGGCAATTTCTGTTAGCCAATGCAGCCACAGAGACACGATAACGGAAATAAAATAGAAATGAAACTGTTACATAAGACCTAAACCTTGGACTCTCAATATTCTGTGGTCAGATGTCAAGGTGCAATACTAACAAAAATGGTATAAAACAAGCATAAAATTGGGTGGTTTCGGATAGAATCCCAATCTAAACATGAATTGTATGTTTAACATGCGATCCTAACACCGTAAGATATTTATTACGTACCTAAAACTCAATCAATAGAGTTATAGTATATTCAATACTCATTCTAAAATATTATAATTAAGAAGCTAATTTAATTTAGTTAAGATATTTCGAATTCCATATTTTATGCAAACACATGAATATCTTCAAAAACTTTTCTTAAAACGCAATCTAAGTATTATCGAAAATTGCCTCATGCAGTTATTGAGTTTGGTTAGGTCAATAGCCTCAAAACACGATTAGGAGCTTTCATCCTCTTATACTATGCATAATATAAGTTTCTTATTCTTTAGTGGTTTGTTTACTTTTTGGAATGAAATAGATTAGAAATAGAAAAATTATGTCTTAAGAATAACTATTATTAGGAATAGATTATGAATTTTTATTATAATATTTATTTTATGTAATTTTTTATTATAGAAAATATCCATTCAAGTATTTATTTTACCTTATTAATTATAGTATTAAGTTAGAAATATGGATAGAATTATCAACTTATCCCTATTTAATTATTAATTATAATATTAATAAGGGTATAATGGATATAATATTTGAAATTTTTATTCCCATCGTAGAGAGGATAAAAAATTTACCTTTTACTGGGTAATATTTATTCTCAATATAATGAGAATAGAAAAGTCCTAAAAATTAAAATTTTCTTCTTATTTTTTTAAATAAATAAGATAATAAACAGTTAAGATGAAATAAATATTTTATTTTCTCCTTATTATTTTTAAATAAACGAACCATAAAAGTCTTATAATCTAGTTGTATAAATACCGATCTTTCAATGGGATGAACCAGAGGTTCTCCTTTCTTTAATTATAATAATAGTTAAAAAAAAAAAAGAAGTTCCATATTCCAACTAATAATCTCGATTTCAGAACAAATTAAAAGCTTACATCATATTTCAAAATTTCAATGGGAAATAATACACATGTCTAAAGGTTTCGAATCCGCCACGATTGAGTAGGTTCACACCATCCAATCTCGGAACCGCATTTAATCAAATAAGATAACATTCGTGGCCATCCAACGATTTAAACGTCGTAAAAATTAAAATCATCTTTATGACAAGTGGTATAACTTTTACTAAATTCACCACTTCGGCACGACGTTCATGCCAGCTTGTCGCACCTACCTTTGGTTTCCGTGGCTGACATGTTGAAGCCAAAATGTTTCCCAAACCAACTTTTTCTAAAATTTACTGCTGTGAAACTTATTATAATTTTCAAGATTAATGTATATATTACAAAAAGGAATAAGTATATTAAAAGATATACATTTTTTTTCTAGTTAAAGAGAATGCATAATATGCGGATAAAAAATAATAAATAATACAATGAAACAATAAGTTTGAATTATAGTTGTAATTTTCTTCTTCTTTTTTTAGCTAATAAATGTATATGTACTTTTATATTTTTATGTATTATCTTAAAATATATTAACCAATAAAATATTGGCTATTCCCATTTTGATATACCATCTAAGTAAAGAAAATTGACTCAAATCAAATCAGTATTTAATGAAATATTGATTACTCCCATTTTGATGTATTTCCATTCTGAAACTATATATTATAATATGATGTAATAAATACTTGGAGATAATCTATCTTTTTTCTTTTTATAATGTTTTATACATTTTTCATTACTAATCACTATCCATTAGATTCAACAATTAAAATAATTCATAAGAAAAAATCCAATCACACAAAATTAAGTATTGACTTTTAAATTTTATTTATTTCATTTTTTTTTACCATTTTACATAAAAAAAGGAAAGCAATATGACATGTAACATATATGTGTATACATATATATAATATGCATATCTAAACATATATACATACATACATATATGCTCTATAAGAATGGTGGATGTACCATTAAGCTATATTAAAGATACAATCATGTATCTTGTAAGAAAGTGCATATTACAAAGTTATATAATTAGTGAATAAGAGAATTATCTCACTATATTTGAAAATAAATTACATATTCAATAAGGTTACTTACATTATACTATATATACTTATAGTACATCTACTATAATATAGTATAAAACTTATATTTTAAGTAAATTTTAATACAATTGACCAAAATACAAAAAGTAAATTTATTACTCATAAAAGTACATTAAAGTTTTACATTAATTATCATAAGATGATATTTTATGTAAAAAATATATTCATAAAAAATTTATAAAACTAATGAATTGTTGATTTGTGATAACATGATAGAGTCCTTTATAAGCTCAATATTCAGTTTCCGATATGGTAAATAGACCAAATTATTCTAATGGGTGATGACTATTTAAAAAAAAAAAAAGAAAAGGAAAAAGAAAAAGAATCATATTGAAATTTCTATTAATTAAATAAACTTGCCATTTCAACATAAGGATATTATAATGATTTACCAATTTAGTCTATAGATTCTAAGAATTATATTTCTAAATTTTAATGTCCTTATAAAGATAGAAATATCACATTAAATCTACAGTAAATATCACGGAAACTATTAATCCATTTCTACTTTCCATATAACTCATTTTATACTAAAACACATATTAATCATGATTTGTGCACCGTTTTAATATAAAAAATCCATAAGAATGTTTAAATAGAAACATGAAATTAAATTTAAGGTAAATATCATAGAAATTTATTAATTTCCATTTCTACTTTCCATATAAATCATTTTACACTTATGATACATATTAATTATGACTCTTGCACCATTATCATATCAAAAATCCATATGAAAATTTGGATAAAAACGTAACATTAAATTTAAGGTAAACATCATGAAAATTATTATTTTTCATTTCTACTTTTCATATAACTCTTTTTATGCTTAAGGTAAATATTAATTATGATTTTTGTACCATTTTTGTAAATTCAAATAATTCATAAAAAAAAAAAACTTTCTATCACAATTAATTATTGAGTTTTAAATTTCTTTGTAAAAAAGTAAAATTAGCCGAATTCATGCTTGCTTGTAAAGTGCAATTTGACACTTTTTTTTATCCAAGAAATTTAACCCTTTACTACTTATAACATGCAATTGTATTTCAAAAACACATATCAATTACAAGTTTTTCAACATGAAATCATTATTCCTCCTTTTCATGTTTTCTCACTTCCTACTTTTAGTGAATCTCTTGACCTTGTTCTTTTCTTAGTTCTAATTGTTCTCATTATTTAAAATGATTTGGTAACCAAAGTAGAAGAGAATAATAATAATAATTATTATAATAAAAATAACTTGATATTTCATAATCCACTGAAATTGACCAAATGGACATAATAAAGTAAAATAGTGCATCAAAAATATTTAGATATAGAAAAAAAGAATAGCCATTTAACTATAATATGTGTTAACTCTTCATAAGCATATAAAAAGAATAGTCATTTTACAATAATATATGTTAATTCTACACGACACGAGCATACAAAAAGAATAGCCATTTTATAATACTTTTGTTTCTATAACAAAATTAAACAACTAGATATCAACACAGCCGATAACTTGTTCATAATTAGCTCTCATATGCATGACCTCTTTGAGTATATCATCTTCAACACCACCACGATATTGAACTTGCAACCTTTTTCTTAATGATTATAAGTTTATAAAAAGGCATATCTTTGTTAAATCCAATTTAAAACATGGCACTCTGAAATGAAAAACCTACCAAAAATCTTTTACATTCTAAACTCCAAGGAAGGAATGTGTGTGCCCCCTTCAATTGCTCATACGATTCTCGTGATCCGCCATGAATTGAGAATTCCTCAACATCATTATAGAATTCGCAGTGGAAACATTGACTTTAAATGCAAACTGAACAAATCCTTCTTGCTTGAAACAGTTTCTGTTAGCTAATGCAGCTAGAGAGACACGAAAACGGAAATAAAATAGAAATGAAACTGTTACATAAGACCTAAACATTGGACTCCATAAATATTCTGTGGTCAGATGACATGGTTAAATGGAAAAGGGAAAAGAAACTTGAGAAGGACAAAAGTGAAAAGGTAAGTTAAACAATAAAAAGTATTTTGTAAGTGCTAGTTTTGAAATAACATAACAAGTTGTAATACAAACAAAAATGGCATTAAGTAGGCATAAAATTGGGTGGTTTTGGATAGAGTTATAGTATATTCAGTACTCATCTTAAAATATAATTGAGAAGTTAATTTAATTTAATTAAATTAAGATAAATTAAATTTTATATTTTATGCAAACAAATAAATATCTTCGAAAACCAAATGATTTGAAAGTTACATTAGGAGAAATTTTTACATATATAATCGGGTTTTGAATTGTTAAATGCTTAAATCCTTTTCTTAAAACACAATTTGAATATTATTGAAAATTACCTTATGAATAATTATCCTATTAAGTTCTTATTGAGTTTAATTAGGTTAATATTCTCAAAAACGCGATTAGGATCTTTCATCCTCTTATACATATGGGCCTCAAATGTAAAGGGGAATGATAGCTATATGTACAAAATATAAGTTTCATATTCGTCAAGACTGTAGTAGTCTAATTACATGAACAGTGATTTTCTAATGGAATAAACAAAATTCAATTGTCCTCTTGCTCAATTGTAATAGTAATTGAAAAGAAAAAAAAAGTTCTATATTCTAGTTAATAATCTCGATTTCAGAATAAATTAAAAGCTTCCACAGTATTTCAAAATTTCAATGTGAAATATACAAATGTCAAAGGGTTTCGAATCCACCACAAATGAGTAGGTTCATACTATCCAATCTCGGAACCGCATCTAATCAAATGAGATAACGTTGGTGACCATCCAAGGATTCATCTCCTTAACGTCGTAAAAACTATGACAAGTGTAGATAACTTTTACTAAAATCACCAATTCGGTACGACATTCGTACACCTACCTTTGGTTTCTGTGGTTGACATGCTATGTTGAAGCCCAAATGTTTCCCAAACCAACTCTTTCTAAAATTTACTCTAGTGAAATTTATCATAATTTTCAAGATTAATGTATATATTACAAAAAGGAATATAAAGTATATTAAAAGGTGTACGTTCTTTTCTTTTTTTTTCTAGCTTATTAATCTAGTATATATAAATTGAAATGGAAACATGATGAGTTGTTATGTCGTGGACTTATGGGTGATTGTTGTTGTTGCTGTTGCTGTTGTTAACATAATCCTACTTATGCAAAATATTGGACAAATATATGTACGAAGCTTGCACACGTGGAGGTTGTCGGCACCTAAATGGGCCAGTGGGCATCACCATGAGTTCGATCATTGATCCTAATCCAACCTAATAATCAAAGATCAATTTAATTAAAAGCATTATGGCACCTACGTTGCATACAATGAATGGTTGAGTTATGAGTCATGCGTGCAAGAGTTAGGTTGGACCATTGACCGGTCCTTGTGTCACCAAAAGTAATGAAAACACATATCCACATATACAACGAGAGCCATGGATTTTAGGTCCTTTTCACCATTCTAAGTTCTACTTTCGATAAAGCTTGGCATGCCCACTTTTGGGATTGTGGCAGATTTTATTTGGCAACTGATCAGCTACGAAGCTTACCGGACCTTTCAGTAGGTAGCAGTTCTTTGATTAGGATAGAGTACTTAAATGCCATATTTGGATAGATAAGGAAAAGAAAAGGATGGATAATTAATTATTAATAAAAACAGAAAGTGGTCCAGTAGTAAATTATTGGAATGCCCACTATAGTTAATAATTTAATCAAGTATAGAGGGGCAAAATAGAAAATTTAATCATTCATTGTAAATTCCCTCTATTTTTAGGGGAATTAATTTTGGTGGGACCATAGATTTGTTTTCTTCCTAATTCCATTCCTTTCCAATTTTACGAATTAAATCAATATCTAATTCCATCCCTTTTATTCTTTCCTTCCATATTTTCTAGTCTCAAATATAGTATAAAAGGGCTGATATGAATATCATACATGCCAATTGCAAAGCATGTCACAAGTCATGACCTGGCAGTAGTAATCAGATGCTGTGTGTATAAAAGCACTTATACATATCTCACTTTTTGCTCTCTTGGACATATATTGCAATATGTGATTGAAGTAAATTTACGAAAAACTAGGATAAGAATAGTTAATTTCTGCAAAAAGTGTGTCAATATGATAGATGACTAAAATGGATAGCAGAATTGAACAAAAAAGAAAAAAATATATAAAAAGTTTATTAAGAAAAAGGGAAAAAAAAAAAAGCAAGAAAGTTCAAGAACCTCTAAATCTAATTCCATGACATCCATACCACATCCCTAATCTAACTACGTGGTCAATTCACACACATATTTACTTGAATAAAAATATATATGAATCGTCTCCTACACTCTTCAAATTTTCAAGTCCAATATAAATACTTGCAAAAAAGAGTTGAGCAAACATACAGCAAATAACTATATTACATCAAACACATAAGAATACCAAAGATCATGAATCACATGAAAGAAAAAATTTAATGAATATATACATAAAATCTAAATCAAATTGAATGTAAATACAATATTACAGCATATTCATCAAGTTATATTTATAGAGTTAGAGTAAAATTTGCGTACCTAAAATTATATAAGGATCTATCTTAAGTACTTTTCTTAAAAATTATAAAGAACATGTAAGTAAAAATTTCTCTCTATCTAATAAGAAGTTTTTTGTTCTCTCTTAAAAACTACGTATTCAGAAAACAGTTTCTATACCTTATCAAATAAGAGTAAAAACCTTTCATTAGAGCATCAAAGTGAGTAACTCAATCCATCATAGGTTATTCACATTAAAAGCCCAATTACAATGTCCATATTAGTTATGTGTTATAATAAAATAATAATTGCACAAAAAATTAGTCTAAATAATTGATTAATACTAATCCACATAATCAAATAATTTAACATTCTCCCACTTGGATAACAATAGTAAATTATCATAAATTTATGAATTATTAGGATGTGAATACCAATTATGGTCAAAGCACATATCAACCAACAATTAAAGAAATATGAAGCTTTAACATTGCAAATAGTATCTAATAGGGATATATATATCATACATGTTAATGTGTTCATACTCTACGTAAAAGAATGATGGACAAGAAAACATATCTAAATAAGATAAATATGCTATCTCAAAGAATGGTTTAAGCATCTTAATAATGCTATAAGAGATATGATAGTACAAATGATGTCATCTCATAATAATAATAATAATAATAATAATAATAATAATAATAATAATAATAATAATAAGGTACAATTTCAAACTCCCACTAACCCAAAATATCAATAGACTTAACCAAGCCCATACGAGTTACATGACTTTGAAAAAATCCAATAGTTAAGCCTTTGGTCAATGGATCTACTAACATGTTTCTATAGCAAGATACTCAATTCAAGTTTGAAACTCTAGAATCTTCTCTCTAATAAAAAATATTTTATATCAAAATGGTTTAAGCAAGAAGAGCTTTTGTTGTTTTAAGAGAAATGCACAACAACAGTATTGTTGCAATAAATCACAAGTGGCCTAGGTATGCTTTCAATGATATGAAGGCCCAAAATTAAATTTTTTTAGCCACATAGCTTGACAAGTAGCCTCTTAGCAAGCAACATACTCTGCTTCCATGATAGAATCTATTGCCTCTAGAACCTACGCAATAGCCAATAAACAAGCCACTAATAGTCTTGAGATCAAGCCTCTTTAGTTGAGCATTATAAGGTCTCACCTTTGCCTTAAAACCCCATCCTTGAAAATGTTTCAAACTTGACTTCCTTCCAATCATCAACTTATAGGGATTTTTTGGTGCAAACTTGCTAGGTACTTGATTAAGAATATATACCACATTCTTTAAAGCATCTCCCCGAAGAAAAGCTAGCAAGGATGAATGGCTCAACATGCATCTCACCCTATCTATAAGCATGCAGTTTCATCTTTCTACTATTCCATTCTACTCAAGAGTGCCGGGCATAGTATATTGAGCTTCAATTCCATATTTTTTAAGAAATTTGGCAAAGGGTCATGGGTTTTTTTCCAATCTCATCATATCTACCATAATACTCACCTCCCCTATTAGACCTCACACATTTAATCTTCTTGTCTTTAATTCAACAACGGCCTTAAAGGACTTGAATGCATCTAAGGAGCTAGACTTTTCCTAAAGAAGACCTATCCAACTAAACTTGGAGAAGTCATCTATGAAAGTAATAACATACCTATATCTACCTATGGTAGTAGGTGTAATGTGCCCACACATATCAGTTTGAATCAATTCCAAAACATCAACACATGTATTTTCTCTTTTGTTTCTAACTTTAGTAGTAATTTTGCCCTTAATGCAATCAATGCAAATCTCAAAATCAGAGAAATCAAGATCCTGCAAAATTCCTTACTTAATCAACCTCTCAATTTGGGGTCTAGAAATGTGTCTTAAATGCCTATGCCATAATATAAAAGAATTCTCATTAATCCTACCATGCTTATATCTAACAACATAATGAACAGACTTATCATTTTGATTTAGCATATATAGCCCATCACATAAAACTTTAGAACCAACTCTAACAAAATTAAGATAAATAACAAGTTTCCCACTGCCAAATTTAAAGGTGTAGTCACAACTATCCAATACTGAAACTAAAATCAAATTCGTTCTCATAGAAGGTACATAAACAACATCTTTCAACAATAAAATATGTCTAAAAGGTAAATTCAAGGAAACTACTCCTATTTTTTCAATGGATACTCCATCTCCACCTCCTACAATGATTTAGGACTCAACATTACTTAGCTTCCTCAACCTTATGAATCCCTATAGAGAAATTACAACATAAATAGTTGCACCTAAGTCTAACCACCAAGTGTTGGGAGGAACATCAATCACAATGAATTTAAAACAAGCTAGAGCTAGGAGTGTACCTTGTTTTCAAGTTTCTTCTTAATAAGGTAACAATCGTTTACCTTATGACTATACTTCTTGCAATAATTGCAATTTCCTTCAAAAATTTTCTTCTTAGGCTCTAAGTGTTGTGATACCCTACTCCCTTCTTATTAGAGTGAAACTTGCCTTTGCGACCCTTCTTTTTCTCATTGTTAGTACTAGAATTAGAAGCAACAAACCAAACATTGTGTAATTTTCCCTTCTTCATAGACTCTTCCTCTGGAGTAGCTATAGCAATCATCTCATCAATTGTCCACTCATCTTTCCGAGTGTTATAAGAGGTTTTCAAAATATCAAACTAAGAAGGGAGTGACTCTAAGACTTGCTAAATTAGATAACTTTCACCAAGTTCAACCTTCAAAGATTTCAGTTTATTATAATAGTGCACTAACTTCATTATATGCTCACTTACACCACCGTTGCCATCATACTTAGTCTTCTCAAGTAAAGAGAGATATTGGCCTTTCTATGCTTTATCAAAAGTCTAAAATTTCTCACCAAAAAACTTTAGAAATTCCTTAGTGTTTTCACTCTCTAGAATGTTCTATCTAATAGACTTCTCCATAGTGTATTTCATTATCATGAGGCACACCTTATTTGAGTGCTCCCATTTTTCACGAAAAGTTTTTTCAGTCATAGTGGATTTGCTAGTAAATGTTGCAAGTTCTTTTTCTCTCAAAGCTAAATCCATATTAGTGACAACCAAATAGAGATTTAGAGATTCCTTCCAATCCTCAAAGTTGGTCCCATTCAAGGTTTTGAAAAAAGTCAATTGCTTAAGCAAAGAGGTTGTCATCAAATCCAATGAACGAAACATTTAATATGCACAATGTTATCACGCAATTATGGCCCGTTTACTTCGCTGAATGGAATAAGACAGTAATTGAATAGTTATTACAGCAAATTAATATGATACTGTTTACTTAAATATAATAGAATTAGGATTACATTATTTACTTGAGGGAATAAGAAAAGGAATAAGGGTGGAATGGAAGTTCGGTACCATACCTTAGTCGATGTCGACTGCAGAGGAGACACTACCATTGAACTCTGATGATGTTATGTCTACAACTACCTTGCAACGGTCGACGACTTCCACTTTAGCCAGCAAAACCACCACCATCAATAACTAACAACTCCCCCAATAGATGAGACGTAACTCCACAACCAGCAGCAACGATGGAGGCCAACGATGGTGGAGATCAGCAAAGACAGAGGCAGATCCATGACTGAGATCGGCGACGATGGGGGCAGATCCACGACCACAGGGATGGATAAAAGCAGCTACAACAAAGTCGATGATGACCACGACGAGGGAAAATCGACTTCAACGGCGATAAGGGAGAGGGACGACCGACAATGCAAGAAGATGAGGACAAATCCATGACAACAAGGATCGACAGAAGTAGCTACGATGATGGATCCACCAGCAGATCGGATGCCGCTCAACAACCACCGATAATGATGGAGGTGAGCCACATTCGACTCCAGCAATGGCGAGGGCAAGGGACGACTAAGAATGCATGACGGCGAGGGCAGATCGATGCTTCCACCTATGTTTCCACGAGCAATAGGTTGATGAACGTTCAAACCGATGATCGATGGCAACCGGTGACAAGAGCAAAACGGTACATCTAGCGAAACATGTGTCCACGACTTTTGATGTGTTTGGGGAAAAGGGACACCAAATTGCTATGACGGGAATAAGGTAGGGAATGGTGATTCCTAATTTTGTGTAATCGCAATTTCATGTAAATTGCTATTTCATGAAGTAAACAACGTAATATCTATTACATATGTAATAAACTCGTAATGGAATAGTTATTACGTTCAAATAAACATATCGTTAGAGAATTAAATGATTTCATGTGCATAGCCAATATGCCCTTAATACAAATTTCTTACATATTATGATCCCACCTAAGGGTCCCAAATCATAATAAATAAGAAATATAATAGTAATACAATGCACAAATCTCATGTCACCAAAATTTCTAATACTGATGGGATACTTGAAACAAAATTGACATAAGTATAGAACTGATGGTACATTGTATTGATCAACAAATCACATCAATAACAATACACAAATAGAGTATAATTATTGTTAATGAAATATAAATTACAATTAAAATAAATTAAATTATTTAATTTACATAAGATTTTGCATAATTGTATCTATGATAAGTAAGATTAAAACTATACAAAATTATAACAATCATGCCTAATAGAATATGATAAATAAATATCATGCACAATAGATCATTTATCATAAATACCCAAGGATACGATATAACACACATGTAGACAAATAAACGCAATGAAAACCATGAAGTATAGAGCACACGATTTATCATTAAATCTTTGTGCCCATTAAAAATATAAATACAAGATTTATATAGATTGGACTTTCTCGACATATCCTGTTATATTACTATTATCCTTTATGCTTATCTCTTTAGATATATATATAATGAGAATTTATGGTAATGAACGTCAATAAAAAAAAAAATCAAAGATTGGCTTAATCTATTTCGGAAATGATGCGGGCATCGTAGCTGACACAGGCTTATTAGGCGTGTTTTTTACAAGGCACGACCGTGTAAAGTGTCTGGCAGCTCCTAGAAACATACACGATCACATACACGGCCAGGAGGCACAGCCGTGTGTTGTGTTAGGATGACTCCCAGAAATATACACGGTCTGATATACGGCCAAGAGGCACGGCCGTGTGTAGTGTTAGGATGGTTCCCAGAAACCTACACGACCATATACATGGTTCAAAGGAACGGCCGTGTAACGCGCCTGGAAGATTCCTCAGAAACATACACGATCTGATACACGACCGTGTATAAGGCAGATGACGGACATTTATACATATATTTATTTCCACGTGTACATATTTTTTTCCTTATTAATTATTTCCCTAAGGACTATATATAAATATAGCTGCTAGGTCATTTTAGGGTTAGTTTTTTATTCTTTTGTGAGATATACACTTTTAGAGAATAGTTTTCTCTGTTTTCTCGATTGTGCGCAATTGATGTTTTTCAAGGAATAACTCAGAATTATTCTTTGCTTGTTCGTGAGACCAATCCTAGAATTGGCCTCGTGTTGTTTACGCTTGCCGCGCTGCGTCAGTTGGTATCAGAGCAAGGCAATTTCCTGCGGAGATGTCAACTCATCAAGGCGATGACAGCGGTCGTGTTCTTGACGGTGTTCAAAATGCGAGATCACAAGGAGCCCATCAATGGGTTCCGAGGGCGGACTTTGACGCTATGCATCAGAAGGTCGGGTGTATGGAACGGCGTCTTGATGAACTGGTCGAGTGTTTCGACGCCATAGCAGTATACCCCAATAGGGTTGGGGGTATTGGTAGGAATTCGCTACGGACAGCTGATGTCTACGGTGGACAGATGGTCCGACCTGTTGTCGAGAACAGGTGGAGACGGGTAGAGGATGAAGACTCTAGCGATGAATACGAGGGCTCGTATGGAGGTAGACCACAGCAAGGGTACGGTGGTAACGGTGGTGGCTATTGCCCGCTTCAGTATGGGAACAACTAAAGGGATAGTGATTATCGGAGAAACCGTGGCGGGTGTCGAGTCTATTTTTTTTTTGAATTCCCATTCCTAATCCGATCTAGACTAGACCCTATGCTCATCTAATGTAGATCATCGACTTGAATTAGGAATTTCGTTTGATTTTTGGAGTCGCCACCCAACTTTTGTTGGGAAATATTGAATTAAGACTAAAGGAGCGAATTAGTCTTAATTTGGACCACTAGTCGTCATGATTTCCTCTTCTCGTTTTTGTGAAAAGAGGAAAAGGGAAAACCAGAGTTTCTAAGTCCGGATGCTAACCTATTAAAACCTTACGGTTACCACCTAGTCTCCTAAAATTGTTCTCATCTAGAAATGCCTTTTATTTTGTTTCTGTTACTTTTTATTATGTGTCGAGTCTAATTTTTGAATTCCCATTCCTAATCCGATCTAAACTAGACCCCATGCTCATCTAATCTAGATCCTCGACTTGATTTAGGAATTTCGTTTAATTTTTGGAGTCGCCACCCAACTGTTTGTTGGGAAAATTGAATTAAGACTAAAGGAGCGGATTAGTCTTAATTTGGACCACTAGTCGTCGTTCTTTCCTCTTCTCGTTTTTGTGAAAAGAGGAAAAGGGAAAACCAGAACTTCTAAGTCCGGAGGCTAACCTATTAAAACCTTTACGGTTACCACCTAATCTCCCAAAATTGTTTATCTTTAGAAATGTGTTTCATTTGTGTTTCTGTTACTTTTTATTATGTTTGAGAATTATTTTGAGAAAATGATTTTTCTTTATTTTAGGGGTTGACCCGAATGGGTGCCTACGTACCTGCTATTCAGGATCAAACAAGCCGTAGTTTGCTTTTCTGAAAACCTTTAGATTTGTTGATGAATTTTAATTTTGAAAACTTCTTTTGATTTATGTTCTTAACATCTTTGGGATTTTTCTAAAAATTTCTAAGCCTAAGCTTTGATTTTATTTTGAAAATGATTTTTTTTTGGAAAACATCAATTTTGGATTTATTTGAAAAAAGATTTTTCTAGGTGCTAAAACTTAATTTTTCTTCTATTTTCATAATTTTTAAATTTTCATGATTTTTATGATTTTTGTGATTTTTTATAAGTTTTTGTGATTTTTATAAATTTTTGTAATTTTTATGCTAGAACATTTTATCCTAAGTCATTATCTATCCTATTTTGAAATCTAAAGTTTTATTATTATTTTTCCTAATTTTTTTATTATTTTATTCTATTTTTTTATTATTTTTTTATTATTATTATTTTTTTTTCTTTTTTTTTTACATTTTTCTTAATTCTAGAAAAATCTAATTTCTACATTTTTCCTATTTATTGAAAATATAAACAAATAAATAAATAAATGGCTAACAAAATAATAATAATAAATAAATAAATTCAGAATAATCAAATAAACAAAATAAATAATAATAAAAAATCTGGAAAATCCGACTTACCTGGATCCGGGTTACTACGCGGGTCGGGTCGGGTCTGATCGGGTCGGATCGGATCGGTCGGAGACGGCGGCGTGGTTGGCTCGTTCACGGCGTTCCGGCGGTCGTTTGCGGCGGGTGAAGTGTCGAATCCTAGCTTCTTGAGGGTGCTGAATCCGATGGTGGTGGTGGTTTACTCCCAGATCGCCTCCTAGCGGTTGCTCCAACTCCGATCGATGGTCTCGGCTTCAAGTTCCTCCGGCGTACTCCGATTCACTCCTTTCTCTCACTTTTTCTTTGTGTTTTTTCGTGCTTTGGCTTCCTCCTGCTCTTCTCTATTTATAGGCGTCCGGAAAACCTCTTGGATAAGCTCAAATCGGCCGATTTGGATAAATCCGAATTTTTTTTCGTTTTTAGATTTGATTTTATCCCGGCGATTTGATGTTAATCTCTTATGCTCCTTTGGTTTATCTGATGGATTTGGCCTTATCTCGACTTTAATCTAGAAGATTAAAAAGAAAACGGCCGATTTCGCCTTCGTCGGACTTCTGTCGGATTTTTTCCTCCGGCTGGGCTCGCGAAGAAGACGATCACGCGTGACGCGCGTGACTTCCCTCGACCAATCACATGCTGCCACGTGGCAACTCCAGGGAAAAGAACGAAAAATTTTTGCCGAGCGCCTGCGGGGGGATTCGAACTCGCGACCTTCAGCTTTCACACGGTTCCCATGCGCACACATGAGCCAGCTGAGCTGGCCCAATTTCCCGATTTTATTTACATCGCAAATTGTACATATGCGATGCAATTTTTTTTATTTTATTTGTATTTTTTTAAATTTCAAAAATTTGTAAAAATTATTTATTATTCATTATTGCTATTTCTAAAATCATTTTTCAAAATTGAAGTGTTTTCCTATTTATTTTCATTTTTTTGAATATTTTTATTATTTATGCTAAATTAAGGAAAAATTGGGAAAAATTAGGAAAAATTGAAAATTGATTATTATTGAAAATCATTGATTCCTAGGGCAAAAATGGGGTGTTTACAGCTGCCCCTCTTTGTAGTAAAGTTTGAAAAACTTAACTACAAAGACAAACAAAAGACGCCATTTTTGGCCTCCTAAATTAGGTTTTGGTAGGAAAATGCCCCAAGAGCTGATAATCCTATGATTTGAAGATGTTCCAAATGATTCAAGGTAATGTTCCTTCTCCAAAAAGTGCTTTATGAGCTAACTAATTGGCGACAGGACATATCTCAAGCTTTGAGTAGAAATGTATGAGAAATGATGATAGGAAGCGTCTTATCAGACTTGCAACCTTGGAAAGAAATATGACCGAAAAGTGCCTCGAGAGCTGACTAATCGGGAGGGTTTAGGAAAGTGCCCCTCATGGGCTAACTAACCTTTGATAAAATGCCTCGAAAAGTGCCCCCTATGGGCTAACCTTGAGGTAGAAAGTTTCAGGAAAGGGCCACCTATGGGCTGCCTAACCTAGAATGGAAATTTGCCTCAAAAAGTGCCCCCTATGGGCTGACCATGAGGACAAGGTTTTTAGGAAAGGCCCCCCTATGGGCTGCCTAACCTTGAATTAGACTTGTCTCAAAAAGTGCCCCCTATTAGCTGACCATGAGAACAAGGTTTTTAGGAAAGGGCCTCCTATGGGCTGCCTAACCTAGAATTGAAATTTGCCTCAAAAAGTGCCCCTTATGGGCTGACCATAAGGACAAGGTTTTTAGGAAAGGGCCCCCTATGGGCTGCCTAACCTAGGATTGAGAATTTGCCTCAGAAAGTGCCCCCTATGGGCTGACCATGAGGACAAGGTTTTTAGGAAAGGGCCCCCTATAGGCTGCCTAACCTTGAATTAGACTTGTCTCAAAAAGTGCCCCCTATGGGCTGACCATGAGAACAAGGTTTTTAGGAAAGGGCCCCCTATGGGCTGCCTAACCTAGAATTGAAATTTGCCTCAAAAAGTGCCCCTTATGGGCTGACCATGAGGACAAGGTTTTTTTAGGAAAGGGCCCCCTATGGGCTGCCTAACCTGGATTGAAGAATTTGCCTCAGAAAGTGCCCCCTATGGGCTGACCATGAGGACAAGGTTTTTAGGAAAGGGCCCCCTATGGGCTGCCTAACCTAGGATTGAGAATTTGCCTCAGAAAGTACCCCCTATGGGCTGACCATGAGGACAAGGTTTTTAGGAAAGGGCCCCCTATGGGCTGCCTAACCTGGATTGAAGAATTTGCCTCAGAAAGTGCCCCCTATGGGCTGACCATGAGGACAAAGTTTTTAGGAAAGGGCCCCCTATGGGCTGCCTAACCTGGATTGAAGAATTTGCCTCAGAAAGTGCCCCCTATGGGCTGACCATGAGGATAAGGTTTTTTAGGAAAGGGCCCCCTATGGGCTGCCTAACCTAGAATTGAACTTGTCTCAAAAGGTGCCCCCTATGGGCTGACCATGAGAACAAGGTTTTTAGGAAAGGGCCCCCTATGGGCTGCCTAACCTTAAATTAGACTTGTCTCAAAAAGTGCCCCCTATGGGCTGACCCTGAGGACAAGGTTTTTTTAGGAAAGGGCCCCCTATGGGCTGCCTAACCTAGAATGGAAAGTTTTAGGAAAGGGCCCCCTATGGGCTGCCTAACCTAGAATGGAAAGTTTTAGGAAAGGGCCCCCTATGGGCTGCCTAACCTAGAATGGAAATTTTTTAGGAAAGGGCCCCCTATGGGCTGTCTAACCTAGAATGGAAATTTTTAGGAAAGGGCCCCCTATGGGCTGCCTAACCTTGAATTAGACTTGTCTCAAAAAGTGCCCCCTATGGGCTGACCATGAGAACAAGGTTTTTAGGAAAGGGCCCCCTATGGGCTGCCTAACCTAGAATGGAAATTTGCCTCAAAAAGTGCCCCCTATGGGCTGACCATGAGGACAAGGTTTTTAGGAAAGGGCCCCCTATGGGCTGCCTAACCTTGAATTAGACTTGTCTCAAAAGTGCCCCCTATGGGCTGACCATGAGAACAAGGTTTTTTTAGGAAAGGGCCCCCCATGGGCTGCCTAACCTAGAATTGAACTTGTCTCAAAAGGTGCCCCCTATGGGCTGACCATGAGAACAAGGTTTTTAGGAAAGGGCCCCCTATGGGCTGCCTAACCTTGAATTAGACTTGTCTCAAAAAGTGCCCCCTATGGGCTGACCATGAGAGCAAGGTTTTTTTTTTTCCGGGAAAGTGCCCATATTGGGCTGACTAACCCTTAGATTGATTTTTAGGAAAGTGCTCCAAGAGCTGACTGACCTAAATGAAAATGATGGCTCAAAAGGTGCCCCATGTGGGCTAACCTCGAGAGATCTAGGGGAGTGCTCCTCTTTGGGCTGACTACCCCATTAAAGGAAGAATATCCTAAGTGAGAATCTTATTCATTTTTTTTCAATAACAATCAAATGCAAGATGACTTAAGACTTCTGAACAAGTGATAACTAAAATTTTTCTGCAAATTTTCAAAAAAATGGTCTTTTGAAACCTAAGGATAATGTGGAAAAATATTAAAGTGTTCCTTTTTTTTTAGTGAGCATTTCTAACAAGTAAAGAATCTGACAAGGCTCCTAAAAATACAAATAAAGGGTAAGCATTCCCTACTGCTCAATAATCACTTACTCTTTTGCCTCATTTTTCTTAGAGGTTTTGGTTTAATCCTAGAAACAAAGTGTTGTCTTAGCTTAATCAATCATCTCTTGAGAGGTTTCTTGTAATCAAGACTCATATCTTCTTCTTGGGGAACATCAGTACTTAAGGTTAAACAATGCCAATGAGTAAATTCCCTCATTCCATTTATAACTGGATATCTTGTTTTTAATTGGTTTAATCTAAGAGGACTTCCTTACAATCTCTCGGCTTAGATGTCACTCTTGACTTCTACTCCAAAAATTATGGTCTTTCTTGTAAGTAATACGCTTTAATCCGTTAGGACTTTTTGATACTTTGTAATGCAATTTAGGCTCTTTTGGTTATTGGTTTCAGAAAAGTATGTTAATGGTTTTTTTTTTTTGAAAGAATCGTCATTTCAACTTGGGTTTGTAAGTCAAGAAACTTTGAGAAAAAGAACTGGAATAGTACTTGCCCTAGCAATTTTTGCTTAAGATAAGTTATTTTCAATGATTTGGAGAAGTCTTCGAAAAGGGTAGTATATCTTTGAACTACTCTCGTATTTGGCCCTGGTATTTTTCAAGTGTTGTTGGGCTTTTTATAGGTTTAGCTACATTCTTGGCTTTTCTCATTTCTCTTCTTTTCTTTTTCTTTTCCTTCTTTTTCTTTCATTTTCATTCGTCATTTTCATTTTTTTTTTTCATTCATTCTCTTTTTTCCATTTTCTTTTCTTTTCTTTTCTTTTAGGCCCAATGGTGATCATTTCATGTGGTTCATGTGTATTTTCTAAGAATGTGGACTTCTCTTCATCTCAAATAAATTATCTACGGCTAAAATTTTGAATTGTTGCAACTAGGGCAAGCACTATTGATGTCTCTATCTTCCCAAGTATTCCATCGTGGGGTGGTTGATGGTGAGGTTCAATTTTGAAACTCTTGTTTATCAAAGGATGATTGTGTTTAGGGTAGCAAAGATGAATGCCTAACATTATCTTGATTTAACGTATCAAATTCAAGATAGACCTCCTTTAAGGAATGAGTCCAAAACCTCACATTAATAACACTCAACTCTCAAGTGTTTAAGGGTTAGTGTTTGGGACATGGTTTGCCTCTTGTCATCTTAAACCTTTTAAACCAAGATACCCTTCCATTTTATTAACTTTGCCTATGTTCTCCACTTCTCATGGTGTCCAAGCGATTTGGTCTTAAGACTCAAGGATTTGGAGTAGTCTTCTTTATACCCTCATTGATAATTGACCATAGCTACTTTGAAAGTGTACTAAAAAAAAATCTGTGTCTGGTTTAGATGACTTTTGATGGAAAGGAAACTTCAAGTGCAGCTTTTAGGATTGGAGTGTGTCGGGACGTTTTACATTTTGAGGCTAAATCAAGATATGAGGAGACCTTTTGAAGTGAATGGGGTCTTTTAAGTTGGTTATAGAGGTCCTTGGTTTATGTTTAGAGCAAGTGACTATGAGCTTTAGGTTAAGCTGACCATTTATAAGCAACTTTTAGGACCTTGAAAAGATCTCTTATTGTTAGTAACTCTTCAATTTTCTTTCTTTCTTTATTTTTATTGGTTGTTCTTATTTTTTAGTAAATATGTAAACAAGATGCTCATACGGATATAAATATGTAAACAAGATGCTCACACAAGATGCTTACACGGATGCTAAAAGTAGAAGGGCTGACAACTGATTGACAATGTACTATTGAAACTTCACTTTTATTAATATTGAAAATTTGGAGTTCGATAAAGATTACAAATAATGATCTATTTCCTAGCTCTTTTAGTCTTCTGTTGTGGAGGCTTAGTCTCCCCATTGATGACGGCTTCTAGTTCTTGGACTTTGGCTTGGCACTTCTCCAATTGTGCTTCTAAGGCTTTGTTTCTTTGGTCGGATTCCTTGAAGCGTCCCTTCCAGATGTCTTTCTTATAATCTGCAGCTTCGAAGTATACTTCCATCCGGGCCTTGACCTGCTCCAGGTAGATTTCTGTTTCTGGATTGATCTGATCTGGTCTTAGCTGGGTGACGTCTGGAACCCGATATGCTCTTTCCCCTGTCTGGTATAGCTGGCGGATTACAAACTCTCTGGTGGCTCGGTGTTTTCCCACTTCGCCATCTAGCTCTCCTAGGTCCACATTCGGGCTTTTGATTCTGGCTCCCCAGAGCGCTTTGACCTCTGCCAGCTTAGCAAATTTCTCGGCTACAGACAGGTTCGGATCCTGATACTCAAAGGTGACTGCTTCGAGTGAAGGCCGGTAAACTATGTCTTGAACGGTACCGAATTGGCGGACTACGGAGTTGGGGTGATATCCGATGCATCCGTTGATCCCAATTAATGGCACTGCTTGGAAATTACTGCAGGTTAAGATGATTTTATTGCAGCAACTCCACCTGGCTGTCCACAGAATATCTTCGGCGCTAAGGCTTCTAAGCAGATCTACCCAACTGTAGCTGGTAATGTCGTCGGGTAGCTTCACCTTTTCTATACAGGAATCCACCAGATCCACCTGTTGGGCCAGGGTTTTCCTGACCATGTTCAGCCCGAAGCACTTGAGGTGGCTTACGAACCATATCAGCAGAAGGTTGATGCTGGAGCGGAGGATCCCATGACCCTTCTTCTTGAGGAAATTCAGATTTCGGATCTGTTCAGCCAGTAGAGCCGGGATGTAAGATTTTCCCTCCAGGAATTGGGTTACCAGCTCTGCAACCCGGTAGTGAATATAGAAAGTTCCGGTGGGGAACAGTATGGTGGCAAAGGCTGTCAAGATGAAAGCCTTCACCCTTCTTTGTCTGTAAGTCTTAGGGTCCCCACACAGGATGTCCTTTCTATCCCCATTGTCTTCTCGGGCAATAAACCAGGCTTCTAGATCATCCATGCGTATGCAATACCCGTTACAGTCTGCCAAGGCTTTGTTGACTGCTGTTTTGCGGATGCCCAGTAGTCTGCTGAACGTACCAGCTGGCCCGGCCTCAAGGTCTGGCGCGTAAATCTGATCAGTCAGTGCTGGAGCCTGTAGCAACTGGGTATACTCCTCCAGGGTAGGGGTGTTCTCATGCGGTCCGATGAAGAAAGCTGCGGGCTCGATCTCCCATAACTGGAGCATGGCCCAGACCATAGGCAAATTCGCCTCTGTCTTAGTCAGTGAGAGGACGGGGCCGATCTTTTGTTGGATAAAGGCTTGCTCCTCTGGGTTATACAAGGTAAACCAGTGGTCCAGTACCAATTTTGGGTCCAAAGGTTTGTACACCCGAATTTCTTTGCGGAGGAGGCGGTTGACTGCACTGCTAGCCATCTATTACAATAGGAAGCAGCCTAGTTACAATGAAAACGTTACAGGGAAATAGTCCTGAACTCCAAGGACAAAATAACAAACCATTACATTGTCATCCAATTGTCAACCCTTCTTACGATGTCATGTATGCAAGTAGGTGGGTTCTAACTGGTTCCCGAGCTCTATGGCCTCCCGCATTTTCGAAGAAATGGATCTCAGGCCATATCGAAGCATAGGGTGGGGTAGCCTAATCGGTCCCGAACGGTGAATCAACTCACTTCGCCCGAAACCTACACAATGGCTCCCCGACTTAGGTTGCTAGGACGGTCCGGGTTCGACCGCATCTACTCACACAAGCATATGCATGTATGCAAGAAACCCCCACAATAAAGAAAATACAAAATCTAACTAAACCCTGAAAAGTTAGCAACAGAATAATAATTAAAAAAAACACATTTCTTTAAGATAAAGATTTGAAGAGATTCAGGTGGCTAGCCTGCTGGTATGGAGTCCCCAGTGGAGTCGCCATCCTGTCGAGTCTAATTTTTGAATTCCCATTCCTAATCCGATCTAAACTAGACCCTATGCTCATCTAATCTAGATCCTCGACTTGTGTTAGGAATTTCGTTTAATTTTTGGAGTCGCCACCCAACTGTTTGTTGGGAAAATTGAATTAAGACTAAAGGAGCGGATTAGTCTTAATTTGGACCACTAGTCGTCGTTCTTTCCTCTTCTCGTTTTTGTGAAAAGAGGAAAAGGGAAAACCAGAACTTCTAAGTCCGGAGGCTAACCTATTAAAACCTTTACGGTTACCACCTAATCTCCCAAAATTGTTTATCTTTAGAAATGTGTTTCTGTTACTTTTTATTATGTTTGAGAATTATTTTAAGAAAATGATTTTTCTTTATTTTAGGGGTTGACCCGAATGGGTGCCTACGTACCTGCTATTCAGGATCAAACAAGCCGTAGTTCGCTTTTCTGAAAACCTTTAGATTTGTTGATGAATTTTAATTTTGAAAACTTTTTTTGATTTATGTTCTTAACATCTTTGGGATTTTTCTAAAAATTTCTAAGCCTAAGCTTTGATTTTATTTTGAAAATGATTTTTTTTGGGAAAACATCAATTTTGGATTTATTTGAAAAAAGATTTTTCTAGGTTCTAAAACTTAATTTTTCTTCTATTTTCATAATTTTTAAATTTTCATGATTTTTATGATTTTTGTGATTTTTTATAAGTTTTTGTGATTTTTATAAATTTTTGTAATTTTTATGCTAGAACATTTTATCCTAAGTCATTATCTATCCTATTTTGAAATCTAAAGTTTTATTATTATTTTTCCTAATTTTTTTATTATTTTATTCTATTTTTTATTATTTTTTTATTATTATTATTTTTTCTTTTTTCTTTTTACATTTTTCTTAATTCTAGAAAAATCTAATTTCTACATTTTTCCTATTTATTGAAAATATAAACAAATAAATAAATAAATGGCTAACAAAATAATAATAATAAATAAATAAATTCAGAATAATCAAATAAACAAAATAAATAATAATAAAAAATCTGGAAAATCCGACTTACCTGGATCCGGGTTACTACGCGGGTCGGATCGGGTCGGATCGGATCGGTCGGAGACGGCGGCGGGGTTGGCTCGTTCACGGCGTTCCGGCGGTCGTTTGCGGCGGGTGAAGTGTCGAATCCTAGCTTCTTGAGGGTGCTGAATCCGATGGTGGTGGCGGTTTACTCCCAGATCGCCTCCTAGCGGTTGCTCCAACTCCGATCGATGGTCTCGGCTTCAAGTTCCTCCGGCGTACTCCGATTCACTCCTTTCTCTCTCTTTCTCTCACTTTTTATTCGTGTTTTTTCGTGCTTTGGCTTCCTCCTGCTCTTCTCTATTTATAGGCGTCCGGAAAACCTCTTGGATAAGCTCAAATCGGCCGATTTGGATAAATCCGAATTTTTTTCGTTTTTAGATTTGATTTTATCCCGGCGATTTGATGTTAATCTCTTGTGCTCCTTTGGTTTATCTGATGGATTTGACCTTATCTCGACTTTAATCTAGAAGATTAAAAAGAAAACGGCCGATTTCGCCTTCGTCGGACTTCTGTCGGATTTTTTCCTCCGGCTGGGCTCGCGAAGAAGACGATCACGCGCGATGCGCGTGACTTCCCTCGGCTAATCACATGCTGCCACGTGGCAACTCCAGGGAAAAGAACGAAAAATTTTTTCCGAGCGCCTGCGGGGGGATTCGAACTCGCGACCTTCAGCTTTCACACGGTTCCCATGCGCACACACGAGCCAGCTGAGCTGGCCCAATTTCCCGATTTTATTTACATCGCAAATTGTACATATGCGATGCAATTTTTTTTATTTTTTTTGTATTTTTTGAAATTTCAAAAATTTGTAAAAATTATTTATTATTCATTATTGCTATTTCTAAAATCATTTTTCAAAATTGAAGTGTTTTCCTATTTATTTTCATTTTTTTGAATATTTTTATTATTTATGCTAAATTAAGGAAAAATTGGGAAAAATTAGGAAAAATTGAAAATTGATTATTATTGAAAATTATTGATTCCTAGGGCAAAAATGGGGTGTTTACATTATGTTTTTAATTATTCTAAGAAAATGATTTTTTATTTCATTTTTATAGGTTGACCCAAATGGGTGCCTACGTACCTGCTAGTCAGGATCAAACAAGCCGTAGTTCGCTTTTTCTGAAAATATTTAGTGGGTTTGTGAATTTTAATTTGAAAATCTCTTTCGATTTATGTTTTTAAAGTTTTTGGGATTTTTCTAAAAAATCTAAGCCTAAGCTTAATAATTCGATTTTTTGAAAATAATTTTTAGGGAAAACATCAATTTTTTATTTATTTGAGAAAATGATTTTTTCTAAGTGATAAAACTCATTTTTTTTTCTATTTTTATAATTTTTGAATTTTTATTAATTTTTTTTATTATTTTTGTGATTTTTATTATTTTTTTATCATTTTTTTTTCGATTTTTCCTTATTCTTCTACAATTTTTATAATTTTTATGAGTTTTCCTGATTTTTTATAGTTTTATATTATAATTTTTATTAATTTTTCATAATTTTTATTAAAGATTTTATCCTAAGTTATTATCTATCCTATTTTAAAACCTAAAGTTTTATTATTATTTTTTCTAATATTTATATTGTTTTTTCTACATTTTTATTATTTTTTGTTATTTTTCTACATTATTAAATCCTAAAGAAATCTAATTTCTAATATTTTCCTATTTATGGAAGTATAAATAAAACATAAATAAATAAATAACTAACAAATTAATAAATAAATAACAAAATAATAAATCAAATCGGAATAAAAATAAATAAATAAAGTAAATAAATAAATTAGAAAAAAATCGGGAAAATCTGACTTACCTGGATCCGAGTCGGTACGCGGGTCGGGTCGGTCGGGTCGGGTCGGATCGGTCGGGCACGGCGGCGGAGAGTGCTCGTTCACGGCGTTCCAGCGGCCTTTTGCAACGGGTGAAGTGTCGAATCCTAGGTTCTCGATGGTGGTGAATCCAATGGTGGCAGTGGTTTGCTCTCAGAATGTCTCCTGGTGGTGGCTTAGCTCTAATCGGCGATCACGGCTTTGGTTCTCTCCGATTTACTCTCTTCTCTCACTTTCTCTCGATTTTGATCTGTGATTTGGCTTCCTCACTTCATCCTCTATTTATAGGCTTTCGAAATCGAGCTGGATAAGCTCGGATTTCCACCGATCGAGGCAAATCGGATTTGCGGTTAAATGAACTAACTCCGATTCGTGTAAATCCTTCGATTTGTTGAGATTTGATTCCAATTGGATGATGTTTATCTCAATTCTGTTGAAGATCGATTGGATTTGTGCAAAAAATCGAATCGAATCGAAACGACCGAAATTCAAAATTTTCCCCTCGGCGGTGATCTCGGACTGAGGTTGAAGACGATCATGCACCCGGCGCGTACGTTCCCTCCAGCCAATCAATGCTGCCACGTGTCCTGGGTAAATGAAAAAAAAACACAAAACGCGGAAACTGCTTCCCTCGCGTTTCGAACCCGCGACCTCGCACCCGTACGCACCCACTTAGCCACGGCTCGAACCAGCTGAGCTAGCCCATTTTCCTGATTTTGTTTATTTCGCAAATTGCATATATGCAATGCGATTTTTTTATTTTTTTGTATTTTTTGAAATTTCAAAAATTTGTAAAAATTATTTATTCCTTATTATTGCCATTTCTAAAATCATTTTTCAAAATTGATGTGTTTTCCTATTTATTTTTATTTTTTGAATATTTTTATTATTTTTGCTAAATTAGAGAAAAATTGAAAAAAATTGAAAATTGATTATTATTAATTATTATTTATTCTTAGGGCAAAAATGGGGTGTTTACAGTGGGTATGACCAAGGAGATGGGGGAGATTACTGCCTGAGGTCGACATCCCGTGGTTTGACGGCAGCCTTAATATCGAAGGTTTCTTGGATTAGATTGCTGAAGTGGATCAGTTTTTCAACTACATGGAAATTCCGAAAGACCGTCAGGTTAGATTGGTGGCATGTAGGCTGAAGAGTGAAGCCTCGGCATGGTAGGAGAGGCTATAGAACAGGAGGCAGAGAGAGGGTAAGCATCCGGTGAGGACGTGGTTTCGCATGAAACAATTATTGCAACACGATTTCCTCCCTCCAAACTATGAGCAGATATTGTTCCAACAATATCAGCGGTATCGTCAGAGGCAGTGGTTCGTGCACGAATATACCGCTGAGTTCATGAGATTGGCTGAACGAAACGACTTGAGGGAGAGTGAAGGCCAGCAAGTAGCACGATACGTAGAAGGCCTGAAGCTCCAGATCAAGGATAAAATAAGGGTCACAATGGTGAGAAACCTGGTTGAAGCGAAGAACTTGGCCCTCCGAGCTGAATTGATGTTACAGGAACAGAGTAGTAGGTACGGAGGTGGAAGAAAGGGATATGTTAGTGATGCTGTAGGCGGTAGTAGTAAGTTGGGATTTGAGAAGAGAAAAGGTGCTGCACACAAGCCTAGTGAGGAAAGCGCCAAGAAAGAAGAAAAGATTGATGGAAAGAGACCGATCGAACCTAGGGGAACCCAGAGACAGAGTAACACATATGCCAAGCTGATCTTAGGTAAGTGTTTCCGTTGTAATCAACCTGGTCATAAATTAAATGAATGCCTTGCTAGGAGAAGTGTTAACATTCTTGATAGAGGGGATGAAGATGAGGTATGATGTGAACCTGATGGAGAGGATGATTACTATAAGGAGGAGGAAGAAGTGGCAGAACCAACCTATGTGATTAGGCGGATGATGCTAACCCCGAAACAGGAGGAGATCACACAACAACACCAGTTGTTTCGCACAAGGTGTACTATTGGTGGGAAGGTGTTCAAACTGATAGTAGATAGTGGAAGCTATGAAAATATCATCGGAAGTGAAGTTGTGAAGCATTTGTAGCTACCTGTTGAAAAACACCCAAATCCATACACCATAGGATGGATCAAAGCTGCAGAGAGGATCGAGATGAAGGAAAGGTGTAAGGTACCATTCTCAATAGGGAAGTACCGTGATGAGGTCTTTTGTGACATTGTGGATATGGATGCATGTCATGTCTTATTTGGCAGGCCATGGCAGTTTGATGTGAACGCACAACACGCGGGAAAGGAGAATGTGTACAGGTTAGAGAAAGGGGGTGTGAGGTATACACTATTGCCGCTGAAGAAGGAGGGACGCTCGAAGGAGAAGAGAGCAGAAAGTCGTTCTTTCTTAACTGTCACCCAATCGGAGAAGGACTTGGTTGAAGATTTAAAGGAGTTACGGGTGGTTCATGCTCTAATAGTAAAAGATGTGTCGGCTGGAGAAAATGAAGTTAGTGTGGAAATACCTGAAATAATGAAGAGTTTACTGGAAGAGTATAAGGAGGTGGCTCCTGATGACCTACTTGAGGGTCTACCGCCTTTGAGGGATATTCAACATCAGATAGAATTGGTGCCTGGAGCAAGTCTCCCAAATTTACCACACTATAGGATGAGCCCCAAGGAAACCGAAATTCTTCAAGATAAGTTCCAAGAGCTATTGGACAAGGGGTTTATCCGGGACAGCCTGAGCCCGTGTGCGGTCCCAGCGTTATTGACTCCCAAAAAAGATGGGAGCTGGAGGATGTGTGTTGATAGCAGGGCTATCAATAAGATCACAATAGGATACAAATTTCCCATACCACGCCTGGAGGATATGTTGGACAGGTTAAGCGGAGCCACTATCTTTTCCAAGATAGATCTGAGGAGTGGATACCATCAAATTCGGATCCGCCCTGGAGATGAATGGAAGACGGCGTTCAAAACTAAAGAGGGGCTGTATGAATGGTTGGTGATGCCGTTTGGTCTCAATAACGCACCAAGCACCTTCATGCGTGTGATGAACCAGGTATTAAAACCCTTTTAATGGTCGCTTCATTATAGTGTATTTTGATGATATCTTGGTGTTCAGTAAATCTGAGGAAGAACACCTTAAACATTTGAGGTGTGTTATGTCTGTGTTGAAAGAGAATAAACTGTATGCCAATTTAAAGAAATGCACATTTTTGTCGAGGCGACTATTGTTCCTTGGGTTCATATTCAGCAGTGAGGGGGTGATGGTGGATGATGAGAAAGTGAAAGTGATCAGAGAGTTGCCTACCCCAAAAGCCGTCACTGAGTTGAGAAGTTTTTTGGGCTTGGCTAGTTTCTACAGGAGGTTTATTAAACACTTCAGTACAGTTACTACTCCCTTAACTGAATGTTTGAAGAAAAGGAAATTTCGATGGGGTGAAGAGGCTGAAGCAAGTTTTGCAGACCTGAAGAGACCATTATGTAGCGCCCCTGTATTAGCGCTACCTGATTTTGACAGGTTGTTTGAGGTGGATTGTGACACCGGTGGAGTTGGGGTCGGTGCGGTGCTGTCACAGGAGAAAAGGCTAATAGCATTCTACAGCGAGAAGTTGTATGAAGCTAAAAGGAGTTGGTCTACATATGATAAGGAGTTCTATGCCGTGGTAAGAGCTCTAAAGGTGTGGGAACATTATTTGGTTGGAAAGGAGTTCATCTTGTACTCGGATTGTGGGGCTTTAAAACACCTGAGCAGCCAGACTCGGATAAGTAAGGACATGCATGCGAGGTGGATTGAGTTCTTACAAAGATTTCCTTTCAGATTGATGCACAAGTCAGGTGTGCAAAACAAAGTGGCGGACGCCCAGAGTAGAAGAGCTGATGTACTACTCACTGTGAGTGCGGAAATTGTTGGGTTTGAAAGGCTAAAGGAGTTGTATGAGGGGGGTGGAGATTTTAAAGAGACATGGAGTACATGCACCAACAGGGAGCCTTGTGACGACTACCATGTTCACAATAGATACTTGATGAAAGGAAATCAGTTGTGTATTCCTGAGTTGTCCTTACGGGAGAAACTTATTCGAGACCTGCATGATGGTGGATTGACAGGACATGTGGGCAAAGAAAAGACCTTAGTTGCAGTTGCCGAAAGGTACTTTTGGCCTCAGTTAAGGAGGGATGTTTATAGAATTGTGGAAAGGTGTTATATCTGCCAAGTGTCGAAGGGACAGTCCTAGAACACTAGCCTATATATTCCTCTTCCCGTGCCGGCGAACATTTGGGAGGACCTGCTGATGGACTTTGTACTTGGTTTGCCTCGTACCCAACGAGGTGCTGACTCTGTTTTTGTTGTAGCTAATAGGTTTTCCAAGATGGCGCACTTTATTCCCTGCAAGAAGACCGCTGATGCACAGGCCATCGCACGACTATTCTTTAAAGAGGTGGTGCGTCTACATGGTGTTCCAAAGTCCATCACCTCCGACAGAGATAACAAGTTCCTCAGCCACTTTTGGATGACTCTTTAGTACATGTTTGACTCATCCCTGAATTACAACAGTACAGCTCACCCTCAAACCGATGGTCAGACAGAAGTAACCAACCGGACCCTCGGGAACCTCATTAGAAGCATTTGCCGTGAGAAGCCAGGGCAGTGGGATCAAGCGTTGGCTTAAGCAGAGTTCGCCTACAATAGTTCCGTCCATAGAACTATTAGAAGATCACCGTTCTTGGTAGTGTACACCAAAATGCCACAACATGTGTTGGACCTGATCAAGTTACCCAAGGGTATGGTGGGTGACGTCGCTGCTAAGCATATGGCTGAACAATGCCAAGCCACCACAGCGGAAGTCAGACGGAAGATTGAAGAAGCCAATACTCGGTATAAAGGGGCTGCTGATAAACATAGGCGGAAGAAACAGTTTGACGTGGGCGATCAGGTGATGGTTTATCTTCGGAAAGAGCGTTTCCCTGTGGGCAAATATAGGAAACTCCAACCAAAGAAATACGGCCCTTATGAAGTAGTGCGCAAGATCAATGACAATGCGTATATTGTAAAGCTCCCCGAAGATATGAACATCTCGTGCACTTTCAATGTAGCGGATTTATCTCTTTTCCACCTCGATGACACACCATTATATCCTGAAGAGAACTCGAGGTTGAGTTCTTCATTGGCGGGAGAGAATGATGCGGGCATCGTAGCTGACACGGGCTGATTGAGCGTGTCTTTTACAAGGCACGACCGTGTAAAGTGTCTGGCAGCTCCCAGAAACATACACAGTCACATACACAGCCAGGAGGCACGGTCATGTGTTGTGTCAGGATGACTCCCAGAAATATACACGGTCTGATACACGGCTAGGAGGCACGGTCATGTGTAGTGTCAGAATGGTTCCCAGAAACCTACACAGTCATATACACGGTTCAAAGGAACGGCCGTGTAACGCGCTTGGAAGATTCCTCAGAAACATACACGGTCTAATACACAACCATGTATAAGGCAGATGACGGACGTGTATACATATATTTATTTCCACGTGCACATATTTATTTCCTTGTTAATTATTTCCCTAAGGACTATATATAACTGCTAGGTCATTTTAGGGTTAGTTTTTTATTCTTTTGTGAGATATACACTTTTAGAGAATAGTTTTCTCTGTTTTCTCGATTGTGCACAATTGAGGTTTTTCAAGGAATAACTCAGAATTATTCTTTGCTTGTTCGTGAGACCAATCCTAGAATTGGCCTCGTGTTGTTTACGCTTGCCGCGCTGCGTCAGGAAAAGTATGAAACACGAGATGAACACCATAAACACAAAAACGACTACTATATGCTCAAATGGAACCATATCAAAGTTTGCTCTTGAAAATGACTAAGTTATATATCTTTAAATGCAATGCGTATCTAAAGGCTAGTTTTGTAAAGTAATTAAGATAGCAATATTTGATTTTTCTCGTTTAGTAGTATTTATATTAGACTTAACCAATAGACGATGAGTAAAAGCAAATGAGATCTCCGCATAAAGAATAGGGTTGGTAACCTCTGTAAGGCCGACAACAATGGTTAATTCAAAAAAAGACTGCAAAATCTCCTAATGCTATGATATGATTGTGTTCCATATGTAATGTTTGAATCAACATCTCATAACTACCAATTGGCCCTATTACAACTTCAATCCTATTTACTAACCTGGGTCAACCATAATTCCTCATATTAGCTATTCACTTCGCAATTAACATGGCTTTAGTGTCTAATTGTCATATTATACCGAGAAACTATCCCTCATAACACTACAAAAATCCAGTCCCAAGTTGTTTTCTACAGATTTTACCATAGTGAAGCATAAACAACACAATAATTAAAGGCAAAATAATTATTGGTCAAGATCTATTTTTAATCCTGCAAGCACAAATAGCAAACAACAGTATGGCTACTCACCTTGTTTTGCTCACAAAACTTTTGCTATAATTCTTTTCTCCACAATTTTCAAGAATGATAAATTAATCAATTTTTTATTTATTATTTAGTTTATTTTCTTGTGTTTACTTTTACATTTATTTCCCATCTTTCTTTTAGCCTTTTTCTTTATATAATAACATATAAACTTACTATTAAATTCTTTCATAGGTTATATTTTTGAAATTAATCGTAAGAAAAGATATAAGCTAAAGGGATAGAGATTATGGTAGTCGACTTAAAGGATAGGGAGCAATCAACTTGGGCTTAGTGCACTTAAGGTTCTCTTGCTTCGTTTATGTGCAATAAATCTAATTATATTTCTTTAATTATCGAATTAAGCTTTTCACCTATTACTCATCTAGTTAGGGTTCCTATATCCCAATTAAGTGTTTTAGCATAAAAATTTTAAGGAAAAGAATGAATTTAGTCCTCAACATTTATTACTTTTTCTATTTCAGTTGTAAGCACTTAATTTTTTACATCTGAGTCCTTAACGTTTACAAACAATTGCAAACGAGTCCTTTTAGCAACATTGTTAACTTTATCGTTAAAAATTACATATGACACCATCTTATTAGTCCACATATTTTTATGGAAAAAGTACAAATTTAGTTCTCAACATTTATCACATTTTCTATTTTAGTCCTAAACATTTCGTACTTTACATTAAAGTCCTCAACATTTGCAAACATAAGCAAACAAACCCTTTTTTTAAAAAAAAAAAAAAAACTAGTTTTTTTATTTTTTTATTAATTTAGTTAAATACTAATATATATATATATATATATATCATGTGTGTGTGTGTTGATGTGTGTATGTATGCTTTTTTCTTTTGAATTTTTAATTAATTTTATATTTTTTATATAATTTAATTATATTATCTATTTCATATGTTTATGTGGACGAATTGAATTGTGTTACATGTCAATTCCTAATGGAAAATTTCATATCATCCCTAAAAGGGTTTGTTTGCAAACGTTAGGGACTTGAATGCAAAAATATAAATATTTAGGAATGAAATAAAAAAGGTAGCAAATGTTGAGGACTAAATTTGTACTTTCCCATTAAAATATGTGGATTAATAAGATGGTGTTACATGTAATTCCTAACAGAAAATTTAATACCGTTGTTACAAGAACTTGTTTGCAAATGTTTACAATTATTAAAGACTCAAATGTAAAAAAATAAACGTTTAGAACTAAAATAAAAAAGATGATAAATATTGAGGATTAAATTTATACTTTTCCCAAAATTTTATAATTAGGTTTCTTTGATCCGATCAATTATAGATAAGCTAATTGAAGTTTCCACTTTATAGTTTGATCTTTCAATCTACTATATAAAAATTCACATCTCAAATTTATAATCAAATTCCTATTCAATATTTTAATTTTATTGGTTTTAGATTCTTTAGCAAACTCTTAAGTTTTATCTTAAATGTGAAATATCAAAACCTAAAGCTTTCAAATTTGTTTGAACTTGTAAGCTCTAACTACTATTATGCACTTAATGTTTTATTCTAAGAAAACATTAGGGAGAAAATACTTAGTTGATTATGAATACTTCCTCTCTCTCTCTCCTTATTATATTGCAAGGAAAATTTTACTAAGTGATTTGTGAGAAGACAATGAGGGCTTATTTATAGAAAGGAGTAAGGGGCTGGTATCTTTGTGTATGCAAAATTTAAATATAACAGCATAGTAAAATTTTTACCACAACACAGTGACCCTATTGAAAAATATGCATGATCGATGATTAAACAAAAAAAAAATAATGCATGAACGGTCTTAAAATGCATAAAAATAAAATTAAGAAAGAAAACAATCACAACAATACATTACCATTTTTTTGGTTAAAATACACTACATTATGTTAATCACGATTATATATTTTTTTTCAATGATTACAATAGAGGAGGAGGGATTTGAACTCGATCAAACTTGAAAACCAATGTTGATACCACTAGGTTACAAAGCTTTGTCCTCAATTATATTGCTTCCTTAATGAAGTCACCATTTACTTATACAAAACATTGAATGAGATATTAATTGCAGAATTTGGTATATAGCTAAATAAAATGTCTTGATATACACTACGTAGTAATTAAGTTATTATGTTCATGTACATCAATTCAATAATGGAATTCTCAACCCTAAAGAATTGAAAAAAAAATGAAGTTTAAAAAAAAAAAAAAACAAATATAGTCTATAATGTTGAAAGAAAAAAATAAATAATAATTATTTAAAACCCAATAAGACAAAAGTAGATAATCAAACATTGAGAGTCAAAAAATAATTGGTAAATGAATACAAACAAATAAGTCCTTGTTATTCTTATACAATTTGTCAATCCATGCATGTTGACTATATGGAGTTGTTAACATCACAAACAATATTGAATTGTTAACAATATAAACAAAAAAGTAAAATTAATATTACTTATATTAAAAAATGTCTAAATAAAATAATGATTGAAATCACTTCAAAAATATTGTACTCACACACTGTCCAGAAGACTATTGCAACCTTTTTCTTACACATTATTTTATCATAATTTCACAAATAAAATTTACTATATATCAACCAATAGTGTTATAATTAAAAATCAAACATTTTTTTAAGTAAATCCATGGTAGCATCCCAATCTCCAACTAATAACCCTTCATATTGAATTTTCGTTTCCACTTTTTTTTTTTTTTCATAGTCATATCTTTTAATGGAAAAAAGGCAAAATAATATTTACATAACACATCTTTCTTGCTAAACAAAAAGTTGAAAATTTCTCTTCACTTTCTCTCTCTCTTATATAGTTATCACATCCATTCATAAACTCCATTTTAAATGTTGAAAAAAAAAAAGAAAAAAAAAGAAAAAACTTTATTCTAAACATCAGTCCACCATGTCTGGCAATCAAAGCAACGACTTGCTACCTTAGCATTCCTACTCCACCAATGAAGAGTTCCTCTTATCTCTTTCTTTCTTAATGATAAATATTTTTTTTAACACTATTTTCAAATGGCAAGATACTTTTGCTAAAAATAAAAAATAAAAAATGAAAACAATCCACTTTAGATTTTTTTTTTCTCACGTACTATCTTCTATTCACACACTATACAAAAATTTACATATTTTAAAATCATATAAGCCTCTATTTATCCACTTGCCAACAAATATTGAAATACATAGAAAATTAAAAATAGAAGAAAAAAATCCGGTTTACACATGGATTACATTTGTAGGCATTAAACATAAAGACGAGAAAGAACATGAAAGTACAAAAAGATTCCTCTCTTAAAGTGTAGTTGAAAAAATAAAAATATTAAATTCAAAATCTAACTAAAACTTATGACTTTATTTGTTTCAATACATGCCATCGTTTACCAATAATCCCAGTATGATTTATTCAAATTAAGCATTTGCTAAATCCATAAATACATGAAAATTGATTTCTCCATCTACCATTAACATTACATTTTTCCAATTAACACAAATTAATTGGGCTTATGTATAGAAAGCAGTAAGGGAATGATATTTTTACTCTTTATTTTATATAACAATCAATTACTTCCTTTTTACCGTTTATATGTTCTTATATTATTTTATTTCTCAAACATAATATTTTATTTTATTATATATTTGTATCTACTTGATTTTTTTTATGAAATCCTGGATGTTTCAAATATAGATTCCAAAAATCTAGGTCAATGATTCACTAGTCCTCCAACATTATTGAGTAAGATAAACAGATGGGAAAATAATGAAAATTATCAAACGAATGTAGCTCATTGTTCATATAATATCAACTTCTCATTTACATGTATACCATGGGTGATAAATTTAAAATTGAAAAAAAAAAGTAAAACAAAGACAAAAAAATTAGTTTTTTATTTTTTATATTGTTTTGAAATATGTTATGACGACAGGAAACTTAGAAATTGGGAGGATTTATTCATATGACTGAGTTTAGAGAAAATTGAGGGAAAAAAAAAATCTAGCAATTACTTTTCGGAACTGAAAATAAAGTAGAAAGAAGAAGAGGAAGAGAGAGGGAAGGTGTTTTACATTGAAATAAACTGTTTAATGGTTATACTAAATTTATGGAATTATTCAAGTATGTTATTTTATGAATAAAAATATGGACCCGAAAAGTAAAAGTATTTATTTAATAATAATAAATATCTTTAAAATTTTATAAATAAAAATTTGGAGTCCAAAAGTGGAAGTATTAGATAATAAATATAAGTAAAAATAATAATCAAAATTCATTCACTGGACTTAATTTTCGGAATTCGCTTGGGGCCTCCTGCATAACTTGCTTAATGTCCAATTACTCTGAAAAATAGAATAAACCGATGAACACCAAAATCGATGGCCAAAAAAAATGTTTGAAATTATATAATAATATCATAGTAATTTTAATGCTTGTAATTATTAGTGATTTTTAGTTATAAGTGATGATAAGAGAGAATAATGGCAGCCGATAATCAATAGTTGGTAATAGTAACTAATCATTATAAAAAAAAAAATCAATAAAAATACAAAAATGACTTTTTAAAAAGAAAATCATCTTTATTATTGGTATTTTTCTTGGTTATTAATTACCACAATTTGTAGCTATCACTTTCCATTGCCATTTTCTGCTCAAACACATTGGCTTTTAATATTATTTCGATAATATTATAGCAAATAGCAAAGATAAAGGGTAAAAAAAAAAAAAAAAGCCTAAAGTCAATGGAATTTTACTTGCTCCTTGCAAGTTCCAACCAAAAGGAAAAGCAAAAATATTTCTTTTTTAAAATTAAAATATTATAAATAAAAAATAATTAAGAAAATATCACTTAAAATAAAAAATTAAAAAAATCAAAATTTTAATTGACTTAAAATCAAGTGTCGAACGCTTAATATTGTTTTTTTTTTTTGTATTATTTTATTGACCAACAGTAAAGTCGGATGCTTTCGGTATCTTGCAAATTTAAAATCGGATTTTTGAAAATGTATTTTTAACTTTCATCGAAGAATATTTTTAAATTTTATTTAATATATATATATATATATATATATTTCCACCAATAATGACTTGACTTGAGCATAAATCAGTGCCAGTTTTTGGCCCAAAAAGTAATTCTGCCTGACAAGATTTGACATAATCATTTGCGTACGTCGTTGGAATGTCCCACGAACCGGTAACAAAAGCTTAAACTGAATCGAATATAAGAAAAATTGTCATTTCAACCTCTGATGCAAACTTCATTATTCCTTCTAACCAGCCAATAATATAACTAGGCTATCATGCTATATACATGTCTTAAAAGATCCCTTTGAGGACCAAGTCTTCAGCCATAGTACAGTTATACTTGACATTAAGGTTTAAATAAAGTACCTTTAGACATGGTTATGGGTGATGTGCACGTGGAATGGTTTGGTTGGGCCTCCATGAAGATCCAATATAAAAGTAGTGGGCTTCGGCCTAGAATGGAAATAATATATTAACTAGGCCCAAAACCAGAAGGGTTTTTGTTTTAGGCCTACAAGGTCCACGTAACGATTCGGGTGAACCGCTGGTTTGGTTCTTGAAGATCCGTTTCCTAGTTCCATCGAAAGCAGAAGTGAAGCCGACCCAAAGTTTGAGGTTTTCTAGGCTTTTTCCTAGAACCAGTAGATATAATTCTGAGCCGATTCATGGTTTCAGACCAAAAAGAAAAATAAAAATAGGTATAGAAATTCGCATTAATCCCATCATTTATCATCGATATTTTGAGTAATGATGGAAAAATAGTCAATGATCACCAATATTTTTCTTTTATCCACTTGATCTTTAGATTAGAATGGAATTTGAAACCAATTTCTTGACTTATTAAGCATATTCATATATTTTACATTTTTTAAAAAATTGAAAAAGGCTTCAATTGATATCCATTAATGGCATTATTAATCTATTTTTAACTAATATTATGAAAAAAAAGGGCAAAAAAACTATAAACTAGGAATTGAAATTGAAAAACAAGCTAAACATATGCTCATATGATATAATTTTATTCATATATGTATAAACAATTATTAAAACGAAGAAACTATACATAGATATTAATTTATATTATTCAAACGAAAGTGGGTATATATATATATATGATGAGACAAAGCACACTTGATTTTATTAACTAATAGCAATTGAATATTTAAAAATAATAAATTTTTAAACAATTCTAAATATAAACAAGTCATTATAGATAAATTACAATTTAATTACATATATGCCATGTCAACATTTAGATAACATACTAAATTATTTATTTTATAATATTTTCCACATTAGTCAAATTGACACATAGGTTACCCATAATTAAAAAAAAAAAGAACCCTACATCTGTTTTAGAGGTATAAGTATTCAATTTTAAAAAGTAATAATGTTATGTAATAGTTTTCAAGAGTTCTCCATATAATTTAACCAAAAATTAATGTAGAATAAATGCTTTGTGTATCTTGAGGAAAGTAAAAGAAACAACTCTATGAAGGAAAATGGAAGTAAAATGCTATGGGCACTATTTATCAATTGATTCATGAAAACCATAGAGAAATCAATAAATAAATAAAACTAACAAACTAAAATACTGGTCAAAAGTGAAGTTGGATCGGCTCAATAAACCGTGGGCCACTTTCGACCCAACCCACTCCATAAGCTGCTGACCAAGTCCATCAGTTAAATATAACGATTTGGAACCACAAGAAAAAAAAAAAAAGAACGATTAAATAATAAAAGTGAATTTAAGAAAATAATTTAGTGAGAGTAGCATGAATTAAAATTAAAATTCTAAATAAAAAACCTAAAGCTTACTCGTAGGTTAATTATTTAATGAAGTTCTTACCGGCTGATTTAAATAGTATATAATGAAGACGATTATATTATCATTGATATATATAGAAAATAAATGATAACCACTAATGATTTTACTTTTTATTAAAATACTTTATTTTAATTGCTATTATTCATAATTTAACTATAGAGTATTAATATAATTTATTCGATATATTATTTTCCTCTCTCTCTCTCTCTCACTTTCTTATTCACTAACTAATTATTTCCTTTCTCTCTTGATTACATTGGCACTTCTCAAGTCTCATTTCCACTTTCCATTTATTAATTATCACCTCAGGCTCTCATACACATTCTCGTACTCATTTTCCTCGTTCATACTTTTTTTTTACATCATAATAAACTCTCTCTCATCTTTTCCTATCTTAAATTCACTCTCCCTTTTTATATACATTCAGGAGGAATAAACTTTCCAACTCATCATAATCTCAACCAATTTATTCATGAGAGTCCAAATTTGTATTCAAAGAACCTAATGCTTTAGAACAAATTACTCTAATGATACTACTCATTATATTCTAAATCTAAATCCGTAATATGTCTATATGCATAACTTTGCAAGTAAATATTATACTTGGTATATAAATTTTATTTATTTTTAAAATTAACTACTCAAATTTAAAAAGTATCAATTTATTACTTATAAATTTTTCAATACCATTTATAGTATCGAAAAAATAGTTAATTATAAAAATAAATAATATTTAAATAATTGATTACAAAAATAGATAAAATCTTGATAATTAATTATAAAAATAAATCAAATTTAGACAGTAAATCAATATACCAAATTTTTAAGTAATAAATTATAAAAATAAATAAAATTAAAATCCCAAATAAAATATTTATCCTATTTTTCAATCGTTTGAATCAAACTCAAACACATTAAAAAAAAAAAAAAAAAAAAACTCAAATCCAAGCGCTCTGTCCCTCTAGATCTCTCTCTGCTCCTCAGCTCCGGTAATGTTTTACTCCGGCAACTCATCGGCCAAGCGACGAGCTATTGATGAAGACGAAGTCGCGATGGGGTTTCTCATTTGATTTTTGTCCTCCATTAAATATCGGGGCAGTGACGATGACATCGAAGATCGACGGAGAGGAATGACGGGAGCTTTAGAAAATATATCTTTCAGTGGTATTAATAAATTTTATAAATACTGCATTTAGTATTTAAAGCTAATCATATAGCCTTCGTTGAATCCACTAGAAGTCCTCAAACGATGAGCCACACGTGACATGCACATGATGACCATGCTTCTTTCCTTTATTTTGTCATATTTTAATTAAAAGTGCATGGGCCTCTTCGGTTTTTTTTTGCCTTCCCTATTCCGCCCAATTATATAGCATAAGCCCAATCGAAATTGCGGATCGAGCTTTTCACTGGAAGGAAGCGAGACACGACCCATAATCTCTTTAGATTATTGCTAATTTTTTGGGAGAAAATAAATAAATAAATGAAAGATTATTGCTAATTTTTGACAATTTTTAATACAAATTAATATTATGTGAGCTTTAGCAAAAATTATATATCTTGGATATTGGGTTACATCCACCACTTTAGCCAAACTTTTTAATTTTGGTCATAATATGCCGACCACCACAAAAGCACATGGTCATCCTCTTGGTCATTGGCCTAATTTTCCATAATAAGGTGTTTGTTCTTGCTTAGGGCTTTGGTTTTTTTTTTTTTTATATTTTTTTTAAATGTTGTCTATTTAATAAAGTTAAATAAATAAATATTAAATCTACAGGTGGAAGAAAATGTGAATGGATACATGTCTTTTATATGACGTGCATTGATGTCATTGGGCACATGAGCATTGACAGAAATGAGAAAAGCTATGGAAAAATAGATACTAATAAGTGAAAGTTTAATTAAATATAATATTTATAATATCAAATTTTAAGTTTAAAATGAAAAAAAAAAACTAAAATACATATAAAATAAATTACTAATTTTACTAGTTTTTTTCAATTTTAATAAAGTATCCCTATCTAGGAATACATGACATTTACATTATATATATATATATTTAACCTACTATAGATATCAATTATCATATGGTAGAAAAATTGACCATACTGTCTCAATAAGAAAGCAGTGATTTGAACTGATCATTTTTTAAAAAAAAAAAAAATTGATGATTTTCTAAAACCTAAAAACAGTAGTAACTTCCAAAAGCAAGAATATAAAAAATAACTGATGCACTTATATATATATATAATTAGTTTCCGAATTTAAATGGCTCTCAATCCCATATTAATCCACAATCTACGCTCCGCGGTCTTTTCTACTGCATGCATCTGCTCATTCATGCAAATCAAATCCCTAATGTTCTGTTTATCAACGGTTTCAGACCATAAAGTCCTGATTGATGCAAAAAGTGAAGGGATAGCAAAATTCAATTCCGCCAATTACCATTACACATAGTACAATGAGCCAATAAATAAATAAAGTAAGATAAAATACTTAGTTAACGACAGAAGAAGTACAATAAAATATTACCGTTGAGAACAGCTAGAGATTTCCTCGTTGCAACCCATGTTGTTGTCACTTGTCCCTTTCTACACTGTGGAGTCCCCACATCCACTACCTTTATTCCTCTTCTTTTTATGTTAATTTCGGGCCATGCACGAAAGGCTTAGAAGGGACCGTTCATTTATAAGGGCTCTTTCTATTGATTTTATATAGTATATGATATTGTGCGATATGGTTCTTTTTTGGTCCTTTTGTTTTTTGGCTTCATTGTCCTTTTGACATAAGATAAATAGAATGAGCATTTCCAGATGGGGAATCAGCTTTTAGCCTGTAAAAATAAAATATAAAATATAAAATATAAAATGTAAAAATTGTCTATAAGATTTGAGTATCTTGATTTGTTACCAGATGAAAACTCTTTTAAATAATACTTTCGAAAAATAGTATGGGACTTTTTAATAAGTACCTAAAAGAATATTCAATATTTCTATTTCACTAAGCAAATAGATATAAAGAAGAGAGTTAAAAATAATAATTAAATAAGTTTTGATATTAGCAAAATAATAAAGAAAGTTTTCAAAAGGAATGAGAGAATGTTTTAAAGAAAAGTAATATTCAAAATTTTAAATAAAATGTCAATGATAAGTAACATACCAAATGTTAAAAGAAATGTATATTATGTTATAAAATTAATATCTTTACTTAAGTATGCAGAAATAAGTATCAAAATGAGCAAGTTGTTAGGAAACAAGTATGAAAAAGAAGAAAGGGTTATGTTGACATACATAAATAAATCAAAAGTGTTTAAATCATGGATAGCACAAATGGATTGGAATCAAATTGAAAGAATTTTTTTCTAATATGAAGGCCAAAACAATAGGATGGTATTATTTCCAAGTGAAAGAAAGGATCGGAATTATTGATACCCCCACTAGTTGAATATATTTAGGTACAATAATTATATTTGATATGTTACACTTTTACTATAGTTTTATGTGATTAACTTTAGAAAAAGTTTAGTGAAATAAAATAGTGAGTGATTAGACCAAGGAAGCTAACTATGTTATAACCATTTAAAGTTTTTAATTGATATGGTGGAATAATATCGGTGAAAATAACTGGTTTTCAACATAAGCAGGTTGAAAAAGTATTGATACACAAAACAAAACTATTATAGATTGAGTGTCTAATCTTTTTAATTTTTACTTTTTTGCTTTATTGTAATTTATTTAAATTCTAGTGAATATTTGTGTTATTTTTTGTTGCAATACTTAAAGAAAACTTGCTAAAAGTAATTGGAAAGGAATTTTTGAATATGTTTAAAAATAAAATTTAAAATTTTGTAACAATCAATTTGCTTTCCTCTTAATTGCTGATTGGAATTGGCAAAAGGTTTCTTACATAACTTTTAAGCAAGTGACTTAAAAATAATTTTTATTATTTTTTTTTCATTTAACATTATGTATTAATATCAGAACAAGTTTTTATTCCAAAATGTTAAAAAGAAACCGACTCCAATCTCGTGTTATTAGTATAAAATATTTATTTTCACATTCAGTGTTTCATTCCTATTCTGATCAATCGATTGGAGCCATATAAAAAATAAAAACTATAAATCATCGCTACATGAATATATTTATTGTACGTTATGATATACAATTGAAAAAATTATAAGAATGAAGATCAAGTAAGTCTGGAAATTCTATCTATTTTTTGTTTTTACAATGTCATTTACTTGCTTTTATATGAAAATGGAAACTTTTCAACTTTTTATAATTAATTATACATTTCAAGAAAAAGCAAATATATAAATTTATAAAATGTTTTTTTAAAATATATTTCGTTAACAATTACACTAGAAAATTCATAAATATTTCCCTTTTAAGAAATGTTTAATCTCAAATTTATAAAACAAAAAATCTTTTTTTAAAATATGAATGAATATTGTGCGACGCTGATTAAAATGTTTAATAAATAAAATTTTCGATTTCGCATCATGGCATTCTTTTTTTAATGAAACATGCAATTAATATTACATAAGTTTCTCTTCCTAATCTTTAGCAACTGCTTGGAAATTCCATTTTCCGCCCTTCCTTTAGCAAAGGGACCAACACAACTCGACGAGAATAAGATTTAGTTGAAACCTAGACAGCAAACTAGAAGGTGGTAGAAAAGCTTCGTAACGGCTAACAACAAATGCATTGGGTTCCCTAATCAGGGAAAATAGATGGTCTAATTGGTCCTTTCCTTTGGCTCTTTCCATTGCATGCTCACTGTTTACAGAACATGTTCTCTTAGCCGTTAGATCCTCTGACAATGCCTTTCCACGCGATGAACAAGAACAGGACCAGGACAAGCCAATTAGCATACATAATAACATAAACGCTCGCTTTCACACAGACGCTCTCTCTCTCCAACTTCACTTTTCACTTTTTTTATTTCATTGGGTCGATTGTTGCTCTCCTTGTCTCTCTCTCTCTCCCTCTCTGTTTCCGTCTCTGTGTCTGTGTGTCTCTCTGATTACTTCATAATTTGGATTAGTTTAGATTCTCTATAGCGGACTTTTGGAGGAGATTCAAACCATGGCCATCGTGATTCCTTTTCTTCTTCTTCTTCTTCTACTTCTTTTCTTAACTGGTTTTTCTATTAAAGCTGATGAAGGTGAGTTCTTAAGTTTAGTTCAGTTAAGTTCGGTTCATTTCTTTTGCATGATGAGATGTGCCCTTTTTTTTTTTTGTAAGTTGTCAAAACTTCTTTGTCTGTTTGCTTTTGTGGTTTTTAGCACATGGAGCTTCTAATACATGATTCTGTTTGTGACTTTTTGCCTTATGGGTATTTCATATACGTCTTTATGTTAATCTATCCATAAACAAGTTTTAAACACGAGGTGAAATGAGTTCTAATGGAATTTTTGGTTTGAGGGGTAAGATAAACAAGAGAGGCTTTAATTTTAAACCTGTAGAAGAATAGGAAAAAAAAAAACTATTTTCGGAATGGGGATTATTTAATATATAAGCTAAATAGTTGGTTGGTTGATATTTAAATGGGAAATAAAGAAGGTAGGAGAAGTTGCCTTAGGGGTGTTTTAAATATCATGCGGATGCAAAGTGTTTATTGTTTGTGTAATTTAATGCAGATTCAAAGGCTAGCAAACATCAGGGTCAAAGTAGACTTTGGTTGCATTTAATAGGTTGCTAAAGCTTATTTGTTACATTAGGCACATGCTGCTTATTGAATCCTTTTCAATGAGGCACATTGTTAAATTTAACTCCAACCTGCACTTGTGGGTTGAGACTTTTTAGTGATGTATAGCTAATGAATACAATGGATGAAAGAGGGAGAGTTAATGCAGGCATTTGAACTCTGGATCCTTTACTTAGATATTATGTTAAAATCAGTCTTATAGCCAACTGGTTTAAAAATTTAACCTTGGGAGACGAGCACTTCGTAGTTTAATACTTTAACATACATTGCCTACTATGTTAAATTTTGTTGATGTGGAAATTCAAAACCTTTCATGGTTGTTGAACTAGCCATTTTAGAGAGTTGGATAGTAAAATCTAGTCATATATGCTATAGCATTTTTGTGAGTGTTTCCTTAGATGAACTGGAGGTGATATTTGCTATTTCTACCTGCAGATGCATTTATCGGTGTAAACATCGGAACAGATCTATCCAGCATGCCACATCCAACTCAGGTTGTAGCCCTCCTTAAGGCTCAGAATATAAGGCACATTAGATTGTATGATGCAGACCGCGGAATGCTTGTTGCCCTTGCAAATACAGGCATTCAGGTCATTGTCTCAGTTCCTAACGAGCAACTACTCGGAATTGGCCAATCCAATTCCACTGCGGCTAATTGGGTCTCCCACAATGTTGTCGCACACTATCCAGCCACCAATATCGCTGGCATTGCCGTGGGGTCTGAAGTGCTAAATGCCCTCCCGAATGCTGCTCCTATCTTAGTCAAAGCCCTAAAATATATTCAATCTGCTCTTGTGGCATCCAACCTTGACCGCCAAATCAAAGTTTCAACACCCCTTGCTTCCTCCATAATTCTTGACTCGTTTCCACCTTCGCAAGCTTTCTTTAACAAGTCACTAAATTCGGTTTTGGTCCCCATGTTAAGTTTCTTGCAGTCAACAGGCTCTTATCTAATGCTGAACGTGTATCCCTACTATGACTACATGCAGTCAAATGGTGTCATTCCCTTAGACTATGCACTCTTTAAACCTCTCCCAGCCCCCAAAGAAGCCGTAGATTCTAATACCCTTCTCCACTATTCTAATGTTTTTGATGCAACAGTAGATGCAGCATACTATGCAATGGCCTCTCTGAACTTCACCAACGTTCCTGTAGTCGTGACTGAAACAGGTTGGCCATCTAAGGGAGATTCGAATGAGCCAGATGCCACGGTGGAAAATGCCAATACTTATAACAGCAATTTGATAAGGCGTGTGCTGAATAAGACGGGTACTCCAAAGCATCCTGGCGTTGCCATCAGTACCTACATATACGAGCTCTATAATGAGGACACAAAATCTGGCCCTCTTTCAGAGAAGAACTGGGGATTGTTCGATGCAACTGGAGAACCCATTTACATATTACACTTGACGGGGTCAGGGTTGGTTCTTGCAAATGATACAACAAACCAAACTTATTGTGCTGCGAAGGATGGTGCTGATCCGAAGATGTTGCAGGCTGCATTGGATTGGGCATGCGGTGCTGGGAAGGTGGATTGCTCCCCTTTAAAGCAGGGCGAAGCATGCTATGAACCGGACAATGTAGCTGCACACGCAACATATGCTTTTGACACTTACTATCATCAAATGGGAAAGGCTCCTGGATCTTGTGATTTCAATGGGGTGGCCGACGTAACCACAACAGATCCAAGTAAAAATTCTTTCTAATACTTCTTTGAGTTTTCTTATGCTTGAGCCTGAGCTTTGAGCTTTGAATTTTCAAGTTGAGCACGAATCTTGACTTGACTTGTTTACACCTCTATTCTTTTCTCTCCTACTGATAGCATAAAACCGTACTCATTCAAAATTTCCTTGGCACTTCTGCAGGTCATGGTTCTTGCGTATTTCCAGGAAGGTATGTATTACTCAATTTTGCTTCTCTGTCCACCATTTGTCAATGCTGAATTATTTTTTCTATTGAGTTTTAACATAGTAAGATTACTGATGCATTGCTCACACCCTGCAGCCTTGGCAAAAATGGAACATTAACGAAGAACATTACAGCACCATCCATGAATTCGACATCCTCCGGATCATTTACTAGGAGTTCTTACAGCAGTCTCTGGACAAGCATCTGTCTGATGGTGGTTCTTTTATGGAGTTCATTATTCTTGTAGATTCTGATGTTAGTGGATGAGCAGCGTTCCCCGAACATTTGACCGGACGGTTAGAAGAACTGGTCTTGTCAAGCTTTTTGTAAAGAATAGAGGCTGAAGGTAGTTGATTGAGGAATCGAATTGCTATTTATTAGCTACTAGCTTTGTATCATTTCAATTTTCTCCTGAATCAAAGGAATTTGTTTCTTTTGGAAAATATCCAAGTAATTTTTATTTTTAAAAATGAATGTAGCTTTCAAATTTATTCAATTCAGCTTTTAACTTTCAACTTTCAAAGCTGAATTAAAAATAAAAATAAAAATAAAAATAAGAGAGAGAAAACTGACAACTATCATGAATTTAAGAGTATAAGCATCATTGTGTTGTTAGAAATTTATAATATTAAATTAGATGAAGTGTTTTGTTTTTATTGTTTGATTTTTTATATTTTTTTAGTTATTGGATAAAATTAATCATAAAATATTGAACAAAATTTTTATTTTTTTTACTATTTAAAATATGGTATAAATTTTAAATTTATTAGATAAAAAAAAAGCTTTATTTAATGTTTTATATATCATGTTCAATACAATATTTTTTATATTTATATCGTGTGGATATTATAAAAATTCTTGTTAAGTATTATATATATATCAAACATAATATAAAAAAGTTATATTATCTTTTTTTTTTTTTGTTTTGTATTATTTCGTTTTTTTATATTGTTTAGTACTGAAATTTAAATGCTATCATAATATAGATAATTTAAAAAATAGGTCATGTAATTTTAAAACTGAAAACTTGAATGATATTCTAGAAATGCACGAGAGCCTTTGGATGCTATAAGGTAATAGATTTATGGAAGATGAAGAAACTAGAGAATTCTTCAGCCGCAGGATCCTGGTCCTACGTTGTTTACCTCACCTCAATGCTAACATAGCATTTTCATGAAAATTAAATAATAATAATAATAAAGTGGGGGAAACACTTGTAGTAAGTTTTTTGGAACTTTGTGCATTTTTATTTGAAGTAAATAACTACTCCTCTAGCACTTTGCCAATGACAATTGGCCTTTTGTCTTGTCAGCTCTTGTCATTTTCATGCCAAGTCTGTTATGTTATGTCAATTCCTGGCTTGCGTCGTTCATCCTTGAGCCAGCCTGGCTCAAGATCTCATGGAATCAAGAGTACACTAGTCTTGTGGTTTTGATAAAAATTTACCAACACTCAACATTAGTTTAAATAAATGTGAGGATTTAATATTAAAAAAAAGGAATGTTTTATTAAACTAATTATTAGATTATTGGGCAAATGGAAATGGTGATGTATGTATGTGTTTTTTCTCCTCTCGTTCTTGTATGTATGTGAATGCAATCAAATATTAAGTTTTAATTGTGTTTTGGTAAAAGAAGAAAATATATATATATATATATATATATATGTATGTATGTATGTATGTATGTATGTATATTAATATATCATGAGAAGGTGAAATACAAAAAAGATAAAATTTTATAAATTATATATTATAATATGATTTTTTAGAGAAAATAATACATATGGCAATGCTTACTATTGCTAAATACAAGTATAATATCTTTTTATCTAAAGAGTATATGAGGTGTTTTGATTTCCAAAAAAGAGTAAAAAGTTTAACAATGTCAAGAATTAACAATGAACTAAAATTAAAAAAAAAAACAATAAAATAACGTAAAGTGCAGAATAATATGGAAAAATAATGAAAAGATAACTAATAAATCTTCAAGAAATGTAGATAAATAAAGATATTTCTATATAGTATGAAAATTTACTTTGTTAAAAATATTATAATCATATTATATAAATCCGTTAAAATGCATCATATATGGAGTTTAATTCAATGACTGAGACATGCAGAAAAAACGAAAAACTAATCGTAAAAGATTATATATTACGTGACGCATTTTAACAGATCGACATAATATGGTTACAGTATTTTTGGTACAGCAAATTTTTATTCATATATCTATGGGTTAGTGAAATCTTAGATTAATGAGAATTTAATTATTAAGTAAAGGAAAACAATTTTTTCTTTTTTATTTAAACTCTATATAAAAGAAAACCCATTGTCGAAGGCCATTTTATTTGGACTTTTTTTATTTTTTCTTTTAGATCTCTCTCTATATATAGGTGACAGCTTGAAAAATATATTGAAAAAGAATTAACATTTGTTATGTTTACACGTTAAATATCTGTACTAAAATAAAATTACTAGGGTTCATTGAGCCTTAGCCCGCGTGGGCCTTCGATAGTGCTGGGCCAAGCACATATCATCCTGGCCCAGTGACCAGGTCTACGAAGACCGAGTCCAATCTTCTTAAAATCTTCGATTGCAAACGGTCGCTGTTTCAGCTATGAAAATCCAACGGTTGCGGAACCAATCCCCACCAAATCCGCAAACCCTAATCCTCTTAAAGTCATATAAATACAACCTACCGCCCATCATCCCTTGTATGACGGAACCCTAGCTTTACTTTTCCTCTTCCTTTTCCTCAGATAAATGAGCATGTGTCTTTTTATTTTGTTTTATTTTATTTTATTTTATAACGAACTTCTGATTGAAAAAAATTCAAAAAACGATGCATCGACTATGATTCCTTGTGTTTGATTTCATAGCACACGGAATACGATAAGATGCAAAATTAACTTATAAATTGTACCTCTGGACATGCAGATTCCTGTTTTTCTCTCATGGATTCATCGCATTTTCTCGTAGGTTCTACATTTTTTACTTTTTCTTTTCCGAATACATTACTATGTCTTTTCATGATGTCCCTTTCTTCAATCTCCTGAGGTATTTGCTAATTAGGAAGTTCAATCCATAGTTAATTCTTTTTCGATGAATTTGGGTATCGGGTATTAATATTTGTTTGGGTTTTCAGATTTATGCTTGCATAGTTTTATTTGAAACAGCTGATGTTATGTTTACGAGCCTTTCAAGAATGAGCAGCAAATTTAAATTTTTAGGAGTAATTTATTTGATAGGTCGGAATAAGATTGCATGATTATCTGTTTTTAGAAAATTTCTACCATTAAAAAATTCAGTTAATGACTACCTAGTACTTTTCAAGGGTTTAATGAAAGTTTGTAGGGTTTGAAGTTTCCTTATTTCACATCTTATCGGTTGTGTTTTTGAGATGCCATTAACTTTTTCTTCCTCTGAGTTAATTTAACAAAGTAATTGTTCAATGGTGCTCAGTGATGATTGTATTAGCTTTAACCACACCGAAGAGTGACGAGAGAGACGTTGGGTCTCGTTCGTTGAGGTAGAGGAAGCGTCGTTTCACTGGAAGAGGATTGATGGTGTGTTATGACTCTTTTCTCTGTTAGGAGATTAGAAGAGCACATTGTCTGGCTCTGAAAGTGGGGTTTTCCTTCTTCCTTGATCTCAATGTTTGAAGTCCATGCCTCCCTTTAATGTTACTTATGTGGACAACTTTGGCCTTACGGCTGAGAGCATATGAGCATATCTTTTTTGTCAGCATTTTTACTTCATTTTTTATTTCTTTAGTGAAAGTTTTAATTTAATTTCGTTCGTCATAAATTAAATGTTTCTGACATTTGCACGCCTTCGTTGTAACAAATTTTGACCGAAATCGGCTGATAATTAGGACGTTGGTTTTATGAACATCGGACATGGCCGTCGAACCCTTTTGCCAATGATCTTTCGGTGAAACTTACATTAATATATAGCCATTGACATTTTGCTGATACTCTTCTGGAAATTTTCACGGTAGGAAACGGAAATGGTTATATGTCAACTTTTAATTTAGGGTAAGGCTTGAAGAGTGATTAGAGATGGACCTTACTTTTTGAGTGGAAACTTGCTTACAATATTTAAATGGGAGATGAACTTCTGAGTATTGGGTCCTGCTTTCACTTCGGTGGTAGTTTGAATTAGAATCCATGAGCTACCATTGGAGTACTGTGCTCCCAGTCTGATCGAAACGATTGGGGAAGCTTTAGGTTTGGTGCATGCCGAATGATGTAAATTTGCCTGATTGCTTATAGAATAACATTAATTCATACAGTTTTCATAAACAATGTTAGAAAAAAAATCTGGATACACTGAGCAACGGGGCCAAATCTGCGGAGGGTCGTCTGGAGAGGGCTATAGAAATTGGATCCTTGTGGAAAATGAAAAGAAAAATGGTCATTGTAAAAATAATTTTGGAAGCTAAATAAATGCCCAACTACAAGGGAAAGACAATCGGTTCGTTACTATTAGTTGAAGAATGTAGGAGGAGAATCATCGAATATGAAAGGAGCTTTAATTGCTAAAACGAGGTAGTTTAATCGACAAAGCTATGTTTTCAGTGAATCGAGTGCCCGGGCTATGGCTGGAAGTGAGAATGAGATGATATAAAAAACTAGGACAGGGATCTGAGTGGAAACTATCTGTGAATTCAAGCTGACATTATCAGCAATAATATTAGTGTATAACGATCATCGTCATGACCTGATGTAACAGCGGACCTATCATTTTATTCGAAGCTATGTTGATGAGGGCTGATCTTGATGGAGACAAGGATGGATCCACTAATACTGCAATTGCATATGGATGGCTATGTATTTGATCTAGTACAGGGCCAGATGGGCGGCCTGTTGATGACCTGGGACAGGGAAATTCTGGACATCTTCCTTATTAATAATTCAAGGCAAGAGATGCATGTTATAAGAAAGGAAAGTCAAAACCTATCTTGGTATTTAAAGGCTATCTATGCAAGCACTGATTTATTTGGGTGTCTGGTTCTATGGAATAATTTATAATCTTATTCTAAAATTATCTTTAATAATCCTTGGTGCGTCCTAGGAGATTTTAATGAAATTCTTTTTCAACATGAGAAGTGAATGGTCGGTGGATAAACCCTTATAGATCTAAAAATTATGAGCAATTCATGGAGGATTGTGAGATAGGAGATTTTGGCTTTGTTTAATAGTGTTAAAATTGGTTCAATAAACAAGTTCTAAATACCCTTATCCGAAGTATAATAGATGGAGCCTGGCCAATTCGAGTTGGAGAGATCCATATCCCCGGCATTATCGTACTCCACCTGCAGAAAGGACCCTCTGACTACTCCCTTCTGAAATACAAGGTAAGGAAACCTATGTTTGGGGTATAATGTCTCCTTACTGCTGGCTATAGCAGAATTCCAGAAACAGTCATGACTTCGAGTCGAGTAATGTTCGGGAGCCTTTTGTATAGAAAATGTGGATTTATGCAAGGCTAAGGAGAATTAAGATACCGTTGAATTCACGGCTAAGCATTTTTTTTTTTATAAACTTAGTAAAACAACTAAGGAGAGATGGAGTTGAAGGCTAAATGGAGGCATGAAATCTTACAAAGTTTGAGAAGGAAGGAAGGGGTACATGGTGGGATGATAGGATAGAAGGGGATTTCATTTGCTGGTGTTTCCTTGTCTAAATTTCCCTTTGAGGGTAGATAGAGTTAAATCTTGTCATGCATTTCCACAACCTCTGTTGAGATTCTTGGAGAACCTTTAAGGAGTTTTATAACCAGTGGAAGTATTCGATAAGGGAATCCAATATCCTTTACCTTTATATTCTGTGCTTCGATTTCTTAGGGCACTTGATAGGGTAAAGTGATGTTTGGAAATTGGAAGGTCTTGAGATTTAGAGGAACTACTCTACACTTTTCTCACTTATATTTACTGAAGGCATTATATTGATTTTAGAGGCAAAGCCGAGTTATGCTAAAAGCATTGCAGGCACCTTGTTGATCTTCTTTAATTGGTCAGGTCTTTGGGTTAATGTAAAGAGATCGTCCATTGTTTTCTACCCGATAGTTAGCAGAGACACTAGAAAACAAATAATATCTATAATGGGCATTCAGGAAGAAGAAAATCTATGGAAGTAGTTGGGCTTCCCTCTCAAAAGGATTAGAGTATCGGCGAAGCCATTTTAATTTCTTGCTGGAGAAATTTTAAAAGAAATTGAGTGGCTAGAAGGGAAGTAAGCATGGTGGGGAGATTAGTTCTTATGAAATCGGTTCTACGGTCTCAACCTATATACTATACGCAAGTGTTTAAGTTGCCAACAACAGTCAACAAAAAAAAAAAAAAAAAGAGGGATCAAATAATGCGAATTTTCTATTGCATGGAAGAAGCGTGAGTAAAAAGATCCATCGGTTGAAGTGGGAAAGACTTACTTCCCCAACAAAATCTGGTGGCTTGCAATTGAATGATTTGGCTACTAAAAATAGAGCTTGCGTTCTTAAAAGGTGTTGGGACTTTGGTCTGTATTATTGAAAGAAAAACATGAGCATTCACTCCAATATAATATCCTAATGTTGCATTTGATATACATGACCGCTAACAAACAATGCAGATAAATTGAGTATAAGGAACTCTTGGGGATTAGGATAAGGTGACCCTATATCTTCAATTCTCATGGACTATTATGGGTCGGTTTCCCTATCCACATATGAAGAAAGACATTACTTGTTCACTTAATAGCAGGGTTGATCTTGCTATAACAGGCGAACATGACTCGTGGCATGATAGGACTATAATATAAAATGAGTTTTGAAAGTGTCTAAGGCAATCACAAGGTATGTAGGCTGTCATGCAGTGCCATCTAGAAAGTTGAACAAGTCATTAGAAACTTTTATGGAATGGCTCTACCGAGAAAAAAAACAAGATACATTAGATAATTGGGTGAGAATTAATTCACCGAAAGACACAGGTGGCCTAGATGTAGTTAAACCTCCAAACAGAAAATAAAGCTGGTTCCATAAAAAATGTTGGGAATTCCAAGGCTCCTTTGGCTAACTTGCTAAACTCTAAATATGAGCATTTTCTCAATGGTAATCTCCTTGAATCTAAAATGTTTGCTTCTTCTATCTCAAATGGAAGCAAAAATTTGAGTTATGTATATACCTTTATCCATTGCAAATAGATGTACGGATTTTTACTTGGTTTTAATTTGATACTTTTAAACCCTTATTGCTCAAATTAATGGTGTATTTTTTTAAAGTGAGAGTCTAGGATTAGGAACCCCAATCGAAAGATCATGTCTAAAAATATCTTTAACCATCATAGATTTTAACTGATATGATTCGAACTTGAATGTGAGATTTATTTGCGTGAATATGCATTAAATTGTATCTCCAATGGACCACATTCCGATTGCATTTCCCAAAAAAATCACACAATATCTAAATTCAGAAATTCTAAAATTATCCCACTTGGTCCATTTATCCCAACATGAAACATAACAAGAAATAAAATATATGAACCATGACGATATGTTCTCTAATAACAAGTATTATCTTCCATGTATTACAATATATCAAGTCTTTCAATACTAGCTCTTAAACTTAATGAATAAACCGAATATTCATTCTAAGTCTAAACTTAATGACATTTCTTAAAATAAACAAAAAGACAAAATGTGTACACAAAGCCAAACAAGAAATATCAACTGAATTAGAGTTTCATTGAAACATCAAACGTATGTACAATGAAAGATTACATCATGAGACCAAATCCTATTCTTACTACATGATCCTTAAAATTCTTTGGTGATAACCTTTAGTTAAATGTTCAGCTATCATGATCTCAATGCTAATGTGCTTAATGATCACTTTCTTTTCCTTAACATGTTCTCTTATAACTAAGTACTTGATGTTGATATGCTTACTTCGATTATCATTTTTATTGTTCTTAGCCATAAATTACAGTAGTTGAGCTATCGCAGTACAATTTCAATGGCTTAGAAATAGAATAAATAATTATAAGTTTAGACATAAAACTCTTCAACCATATACCATGTGAGTAGCCTCAAAATAAGATACGAACTTAGCCTCTATAGTAGAAGTAGCAGTTAAGGTTTGCTTTGCACTCCTCTAAGACACGGCTCCACCGGCAAGCATGAAAATATAACTAGATGTTGATTTACGTGAATCAACACAACTAGCAAAGTCCACATCAGAATATCCAATGACATCTAGATTATCAATCTATTTGTCCATGAGCATGTAATCCTTTGTTCATTGAAGGTATCTCATTACCTTTTTTGTAACTCTCCAGTGGTTAATAGCTGGGTTACTCTGACATCTCCCCAGCGTCCTAATAGTAAATGCAATGCCAAGTCTAGTATAAACTTGAACATACATTAAGCTTTTAACGACTGGCATATATGAGATGTTTTTCATTTGTTCCTACTCGAGCTCATTTTTGGGGCATTAGCTTAAGGTCAATCTATCACCTTTCCTAATGGGTGCTACAGTTGGTAAACAATCCTTCATTCGAAATCTCTCTAAAACTTTGTTGGTATAAGTCTCTTGAGATAAACCTGAAATGCCTTAAGATCTTTCCCTATGAATCTTAATGCCAATGACATAAGATGCCTCATTTATATTCGTCATATCAAAGTTCCTCGAGAGGAATTGTTTTACCTCATATAGCAAGCCCTTATCATTGGTTGCAAGCAAAATATTATCTACATACAGCATAAGAAAACAAATTTTACTCCCACTGACCTTTTGGTATATGCATTGATCTATAATGTTCTCTTCAAAACCAAATGAAGTGATGACATCATGGAATTTCAAATACCACTAATGGGAGGCTTGTTTTAATCCATATATGGATTTAGTAAGCTTATAAACCAAATGCTTATCATTACTAATGGAGAATCCTTCAGGTTGTTTCATGTAAACCTCTTCTTCTAGATTACCATTAAGGAAGGTTGTTTTCACATCTATTTAGTGCAACTTTAAATCAAAATGTGCAACTAATGCCATAATTACACAAAGGGAATCCTTTTTAGATATAAGAGAACATGTCTCTGTGTAGTCGATTTCTTCCATCTGAGTGAATCCTTTAGTAACAAGTCTTGTTTTATATCTATTAACATTGCCTTGTGAGTCCTTCTTTGTTTTGAAGACCCATTTGCATCCAATGTTTTTTATACCATTAGGTAACTTGACCAGATTCCAGACTCTATTAGATGCCATCAAATCCATCTCTTCTTTCATAGCACTATACCACAAGTTCGAATTCTTAGAACTCATGGCTTGTGAAAACGTCTCAAGATCATTTCTTGCTTTAACATTATAGTTAGACTCTTATAGATACATAACATAGTCACTAGGAATTGCTGATTTGCTTACTTTAGTAGATCTTCTTAATGTTGCATCAACATTCTCTTGAGGAATACAATCATGTTGTTCAGCTGGTTGTTCAACAACTTTGGACATTTGTTGAACTTCAGCATCTACTGGATCAAGATCAACAGTTTGTGGTACCTCTAGGATTGGCTCTTAAACACGCATTTATGTTGGAGGCGTGTTGTTAACAGCAAAAATCAGCCCGCTACTTGAATTGGCATACAAAGCTTTTGTATGATCTTTCTTAGAACTAGGGCCTTGAGATTGATTGCTCACATTAATCAAGTCATTCTCAAGAAATTTTGCATTTCTTGATTCCACAAACTTAGTGCTATGAGATGGACAATAAATCGATATCTCTTAAACTTTTCAGCATATCCAATGAAATATCTACTAATAGTCCTTGGGTCCAACTTCTTCTCATATGGGTTGTAGACTCTTACTTCAGACGTACATCCCTAAACACGTACATGTTGCAGACTCAGTTTTCACCATTTGAATAACTTAAATGGCGTCTTTTCGACAACCTTGGTTAAAAATTAGTTCAATATATCTATAGCCATTTTAAGAGCTTTAGTTCATAATGAGTTAAGAAGTTTAGAGTTTGCAAGCATGCTTCACACCATGTCTAATAATGTTTGGTTTCTTCTTTTAGCTACTCCATTTTGATCTAGAGAGTCAGGTAAATTGTCTTGGGCAACAATCCCATTCTCTTGAAGAAACCTTGTAAATGGACTAGTCGCATGTCCACTCTTTGTATATCTACCATAGTACTCTTTTCCTCTATTGGATTTCACGATTTTTTTTCCACATTGTTTCTCTACTTCAACTTTAAACACTTTAAAAGCATCTAGCACTTCATTCTTGTTATTAAGCAAATAGAGATACATGTATCATGAGTAATCATTTATGAAAGAGACAAGATACCTATTATGATACGCATCCATGTTTGGACTATAAATGTTAGTATGTATGATTTCCAATAATTTAGAACTCTTCTTGAGACCTTTCTTTGACTTGTTAGTTTGTTTTCCCTTAATATATGTTATACAAGTCTCAAAGTTAGTGAAATCTAAAACACTAAGTATTCCATCATTCATTAACCTTTTTAATTCTATTAATGGAGATATGTCTTAATCTCTAATACCACAAAATAAAGGATTCTTCATTTATAACATATCATTTAGTGCCAACCTTTTTATAAACATGCATAATAGCATGGTTATCATCATTTTGTAAATTAAGTAGAAAAAGACCATTAGACAAAGTACCATATTCAATAATATCAGATTTATAAAATAAATTAAATTCATAGTACAAAAAGTTAAAGGAATAACTATTTGATATAAGTTTGGAAACTGATATTAAATTCTTAGAATAACTAGGGATGTAAAATGTCTTTTTTAAATTCAAAATGTAACCACTATTTAAAACTAAGTTACACGTTCCAATAGTCTCCACATGTGAGGGCATCTTATTTCCTGAATAGATGCTGAGCTAACTTCCCATTGGCTTTTGCAGGTCTTTTTAAGTCTTGTAATGAATTGGTTACATAAACTATAGAATCAGAATCAATCTACCATGTGTTATGATTAACATTAGTCATATTGGATTTCTAACAAACAAGTAAAATTGAGTAACTTTCTTATTGAGCCACTATATGAACTTAAAGTATTGTTTCTTCATGTATCCCTTCTTTTTACAGAATAAGTACATAACCTCCTTCTTTATGTCCTTTGTGTGAGGGATTTTCCCTTTCCCTTTGTCTTTAGCCTGATCCTTTCTATTATTCTTTCTATAAGTAGTTAAGTTCACCCTTTCCTTTTCCTTCTCCCCCATAAGTAGTCTACCCTTTTCTTGAACACACATGGATAAAAACTCATTGATTGACCATTTATCTTTATTCATGTTGTACGATATTTTAAATAGGCCATACTCCTGAGGCAAAGTGCAAAGGATGTAGTGAACTAAGAGGGATTCCGACAACTTAACTTCCAATGCCTTTAGTTGGGTTGCAATGTCCCTCATGCACATGATATGATCACACACACACTTAATGTCGGTAAGTTTCAAAGTTGAAAGCTCTATAATTAGGGTGCTAGCCATTGACTTTTTTGAAGTGGCAAACTACTCATCAATGACCTTAAGTAGATCTTAGACTCTTTGATAATACTCGATGGAGCCTCTTGTACTAGCAGAAATTTTAGTCTTTATGAACATAACTGATAAGCTATTAAATCGCTCTCATTTTTCATAAAAACTTATTGCATTTAGAGTGTTGGTTTCAGTTATTGCAGGAGGTTCTCTAGTTTCCTTATGGTATAATCAATGTCCATTCACCATAAATGAAAAAGAACTCTCTTCTTCCAAACCTTACAGTTATCCCCTTTAAGTTTAGGAACATCACATCGCATATAATAAAAATCGACAGGTTGAATTGCTGCAATAATTAAGTATACATGCTCATGTTACAAAATTTTTTTAGGCTAATTAAGATATGTCATGTTTTACCAATGTAAAATAATGCTGAAGTATGAATCTAGTGACATAAAACTTGCTTGTGGGTTAAAGTTCTAATTCAATTAGATTCATTGAAAGTCTCATGATAAAACTATCAAATCAAGTTTCCTAATCCTTGTGGGTAAATTAGAAAATATAATTTGATATTTTATCTTAATTAATCATACAAAATATAATAAAAATTCCTATAGGATAAGATCTATTATGTTGCATATAATTAATCATAATTAATGTTTATTTGCACGTGTGATCCCATCATCCTTAATATATACAGTTTTAATTAATTAAAGATATTGTAGCTACTTTTTAATTTATTGAAATTATATGGATTACTTAAACCTTAATTAAATCTTTAGGCCCAATTATTGCATAAAGCCATAAGCAATAACTTATGAACTTAACTCTAACATACTTATACTACCTAATCAATATTATATGTATAATGATAAATCATAAATCATATATGTAAACAAATAATAATATAAGCACATATCATGATCATTAAATTCATAAAGATCCAATAAGAATTAGTTATTTTAATAATTAACACAAACAATTTCAATGTGTAAAATTATTTAACTAAATGTTATCTCCATAATTAATAGTAAATTATGTAGATACATTAAAATTATGAAAATTTAATTTTCATCATGTGTCAGAAATCCTGGTTTAAAGCTCCTTAATTTTCATCATGTGTCAAAGAGGCTTAGCTTAGTTGGCAGAGTTTTACACCATCTATGGGAAAAGGCTTTAGCGGTCATGGGTTTGATCTAAAGTAGGTGCATTCTATGCATTCTTTTTCTTTTTAATCACGCGCATGCAATGCATGTGCTGCGCCTAGTGCTAGGCATGTGACGATGCATTTGCCGAGGAAGATTGAGCTTAGCTCAATTTATCAACTAGTGTACAGTAAGCTTCCAAAGCCCTCAATTCTAGACGCATGCAATTTTTTTTTTTTTTTTGTCAATCTCAGTTCAAATCTCTAGATTGGGCTCACAATATGGCATAATATTATGCTTCTTTTCCATCATTAGGAAGAGCAACATAAGAAAAAAACTATTTAATAAGATGACTTAAATATAAGTCGTCTTCAACTTTTAGTCAGGTCGTTACGATCCCATTTTGACTCGTAATATTTCAGTTGATTTGAACCTTAAAATTAACATTTTAAAGCCTAGAGTGCATGAAATTTGATTTTCTATCAATTTCTAATCTTATTAAGACTAAAAAATATTAAATTTAAACCAAACCGAAATAGAGTAAGGCAGAGGTATTAATAAAAAATTGCTCTGATACCAAAAATTACAACGTATAAAATATTTTTATCATGTTCAGTAACATAATGAACAATCAAGAATAGGAGTGGAAGCAAAAATTTTGATCATATACATACTTTCAACAATTGCAAATAAACACATGAATTTTTGCTTGGTTTCTAATTGGTAGTTCTAAGTCCTTACTCACTCAAATTGATGGTATATTTTTCTAAAATAGGAAAGTGGGATTAGGGACCTCATTGAAAGATCACGTCCAAATATATCCTTAACCATCATAGATTTTAACCGATGTAATTCAAGTTTGAATATGATATTTTCTCGCTTGGATACTTATTAAATCGTATCTCCAATGGACCACATTCTAATTGAATTTTCCAAAAAAATCACACAATATCCAGATCCAGAAATTCGGACAGATTGTGGGTGAACAATAGCGGATAAACAAGAACCGGTTTTGTCTAGTAATGTATAGCTTAAATACAAGCTTTAGGAAAACACAACCGGACTGGAGAGGGTCCCATTCGAAATTCAATGCAAGGTCCACTTCCTAGAAATGCTGATAAGTTGAAGGTGATTTCTGATATTCTGTGGAATGAAGATAGATAGGACGTCTTATCTCTACCATTTTCTGCAACACTTTCGGACCTTCACACATAGGCTATGATGGGTTATCGGCTGAAAAGTTGAGGAAGGTTGGTTTCTCCGCTGATGAACATCTCCCATGATGTCAATAAACAAACAAGAATGCATCTCATACCTTAAGAGTGTCCAGAAGTTACATCATTCCTTCAAAGCATTCAACCTTCAGAATCTCCTTCGGATCTAACCGAATGAATAAAATCAAATAGCATTTTCAAAAGGAAATACCAATCTTTGTTTTTGCCTTGTGGACCGTATGGACAGACAGAAATTATAAAATATTCAATGACCAATAACAAAACATTTTTGCAGCAACTTGTGAACTGAGATGCGAGGGAATACTGGGTTCTATCATCGGAGGAAGATGTCATTGTTCTTGAGACATTAATCTTCAGTTATTTGGAATCCATCAAATTGGTTTAAGCTGAATGTGGACGGTTCTTACTTTTTCAATCCGGATTTGCGATTACTCGGGGAAGTGGCTAGAGACAGGCAATGGAGATGGATTTTTGGTTTTTGCATGAAAATAGGAAAGTTTGATATTGTGGCAGCTGAAATCTGAGCGATATGCTAAGGGATAGATTATTTTCTAAAGATGGGAATTGAAAGACAAAATAAATTCGGATTCAACTATGGCTATTTCCTTATTAAATTCTCCAGCCACTTGCAAATGTCAATTCTCAAATGCCATTCATGCTTGTAGGAAAAGCTATCCTAGCTGTAGGAAGCTGATTTGCACCATGTAACCCAAGTGAGTAATGAAGTTGCTCACAGATTGGCAAGAGAACAAAGAAGGTGCTTTTAGGGCGTTGCTATCATGAACCCTAAATTTTAACCGTCAAACCATAATTATGCTACATATGTTAACGATTTGATAATACAAAGCACAAGCCATAGCTAACGTCATGACATTGTAACATTAATGTAAGAGGATTGTAATGAAACAATTCATATGTTTGACCTTTTACGCTAATGCAGTAGACTGTTATAACAGTACTGGAGTGTTTGATGAAGAAAGAACAACTCAACTTTATTCAGGTGCCATATCAAATATATATAGCCAGCTTACAGAACAGGAAAATATCTAAAAGACAACAGCTTAACAAATTAATTTGCTGATTTCCAGCAACTACCCAAAAATACGGAAACAGAACTCTAGTAAAATTAGGAGACTTATTCAAAGCTAACAACCTCCAATATTCTAGTAACAACTGGAGACTTATTCAAAACATATCTAATATTCCTACCCTTAAATTGAATTATCACACATATTCAGTTTACATTTGCGACGACTCCTAACTTCCTTCTCATTTGAACAAAGTCTTCTAACTTGAGTGCCTTTGTCATGACATCAGCTACTTGTTCTTGTGAACTACAATGTTTCAACTCAACTGTTTCATTCTTTGTAAGATCCCTTAGAAGATGAAAACGTACATCAATGTGTTTACTCCTTCCATGCATAACTGGATTCTTTGACAACTTTATGGTAGAACTATTGTCACAGTAGATAACTGTGGGGCTTGTTTGATTTCTTCCCACTGCCTCAAGTATTCGTCTAATCCACACAGCCTGATAAGAACTTGTGGCTGCTGCTATAAATTCTGCTTCAGTTGTTGATAGACTCACCACTGGTTGCTTCTTCGAACTCCATGAGATAGCAGCTTCACTCATTATGAAAACATAGCCTGATGTGCTTTTTCTGTCTTCAATGTCATTAGCATAGTCACTATCCGTATAACCGATCAGATCTTTTCCTCCATTTCTTTGATAGAATAATCCAAATTCACAAGTTCCTTTGAGATAGCGTATGATTCGTTTTACTGCTTGAAAATGAAGCTCCTTTGGATTTTCCATAAACCGGCTAACTTGACTCACACTGAACATGATGTCTGGTCGTGTGGCCGTTGTGTACATTAAACTGCCGACCATCTGCTTGTAGAGTGTTTTATTGACTCCTTTTCCATCTTCATCCTTGCCTAATTTACATCCTGGAACCATCGGATTATGAGAAGAATTTGAATTGCTCATTCCAAATCTCTCTAGAAGATCTGTCACGTACTTCTTTTGACACACAAAAATACCATCAGCTTTCTGTGTAGCTTCAAGTCCGAGAAAGAATTTTATTTTTCCCATGTCAGTCATTGCGAATTCCGACTGCATTGATTTCTTGAACTCCATCATCAACTCGTCATCATTCCCAGTATAAATCAAATCATCCACATACAAGCTTACCACCATAATATTGTTCTCCTCCACCTTAGTGAATAAAGTAGGTTCATACTCACATTTTTCAAATCCATGGCTTAGAAAATAGCTTTCAATGCGACTGTACCAAGCCCGGGGGGCTTGTTTTAAGCCATATAGAGCACGATTCAGCTTGTAGACTTTGCCTTCTTCTCCCCTTTTCTCGAACCCTTATGGTTGTTCAACAAAGACATCTTCAGTTAATTCCCCATGCAAGAAGGTAGATTTAACATCCAACTGGTAGATGGACCATCCATGATGAGCAGCAACAGCAATAACCAATCGGATTGTCTCCATGCGAGCTACAGGAGCGAACACTTCCTTGTAATCTACTCTATATTCTTGAGTATATCCCCGAACCACCAATCGTGCTTTATACTTACTGACCTCTCCTTTCTCATCACGCTTAGTTTTGAAGATCCATTTAACCCCAATCTTTTTAGCACCCCCTGGAAGCTCAGTTAAATACCATGTTCCATTTCTTTCTATAGCTTCAATTTCTTCTTTCATGGCTTTTCTCCAAATTGGATCTTTTTCTGCTTCATCATAGTGGATAGGATCATTTCCGCTGTTGATAGTAAGATGTGACTCAAAATCATCATCAGATAACCCTTCACCCGTTACATAATCTTGCATCCAAGAAGGTTGAGTGTGTTGCCTTCTTGGAAGTTGTTGTTCACTAGCTTCTTCTTGTCGAGTCACTTCATCTTGTTGTGTAGATCCTTCTTCATCTTCTTCTATTTCTTCCACCTGATCATTGTCCACTTCAGCGTCACTTTCATTGTCATTCCAATCCAATTCGGATTGAATTGAACTTCTGAATTCTTCTCCCCAATTCCAACATCCATCCTCTTCAAATTTAACATCCCGACTAACAATTATCTTTCTATCAATGGGATTATAGAGTCGATACGCCTTTGATTCTTCACTAACTCCCAATAAAACGCAAGTTACACTACGTTTATCCAATTTATTTCAAGAGTTATGTCCCACATGCACATGAGCCACACAACCAAAGACTTTAAAATACCCAACAGAAGGTTTTTCCCCACTCCAAGCTTCCTCTGGTGTTTTATTCTGAACTGCCAATGTCGGACTTCTATTGAGAACATGAACTGCCCAATTAACAGCTTCTGGCCAAAAACTCTTTGGGATATTTTTTTGCAATCATCATGCTCCGAACCATATTCATAATGGTACGATTCTTTCGCTTAGCGACACCATTTTGCTGAGGCGAATACGGAGCAGTAAGCTGCCTTTTTATCCCATTTTCTGCACAAGAATTTGAGAATTCTGACGAAGTAAATTCGCCTCTACGATCTGTACGAAGACCCTTAATTTGCAGACCCACCTTACGTTCAGCCTTGGCTTTAAATTCTTTGAAGAACTTAAATGCTTCTGATTTCTCATGCAAAAAATAGATCCATGTCTTTCGAGTACAGTCATCAATAAAGGAAAGGAAGTACCTTTTATTGCTGTTGGAAATCGGCTGAATAGGACCACACAGATTGGAATGAATCAATTGTAACGACAACTCAGCTCTCCAAGCACTCTTCTTAGGGGATGGATCTCGTTGTTGCTTCCCATTCAGGCAATCCTTGCACACTCTTGATGGTTTTATCAATTGCGGCAAACCCACTACCATCTCTTTTTGCTGCAAGGTGTTGAGTCCATTGAAACTCAAATGACCATAGCGACAATGCCATAATTGACCAACTTCTTCAGCTATTGTATTGAAGCAAGTTGTACCAGATGCTAGAGACACTGCTGCAATTTTGAACATGCGATTGGAGGACATCGCAGATTTCATGATAACATCCCTTTCAGGATGATAAACCTTGCAACTGTTGTGTTGAATAAGAACAGCTAAACCCTTCTCTTGAAGCTGTCCAACACTTAGCAAATTATTTTTCAAATCAAGCACATAAAAAACTTCAGTTATTACCTGTATTTGGTTGTTAATTTGCAGCCACACGTTTCCTTTTCCTTTCACCACCAAGATTGCATTATTGCCTAGCTTTACATTGTCTGCAAATCGCTCATTGAGGTCTGCAAAATATTCTTTTCTATTGCACATATGATTGCTACAACCAGAATCTAGAAACCAATCATCACTCTAGAGTTGTTCATCTCCAACCCGAGCCATAAGCAACATTTCTTTAGAAATCTCCGTATGGTTGCTTACTTTACTTTGACATTCCCACTGGAAGTGCCCTAGTTTGTGACAATTGAAGCACTCAACAGTAGATTTGTCAAAGTTTGCCCTTCCTCATCCTCGACCTCGTCCTCGATAGCCACTACGACCTCTTCCTTGATTAGAAGATTCTCCATAAGTCACCTTCAAAGCTTGTTCCTCTTCTGGGCTAATCATCCTTTGCTCATGCACTAGCAAACTGCTTTGCAATTCATCTATAGACAGCCTGCTAGTATCTTGTGCCTCCTCAATTGAACAGACCATGTAGTTGAATTTCGGAGTCATAGATCGCAATATTTTTTCACTACTTCTGCGTCACTTTTGTTTTCACCATTTGCCTTCATCTTGTTCGCAATCATAAGTGTACGTGCAAAGTAATCATTCACAGTCTCTCCAGCCTTCATATGGAGTGTCTCAAATTCCTTCCTCAATGCCTACAATTGAGCTTGCTTAACCCGCGTCGATCCTTGGTACTTTTTCTTCATAGAGTCCCATATGTCCTTAGCAGTGTCTTTCTTGAGAATCGTCTCAAGAATGGAACGATCCAAGGCTTGAAAAAGATAATTCTTTGCTTTCAAGTCCTTAAGCTTCTGTTCATCAATTTGACGCTGCTGCGCCTCAGTTGGTGTTGTTCTAGCAGATGCAACAGAAATTCCAGTTTCCACCAAACTCTAATATTCTTTTGAACGTAAGAAATTCTCCATCAACATTGCCCAATGATCATAGTGACCATCGAACTTAGGAATTGAAGGTTGCACAAAAGTATTTTCTGTTACCATCACTTCCTGTCTCTCTTACAATTTAGCTAGCTTCAGCTATGCTTTATCAGGCTTATGAGTGGCTCTGATACTGGATTGTTATAACTGTACTGGAGTGTTTGATGAAGAAAGAACAACTCAACTTTATTCAGGTGCCATATCAAATATATATAGCCAGCTTACAGAACAGGAAAATATCTAAAAGACAACAGCTTAACAAATTAATTTGCTGATTTCCAGCAACTACCCAAAAATACGGAAACAGAACTCTAATAAAACTAGGAGATTTATTCAAAGCTAACAACCTCCAATATTCTAGTAACAGCTGGAGACTTATTCAAAACATATCTAATATAGACTTTGCAGCACCTTATTTGTAGATGCAGGAAAAGGAGGAAAAAGATCTCTTTTGTTTAGTTTGTCCTAAAGATGCTTTACTTTTGTTAAATAGGGACTTGTCAAATTATGCTTATCTATGGTAGAGAAACGCTCCTCCTGTGCATGTAAAAGGCAATAAGCTCTCTAGTATTTCAAAAGTAGTTAATCTGCCATTCTAGATGTTTTCTTATTTTATACCTAGTATAATATATTACCTTTCATGGAAAAACTTAATTTCCACACTCAGCTCAATAGAAAATTTTGTTGTAAGGTAAGAATAACTGGGTTTTGAGTCTTTAACAACATTGTTGCCATTCGGGGAAGTGGAAGGAAACAAATGGATGGAGATTAAGAGGAAGTGATTGAAACCATTAAATGGTTTTTTCTTAAAAAAAAATGGAGAGAAATAGATGGAATGAATTATGGTAATTTGTTTTTCCTTAAAGTAGAATTTGAAAGAAAAATAAAAGTTCTTTTAGTTTAATGAAAATCTCATTAATTTTTTTTTAATATCAATTAAATAACCAAAATGAAGTTTTTCTTTTTCTTTTTTAAATTTCCAATCCAAACAAATGGTAAAACTTATATTTCCTTTTTTTTTTTTTTCCTATCCATTCCTACCAACAAGCATAATTTAAATATATCTCGAATGAAAAATGTTAAATTATCAAATCACAATGATATTCTTCGAGTTCGAGCAAAGTAAAGGAGTTAAGTGATATTCGGAGAAATAAACTCAGATTCCACATAAACGTCTTGGAGAGCGTGACTCTCAGATTTTTGTTGCAAATTTGAGTTCTTCTAAATTTTATTATACTTTGTCCTATATTGGTTGAATAGGAAACGAAATGGAAGGTAGACCATACAACGTTGTTTACGAGACCCATTTTTTCTAATGCCTGTCATCTTCATATTCATTTGAACAGCTTTTGGTAAATTCCAAACTGTCGATATGTCTTACTTGGTAAAATCCGAGCAGCCTTGAGTGCCAGAAAAAAGGGGGAAATCCTGTAGCCTTTACAATGAAACTAAAATACGGAACAGAATAATTGATAACAAAGAAAAATATATTTCTTCATTATAGTAACTCCGAGTACAAATCAAAATTTGTTATTTGAACAGTGATTCAACCCCAGTTTCTCTTGCAGCAAATCCTTACTTTCATGGGCCAACAACATAGGCTATATTTATATTTATGCATTACAGAATATTAGTATCATGCAGCAATCGCTCAAGTTTAGGCCATCACTTCAATAGTCAAATTGGAGATGGTGCAGGGGATGGAGCATTGGAGAATAGACTGGAGAACATTTTGTTCGCCAGCACCGCATTCGCAGCATCTGAGGGATGGAAAGCGTCCCAGAACACGTAGTCCTTTCGGTTGTTGCACAGCTTCGAGTTAGGCAAGCACAGTCCGCCAATAGATGTGTCCACGTTGCAACATGAAGTATTGGAGATTTTGAAACCTGTAGGAAGTAATGTACAAGAAGTTTAGTTGAGGATTGATATGGTATTAGCCAATTTGGTGTGTTTGTTTCGGGAAATTTGGATTTCTTTTGACATTTGTTATAATCAATACTTTGGTTATGTTAAATATTATTCTTGTAATCTCAAGATATTGTAATGATTAGCAGATTTTAGAGGCTATTAGTGGATATGGTTAATAAACACGAAAAATAAGAAAAATGGTTTTTTTTTTTTTTTGAAGGAAAATTCTCCATTTTTTTTTCCATTTCTAATTGTCTTTTGCATGATGGTTGACTACTAATAGCCAGTAGCAACCTTAACGTTGATATTATGATAATATTGCACAAATGTAAAACTTTCGCTGTAATAAAACATTATGATAAAAAGCAAGTTTACCGTAGGTTGTGGGGTTATTAATGAGGTCAAGAACTGCAGGATATGTATCAGCAAACGTGAAGCGCGCGCCTGGAAGTTGGCTGTTTTGGGAGCTAAGTAGCCTTTGCACCCTGCCATTGAACTCAAGTACCCATTTATTGACTCGCTTGAGGCACTTGCCTCCTTTTGATTTCACTCTCTGAGAAGGAATGCAGCCAAGGGGTCCGACGCCATTGAACACTATCTTTCGTGCACCCAATTGGTAGAGCCTCTGGCAAAGAGCACATCCAACATTAGATTTAAAAATACGATCAGAGCATTCAGTAGTCGAACAGTTACCCTTGTTTTTAGTTTGTCCCTACAAGAATTGCCTAGACGAAATCGTTGTGTTGGATGGATATCACGAGTCCTCAATCATGACCATTCCTGTCTCCAATCATTAGTGGTTGAGACAGAAACATAGGCATGATAGTGGACAGGTGAGTTTTATTCCACCGAACCCCGTCTTATACATTTACATTTGCAAAATCAAGATGGTTAATCAGCTTACCCTAAGTTGAAGATCCAAGGTTGTCATTAGGAGATCCACAAAGTCATCGTGTGTGTATTGCATACCATCTGCCATAAAAGGCTGTAGGAAGTTGTTAACATAGTCGTTGCTACCTGAAATAGAGTAACTCGGTGTGTTAGGAAGAGGTGACATATTATGTGATGGTGAATAAGATGACTTGTATAGTTATATGCTTCTTTAGAAAAAATCTAACTCAAGAATGGCTAATTTGGTAAAATGCTTATACTAATAGGGTTTTTATAAACTTGATCACAAACTACATGATATATGACATGTAACTAATATGTGGCAAAAGAACTGACCATAAGTATTGATGAACATGTCACATGTTGATGGGAGGATCCCTTCATCTGTGAATTTTATTTATTTCTTGATGAGATTTATTAATGCAAAGGAATTTGAAGTCTCGTGCATGGAAAAATGGGATGCATGTATGCCCTACTTTCTTATATATATATATATATATATATATAAATGAATGAAAGATATAACTATTTCTGTGTACAACTACCCTATCTACTTTTTATTTTTCCCAATGACAGTGACTAGTGAAGTGCCATATTACCCAAGCCAATAAGGAATATAGCTCTATTGCACAGCTTGTTTGCAGCTTCCTCTCCAATTTTAGCCTTAATTACTTTCTTTGTCTTGTCGAAGTATGATATTTGATCATCAAAGGACAATCTCTGAATCTGCAATGAAGTAAAACAGCACAGAAACCAATGAAATAACCATAAAATTGGTATCAAAACTATACGCCAGTCAGGCATGTGAAGAACTTCAGTAAAGGAACACGGTAGGCTGCATACAAAATAGACACCAGTGTCGTTGAGGATTCCTGCTCCACCCGAAGCATAATTGATGCCTTGAAGAATTTTATCGCTGGTCATAGAGAGGGATAAGTATGGTGGGGGTGATGGAATCCCAAGCTTAGCAGCTGCAAAGCATAGCACAGATTGAAAGGAAGATATTAACCTATAAACATAGGACAGCAACAACATAAGACTTGATTTAAAGACTATTTATAGACGATTGCATTACATATTATATCTGCTATAGTCCTCCCATTTGTGAACCTTCCTGTTGCCTGTCCACCTTCATAATCAATTCCATACCAAGGGTAGTTAGCCTTGGCAAGCGATTGCAGATAATTGTTGTTTCCAACTTCCGCCAAGGAATCGCCGAAGATAAATGTGACGGGGGCTTCAGATGCAGCATTAGCCATGGAAGCTAGCATGAAAAAACAGACTAGGATTCTCGATCTCTCCATTTTTTTCAACTTGAACGATAGTTGTTGTGATTCTAGCTAGGAAAAAAGTGAACTGGATTTATAACAGTGTCGAAGGCAATGCAGGGTAAACTTTAGTCATGCCCATTTCTCCAAGTTTAAGCATATTAGGTGATATTTTCAAACACTATTAAAGATAAGTAATCAATGGAGCTAAATGATAGCTTAAGAAACCTTAATATGCCGATATAATTATCAAAGCTTTCACGGATAATCCGCACAATATATCTCCCTATAAGAAAATCGGCAAGCGCAGGACTACAAGGTAGTTGTTAGTCTCAACCAGCAGTTGGCCTAACTCAATGCTCACTCAAGTCAGCACAGGTGAATCCGTTAGGCCTTTCTTGCCTTCTCGTTGAAAAGGCAACAATAGTCCTAGAGCAAAATCCTTAAGCCACGGCATCCTTGCAAATGTTTTCATGTTGGAGAATATTTTTATTGGACTGTGTCTGCTGAATTTGTGCTACTATTTGCCTCCACGTCCACAGATGGAGCTCATGAAGAACAGGAGTAGCTCTCTTTTGCATGTATCCCATATTATTTTATTTAGCAAGTTGAAAGTATAATTTAAAAAAGCCGACACTTTAACAGTATATTCATTTTTTTTTTCGGATTCACGTAAAGCTAGTCTCGCCATGAATAGTGTTATGTTATCTACCAGTCTAGTTGCTAATTTTTAAAAAGTTGAGTGAGTGAGGATTGGGGAAAAGGAAAAAAGATATGTTTTTTTATATAAAAACATTTTCATAAATACAACTTAAAATTAGCAACTCTCAAAAGTACTCTAAAGATTTCAAATAGGTCTAAAATCGTATTTTCAATACATAATTTTAATGACAATTAAATGATTTAAACTGGTATCCCTTTTCTTGAAGAGGTTGTTCCCACTTCCCAACCACTAAACTACTACAACTTCTTCAATAATTTCATGTGATAAGGGCATTTAATATTTGAATTTTTACAAAAGAAATTCAATTTTTTTTTGCCAAGCCTTTTTGTTTTCATAATTAAATATAATAAAGGGGTATTGAAGAAAAAGAACCAAATAAACCTTAACACCAAGCATACTGTTTCTGGGTGTTGAAGAACAAAGTCTGGGTTAAGGTTAATCATAAAAAGAAGAAAAGTTGATTTTTATTACATATAGGGATAAGAAATCAGGACAATGTGCACTGCCGTAGATATATAATCAATGGAGGAAAGGAGAATATAATGATGATGAAGAGTCGCATGACATTGTTATTTAGTTCTCTTAGAGGTGCCTATTTATGTCTATACAATGGGGCATGTTTCAGGAACCTGGATATCCAATTTCTTGAATCTATGTCATATGTATATATTATTTTCTTTTACTTTCAGAAAAGTTTTAAATGTTTTGACATATTTTTTACCGAAATCTTTTACTTTGAGCATGGCAGATTAAAGATTCTTGTTCCAATCATAGTGGTTGCGCTGTTGATTCTTATATGGTGATGTTTTGGTTTCTAAAATTTATTTGGAGGTTGGTGTAGGGGAAAATAATTTTTTTTTTTATTTTATTGGTAAAAATCTAAACATCTCTTATTGCATAAAACTAATGAGAAAGTTGTATTAGCTTAGTGGTTTGGAGCTACCACTTTGAGAATATTCTGTACTCGCCATCGACTATCCAAGGTTAGAAAAATAAAAGGGTTAAATCAAATAGGTGGAATGGCTCTAACCAAACCATTGGTCAAAAATGGAAAAACCGATACTTTAGGGTATGGAAACTGTCGATTATAATTTTTTATTTTCCATTCCTAACCCAATTTATATTAGACCCTATGCTCATCTAATATATATCATTGACTTGAATTAGGAATTTCCTTTTATTTTAAAGTCGTCATCCAACTGTGGTTGGGAAAGATTGAATTAGGACTAATTGAGTAGATTAATCTTAATTTGGACCACTAGTCAGCGATATTTCCTCTTTTTGTTTTTGTGAAAGAGGAAATGGAAAACCAGAGTTTCTAGATTCGGATATTAACCTATTAAAACCTTAAAGTTACCACTCTATTCTCATGAAATCTAAATCTTAGCCTAATGTTTTTTATTTTTTTTGTTATCTTTTTATTTTGTTCTTGAATAACTTATTAAAAAAAATGATTTTTTTATTCTTTTTAGAGTTGCCCTAAACGAATGCCTACGTACCTGCTACTCAGGATCAAACGGGTCGTAGTTCACTTTTCCTAAAAAAACTTTAATGTGTTTGTTAATTTTACTTATGAAATTACTTTTGATTTACGTTTCTATCATTTTAGTATTTTTCTTAAAAAAATCTAACCCTAAGCTTGATCATTTGATTTTTTAAAAAATAATGATTTTAAGGAAAAAAATTTTGGATTTATTATTAAAAAATATTTTTCTAAGTGATAAAAATGTATTTCTCTATTTTTAACCTACCTCTAATATTATTGTTTGTTTCTTATTAATTTTTCTAATTATTATTATTTTTTATTAACTTTTATTAATTTCTATTAATTAAAAAAAATTTCTCTTATATTATTTATCTACCCTAAACTAAAAATCTAAATTTTATTATTTTTTTCTAATATATCTGATGCGGACACGGGCTGATACACGGGTTGTTACACGGTCATGTATCATGTCAAGGGAACTTCTAGAAAAGCACACGGCTTCATACACGGTCAGGAGGTACGACCGTGTGAGAAACTTGGATGATTTCCAGAAACGTACACGGTCTCTTACACGGCTTTCACGGCCAGGAGACACGGCCGTGTATTATGCCAGAAATATACCCAGAAGCATACACGGCTTTGAGGCACGACCGTGTATACGACAGAGGACGGACGTGTATACTTATATTTATTTTCACGTGTACATCTATATTTTCTTTTTCTTTTTTACGTATTTTCCAGAGGGGTATATATATAGTTGTTAGGTTATTGTAGGGTTATGTTTTCTTCATTATTGAAATACACTTTTTAGAGACGAGTTTCTCTGTTTATCGATTGTGCACAATCGAGAATTCTCCAAGGAATAATTCATCTTTATTCTTTGTTGTTTGCGAGACCAATCCTAGAATCGGGTTTGTTTTGTTTACGCTTTCCGCGCTGCGTTAGTTGGTATCAGAGCAAGGTAATTTCCTGTGGAGATGTCAACTCATCAAGGTGATGACGGCGGTCGTGTTCTTGACGGTGTTCAAGATGCGAGATCACAAGGAAACCAGCAATGGGTTCCAAGGTCAGAGTTTGACGCAATGCATCAGAAGGTCGAGCATATGGAATGGCGCCTTGATGAACTGATCGAGCGTTTCGACGCCTTAGCAGTAGACCCCAATAGGGTTGGGGGTGTTGAGAGGAATCCACCATGAGCAGCTGATGTCTACAGTGGACATATGGTCCGACCTGTCGTCGAGAACAGGTAGGGACAGGTAGAGGATGAAGATTCCAGCGATGAGAGCGATGACCCGTATGGGGGTATACCACAGCGAGGGCGTGGTGGTAGAGGCGGTGGTTGTCGGCCGGTTCAGCACGGAAACAATCATAGAGATGGTGATTATCAGAGAAACCGTGGCGGGTATGATCAAGGAGACAGAGGAGATTACCGCCTGAAGGTCGATATTCCGTGGTTTGATTGTAGCCTTAATATTGAAGGTTTCCTAGATTGGATTGCCAAAGTAGATCGGTTTTTCGACTACATGGAAATTCCAAAAGACCGTCGAGTGAGGTTGGTGGCATGTAGACTGAAGAGTGGGGCCTCGGCATGGTGGGAGAGGTTGTAGAATAAGAGATAGAGAGAGGGTAAGCATCCGGTGAGAACGTGGTATTGAATGAAGCAATTGTTGCAACACAATTTCCTCCTGCTGGACTATGAGCAGATGTTGTACCAACAATATCAGCAGCGCCGTCAGGGGCAATGGTCAGTACATGAGTATACTGCCGAGTTCATGAGACTCGCTGAATTGAATGACTTGAGGGAGAGTGAAGGCCAGCAAGTAGCACGATACGTAGAAGTCTTGAAGCTCTAAATCAAGGACAAAATTGGGGTTACAATGGTGAGGAACCTGGTGGAAGCGAAGAATTTGGCCCTACGAGCTGAGTTAATGTTGCAGGAGCAGAGTAGTAGATATAGAGGGGGGGAAAAGGGATACGTCGGTGAAGCTGTAGGTAGCGGTAGTAAGTCGGGATTTGAGAAAAGTAAAAGTGTTGCACACAAACCTAGTGATGACAGTGCTAAGAAAAAAGAAAAGAGTGAGGGGAAGAAACCGATGGAACCTAAGGGAACCTAGAGGCATAGTAACCCTTATGCCAAGCTTATTTTGGGTAAGTATTTCCGATGTAATCAACCGGGTCATAGGTCAAATGAATGTCCTGTTAGGAGAAGTGTAAACATCCTTGATAGGGGGGATGATGAGGAGATTTGTTGTGAACTTGATGGAGAGAAAGTATACTATGAGGAGGAGGAAGAGGCAACAGAACCAACCTATGTGATTCGGCGGATGATGTTAACCCCGAAACAAGAAGAGATCACACAACGACACCAGTTGTTTCACACGAGATGTACTATTAATGGGAAGGTGTTTGAACTAATAGTAGATAGAGGGAGTTGTGAAAACATCATAGGAAGAGAAGTGGTGAAGCAGTTGTAGCTACCTATCGAAAAACACCCAAATCCGTACACTATAGGGTGGATCAAAGCTGCCGAGAGGATTGAAGTAAAGGAAAGATGTAGGGTACCATTCTCAATAGGGAAATACCGCGATGAAGCCTTTTGTGATATTGTAGACATGGATGCCTATCATATCTTATTTGGTAGGCCATGGCAGTTTGATGTAAATGCACAACACACGAGAAAGGAGAATGTGTATAGACTGGAGAAAGGGGGTGTGAGGTACACATTGTTGCCGTTGAAGAAGGAAGGATGCTCAAAGGAGAAGAGGGCAGAAAGTCGTTTGTTCCTAATCGTCACCCAATCAGAGAAAGACTTAGTGGAAGATTTAAAGGAGTTACGGGTGGTCCATGCTCTTATAGTAAAAGATGCGACGGCTGGAGGAAATGAAGTTAGTATGGAAATACCCGAAGTAGTAAAGAGTTTACTGTGGGAGTTAAAGGAGGTGGCTCCTGATGATCTACCTGAGGGTTTACTGCAATTGAGAGACATCCAACATCAAATAGACCTGGTGCCTGGAGCAAGTCTCCCAAACTTACCACACTATAGGATGAGCCCTAAGGAAACTGAGATTCTGCAAGATTAGGTCCAAGAGCTTTTAGACAAGGGGTTTATCCGGGACAGCCTGAGTCCGTGTGCGGTCCCAGCATTGTTGACTCCTAAGAAAGATGGGAGCTAGATGATGTGTGTTGATAGTAGGGCTATCAATAAGATCACCATAGGATACAAATTTCCCATCCCACGCATCGAGGATATGTTGGATCTGTTGAGCGGAGCCACTATCTTCTCCAAAATAGATCTGAGGAGTGGATACCACTGGATTTGGATCCGCCCTGGAGACGAATGGAAGACGACATTCAAAATAAAGGAGGGGTTGTATGAATAGCTGGTGATGCCGTTTGGTCTCAGTAACGCACCAAGCACCTTCATGAGAGTGATGAACCGGGTATTAAAGCCCTTTAATGGTCGCTTTATTATCTTATATTTTGATGATATCTTGGTGTTCAGTAAATCTGAGGACGAACATCTTGAACATTTGAGATGTATTTTGTCTGTACTGAAAGAGAATAAACTGTTTGCCAATCTAAAGAAATGCACATTCTTGTCAAAACGACTATTGTTCCTTAGGTTCATAGTCAGCAGTGAAGGGGTGATGGTGGATGATGAAAAGGTGAAAGTGATTAGAGAATGGCCTACTCTAAGAACCGTTACTGAGTTGAAGAGCTTTCTCAGCTTGGCTAGCTTCTATAGGAGATTTATTAAACACTTCAGTACAGTTGCTACCCCCTTAACTGAATGTTTGAAGAAAGGGAAATTCTGATGGGGCGAAGAGGCTGAAGTAAGCTTTATAGACCTGAAAAGACGATTGTGTAGCGCCCCTATATTAGCGCTACCAGATTTTGACAGGTTATTTGAGGTAGATTGCGACGCCAGTGGAGTTGGGATCGGGGCGGTACTGTCACAGGAGAAAAGACCAATAGCATTTTATAGCAAAAAGTTGTGTGAAGCCAGGAAAAATTGGTCTACATATGATAAGGAGTTCTATCTCATGGTAAGAGCTCTTAAAGTATGGGAACACTATTTGGTTGGAAAGGAGTTCATCTTGTATTTGGATTGCGGGGCTCTTAAACACCTAAGCGGCCAAACCCGGATAAGTAAGGACATGCATGCTAGGTGGATTGAGTTTTTATAAAGGTTTCCTTTCAGATTGATGCACAAGTCGGGTGTGCAAAACAAGGTAGTGGATGCCCTGAGTAGAAGAGCTGAAGTCCTACTTACTCTGAGTGCGGACATTGTCGGATTTGAAAGGCTAAAAGAGCTATACGAAGGGGATGGGGACTTTAAAGAAACGTGGAATAAATGTGCCAACAGGGAACCTTGTGACGACTACCATATTCACGATGGATACTTAATGAAAGGGAATCAGTTGTGCATCCCTGAGTCGTCCTTACGGGAAAAACTTATCCGAGACCTACACGATGGTGGATTGGCAGGACATATGGGCAGAGATAAGACCCTAGCTGCAATTGCTGAAAGGTATTTTTGGCCTCGGTTAAGGAGGGATGTGTTTAGAATTGTGGAAAGGTGTTATATTTGCCAAGTGTAGAAGGGGCAACCCCAGAATAATGGCCTATATACTCCTCTCCCTGTGCCGGCGAACATTTGGGAGGACCTGTCGATGGACTTTGTACTTGGTTTGCCTCGTACCCAACGAGGCGCTGACTCTGTTTTTGTTGTAGTTGACAGGTTTTCCAAGATGGCGCACTTTATCCCTTGCAGAAAGACCACTGATGTACGGGCAATCGCATAACTATTCTTTAAGAAAGTGGTGCGCCTACATGGGGTCCCAAAGTCCATTACCTCCGACAGAGATAGCAAGTTCCTTAGCCACTTTTGGAGGACTCTCTGGTATATGTTTGACTTATCTCTGAATTACAGCAGCACAACTCATCCTCAAACCGATGGTCAAATGGAGGTAACCAATCGAACCCTTGAAAACCTCATTAGAAGCATTTTCCATGAGAAGCCAGGGCAGTGGGATCAAGCGTTGGCTCAAGCTGAATTCTCTTATAATAGTTCCGTCCACCGAACTATTGGAAGATCACCGTTCTCAGTGGTATACACCAAAACGCCACAACACGCGTTGGACCTGATCAAATTACCTAAGGGCATGGTGGGTGACGTTGCTGCTAAGCATATGGCGGAACAATGCCAAACCACCACAGCGGAAGTCAGGCGGAAGATAGAGGAAGCCAATACCCGATATTAAGGGGCTACAGATAAGCATAGATGAAAGAAACTGTTTGACGTGGGTGATCAGGTAATGGTTTACCTTCGGAAAGAGCGTTTCCCTGCAGGCAGATACGGGAAACTCCAACCAAAGAAATATGGGCCTTATGAAGTAGTGCGCATGATAAACGACAACGCGTACATTGTACGGCTTCCCGAAGATATGAACATTTCCTACACTTTTAATGTGGCGGATTTATCTCTTTTCCACCCTGATGACACACCGTTATATCCTAACGAGAACTCGGGGTCGAGTTCTTCATTGGTGGGAGAGAATGATGCGGACACGGGTTGTTACACAATCGTGTATCATGTCAGGGGAACTTCCAGAAAGGCACACGGCTTCATACACAGTCAGGAAGCTCGTGTGAGAAACCTGGATGATTCTAAAAAACGTACACGGTCTCTTACACGGCCAGGAGACACAGCCGTGTGTTCTGTCGGGATCTCTCTCAGAAGCAGACACGGCTGCAGGTACGGCCAGGAGACACAACCGTGTATTACACTAGAAATATACCCAGAAAAATACACAACTTTGAGGTACGGCCATGTATACGACAGAGGACGGACGTGTATACTTATATTTATTTCCACGTGCACATCTATATTTCCTCTCTTTTTTACGTATTTTCCAGAGGGGTATATATATAGTTGTTAGATTATTGTAGGGTTACGTTTTCTTCATTATTGAAATACACTTTTTAGAGACGAGTTTCTCTATTTGTCGGTTGTGCGCAATTGAGAATTCTCCAAGGAATAATTCATCTTTATTCTTTGTTGTTTGCGAGACCAATTCTAGAATCGGATTCGTTTCGTTTATGCTTTCCGCGCTGCATTAATATCTTTATCATTTTTTAATTATTTATTTTTTTAATTATTTATTATTATTATTATCTATTATTCAACCTAAATTAAATTCTAAAAAAAAGACTAATCTAAATTCTAATATTTTTCTATTTTTTTAATTATAAATAATAAAAAAATAATAAAAAAATACAAAAAAAAATCGAAAAATCCAACTTACCTGGATCCAAGTCGGTGCACAGGTTGGATCGGGTCGAATGGTCACGACGACTGGAGGTGCTTGTTGACGGCGTTTCGGTGGTCTTTCGAGGAGGTTGAGGAGCCGTTTTCGAGGTTTTCCGAGGTGAGGAACTCAACCATGGTGGTGAATTTCTCCAAAAACGCCTCTTGGTGGCGATTTGAGGCTTGATCGATGGTCGCAGCTTGGGGAACTCCGGCGAAGCTTCAATTTCTCTCTTTTTCCCTTTTTTTCTCACTTCTGATCTGTGTTTATGCTTGCTGCCTTTGCCCTCCATAGAAGTTGGAAGACTCCCTTAGATAAGCTTAAATATTTGATTCGAAGAAATCTGAATTTTTTCATTTTTTGGATTCGATTTTATCCAACAAATTTTTGACGCCGATTTGTTGTAATCTTGTGATTTATCTGGATAATTCGGTTTTAGATTGATCGAAATCCAAAAAGATTTGAAGAAATCCAGCATTTTCAGCCTTGTCGGACTTCTGCCGGATTTTTCTTCGGCTGGGCTCGAGGAAGAAGACGATCACGTGTTAGGCATGTGTCTTCTCTCGGCCAATCGCATGCTGCCACGTAGCAGTTCCAGGGGAAAAGAAAGAAAAATTTTGTCGAGCGCAAGTGGGGGAATTCAAACTCCTGACCTTAGTCCTCTCTCACACGTTCCAGGCGCACACACGAGCCAGCTGAGCTGGCCTAAATCTCGGTTTTGTTTATTATGCAAATTGTATATATGTATTATATTTTTTATTATTTTGAAATTCTAAAAATTTGTAAAAATGATTTAATTCCTTTTCTTATTATTTCTACAATTATTTTCCAAAATTGATGTATTTTTCCTATTTATTTTATTTTTAAAATATTTTTCCTATTTTTTCTAAATTAGAAGAAAAATTGAAAATTGTTTATTATTGATCATTAAGGCAAAAATGAGGTGTTTACAACTACCCCTCTTTGTAGTAAAGTTTAAAAGACTTAACTACAAAGACAAGAAAGATGCCATTTTTGGCCTCTTAACTGAATGGATAATGCTATGGTTTGGCCGATTATCTGGAATTTCATTTTTAGCAGAAAAATGCTCCATGAGCTAATAATCCCACGAGTACTTTGTGATGAATGGTACTGTTTAGGAAACAGTCTTAAACAACCTAATAATTTGAAGTAATGTATCCTCCCAAAAAGTGCCCTATAGGTTGACTGATCGATGATGAGAAACATCTCAAGGATTATGTAGGAAGGTGTTAATGTGAGTGGAATAGCTAATGATAGGAAGCATCTCATCGAACTAGCAACCTTAAAGTGAAGATTGTCTTAGGAAGCGCTCTTATGAGTTAGCAACCTGTCAACAGAAGCGTCTGGCTAGACTAGCGATTGTTTGGGGAGAAATGCCGTCGAATAGTGCTCTTATGAGCTGACTAATCGGTTATCAACAAATTTGAAAAGTGCTTTTATGAGTTGACTAATCAACAGATTTGAAAAGTACTCCTATGAGCTGACTGATCGATATATTCGAAAGGTACTCCTCTGAACTAACCAATCGATAGGTTTGAAAGGCGCTCCTCTGAGCTAACTAATTGATAGATTCGAAAAGCGTTCCTCTGAGCTAACTAATCGAGAGATTCGAAAAGTGCTCATTTGAGCTAACTAATCGATAGATTCGACAAGTACTTCTTTAAGCTAACTAATTGAGAGCGGGAAGCGCCTTCTCAGCCTTGCAACCTTGAAACATAGGTATCTCGGAAGGTGCTCCTACAAGCTAACCGTAAGAAAGAATGTTTAGGAAAGTGCTATATTGCGGGCTAACTAACCTATAGTAGAAGACATGCCTTAAAAAGGTGCCCCTATAGGTTGACATTGAGAAGGGATGTTTAGGAAAGTGCCCTATTGTGGGCTAATTGACCTATGATGGGAAGCGTCTTCTTGGACTCGCGACCCTAAGGAAGAGATGTCTTGAAAGGTGCCCCTACGGGTTGACCATAAGAGAGGTTGTTTAGGAAAGTGCCTTATCGTGAGCTGACTAACCTATGCTTTTGAAAATGCTTCTAACAAATGGGTTAAATGACTTAATAAGAGATATTTTATGATATGTGGATGATAGTTATTTATTCTAAGATGCTTACCAATTTATCGAGGATAGTAACTAAATAATCGAACCTTCGTGCTGGTTTGCTTCTCCTTTGCTTGCTCTTGCTTTAAAACAGGGCTAAGGGTCTTAATGTGCTTCCTGTCCTATGCGCATGGCTCTTGTGATCGTAGTATTATCTTATTAATGTACTAGGTTCAATGCTCAAAAGTAGGTAGAATTATATCACAAAATTTATTAAGATTCATTATCATTTCAATGTTCATCATTCATTAGTGAAGTGATAGATAATGTGCTTAGGAATGTTTGTTTTAATGAGAATTGGTTAGAATTATCTATCATTCAGAGACATTAACTTTGCTTGTAAAAAATGAAAACTGGACTCAAAGAAACTTGTATTGAATATCGGCATTCGTAAACATTAGCAAAACTTCAATTTCCTTACATAAGGATAGTACATCTTAACAGCATCTGCATTAATGGGGTCTCTCAACTCTGGACCGTCCATTTGAGTTAATATTAGAGCACCTCCCGATAATACCTTCTTTACAACATATGGACCCTCATAGTTTGGGGTAAACTTCCATCTGGAATCTTGAGCATTCGAGAGAACTTTCTTTAGCACCAGATCTCCCCCTTTGAAACATCGAGGCCTCATTTTCTTGTTAAATGCTTGGGCCATTCTTTGTTGGTAACACTGGCTGTGACATAACGCAGTGAGTCTTTTTTCGTTGATCAAATTCGACTGATCAAGCCTCTTATTTACCTAGTCCGGTTCATCTAACTGCACTTCTGACAGAATTCTGAATGATGGTATTTCGACCTCGACTGCCAAGACTGCCTCAGTGCCATATACCGGTGAATATGGGATAACTCCAGTAGATGTTCTAATTGAGGTCCTGTAAGCTATGAGGGCGAATGGAAGCATCTTGTGCCAATCTTTGTAGGTGATTGTCATCTTTTCGATGATTCTTGTTGGCTGCTTCTATTACCCCGTTCATTTGAGGCCAGTAGGGAGTTGAATTTCTATAGCTTATGTGGAACTATTGACATAGATCTGTCATTGACTTGTTGTTGAGATTGATACCGTTGTCAGTGATGATTAACTCAGAAACTCCATATCGGACTATTATGTCCCTATTCAAGAATCGGACTATCACTCATTTTGTGACATTGGCATATGATGAAGCTTCCACCCACTTGGTGAAGTAATCAATGGCTACTAATATGAACCTGTGGTCGTTGGATGTTGTTGGAGTGATTGGGCCAATTATGTCGATTCCCCACATGGAGAAAGGCCATGGTGCAGACAACGAATGCAGCTCGTTGGGCGGAGCATTTATTCGGTTTACGTACACTTGACACAAGTGACAGTGCTTGACATATTTGATGCAATCTGATTCCATGGTTAGCCAATAGTAGCCCAATCTCATGATTTTTTCGGGCCAACATGTAGCCCTTCATGTGAGGTCCACATACTCCTTCATGCACTTCCCTCATCAGTTCACATGCCTCATTTCTATCCACACATCTTAGCAAGATGCTATCAGGCAATCTTTAGTAAAGCACAGGCCCATTTAATAAAAAATGACTTACTAACCTTCTGAGTGTTCTTTTGTCACTTTTGCTTGCCATTTTAGAGTATTTGCTTTCTTGGAGAAAAGTTTTGATATCGTGATACCGGGGCTTATCATCTTGTGCTTTTTCAATTACTAAATAGTAGGCGGGCCGATTTTCGATCTCTATTTTCAATGGTTGGACCTCGACTCCCCCTATTATCTGAATTATAGATGCTAGTGTGGCGAGTGCATTTGCAAACTGATTATGAGTTCTCGAGATGTATGTGAAAGTGATTGCCTCGAATTCATCGATTAGCTCTGTCAAATGCTGATGGTATAGTACTAATTTGGGGTCTTTAGTCTTGTATTCCCCTCTCGTCTGTAGTATGATGAGTGACGAATCTTCGTACACTTCTAATTCACAGATTTCCATATGGCAAGCCATTTTGAGGCCGAGGATGCATGCCTCATATTCCGCGATATTATTAGTATATGGAAATGTGAGTCTTGTTACTGAATGGAATTGTGTTCCTTTTGATGATATTAGTACTGCCTCGATCCCACAACCGAATACATTGGCAGCTCCATCAAAGAACATCTTCCACTTAGGGTTCTGGTTTATCCTACAGTCTTTTACCGGTGCACATTCCACTGTTAATATATTTTCATCAGGAAATTAGGCTTGTGATTCTTGGGAATCTCTCTCAATTGGGTGTTTCGCCAACTGGTCAGCTAAAGATTGCCTTTTTATCAAATTTTGACTCATGTATGTGATATCAAATTCTGATAAGAGCATTTGCCATTTGGAGATTCTCCCTAACAAAACTGGCTTCTCTGCCAAGTACTTTAGAGGATCATGTCTTGTCAGCAGCTCAATGTGATAGTAAAGGGTATATTGCCTGAATCGGTGTATGACCCAAATCAAAGCACAACAAGTTCTCTCTACTTCTAAATACCTTTGTTCCCCATTTGTGAATTTCGTGCTTAGATAATATATAGAACTCTCTCTTCCCTCTTCATCTTTTTGCTCCTACACGCACCTCATGGATTCAAGGAGTATCGTGAGGTATAAGAATAAGGTTTTCCCTTACTTTAGGACTATCGGAACTGGAGGTTTCATGAGATAGTCTTTGATTGTCCAGAATGCTTTTTCATATTCATCGTCCCATTTTACTGTAGCATTCTTTTTTAGCATACGAAATAGTGGATGGCATTTGTCTGTAAGCTGTGAGATAAAACGAGCTATGTAATTCAATCTTCCTAGCAAACCTCTTACCTCTTTGATAGTACGTGGAGAAGGTAGCTCCAATCCAGAAACTTTCTCAATCGCTTGAACAATTTTTTCAGAATAACTACATGGCTTTCTTCTTCTTTAGACTTGGCTATCATATCATCGACGTATACTTTGACTTCTCGATGCATCATGTCATGAAGTATTGCAACCATGGCTCTCTGATACGTTGCCCTAGCATTTTTCAAACCAAAGGGCATGACTTTGTAACAAAAAGTTTCCCATGTTGTGATGAAAGTCATCTTAGTTTTATCTTCTTCAACCATTTTTATTTGATTATATCTTGAGAAACCGTCCATAAATGAGAAAAGATGGTTTCCTGCAGTATTGTCTACCAGGACATCGATGTGAGGTAGGGGAAAGTTATCTTTTGGCGTGACTTGGTTTAAGTCTCGAAAGTCTACGCATACGCGTACTTTTCCATTCTTTTTTAGAACGAGGACTATGTTTGCTACCCATTCTAGATAGTCAAATACTTCAATGAACCTCACTTCTAGTAGTTTCTTGACTTCTTCTTTAATTTTTAGTAAGATGTCAGCCCTAAATCTTCTCAATCTCTATTTTTTAGGTTTGATATCTTTCCTTGTGGGAAGCTTGTGAACTACTATTGATTGGTCTAATCTTAACATGTTGCCACATGACCAGGCAAACACTTCTGCATACTCGGTTAATAGCTCGGTTATCTCGCGTTTTTGCTCGGCACTTAAACTGGCCCCGATCTTGAGGTTTTTAGGTCGCTCAACGCTTCCTAGATTTACTGTCTTCACCAGCTCATCAATTGAAATTCCACTTTGTTCATGTTTTTGCCAATTTTCTTATATTATTTCGTGGTTAAGGACATCGCCTACAACGGCTGACCCAGCAGTGTTGGAAACGATATATGTGTTTTCATTTCTTACCTGCGCGAAATGTCCCTAACGTTCGACGGTAGGGAATCCGGGTGAAGTGAAACAAAGTATGTATATAAGCAATTTATTAAATCTAAAAAGAAACCACAATAAAATTTTGTTTAATAATTGTTCCCTATCCTTGAGCTGACCTAGTACTATTAATAGGATAATAGAACCAATTATTGAGAGTTGGATGCTGCTCGGACATGCGAGGGGTCGGGTTCCCATTGCTGACGTCAACTTCACTTATCATTAGCTCTTGAATGGTAGTTGCTTGTATGAATGATTGTTGGAGGGTTGGAAAACACATCCCAGTATCTCTTGGTTTCTCTTTTCTCTTGCCTCTAATACCTCTGGCTTGTGCCTCTTCCTAAGATGTAGAAACGTACCTTAGTCCAAACATCCCTTGTTGTCCCTCCTTAAACTGATGGCCCGCCTTGCTGGTTACCACACTCACCTAATTGAATATTTAGAGGCTAAAGTCTTCAGAACCGTCTTCCCCAATGTAGAGTATAGTTATTTCTTTATAGATGTTGTAGTCTTGCTCTTCCAGCACGGTGATGATCTGTTCATTTGCAATGAACTTGACCTTTTGATGGAGGCTTGAAGGTATGGCTCCAACGATATGTATCTACGGCTTTCCCAAAAGCAGATTAAAAGACCTCAAAATGTCGAGGACCTGGAAGGAGATGTGGAATATTTGTGGGCCAATCTCCATCAGCAAGCTTATTTCCCTTATTATGTCTCTCTTCAACCCGTCAAAAGCCCTAACCACCGTCGAGCTTGGTTTGATGTTGTTTGGATCGACTCCTAGTAAGTCGAGGGTAGACAATGGGCATACGTTGAGAGAAGATCCATTGTCAATGAGTATTCGGGAAACAATTGTGTTGTTGCATTTCACCATTATGAACAACGGTTTTGTATGTTAGTCTCCATCTTCTCCCAGCTCTTTAGGAGAGAGATATCTGGTCTATGGTGAAGATCGAATCTGTCACCTAGCTTAATTTGTCTGTTGTGATGCCCTCTGGTACCTTGATTTGTTTGAGCACTTTGAAGAGTGCTTCCTTGTGAGGCTCAGAGGTTGTGAGGAGACCCAATAAGTGATATCTGGGTTGGAACCTTATTCAGTTGTTCCATGATCTTATATTCGCTTGCATTGTCCATTTTTGTAAATGCAAAGAGCCCCTCTTCTTCTTCTTTTCCTACCTTCGTGTTAGGCTCTTCAGCTGAGACCTTATATTTCGGGTCATAAATTCTCCCAGAATGGGTGATTCCACCTACGATAGGGGGTCTTTCTTGATCTAAAGCCTGATAGTCAAATGGTGCCGCCTTATACCTCTTTGCGGGTATTGGGACATTGAACACATACCTCTTCTTTGGAATTTGTACCTTAGTCGATTGTCCCTCGTAGCACTTATGACTATCGGCTTCTTGTCAGGTTTAATCATGTTTACGAACTTCCCCTCCTCTTTTGGTGAGTTGTCTTCTTTCTCAAACTCAAGCTCCCATCCGCTAGGTGGCCCATACTCGATTGGAGTGAAAGAGTAATTTACCAAATACTCAAACTTCCCATGCGATTCGCCTAGAGTATCGACTGTTGGGTCTCCAACTAACCATCTCTTTTTTATATGTGACTTAGGAATTTCCTTTGGAGTTTGACATGGGTGACTTTTTCGTTACACTGTTGCCTTTTGCTATTTTGAGGATTCTTTGGGATCCAGCTCTTCGGATGTGATCATATTAACAATGGGCTTATGATTGGGTAGCGGATTAGTGTTGACATTGGGTGCTGGTGTGTTAACAAAGTCCAGCTGCACAATCTCAGCGTCAATCAAATCTTGGATTTTGTTTCGAAGCCTCCAGCATTTGTCTGTAGAATGCTCCTCCTAGCCCATATGATAATCACATTTGAGGCTTGAGTCAAAATTTCTGGGCTTGTACCGGTCATTCGGGATCTCGAAGCTGATCAAATTATTCGCTCACAGCCGAGCGAAGACCTGGCTAAGCGGGATCGGGATTAGAGTAAACTGTCTCAAGACTCTAGTGGCTTGGGTGTGGTTTGTCGGGGACTGCTGGATTGGGGTGCTTGTGGTCTATAATGTCACGCGGGTCCCAACCTTGTCTGCTTTATCGGAATTAACCGTGCTGACGGTAGACTCTTTGACTTTGTTTCCTCCTAAAGGCCTTTGTGATGACGTGACCCTAGGAGGATCTATTGTCTAGAGTTTGCCTGATGTGATGGCATTCTTAATTCGACACCCTGCTGCTACTACCTCTATAAAGCTGGATGACATTTGGCCCACTAGATGTGAGAAGTAGGTCTTATCGAGAGTGTTGACAAAGATGAATGTCAGCTCTTTTTCAGAAATCGGGGTTGCTACCCTAGCAGCATGGGCTCTCCAACGCTGAGCATACTCCTTGAAAGACTCAGTGTGTCTCTTCCGAAAACTTCCCAGATCAATTACCGAGGGGGTAACTTCAATGTTGAGCTTGTATTGGTCATAAAATTCCGAAGCAAGCCTTTCCCAAGTATTGACCTAGTTGAAGTCTAGGTGTGCATATTAGACAAGGGCAGGGCTTGTAAGGCTATCCTGGAAGGTTTGGATCATAAGTTGGTCATATTGGGCATATTTGCTCATCTTCCGTACATATAGCCTTGTGTGCATCTTGGGGCATCCGGTACCATTGTACTTTTCAAATTCCGAGGTCTTGAACTTCTCAAGGTATACCTCCTCCCCATATGCTGGCAAGCTAGTGATCCCTACCTGTTCGAAACTGTCAAGCCCCTCTATTGTCTTCATCTTATCAGCTAGCTACTGAAAAAGTCTCTTTTCCATCTCCTTTTTCTTGTCCTCCATTTCCCTCTTTATGTCATTAGAGGTCAGACCTAGGTTGGCTCTCGGTTTATACTCAAAAGCCGGGTTGAGGTGGGAATTGATTTTTTCATATTCTAGAGGTTGACCTTCCACTGCTTTCCCCTTTCTTGCCCTTGAGTGTTCTTCCTGAGTTGGTTGGGTGGTGTGATGGAGGCCGATGCTCTCAGTCAGGAGGTAGACTTGTGTAGCTAATTGCTAGATCGCTTATTCTAGGAATACGATCTTGGGATCTGAGGCGGCGTCAGGACTTGCGTTGTTGCGGTTGTCGCGGTTGTCGCTGTTATTGCCACTATTTGCCATTCTGGTTCTGAAGTGGGTGCGGATTGGGCTTTTTGAAGGGTCCGGTTGTTTAGGAGCTATCTTTGATACCTGACGCACATTTTTCTTAATATGATGCATGTATGTAAATATGATGCATGTATTACACAGATGCTAAAATAAATGGGGCCATCAATCGATTAATGATATAATACTGAAACTTTATTTTTATTAATATTGGAAACTCGGAGTTCTATACTTGAAAAAAATGAAAAAGTACAATAGTAATCTATTTCCTAGTTCTTTTGGTCTTCTGCTGCGTAGATGCCGGTTTTCCGTTGATGATAACTTCTAACTCTTTGACTCTAGCTTAGGTCTTTTTCAACTGTGCTTCCAAGGCCTTGTTCCTTTGATCAGATTCTTTGAATCGACCTTTCCAAATATCCTTTTTATAGTCTGCAGCCTCAAAATATACTTCCATCCGAGCCCTGACTTGCTCCAAATAGGTTTTCAGCTCTAGGTCTACCTTGCCTGGCTTAGGTTGGGTGATATCTGGGACCCAATATGCCCTTTCCCCTATTTGATATAGCTGGTGGATTACGAAATCCCTAGTGGCTTGGTGTTTGCCTACTTCACCATTTAGTTCTCCGAGGTCTACATTAGGACTCTCGATTCAGGCTTCCCATAGGGCTTTGACCTTTGCCAGCTTGGCAAACTTCTTGACTACTAGTAAATTTAGGTCTTGATACTCGAATGTGATTGCTTCTAGCGAAGGCCAATAAACTATGTCTTGAATAGTACCAAATTGGCGGACCACCGAGTTGGGATGATAACCTATACATCCACTGATACTGATTAAAGGTATAGCCTGAAAGTTTCTGTAGGTTAGGATGACTTTGTTGCAGCAACTCCATCTAGCTGTCCATAGGATGTTGTCGGCACTAAAACCCTTAAGCACTTCCACCCAACTATAGCTAGTAAGGTCGTCGGGCTACTTTATCTTCTCTATGCATGAGTCCATAAGGTCCACTTGCTGAGCCAAAGTTTTCTGAACTAGGTTCAACTCGAAACATTTGAGGTAGCTTACAAACTAAATCAGGATGAGGTTGATGTTTGAGTGGAGGATCCCGTAGCCCTTTTTCTTGACAAAGTTTAAGTTCTTGATTTGTTCAGCCAGTAAAGCCAGGATGTAAGATTTTCCTTCTAAGAATTAGGCCACCAGTTCTACAACTCTGTGATGGACATAAAAAGTTCCAGTGGGGAAGAGTATGGTGGCGAAGGCTGTTAGGATGAAAGCACTCACCCTCCTCTGTTTTATAGCTTTTGGGGTCCCCACATAATATGTCTTTCCTATCCCCATTATCTTCTCGAGCTATGAACTGGGCTTCTAACTCATCCATTCGTATGCAATATCCATGACAGTTCACTAAGGCTTTGTTAATTGCTGTCTTGCGGATACCTAGAAGTCTGCTGAAGATACCAGTTGGCCTGGCCTCAAGATCTGGCACATACACTTCGCTGGTTAGTGCTGGAGCTTGTAAAAGTTGGGTGTACTCTTCCAGAGTGGGAGTGATCTCGTGTAGCCCAATGAAGAAAGCTGTGAACTCTACTTCCTATAGATGGAGGATGGCTCATATCAAGGGTAAGTTCATTTCCATCTTCATCAGTGAGAGGATGGGCCCTATCTTCTACTGAATAAAGGCTTGCTCTTCCGGGTTATACAGAGTAAACCCGTGGTCCAGCACCAATTTGAGTCCAGAGGTTTGAAAACTCAGATCTCTTTGCGAATGAGGCCGTCGATTGTGGAACTAGCTATCTATTACAACAGAAATTTCTAATTATAAAGAAAACTATATTACAATGATAGCATGTCGAGTCTAATTCTTGATTTTCCATTCCTAATCCAATCTATACTAGACCTTATGCTCATCTAATGTAGATCATCGACTTGAGTTAGGAATTTCGTTTTGTTTTGGAGTCGCTACCCAACTATGGTTGGATTTCCTTTTTCATTTTTATGAAAAGAGGAAAGGGAAAACCAGAGTTTCTGAGTTTGGATGCTAACCTATTAAAACCCTAAGGTTACCACCCTAATCTCCTAAAATCTAAACCTTATCCAAAAATGTCTTTTATTTTTTTTTTGTCATTTGTCTTTTTATTATGTTTTAAAATAAGTTAATCTAAAAAAATGATTTTTGCCCTTTTTAGGGTTGCCCCAAATGGGTGCCTACGTACCTGCTATTCAGGATCAAACGTGTCGTAGTTCGCTTTTCTTGAAAAACTTTAGTGTGTTGGTGATTTTTAATTATGAAATTTCTTTTGATTTATGTTTTTACCATCTTAGTAATTTTCTAAAAAAAATCTAAGTTTAAACTTGATAATTTGATTTTTTTGAAAAATAATAATTTTTAGGAAAAAATCAATTTTGGATTTATTTAAGAAAATGATTTTTCTAAGCGATAAAAATTTTATTTTTCTATTTTTCAACCCATTTATACTATTATAAATTTTTATTGATTTTTATTAATTTTTTGATAATTTTCATTAATTTTTATTGAATATTTCATTAAAAGGTTTTCTTTTTATATTATTTACCTACCCTAAACTAAAATCTAATTTTTATATATTTTTATTATTTTCATTTTTTGTATTTTTTTAATTTATTATTATTATTTTATTATTTTCTATCATCCTCCCTAAATTAAATCCTAAAAAAAAAACTAATCTAAATTCCAATATTTTTTCTATTTTTGAATCATAAATAACAAATAGATAAATGAATAAATTCAAAAAAATAAATAAAATAACTAAATAAATAAATAAGAAATAAATAAAATAAAATAATTGAAAAATCCAACTTACCTGAATCCGGGTCGGTGCGTGGGTCAGGTTAGTCAGGTCAATCGGTCATGGTGGCTGGATCCTTGTCAGCGGCATTCCAGCGTCCGTTTTTGTCAAATAAGATACGTTTCCGAAGCTTCTGAGGATGACTAATCCAATGATGGTGGTGTTTTTTTATCGAAAACCACCCTACACGGTGGTCTAAGAGCTACGGTGAGGGTTTTGAGAGAGAAAACTTAGGTGAGGGCTCAGTGCATGCTTTTCTTTTTCTTTCCTTTCAATTCCTTCTATCATTCCCTTTCTCCTGGTCCTTTAGCCTCCCCTCCGATCTCTATTTATAGGCATGGAAGCCCAACGGTGGATAAGTTCGGATCTCGACCGCGGTGGAGGATTTGCCCTTATCTTCAAAATGTGATCTTTATCCCTTAGATTAGAGTCGTTTTTAGGATTTATCTAGTTTTTGATCGTGATAAATCCAAAAAGATTAGGAAAAATCAACTTAAGTTCTCTCGGATTTGTTCCACTTTCTTCTCGCCCATTTGTCGTTCACCGATTGAAGGGAGGAAGAAGATGAGCACGCGCTTGGCGTGTGTTCGGGCTGGCCAATCCGACGGTGCCACGTGGCAACTGGGGAAAAAAAAATGGCATAAAGTGCCTTTGCCCGGATTCGATCCCTCAACCTTGTCTTCCCCACACACGTCCCAGGCGTACCCACGAGCCAGCTGAGCTGGCCCAAATCTCAGTTTTATTTATTACGCAAATTGTATATGTGTCTTGTATTTTTTTTTTTATTATTATTTTGAAATTTTAAAAATTGGTAAAAATTATTTAACTCCTTTTCTTATTATTTCTATAATTATTTTCCAAAATTGATGTATTTTTCCTATTTATTTTATTTTTTGAACATTTTTCCTATTTTTGCTAAATTAGGAGAAAAATTGTAAAAATGGAAAAAATTGAAAATTGATTATTATTTATCATTAGAGGCAAAAATGGGGTGTTTACAACTGCCCCTCTTTGCAGTAAAGTTTGAAAAACTTAACTATAAAGACAAAAAATATGCCATTTTTGGCCTTTTGACTGAATGGATAACGTCTTGATTTGGCTAGTTATCTGGAATTTGATCTCTAGTAGGAGAATGCTCTACGAGCTAATAATCCCATGAGTATCTTGTGATGGTTGGTATTGCTTGGGAAATGGTTTTAAACAACTTAGAGTAATGTATCCTCCAAAAGTGCTCTATAAGCTGACTAATTAGCGATAGGAAACATCTCAAGGATTGTTTAGGAGTGTGTTAATGTAAATGGAATAGCTGATGATAGGAAGCGTCTTATCGGACTAGCAACCTTGAAGAGAAGATTGTCTTAGGAAGTACTCTTACGAGCTGGCTACCCGTCAACAGAAGCGTCTGACTAGACTAGCGACTGTTTGGAGAGAAATACTACCGAAGAGTGCCCTTATGAGCCGACCAATCGGTTATCGACACATTTGAAAAGTGCTCCTATGAGCTAACTAATTGATAGAGTCGAAAAGTGCTCCTATAAACTAACTAATCGATAGATTTGAAAGTGCTCTTCTGAGCTAATTGATAGATTTGAAAAGTGCTCCTACGAGCTAACTAATCGATAGCTTTAAAAAGTGCTCATGTGAGCTAACTTCAAGAAAAAGGTGTCTAGGAAAGTGCCCCTTTATGGGCTAACTAACCTATAGCGAGAGGGCATGTCTCAAAAGGTGCCCCTATGGGCTAACATTTTTAAAGGGATGTTTGGGAAAGTACTCCATTGTGGGCTGACTAACCTTTGGTGGGAAGTGTTTTCTTAGACTCACGACCCTGGGGAAGAAATGTTTCGAAAGGTACCCCTACAGGCTAACCATAGGAAAAGATGTTTAGGAAAGTACCCTATTATAGGTTAACTAACCTATGGTAGGAAGAAACGTCTCAAAAATGTGCTCTTATGGGCTGACCCCTATGAGAGGTATTTAGGAAAGTGTCCTATTATGGGTTGACTAAACTATGGTAGGAATACATGTTTCGAAAGGTGCCTTAATGTGCTGACCCTATGAGATGATGTTTAGGGAAGTGCCCCCAATGTGGGCTAACATTTTCAAGGGGATGTTTAGACAAGTGCCCTATGGGGGGCTGACTAATCTTATGCTTTTGAAAATGCTTCTACTAACTGGGTTAAATGATTTGATATTTTATGATAGTTATTTATTCTAAGATGCTTGCCAATTTATCGCGGATAGCAACCAAACAACCGAACCTTCATACTGGTTTGCTCCTGCTTCGCTTGCTCTTGCTTTAACATAGGGTTGAAGATCTTGATGCGCTTCCTTTCTTATGCGTATGGCTTTTTTTACAGTAATTTTATCCTATTAATGCACCAGGTTTTGAATGCTCAAAAGTAGTTAGAATTATATTACAAAATTTATTGAGATTCATTATCATTTTCCCCTAAAAAATTAAGCCAAAGCTTAACAATAGTTTAAATATGTGATTTGTTAGCATGAAATAATGAGAAAAAAAATTTGTTGAAGCAATAAGGGGTATGGCCTAGGATCAGGAAGGTTGCAATTTAAAAACTTGGTGTGTGCAAGTTTTTAATTGTTTACTTTGTGCATGCATTATATGCACAAGTCATCTCTTTTAAAAATTCTTGTTTTTCCTTAACTTTTGGTTAAGATTAAACCCAATCCATTTAGTACAAATTTCTTAGTAAAAAGCTAATAAAAATGTGTATTTCTAAAATAAAAATAAAAATATTTTGAATTTACCATCGATCGATAAAGGTTAGAAAAATAAAAAAGTTAATATCAAATATGTGGAATAGCTCTAACCAAACCATTGGTAAAAAATGGAACAATCAATTTTTGGGAATCTTAAAAATTGAAAACTTAAAATAGTTATTAGATAGACTTTTTTAAATTAAAAGGGGTTTATTTGCTTTCGGTGAAAAAAAAAATGACCATCCTAAATAAATATTATCTATGTACCTGCTATTTGAGATAAGGCGGTTGTAATTTCTTTTTCAAAACTCTTTTTAATGATTGCTTTTTTTGCTTTTTCTTTATTTTTTCTTTACAACATATTAAGTATCTTAATGATGTTTTGATGATAACAAAACACTACATTAAGTGTTTACAACAAGGTTATTAAGTATGTAGTTGTAAGTGATAAAATATTATGATAAGTTTCAAAAAGAAATTATTCACAATTAATGGAAGTTAAAAGCAAAAGCTTTGGAAAGAGCAAACGTGAAAAAATGTATGTGGATTAGTGTTTGAAGGTACTTGTTAAAGAAGGAATGGTTCGAAAGGAATGTGGAATGGATCAGAATGTTGCAAAAATTGAAGGGGTGATTTGGAAATGCTATTGAAGTTGCAATTCAAAGTTATATGGTTGAAACAGAAATGATATAATAAAAAATTGTATTACAAGTCATAAAAGGAACATAATATTAGAAGACTATAGGCAAAAGTAGTCCGAACATAAAATCAAAAGTGAGTATACAATGGTCAAAATTAGTAAGATAATTCACTCTAATTTATGACAAGACTTGAATTATGAAGTTTTCAAAGAATAAATGAAGATTCAAGACCACCTTTACTAGTTAAATATATCTAAGTAATATATTTGACCTATTTCACTAATATAGGAATAATTATTATGGGGATACTTTTTATATTGGAATGGTAAGATATTATGGATCTAATTTTCATTAAATATTTTAATGGAAACATCAAAACAAGTTTGGAGAGTCAATCAAGATTTAGATGAAGTTTATGGAATGTGAATATTCAAATCAAGACTTTACATAGGTGAAAAATCAAGTATAAAAGTGCATCAACAATAGAGAAAGATAGAGCATAAGATCATATATAGAAAGGCACATTATATGAACTTACTTTTTTATTGTTGATGTGTGTAATTAGTTGTAATATTCAAAGTTTCGATTGATTGAAATAGCGAAACGATACCGATGAAAATGACTACATATCTAGCAAGTGGAGGTTAGAAAAATAGATTGACACATAAGGTGAAGCTATTATAAGTTGATTGTTTGATCTTCTTATCCCATACTCTTTCATTTTTATTCATTTTATTTAATTTTGTTACTTAATACTTTATGGAAATTCGCTAATAGTAATAAAAAAGGATAGCTTCCCAAATGCTTTGAAAAGAATATTTTAAATTTTAAGCAATTAATTCACTCTACTTTTGATTGCTAACTAGAACAAATATAAAATTTATTTATTTATGGAACTTTCACATTTTTAATATTTTTTCTTTGGAAAATAACAATTTGCCAAAAAAAAAACTCTAATCTAAAAATTCTTGCCTTAATATGTTTTTTAATCTTGAATAACCCATTAAAGCCCTTAAAAAAACTATCTTTATCATTTTATTTTGTTTTATATTCTCTTTTTATTTGGAAGAAGTAACAAAAAAAAAAAAGATATAAAGGAATCTGGTAGGAGAAACAAATAAGGTAGAAACGAGGATTTGGATCGAACTTCCCATCAGGTTCGAACCTTCTGTTAGCTTAGAAGCGGGTCTTAGCTTGCTCGAGGTGCTTCTATGGTTGTGAAAGGTGGAGGAAGTGTCGGACCACCATTATCGATGGTGATGAGCATAGTGGCAGCTTGAGTTTTGTCCTAGCTTACGAGGTGGCAGTGGTTCGCGAAACACTAGGTCAACCAGAATTGGGCCTTTCGATTTATTGTGTTTTCGATCAAATCAACACACAAGTTTGGATTTTCCTTAAAGCTCAAGTGCCCCAGAATCGATTGAGGCCAAAAATGTGGTTCGAGCTTGCCTATATGTCAAGAAATCCTAGAGAGAAGGTCAAATGCGGTTGTAGGTTTTCATATTATGGAATTTGATTCGTGATAAAAGTCCCAAAGAACCATTGATAAACTTGGTGAAGATTTCAAACCTATCTTCCTATTTTCGATCCGATTTCAATCTTAAACCAACAATTTTAATTCAAACTTTTTGAAATTGATCGATCCTAATCGTTGATTCGAGTGTTTTGGAATTAATGAGATGTAAAAACAAATAAAAGCTTAATCAAAATCCCCTAAAAAAATAATGCACTCTTGTGCAAAATCTGGGTTCATTATTGACTATTTAGAAATTGATTGGAGTAAAGATCGTAAAATGAAAAAAAAAAAAACACTTCTAGGTTTGCATTTTTCATGGAAGATGCAGAATTTTCATAGGTGTGAGAAACGACCGATCATTACACGTTCAACTTCTAAAGTTGAGCAAGAATTCTAACATCTTCTTGTGTTATCATGCAATATATGTAGCCATGAAACTATTGTTCAAATTAGAGCTGTGAGTTCTTACATTGCTAATAGATATAGGATTTAAGGAAGAATCTCTTATACACAACTAAAGAAGGAAGCATGTTGGGTTTTGCTTTTATTTAATTGGGGGGCATGTGAAAAACAAAGAGATTTACGCAAAGAATCATGATTAAAAGAGCCAATATATTTACTAAATCCTCGGAATGGAATTATCCAACAAAGTCCAAGGTTTTACCTGGAAATGACAATAAACACTTAAGTTTGAGAAGATGTAAGACAAACTTAATATAGTAATAGTAAAAGTTTTCTAGACATATTATTCACATGTTAATAAAATATTGAACCTTTCATTAGCATTTTTCACAAACCTCGAAATAAAGCCTCTGATCATATATCATTTACTAACTTATCAAAATTTACATTATATGATATTGAAGTATGGGATTCATAAGAAATTTATTATATATACGGAAATATGGATTTTAGGTGTGTATTAGTTGTTTGAGAGTCTTTATTCTTAGTTTATACAAATATATCTATCATCTTAAAAGAGCTACACATGGTGGCTTTTTGAGACCAGCATATCTTGATTTAAACAATGGTAAGGTTTACTCAACTTATTGTCGGTATAAATATAAAGGGTTTATTTATTTATTTGTCAATATAAAGGGTTTATATTGTTCACTCAAAATACATTTGATTTCAATATAATCGTAGAAAGTTAAGCTGGCTTATTTAAAATACAGAAAACTTAACTGAACACTTACTAACTAATTTGAAGCTTTTATGCTTCAGCATATTGAAGAAATCTTATTTTGCACAGAAATCGCATAGGAGAGAGACGCCACTCTTTGAATGGATAACTCTCATGCCTGACCCTACATGCAACAAGCTGAAGCCGAGCTCCTTTCCTCGTCGGACTTACTTGAAGCACCATATCTGCAGCATTCCAAACACATACAGCATTGATTTCTTACTTATCCAACCGTTGGATGCCGCATGCTCATATACCCTTCTGTTCCGCAACCAAATATGGTAACTGTAGCCCCATAACTGCATTTTGTACTGTAAATCTTGCGAAATCAAAAGCAAACCAATGGAGTAAGCATCGCCGCCTTCATAGGTCTCGTTATTGCAGTAAGTGTACACGACCATCATATCTTGGCCGCTTACAACAGTCAAAACAAAGAAGATACCAGTTAACAACTTGATCATTATGATAAGCTAAATCTCCGAACCAGCAGCTGATCTCTGCTGTGGAAAGGAAAAACCACCATGGTCGACCATCCTTAAAGGGGACCTAGTGTTATCTGTTTCACACACCGAAGAAGAGTTGCTAACTGTATTTGGGTTGTATGGTTAGCAAAATTTTCAACGTGTGTGTCTTGCTTCTAGGAGTTATCTATCACCCATTTTATCATCTTATGCAGTGTCAACGCTTGTTGTCCTACATTCGGTTGCTATGTATTGCCTTTGTATATATAGAAGCACTTGTGCTGACATTACACAAATGATGTTTCTCGCCTTCTCTCGGGTTGAACTAAAAAAAGCAACAAAGGACTAACTGATAAGCCATTGAAAATGGCTACTCCATAAAATGAAGTGAAGACGAAGCTCTAATGTGCGTCTCCACAGTGAAAAGAAGGAAGCCCTCAAGTGTGGTCTCCTGATGTTTTATGGGTCTACGAAGTAAAATCTGGAAAAGCAAGTCACGTGTTAAAAAATCTGAATCGATGTATACATGTTTGGAAACTAAATAAGCATCTTTCAGATTAAATAGCGGAAGCAAATTGGATTAAAAAAACATATTTTCAGTCATTGCAACTGAACTTGACAATTCCAATTCCTTGACTACGATGCGCTTGATTTCCATTTTGGTTTTTCTAAATCCTTACTCACTCTTATCGATGGTATAATTTTTTTTGAAAGAGGAGTAAACTTATTGAACCCAAAAGAAAAAAATATCACATCTTTATTAAGTTTTAATCATCGCAAAATTTTTATTTAACATGATAAAGATGAAAGAGCGAGATTTTTTCACAGAAAAGTTATAAATTAAAAATATACTTTAAAACCCTAAAAATTAGCAAGGATCTTAACCCAAAGGAAATTCTAACAACATGTTCTCTTAAATGTGCATCCTTACGCATGGAGCCCCATCTGTGTTATCCTTTGATGCATCCACGGGAATTAAGAAAAAAAAGGGAGAAGCATAAGCTCTTCAAAGTTAAATGAAAAGGAAATGTTATAGAAATTTCCCTCCCATGTCTCTACCCCTTTGGCACTAATGAAAACAAATATGGGAATAGTTGACATCCCCTGGGCGCTAACAAAAATTTGAAAGCCTCCTTTTCCTTATTTGTATGTAGATTGTTTGAAGTGCTCTTTGGATGCGGGCTACTGAATTTGACTTCCTATTATCGTGTATTTTGTACCTGTGATAACTTGTGCCGCGTAGTACACTTTGTTGTTGTGGTGGTACCTCAGGATGTGCTTGATATGACAGTCCGAAAAGTATATGAGTTGGGTCATACTGTTGTTGATAGAAGTCGTTATACCCTGATCTTAACCGTGTTAGGTCTTACATTGGTGGGATCCCATTAAAACTGTCTTGGAGCTCGGTTTGTATACTAATGCTACTCACTAGATGGAATTGGGTTCCCTTGCGATTCGAGTTGTGCAAGTGAGACAAATTACGTGGTTCAATACATTTAATAATACTAATAAAAAAAGCAGGTTAAGACGATTGAAAACTTCAATTCCTTTAAAAAAATGAGTTATACTGACTTACTCATCTGTAGGTTAAAGTGAGCCAATTTATTATAGATTGGGTTAGCTTGTGAACCCATACAAATTAAAAGAAAAATAATTTAAGAAAGTCACACTTCTTTTCAAAATTAATGTGACATATTGAAAATGATGATGGATAATGAGTTAATGATGTTATTATGTTTTGGACTTTTATGTTTGATGTGAATTTGATTGTGATTTGGTGATTGGTAAATTATTATAAACTTTGTGATGATAATTGATGAATAATGATGATGGTTATTCATATATTAATAAAATTTTTATAGTACTAGTGTTATTAAATGGTTTAGTTTCTAACTTTTTGTCACCTATGTTATATGTTTAAATGATGAGTAATCTAAGATAAATTAACATAGGATTTGAGCTATGTTTTATTTGAAGTTATGCCAAAGGTCATTTCAATTGTCAAGTAGGATTTTGAATTGTCTATTTTTTTTGCTAATATGTAAATACTCTTTTTTTTTCTTGTAAAATTTTAATTGAAGAAAAGAATAACATTTACTTTTAGTAGGTTTATTTTATCTATTTTTTTTAATTTAAAAAAATTCTTAGTGGATCGACGAGTTAACTGATTGGATTGTTTAATATATCAAATTGTATAAATAGATTAAATGTTGTGGATTGGTGGGTTTTCCTACTTAATCTATCAACCTATAATGAAATAAGTTGGGTCTAAAATTCTGACCTGTTTTATTAATTAGGTCTTAATGGGTTGGTCTATTTAACTTACAAGTTAAATTTGGTGGGGGTGGATTAACCTATGTCCTCTTACACTGCTTTACTTGTGATTTGACAAAAAAAAAAAAATCCTTACATCATAATGAAGATGATATAGGATCGCCCCCTAGTTAAAAGTGGATATGAATAAACTGTTCTTTCAAGGTGCATGGTTAACTCCCATACTCTAGTTATTTGAGCTAGAGATGATGACACTTCATGTATGTTGCTTGTTCATCAATATTCTTAGATCTTAGTGGACCTTTGTTGTAGGAACCTTTAAGACTTTCACCAAGATTGTGAGATCCCACTTACTTTGCTGTAATAAAAAATTTATTATGGCCTTATTTTATATGGAATAAGGATTACAGTATTTACTTCAATAGCATCATGGAATAGCCATTTAGAGAGAATAACAATTACTAAAATTGCTAAATAGCCATTCCCATTCAAAATCCTGGAATTCAAATTTGGTGAGTGTCCCTTTTCTTTTTTTCCCCTTTTGTCCTACACTATAGCAATTAGATCTGCATATTGGCAAGGAAAGTTCTCAAGCGAAGGGGAAGCTAGAGAGAGAGGAAGACCCAAATTTGTCGCCGTTGTCATCATGGTTGCAATCGTCGAAGGAGGAAAAGTCGAGATCTGTCGTTGACGTTGAAGGAGGAAAACCTAGATCTACCATCTATTGTTGTCGTTGTGAGGGAAACTGAACATTGTGTTGCCAAATCTCCATCACTTGTGACCGTGCCAGCATCACATCAGCCATTGGGTGTCTCGTCGGAGTTGGGCATCTCTCCACCATTGTTTTCATTGGCCATCACTGTCATCGAAGGAGGAATACCCTAGATCTTAATCAAATGTATCTCTTCAGCCATTGTGTGTCTTTTCCATTGGCTTCCATCTTTTTCGTGATTCACTGTGTGTCTTAATCATATAAGATAGCAATGTGAACAAGAAATTAATTAATGCTATCCTAAGAAACCTATGTCGGATTCAAAAGTAATATTGGAATCAACACGAAAATATAAAATCTTGACATTGCAGTGTTAACAATAAGGTATTTTTGTGACACTTGAATTGAAAATATTCAAGGTTATTTTTGTCGTTTTATTTATTATTATACCTTTATTTCTTGTTCCATTTTTTCAAGTAAATAATATAGTTTCAATTTTATTACATCCAAGTAAATATTATCATACTAACTCACTGTCTATTATATCTTTTAGTAATGGTTATTTCAATATAAAGTCATTATCTTTAACAAAGTAAACGGACCATGATTGATTTCTTCAAGTCATCAACAATATACTTGTCAGTTGTGGGCTCGAGAGAAACTTGAACTTGTCTTGTTACCTGAGAAGAAACGGAAGTGGGCATCTTTGCGAAATAAATTGCTTATGTTTGAAAGAATATATGCACATTGTAAGTAGACTCTGCCGCAAATGCGATTACCTGTGGCTCCCGAGCGATCAATAGCTTTTGTTACCCACGTAGCCCCCGATTAAAGTATGCATCGATTTCCACGAGTATGTATTCCCTTACATGATCTTCCAGATTTTCACCATGACTATTAATAAGATAAGCCATCAAATGCTTTAGTTAGGGTATCTTTCAACGTTTGAACGGAAACATTCCTAAGGTTCACGTAAGAACTCAAGTTGCCACATGCGACAGATGTCTAGTTGACATTTTGTCATCTACGATGATACTGGCACTTGTATCCAATATTTGGTACATTCATTTCGTTATCTGCCGTCTCGTTGGGCGATGATTGGTGTTCATGAACTGTTGGAGTTGCAACGGTACGTCCTTCACTTCTTCTGTTGGCATTTTGGCAAAGCAAAATTAGTCTTATAAAGCTTGCTTAAAAGACTCATTGCACTTAATTTTATCGAACTAAGTTGGTGTGCCTAAATTCTTAGACCGATTTAGGTCACACTCATAATGCGCAATTAATGAAATAAGTTTGAATTTTTTTGGGTTATGATGTGGAAAATAAGTATTTTTATGTTTATAGAAACACTAAAAATAATGGAAACATAGATGAATTGTTATTTGAATATGACATACCAAACAACAAATCAAACTGGATTAAGGGTATTTTTGAACTTCCACAACCAATATGACCTACAATTTATGAAAGTCAAACAGGTTTAATTGAAGTAACTAATATGACTCATTACTAAATCAATTAAAAGGATCACCACAATTAAAAGAAATTCTTGGCTGATAAGATTAACAAGGACAAATGCTTTTAGCAAGATGAAAGGTATCACATAATTCTTGAAAAGAGATAATAATGTCAATATTCATTCAAAGGATAACAATCAATTGTCTTGTATGTATCATATGTAAGGTTATATAAGTATTTATAAATGGATGCAAAATAGTTGTCATGAAAAGGAAAAAGAAAAAGAAAAGTACTAGAAAGGAATAGAATAGCCACCTAAAAGGAAAGAAAATAACTTATAAATAACTACATTCTAATTTTTTGAACTCAATAATATTCTCTCTCTTAATCCAAAAGATTTTGAATATTTTCAAATTTAAATTAAGATTTGCTTGCACAAATAACTTCTTCAAAAAGTGGTTTTTAGAAACTTCTTTCAATATACCCATTAGAAGTAATCTTTCGAAAAGTCTTTGGCTTGTTATTAGAAGTAGGGCTAACCTTGTCTTTGAAATTAGAACCTCTCATTATTTCGAAAGCTATCTTGCATTCTAAAGCATAGCCACAAGATTCTTGTTCTTCTGACTTGAGTTCTTATGTGATTTAGAACTTGTTATTCATTAAATTTCTACCTCTAACTAAACTCCTTTGTACCTTTATGAGCTTGATGGACTTTATATAGATTCGAAACGTAGCTATTATTGATTTGTCTCTTGAAATCAAAGCTTTAACCTACTCCATGTGAATCTAATTTTCTCCCTTGTCCTTTGAAATTAGGTTTAGACTTTGAATTCCAATCATAAGCTCAGATACAAGTCAAAGCACGAATTTTTGTTTGTGGATTAAAAGTTGCATTGCTAGTTTCTTCTTCTTGCCTCGAATCTTGAAGAGTTTTGATTTGATAAATAGATGTTTAGGTCGAAATTAGGTTAATGCATTATTCTCTTACTTCTTCTAGGATAAATAAATGTTTAGGTTGTAATGAAACTATTTAACTTTTGTACTATCTTCGTGTTACAATAAGCATATCAATTAACATACAGCAATCACATATGAAACTTTCAACTTTTCATAAAAACCATGTTTCGTAAAAATATTTTGCTTTCAAAACCAAATTTCTCATCCAATCGAATCTACAAATTCCAAGACATAAAACGTTGAATCCAAAGATTCCAAGATCTTATATATAATGTTAAATACGAAGATTTTAGTTCCCCATGTATAACATTGAATTCGAAGATTCCAAAGCTCATGTATGATGTTGAATCAAAAGGCTCAAAGATCCCATAACCAAATACATCCATCGTATTATAAGAACAACTCACAACAAACACATCAAATAACATATAGTGTATATATTAAAAGTCTAATCCTATAGACATGTACCATAGAAGCAATAGCCTATATACTTGAATTTTGTTTAAATCCTTGATATCACCCAAGTAAAATCTTAAATAATGTAACATGTTATAATCAATATTTCATATATTAATGATCATGATTCTTAGGTCTATTGGTTGCTTTTTCACCTATTTACTTAATTAGGCTTCAATTCATTCACTTAAAGGCCTTATAGAGTGGGAGAGGTCAACTGTGTTATGTGTTCAACAAAGTGAGGTGGTTGACTAGGTAAGAGGTGGTTGATTGACTTGGTGACCTTATTGGCCCTCACATACTTCTAATATCCTAGTAGATCTAGGTAAGTCTTAGGTCGGCTATGTGATGCCTTAAAAAGGAGCACTCTAAACCCTATATTTATATTTGATTTGCCTAACATCCAAAATCTTGATATAAACTTTCAATGAATTTTATCTAACATTCAATTTACCATTACTTTTAAGCATATATATATATCTTTTATGATTGTAACACTAAGTTCAATTCTATTCCTCTAATTATGATTTAAGCTAAAAGTTTGAGGTTTTTTTTTAATTAAAATAATGAGAAACTATAAAAAATGCTTACTTTAGCACAAGGCATAAGAGAAATCATTAAATTCGTTACAAGGTTTTTTTCAAGATCTTAACTTTAATTTCACTCTTTAATCCAAATCAAACGGGTTTTAGGATTCTTTTGTTTATTTGTAAAATAAACCTAGAGATCCCTCATCATTCAATGCGATTATTCCAATTTTTGTATACTTGTTGAGATATTGTTCTATAATGACAAAAAGAAAAGAATATAAGTTAATCTCATCAATATATCTAATTGTCAAGCAAAATAATGTAGATTTAGCTAAGGACAAAACGTAAGATTATTTTTAACAAAAAGTTCTTATGCAATGTCTTGGAAAAAGGAAATGTGATGCAAGAAAAGAAGAGGGCTAGGGTTTCGATGCGTAAGGAAAGGAAAAGAAAGAAGAAAGCTAGGGTTTTAAGTTTTTTTGAAAGAATTAAGGGGGATATTGGTTAGCAATTTAATTATTTCTATCTTCAAATTATTTTTTGAGGGCTTTGTATGTTTGATACCTCCAAGGAAAAGAAATTTATGGAAAGAATATTATGTTAGTTGCATCCATATAGATGGTTTTGCATAAATATTTATTATCATTAATTTTCTATTTTTAACGTGTTTCGATCAATTGTATATATACACTTAATTTAATATAATATAATTTTATATTTAAATATTAATTTATTATTTGTATGTATATATATGATTAATTGAAATATATTCTAGTTAAAAAATAGAAATAGCAAATATTTATCTGCTGACGTGGATTATCCTCCCGTTATGGGTTTTTTTTTTTTCAATTTTTTTCTGTTAATCCAATTGAATTAGACAATAGAACACGGAAACGTATAGACCAAAGGCGGCTTAAGTCTTAAGATACGTTAGCTTCTAGACTTCAATCAATAAATACAAGGGAACAATCCAAATTAAGTGGAAAGCGACCAAAACCACATGCAAAACAACGCGTCGACCAGACAAAAGGAATCACATTCTCCCCTCAATTCCTCCTGTTTCGGTTACTTCCGTATGCAATCACGAATCCATTCCCAAAAAGTATATGAAAAACCTCCCAGACATTGATCCAAGCACCGCAAATTCATCACTCAAGCCCTATTTTGTCAAAATCCAATCTCGAAGTTCTTCATTTTGCACATTGCACCAAATTCTCGTCTCCTACTAACTGTTTTGCCCTTATATCAACTGTTCTCAACTAAAATTCACTTTTCCACTACTGGCAACAGTTGCTTGAGCTCTAGGCTACGAGGAAAACCCGAATCGACTCGGAAATTTTATTGCCCGTGCTGCACGATGTCAGTATCGTGCTGCGCGGAATGCGTGTTGATAGTAGGCTTCGCTCGGTGGGCGTGGAAGCGGTGCACCTACATAGGCTCGTACGATAGTGCCACGTGGCCTCTCGCCACCCCCGAGGAATTCTCCCCAATCCCGCGGATATGCCGCTTAATCCTAGCTGTCTATGAGCCCGATCTCCGAAACCCCCAGTTCGCTCCTCCTGGCGGATACCGCCTGGATCCCGACGCGGTCGTCAAGCGCGCGTATTACCGCGAAACCCAAGGCAGCGCGCCTCCTTATATAATCTACCTCGATCATGTGAACCGTGAGATTGTGTTGGCCATTCGCGGTCTCAATTTAGTGAAAGAGAGTGATTACAAGGTGTTATTGGATAATAGGCTAGGTATGCAAATGTTTGATGGTGGTTATGTACATCATGGCTTGTTGAAATCGGCGATTTGGATGTTGAATGAGGAGTCGGAGACTTTAAAGAGGTTGTGGGAGCAGAATGGGGAGGATTATTGTATGGTTTTTGCGGGGCATTCGTTGGGATCGGGTGTTGCGGCGTTGTTGACTATTCTTGTGGTTAATCATAGGAATAGGTTGGGAGGGATTCCTAGGAATAAAGTTAGGTGTTATGCGGTGGCACCTGCTCGGTGCATGTCGCTTAATTTGGCGGTTAAGTATGCCGATGTTGTTTATTCTGTGATCTTGCAGGTAGTGATTGGATGTCTTTGGTTGGTTTTTGGTTGCTTGGAAATAAAATAAGTGTTTCTTTAGGCGAAACCTTTTTTAAACTTTTTGCAGCATTTGTTATAATTGAAGTTTTAAAATTGTCAATGTAAGAGCTTTTGGTGATAAGTGGTCTGGGAGTCGAAGGTGTTAAGCTTTGCTGGTGGTATTATCATGGAAATATAATGAGGGAAATAATTTACGTTAGTAAAAAAAAATACAAAGAACATTTTCCTCATTTTGTCCTCTAGGATTTTCCATTGTTAACATCACCACCACCAATTATCAAAAGATTCTAGTATTAGTATCTGTTGAGATTATCATGATAATATTTGAAAATTACAAAACTTTTATTATAACATATATTGGATTATGTTTAAAAAACAATTCCCACAAAGCAACCACATAAATATGTGATTACATTAGCTTGTGTTTCCAGACGTGTATGTGGACATATGTTTTGATGTGCGTGGTTGTGTGTTTAGCTCATCATTTATATTCTTGGTTTGTTGCTGCTAAGATTTTAACGTGATTGGATAGGACGGTTTTTAGGATTGGTTAGTGGTAGTGACCAAGTTTGTTTTCTCTGTTACACTGATGCTGTATACTGTTTTATTGCTGTGCCATGTTAGTTGAACTGAGAGCATCTTTCTGTGGAACTTGATGTTAGGGACATTATGCGGATAAAGCTGATTGTTCTTTTTGTGCTCTAATGTTGGACTTATGAGTGAACAAGCTACTTGCAAATTGCACTGCATCTTCATACGCTTAGTTCATGACATGTTAATAGTACCTACGTTCTAGAAAAATAAGAGGTCCCTGGAGAGCCAATGCTGGTGCAATTGCTTTTGTTTGAGTTACCAAGTGAGAGTTGGATTTCGATGCATGCAATAGCTTACGATTAATTAAATAAATACTTGTTATGAATGAAGTAGACAATGATAAACCCTGTTCATGGATGCTTTTGCATCTTTTGTGGGCAAGTACTAGTTTGGTGTCTTAATTTTTCTTTGTCCATTACTTTTGGTGCAGTTTTTAAGGCAATTCCTTTCTCAAGAGGGAGGAAAAAGGGAAAAAAGAAATTAGGACGATTGTTCATGATTATGATGCATGCAATACTTTACAATCAATCAAATAAATGTTATGAATGAAGCAGACAATAACAAACCCTTTTGTACATGGATGCTTTTGCAGCTTTTGTGGGCAAGTACGATGTTTAGTGTGGCTTGTTAATATTGGTGCAGTTTTACAGCAGTTGCCTTTCCCAAAGGGAAGTAGAAAAGGGTAAAAGAAATGAAGATGATTGCATCAATCCCACAACTATTAATCAGGTGTGAGTACACCTTGCAAGCTCCTAAAACATGGGTTTGCCTCCCCCTTTAATTCCCGAGAATTGCACCCCAAATGAGGTGATTTGAGGTAACGTCCATAAGCAAAACAACATTTGAGAGTCCTGAGATGCATGAGTTTAGGGGTGTATCAACACATGATCGATAGTTGTGAGGCTGAATTGCAATTTTCCTAAGGCAATTTGATCGTTTTCAGTTTATGATATCTATAGGAATCACCCTGTGTGTTTCTCTTAAATGCAGCTTGATAAATGCCATGCTACCATCACTTAACTTCTTTTCTCTTAATTTGTTATATGAGAATGTCTCTTTGATGATGCAGGATGATTTTTTACCAAGAACTGCCACTCCCTTAGAAGATATATTCAAATCCATTTTCTGGTAAGTACTCTTAAATAGCTGTGTAGCAGAGGTATCATGTCTTATGTCTTTTACTTGAAGTGGCTTGACAAAAGTCTAGTGAGTTATTATAACTATTTTTTAATCCAGGCATTGATAATTTGGACAGCTTGCCCTGCTTATTATTCCTGATCTGCTTAAGAGATACTTTTATTCCGGAGGGTAGAAAACTCAGAGATCCTAGGAGACTCTATGCACCGGGACGCATGTACCATATTGTTGAAAGAAAATTTTGCAGGTACTGCATCTAGCACATTAATAACACCATTTATGCTGTGCATCATTATATCTAGTGGATATTAGTGTGTTCCATCAAAACTTAGGTTAGATTTTGTTTTAGCATTTGAGGTGTGACTATATCTTATGCACAAGACCTAAACGCTTCTTGAAATACTTTTGTGCAATGGCTTATACTCCTTAAATATTTTGATAAAGCTGGTAGGAGTCATTTAGCATTGATTAAAGTGAAAGTGAAATCACATTGAAAGCGCCAAAGGAATTTGCAACACCTGACTAAATAATCTGCAGGAGAAGAGGCCTATGGAGTCAATGATGGTTAGTAAAAATGGAAATGCTGGGTAGATAGTTGACAATTTAAATACCAAAATCTTCGATTAAATATACAAATGCTAGAAAACATCCAAACCCAGCTGATCCAAGTAAAAGAAAGACGTGTTCTCATGGTCCTTTCTCAGACCTGATGACCTTTGTTTGCCATTTCACCACTTTCCAGGTTTCCATTCTGCAACGTCTGTTTTCTTTGTACTTTACCCATGGGGCCCATGCCTTCATCCTCTACATTCCCTCCCTCTTTTCTCTCTGTCACTTTGGAAGGAACCTCACTAACTTGTTATTGTAGAGCAACAGCACATCCCTTGGTCATCACCCTTGAGCTTCCTGCTCTTGCTCAACCTGGATGCAAGCCTACTATAGCTAGTGGCATCAATCCCCAACATGCCTGACAAAACAGCTCTGATTTCAAGTAGAATGTTGTTTCCTTCAAATCACTCCAACTGTATCTAATTTCAAGTATGGATTTCTTCAGGTGCATATTTCTGTTGTGTTATTGAAAATGGATCAGGTGGTGTATGGAAAATATAAGAACACAAAGAATAACTTCATAAAAATTAATTTGGAGATGCAGTAATAAATCTATGTTGCAACTTACAATGGTAATCTTCATGTCTGAGTTATGATTTTTGTGGTAACCAATGTGTTTATAATACAATTTTCATATTGTTGTTGTAGATTTTCTCAAATGAATTGGCACAATAGATGAAATACTTTCATTCATGTTCACTGAAAGGACCTACATTGTATATATACCTTTTGCTACAAGGAAGGTCCATGGTAGACTTTTTTCAGGGGAAGATACCCTTTATTGTGATTTTACTGACAGATTCTCCAAGGCTCTTGTTCAGAGATCACAGAAAAGAAATTTTTTAGAATCTTACATGTGCTTATCTTTCTTGTAGCTGCCTCATCCAATGGGAATAAGGCTCAACAGTTGTTGTGTTATCGGTCTCCTTTGTATAACATGTAATCCCTGTTTTGTAAGCTGCATATTTCCTTCTTAAGTAAGCTTAATTGATACTGAAGGAATTTTTGTTACTACAAAGTATTTCCACAAATGTAGGAAATCTTCCATCTGAAGCAAATAAGGGATTTTTTTTGCTTGATATTTTGTCTCTGTATGTCTCTCTTTCCAAGAATTGTTTCTTCTTTCAACCAATAAAAACCTAGGCAGGGGTAGAAGCAGCATACAATGGAAGTAAATAACAATGGATGAATGGTTAGGATTTAGGAAAACCAACAAAAACTGAAAATGAGAGTCGATCCTCATTGAAAATCCACACCAATTTCTATAGTCTATTATTATTCATTATAATATAAAAAATGGCATGGCCATTAGTAGTTTTATACATGACACAAGCACAAGTAAAAGAACTCTTAGCATGATAATTACCCAAAATAAAAGAAAAAAGAAAATTCTTTGCATGGCTAGATTACCTCAAAATTGTATCAACGTTGAATATTTTCAATATAGATGACATCTAATTGATAGTCTAAAGTGAGAAAAATTTATAAATCAAGAGGTAATCCATCACATTCTCTTCATTCTCCATAGCTTCATTTGCCTTTTGCCTGTTGTTGCAGTTGATTAGGCCCTCATAAGTCTCATTGAGTATTTAACAATTCAATGATTGAGTGCTTACTGTAATTGTTCTGCTATTTAAACAAGCCTCTCTCTATACCTACTGAATTTGTGCATGTACTATCTTGTACATGCAGATGCGGGAGGTTTCCTCCAGAAGTAAGAACTGCCATTCCTGTCGATGGAAGATTTGAACACATTGTGTTGTCTTGTAACGCTACATCCGATCATGCAATTGTCTGGATTGAGAAAGAAGCAGAAAAGGCTTTGGGGGTAAGTGGAAGTTTGTACTATAAAATTTTCAAACGTGTCATTTACATTGGATGAACTAATTTTCCTTCCTGTTTATCTCCATTCTCCTTTGCTTTGTTTTTCATGCATCCTTAATTTGATGCAGTGAGTATATTGCTTATAAAAAGTAACTTCTTGAATTGCAGATAATTCAGGAAAGCAGTGTTGAGACTGTTACAACTGCTCCTAAAGTACAGAAAATCCAGAGGCTGAAGACAATAGAGAAGGAACACAAAGATGCACTCGAAAGGGCAGTCAGCTTGAACATCCCTCATGCAGTGACCCCTCAAGAGGGTGAAACGCCTCCTGAGGATGAAAATGTGGAAAATTCCCCAGAAAAGTCACAAGAAGCATCGCATGGTAGAACAAAGTCTAGCGGAAGAACCAACTGGGATGAATTAGCCAAAAAGCTTTTCACAAGAGATAATTCAGGTGGACTTCGCATCAAGAGAGAGGTAACTGGTTCATTGTGACATCGTCCATTTGGAAATCCCCTTTACTCTTCTGTCTGTCCATCCATTGTTGTGCATGTACAAGGGGATTTTTTCTGTTTGCATTGTATATTCTGTCGAAGCGCTTGCTGGTAGGCTACAGTGTGCATTGTGTAACTCAGCTTGTAAATTGGTGATTATCTGGACTGGGCTGCAGATACATTTTCCTATAGTATGAAGAGGTGTTTATGTGGAACGTAGGATTTTTCTGTAAGGAAGTTGATCAGATCCCGTTAAACAATCCTTGTTTTTCGATCCTACTTTAATATTAGGGTTTGATAATTTCAAACTTCTGATCCTGTTTTATTACCCAGGTCCTATAAGTTGGGCATCTATTACCAGAAAAAGTGTGTACCAACAGTGAAGGAATACGGATCTATTTGCTAGAAAGAAAGGATCTACTAGTATTGATAAAAAGTTTACATTTGGACCGACAGCTACCTTATTGTAGAAGGTCTTATTCTGACGAGAATAGCTTGTGATGCGATCTTGGTAGCTGCTGAATTAGTAGAACAAACATGCTAATATATGCGGTGCTTAAATAATTATCTTTTCATTGTGTTGCAGCTATCAATTAATAATAGTGCATAATGTATTAATCTTACGTATTTATATTTAAATTACTCATCAATAAGATGCTTAATGGTGAATGAATAGAAATGTTGCAGACATAAGCATACTAGCGGAACCACACACCCTCCATGCATGCTAACGTAGAAATATCAAATAATTCTTTTATCGTGTATTAGGGTTTACTTAGTGAAATTAAAAGTAAAAGCACTTTTCCGAAATACTAAGATAAAAAGAGTCTCTACCATTTTAATATATGAAATGGACAACATGGATAATAATTGATTATATTAATTTTAGTTATTTTTTTATTATGAATTCATTCTTTGATGGTTGTAAGTACGAAGGCATTTAGGATGGTTCATCCCATTAATCTTCCCATTAGAACATGTTGCATGCCCTTTATGGGCTCCATGATTGGAGGCTTGCAGTTATTCATTTTTTCTAAAAAACATTTCTTTAAGTATATCAATATATATATGCAATATATTATATATCTAGATATCAAATAATTCTTTTATCATGTATTAGGGTTTACTTAGTGAAATTAAAAGTAAAAACACTTTTATGAAAAACTAAGATAAAATGAGTCTCTGTCATTTTAATATATGGAATTGACAACATGGATAATAATGATTATATCAATTTTATTTATTATTTATTATGAACTCATTCTTTAACTGTTGTAAGCATGAAGGCATTTAGGATGGTTCATCCCATTAATCTTCCCATTAGAATGTGTTGCAAACCCTTTATGGGCTCTATGATTGGAGGTCTGTGGTTTTTTTTTTTTTATTATTATTTTTTAATTCTTTAAGTACATCAATATATATATGCAATATATTATATATCTAGATATCAAATAATTCTTTTATCATCTATTAGGGTATACTTAGTGAAATTAAAAGTAAAAACATTTTTTCGAAAGACTAAGATAGAAAGAGTTTCTACCATTTTAATATATGGAATGGACAATATGGATGATAACTGATTATATCAATTTTAGTTTTTTTTTTTATTATTATGAATTCATTCTTTAATGGTTATAAGTACGAAGGCATTTAGGATGGTTCATCCCATTAATCTTCCCATTAGAACGTGTTGCACGCCTTTTATGGGCTCCATGATTGGAGGCTTGCAGTTTTTCATTTTTTCTAAAAAAATTTTCTTTAAGCATATCAATATATATATGTAATATATTATATATCTAGATATCAAATAATTCTTTTATTATGTATTAAGGTTTACTTAGTGAAATTAAAAGTAAAAACACTTTTCCTAAAAACTAAGATAAAAGGAGTTTCTACCATTTTAATATATGGAATTGACAACATGGATAATAATCGATTATATCGATTTTATTTATTTATTTATTATGAACTCATTCTTTAACAATTGTAAGCATGAAAGCATTTAGGATGGTTCATCCCATTAATCTTCCCAATAGAATGTGTTGCACACCCTTTTATTGGCTTCATGATTGGAGGCCTATGGTTTTTCATTTTTTTATTTTTTAAATTCTTTAAGTACATCAATATATATATGCAATATATTATATATCTAGATATCAAATAATTCTTTTATCATGTATTAGGATTTACTTAGTGAAATTAAAAGTAAAGACATTTTTTCGAAAGACTAAGATAGAATGAGTCTTTGCCATTTTAATATATGGAATGGACAAGTGGATTATCAATTTTATTTTATTTTTTATCATGAACTTATTCTTTAACGGTTGTAAGTACGGAGGCATTTATGATGGTTCATCTCATTAATCTTCCCATTAGAATGTGTTGCATGCCCTTTTATGGGCTCCATGACTGAGGCTTGCGATTTTTCTTTTTTCTTTTTTCTGTTTTTTTAAGTACATCAATATATATATGTAATATATTATATATCTAAATATCAAATAATTCTTTTATCAAGTATTAGGGTTTACTTAGTGAGATTAAAAGTAAAAACACCTTTTTGAAAAACTAAGATAGAAGGAGTTTCTGTCATTTTAATATATGAAATGGACAAAATGGATGATAATCGATTATATCAATTTTATTTATTTATTATTATAAACTCATTCTTTAATGGTTGTAAGTATGATTTTTCATTTTTTAAAAATTTATTTTCTTTAAGTACATCAATATATATATATATATATGTAATATATTATATATCTAGATATTCCTTTTTATTTCTAAATATTTTTTCTGTTACCTGTCCTTTTTTTATCTAATACATTTTTTTTTACTTTTTTTTTCTTTCTTGTTTATTTATAATCAAATAGATACTCAATCACATCAAATCAAGTTTAATGGGTTATGACGGAATTTTCTATTTAAATTATTTAGATTAACGTTGATCATAAATAAAAATTTAATTTTTTATTTGAATTTGAATTGGTTATTGGTAATTTGTTTGTAATTCTCTTTTAAATAAAATTGAACATACAGCTGCTTCGACTATCATTTAGATACCAATCTAAACTTGATAAACATATTAAATTATTTATTTATAATTTCTAATTTTATTGTAGCAGGTTACATTTCATGATGAAATAGATGATTATGATATGGACATCCTCATGCCGCTAACTGAAACAATGTAGCAATTTGCCGCATATTTTTACATACTCTAGTATATATATATATATATGTCTAGGTGTATGAGTATATATATATATATATATATATATGATTGTAATATTTAGTTTCATTTTTATTTAAGTTTTTTTCGACTTTTTTTTTTTACTTAAATCCTAATTTTTTTCAAACTTTTCTATTTTAATCCATCAGTTAACTTTGTTAAAAAAAATCTATTAAGAATTTGACATGGATTACCTTTTGATACGCTAGCAACAATGAAATTAATAAAATAATACTATTGAATATATTAAATGAAATTGATGTGATGGAAAATAATAATAAATTATAAACATTATAAAAAAAATAAAAATCATAAAACCCTTATATTTTGTAATAGTAATCTTAGGATTTATCTTATGCAATGAAAGAAAAATGGAATAATGACATGCGCCACGGTCTGCACAGTGAATAACACAAAACCTACCAAAGCCCAAGCAGTTCATTGGCGATTGTCTGTCGGTTAAAATCGCCACCCACCAGAGACCCGCCAAAACCTGCATGTCTTCCACAAGGCAAGAACTGGGAAAAGAACTGCGATGAGAACTAGAAATAGAAAACCAAAACCTTCAGGCAAGTCTGATTTCAAAACATTTTTTTTTCTTGCTTTCGGGTTTCGATTCCATTGTTGGATCGAAACTTTTACGCTTCGTTTTTGAGTTTAGATAATGTAACATTCATTGATCATGTCCAGTTAATGTTTTCGTTGTAATTAAAATACCCTGGCAACGATAATCGCTTGAAGATTACTATGAGAATGTTTTCTTAAGTTATAACAAGCTTCAAGACTTATTTGACGGAAAGAAAGTTTTCGACAGAAAGGAAAATGCATCCCAAGGGTTAGCTTTGCAATTCTTAAATGATTCATGGGCTTAAAAGTTTCAAATACTAGTAGCTCTTAGCTACAATTGATAGTGGAAGGCAGCGGCTGTCGTACTCCAGATGCGAAGAAGGAAGATTGGCCACCATTGATTCCTAGATGCTATTCATACTGAGGTCAATTTGTAGGTCTGTTGTGCCAGTGGTGATGATTAGCATTACCAAAATAGATAAGAAAAATGGACAATGGAAAATGATTTCCTTATTCAGAAAAATGGAAACCATTTTCCTTAATGGAAAATTTCCTTGTCAATTAGCCAGCACCAGCCATCCACTGCCATATTTGTTTTTCATTATCGCGCTTCTATGTACCTGGTGTAATAAGGTTTTACTATTCTAGAGCCTTGATTATAAAATTATGTTGAAAATGGTACACAAATTGTTTTCTGCAAAATAAACATAGTAATGCTAGTTAGAATTCCATTGAATTCACTCATGTTTTGTGATAGTTTGCTTGATAGTTTGTGTATCTTCTGATGAAATTATCAGTTCGTAGATAGTATTATATGTTAGGTGTACAATAGCTTATATAGTATTGTGCTGTTTAGTTTTGGAAAATGGTTCTTTGTTTGGTTTTAGAAGTTAGATATCCAAGTGGTGGCATGCTATATGCAAGCAAGGCCATTTATGTGAAAAATTTTGTTTTCACTGTCTGGGCAATTTATAAGAAACCCACATGGATGGTATTATCTGTAGCTTCTTATTTGTACATTTCATTGAATGTGAAGATTCTCCTGGAAAGTTTGTGCTTAAAGAAATTTAACTTGCTTGGAATTGTTGCATGTGAATCTGAGCACAGCTTTAGCACAGTATTTTAGATCAAACATGATACACATATTGTCTCAAAATAAGGTCAATTGGTATAATTAACAAGTCATTCTTTTCTTTATAAAATGATCATCACCTCAATTGGAATGTATCATGCTGTGTTTTTAGTTAAAAAGGTTATCTCTTCCATTTATTTGGTTTGTGTTGTATCTCTAACATTTGCAGCTATGTATAGAAACCATTTTTGGGGTCTGCTCACTAGCAAATGTAATTCTTATGCCTGCCTTCTTGTCACTTTCTTTTGGAGAAATATTTATGCTGGTGTATAGCTTTTTTCTTTACTATTATTTTCACTGGATTTTAGAAAGTAGCGCAGATGCATCACTAAGTGCTGTCAATGAGCATATGAAAAATCCCAAGGCACGTGCATCAGCAAGAAAGAAGCTCACAAGTGACTCCCTGGATCAGGGAGAATCTCAAGGCATGGTCAGTTCTGTTGGTCTTGTTTTTCATTTCCCATTTAACTCTTTGCACAGTTTAAGTTTTCTGTGAATGTATCAAGCTCTTGGAAACTAAATTAAAGAGCAATTATTAGAGGTCCTAGTAATTCTAACTGTTTTGCATGTTGTGATTAATGAGTGACTCTTTAGTTATCTGTTTCTCATATATATTGACAGTTCAAGGCTGAGGTCAGGACAGAAAATGAAGTAGAAGTCCAACAGAGTGGGCCTACTCCTAGTACAGGAAGTATAACTACTCATGCTGAAGGAGAGGTTTATGCAGAAGGTTGCACACCTCCCGTGGAGATGGAGGAAATGGAGGATTGTGACTGGGAAGAAGGTTATGCTCCCTCATTGGGTGAAATTTCTCATAAGGGGGTGACCATTGAATTCTCTGAGTTACCTGACTCTTCTCAAAGAAAAGCTCCTCGTCGAGCTTCTGCTGAAGAGAAGGTGACTATTGTTAACCACAAAGCCTGCCTGTTTTGTGGCTGAACATGTAAGTCAAGAGTGTATTTTTTGGAACAGGAACTTGCTGAGTTAATGCACAGGGTTCATTTACTTTGTTTAATAGCACGTGGGAGGCTGATCGATGTTGCTTGTGATGATCCTCTTATTCAGGTAGTTCTTTTATTTCATTTTATGCTTGGAACATTATGTTGCTTGTTAGTATGAATCGAAATGCACAATTACCCCAGGCAAATGATAGATTATGTGCAAATCTATCCTAAATCTGATATAACTTCATTGTAGTTGCATTGAATAGCTTATCATAGGAATGGATTGTTATCTTTGCATCTGATTTGCATCTACTTTTCCTTTTGGAGAGTTTTCCCTTTTCTCTCCATATAGATGAAAGCTTGGTAGTGATTAGGTCTATTCAACCTTCTAAAAGAACTAGTTGAGATTATTGCAGTGGTTCAGCTGGCAGCTATGTAAATTTCTTTTGTTTTTTATGAACATTTGAATGAAAAGTTTTCTATTCATAATATATTTATATATGTTGTTGGCTTTAAACTTATTGAGTTTATCCGTTTTTGTTGCATCAGAGATGCCCAACCACTAATTATATCTGTTGGATTTTGACTCATTCAAAGCTTCTGCTTCTCAAATTTGGTTTGTGGAAATATCACATCTCAAGAGGGTAAAAGATTGTGGAGATTTTTGTGGGTTGTCTATAAGGATTGCACACAAATTTCTAAACCATAACAATCATCTAGTGTTTTGGCATCATAAGATTAAAGCTGTTGAGGCATCTTTCTGCATGTTTTTTCCAACAACCTCATAGATGTTGCATGTTATTATTATTGCAACTCAAATAATTAGAGAAACATTGCTTTCTGGATATATGTAGATTTTAGAGTTAATTTTCTCTTCTGAACTCCCATATTATCAAAATTGTTAATGTTATTATGCTGGAAAAATCTGCAGAATAACTTACCAAAAAAAAAATCTGCAGAATATAAGAGTAGGCTTACGAAAATTTAAGATAAAACTAGCCAAAGAGAGTATATTATCCAATGATCTGTCATTCAGATTGTCTTTAGCTTTTCAAATCGATATTGTAGTTTCCCAGAACTATGAAAAGGTTGCATTTTAATATCAAAGGTTTGAATAGGCCTCATGATTGTATTTGTAATCTAATCATAAATAGTGCCTTTTTGGTACTACTTTTCCATGAAGGTAGATATACTTATCCAGCAATATATTATTATGACAGGCTTCTTTAATTTCTCTTCTACCAAGTCATCTTTTGAAGATGATGGAGGTAAAAAAAGTTACTGTGAAATCCATATCTCCAGTGGTCACCTGGGTATGTGACATTCAATGTTCCTTCTTACTTGGGGATGCAATTAACTTTTCATTGCTGACAGTTGTCTTGTCCTTGCATGTAAATACTCCAGTTTCACAACTATTTCAGAGTTAGAAGCCCAAGTAATTGTGGGAAGTCTGTGCAATTAGCTTTGGCCAATGCACTAGAAACTCAAGAAGGAACACCAGAAGAGGTAACACTTTCTTATCTTATTGTAGTAACTGCTGAAGAGGGATCGAGTTCCTTTGGGAACTGGAAAGACAGGCTTGAATGCATTAGAATTTATCTTTACTCAGGATGTTCCCTATATCCTCTTTCTGACTCACTTCTTTTATAGTCAAACATAATAAAATGATTGCTCTTTTTGTGGTCTATTATATCTTGCCAACTTCTTTACTATCTGGTTTTACATTTTTCCATATAAAAGTTGTGAAGTCCAAGAAGTTCAAAGGATTCCTTACTGGGATTGGGCACTAGGAAATGTTTTGACAGGTTAGAATCTTTGGAGGAGGAATAGTATTACTAAGTATATCATCTGAGCATGAGCAAGACTCCTAGCCATATTCCTCTTTTTGTTCTTTCAATTTGATGTAGTGTTGGTGTTTAAGTCCTTTTTATAATGGTTTGCTCTACTCCAGAGTTTGAATGGCACAGAAAGTTTTTTCAAGTGTTGTATACCTGGAAAGTTGCAAATTATACATCTTCTAGTCAACATGGCTGGATTGCTGTGGATTATATTTGACAGTTTAAAATCTTCATGCTTGAAGAGCTCTCAATCTGTTTCTTCTCTAAATGTGTTAGTGGATGCTTTCACCTTCTCATAGACATAACCTTCTTCCTTTTCACCCTTAAAGCCTATCCACTGGTTCTCCTCTCTCTTTTTAATGCACTGGTTACATGTTCTCCTTTCTAAGTGATTTACTCTAGGATTATATTGATTTGAGATGTGAGTTTTCCAATGATATAGTATTAGTTGACAGGAAAAATCAGTTTTGAATAGTGTGTGGTTTCTTGTTTTCAATCTAATGTGGTGGTCAAAACAAGGGAAAATGTTTCATGGTTTTATTTTTACTTTGGCAGATTGCTGCATTGTCTGTTGCACTCTTTAGAGCTTTAAAGCTTACAGCTCGGTAAGAAACTTTAAGCTGATTTATATTTGTTTCTAACACATGCTGCAAATAATGCTTTCTGTAAATATGGTTAACGCTGATTGTGAAAGAATAATTTTCTACTATAATGAGCATGTTTTCTTCATTTGGGAAAAATATGCAGGTTTGTTTCTATCCTGGATGTCATCTCCTTAAAGCCAGGTCTCGATAAGGCTAGGCCTTCACACCAAGTTGTTTGTAGAGACAGTAGAGGAATATTTAATGCCCCTACTGTTATGGTGTCTAAGGCACAAGAGGCACGCAAATCTCCATGCAAACGGAAAAGTGATGGTGCTGAAACTTCTAAGAGTCCCTCAGGTAAGTTGGTAGTTATTAATGAGCTCTAGCGCCCCATTTCTACTCTTTTCTTTTACTGATACTTTTGAACAGGTCCAGCTCCAGAATTTCAACGTGACATTGCAGAGAGCTCTGGGGCCAAAAGTTTTGAGGCATCTGAAAGGAAGGGGGATTTGGAGTATGAGATGCAGATGGAAATGGCTCTTTCAGCAACTGCTTTTGAGTTCCGTGAAAGGAATCAATTGTTGGGAATCAGTGAACCAGGTGGTGATATACCAAATATCTCTTCTCCAATGAAAAGAAGAAAAGTTGTCAATGAAGAATGTCAGACTTTGTCCCAGGAAATATCAACTGCTGTTGGTGCTAAAAAAGTTGGATCTCCTTTGTATTGGGCGGAAGTCTATTGTGATGGGGAGAATTTGACAGGAAAGTGGGTTCATGTTGATGCCATTAATGCAGTTGTGGATGGAGAGCAGAATGTAGAAGCAGCAGCGGCTGCATGCAAAACGTCTCTAAAATATGTAGTTGCATTTGCAGGACATGGGGCTAAAGATGTGACTCGCAGGTTTTATATTCTCTGTGTCTTTTGTTTTCAACTGTTTCATTTTAGTTCTAATTGAGGGATGTCAATGTAGCACATGGACTATATCATGATATTTTCTTTGGTACACATCAATAAATTTTAAGGAGCATAGGGGCAGACATTTCCTGAGTATATGCCCAAAGCTATTAGAGTGGTCAGATGCATGTGGTTCTGTGATGAATAATTCAAATGCCTTGAATAGTGAAGGGAAGAAGAAAAACCCTGAAAATTTTCTTGTAGGTGACTGTACCTTCTAAGAGAATCATTCATAAAAAAGTGTCTCCATACTATATATTTAATTTCCTTTTTTGCATCGTTTACCTATTGTGATTACCAACAGTAATTATGGAAGTTGACAATGTTTCTTACCAACTATATAATTGAATAGCCTCAATGAAATGAAACACAAACTTGATTACTGTGAAAGCCAATTAGGGAGAGGTAATGGAGATATTTGCCTTGTATACTTTATGGTTATCCTTGCCCCAGCTGTGCATCCAGAATTGTTGTGTTGATATCCATGCTCTTGGTCACTTGAAGAATTAGTTAAGATCATGGGAGGTGATGGTTGTATTAATATTTATATGTCAGGTATTGCATGAAATGGCACAAGATAGAATCACAACGTACTGATCCAGATTGGTGGAATGCAGTTGTGGCACCATTGAGGGAACTGGAGTCAAGAGCAACAGGAGGTATGGTCTATATACGTATCCATTGCCAATCAACTACTGTATGGGACTATGGAAGAGTTGGCTTACTTGTATTTACCAACATGCCTGATGAGGCAGGGTCTGGAGAATCCAATCATTTTGCTGAACAAAACAGTGCAGCATGTTCCCTGAATAATGCAATGACTGCGACGAGGAGCTCTCTTGAGGATTTGGAGTTGGTGACCAGAGCATTGACAGAGCCTCTCCCAACTAATCAGCAGGTATTCTGTATGGTTGGATGAGAATGACTAGGAATTAGTTCCTGCTAAACCATGCAATCATATCTTGGAAGCCACTGGAAACATCTGTCTTCTTTCCCCTTCTTTACAGGGCGGTTGTGAAATTGTACACATTGTTAATCAGAATTTGGAAAAATTTCAATGTCTGACTTGTTTGAATTTCTTCTGACTGAAGTAGTTGTTTTCTTCTGCAGGCCTATAAGAACCACCAGCTATATGCTCTTGAGAGATGGCTTACTAAGTATCAAATACTCCATCCAAATGGTCCAGTGTTGGGATTCTGCTCTGGTCATCCTGTCTACCCTCGTACGTGTGTGCAAACACTCAAGACAAAAGAAAGATGGATGCGAGAAGGTCTGCAAGTTAAGGCCAATGAGTCACCTGCCAAGGTATGGTTTGGCTAGTGGACTCTCATGTAAACAATATTCACGAGGCAATCCCCAGATTGATCTCTTGGGATTAGAAGATGGAATTAAATGTCTCTCAGATTCCAGTATAATAATTTTCTCATGGACAGGTCTTGAAACGATCTGGAAAGGCAAGCCAATCACAAGTTTACGAAACTGATGACTGTGAGGAGAGTGATTTGAAAGGAGTCATTGAACTCTATGGAAGGTGGCAATTGGAACCCTTAAACCTACCTCGTGCAGAAAATGGGATTGTGCCAAAAGTAAGTTGGAAATTCATTTTTTAATTTTTTATCTCTCTCTTTTTTTTTTTTTTTTTTGGTTTTTTTTTTTTTAAAGAATATCCAATGGCTTGATTGGTGAAAATCTGTTGAATGAGCAAGTCATCTGAGCACGTCCTTTGCTTGATAACTTGCTGGTAAGTATCTTTGCTTTGTAACTTTGTTATTAGGAAAAAGTGCATTGAATCCCTGGAACTGTAAAGAGCAACCTTTGGTCCCAATTTTCATCTTGTTCAAATTTAATATTTTACGGCTGTTGATAAATCTTGCCTTTCTCTTCAAAATGTGAAGGGGCGAAAAACCATGAAAACTAAATGGAGCCAAGCTGACAATTTGTTCAATTGCAAAGGCCAGAGTGCTTGACTCCTGTACTTTTAGCAGGGCAGATGTTTGTTTTCCTGTTTTCTAATGCAGCACGAGGTAGTTGGATGGAATTTTTATTTTCTTGGAGCCAGTGCATGTTGAGTACCATCCCCCAAATGGATAAATCGAGCTCCTTGTCATGGGAACATAAATAAGAAATTGGCAGTTCAATTAGTATGTATTTGGCTTCTTCTTGGATATCCTATGGAATTAAGCCAGGTTAGTTTCAAGAGAAAATAGTGTATTTTTACAAGCTGACTGTGTCAGTGGGCTTTTTTGGATAACAGTGTGTTCCTTTTGATTTTCTTTGATAGTATTTGTCAGTAGCAGGTAGAAATTTCATTTTCTTTTTCTGTTTTTGGTAAACTTTGGAATGAATAAACAGGGGGTTATTTTGTAATAGCTTGTAATAGAAGCGGCATTTCCTTTAGGGTCTTCCTTCCATTGTTAGGAGATTTTGGAATACAATTACCTTGGTAGTTTTTATGTCTTGACTTTGGATAATGGGTGATCTTCATCAAGATATAGATGAATGCTGCTACCTTCCCTTGTCTCTGGTGAGATGCCCTGATAGGATAAGTCTGTAGGGTGCTGTTAGTTTTATTGCTGCTGACATCATTCTTGTATTATGCCTGTCACTGTAGCACAACCTTTGATGATTGATTTTCTTCTTTGATCTAGTAAAAACACCAAAGGCAGGAAAGCAAGTGGGAGGAATGTGCAAGTTCTTTTTCATTTATGATATGTAATTTTCATATATTCTGATTTGTATTGCTTGTAGAATGACCGTGGTCAAGTGGATGTGTGGTCTGAGAAATGCCTTCCACCTGGAACTGTTCATTTGAAATTGCCAAGGGTATATTCAGTTGCCAAGAGGTTAGAAATTGATTATGCACCTGCAATGGTTGGATTTGAGTTCAGAAATGGGCGTGCAATGCCTGTTTATGAGGGAATCGTGGTGTGTTCTGAGTACAAGGATGTGATACTAGAGGTGAGTACCCTGTGACTGCATTTTTGTTGGAAGACTGCATTATCTTGACATGTAGTGAATTTTTTTCATTCTAGTTTAAAACAGGCATCTTTATCCTGGACTTGTGATGCTTTTGGAGTTATCTTGGCTACTCTTTTGGTTACATTAAAACCTATGAGATATGTCATTTTGTCTTTAGAGGTACGGGACTCATTGAAGTTTATGACAGAAAAACGAAAACACATTTTAGAACTATGTTTTTCTGGCCAATGGTTCCATTGGCGAGCTCCCCAGCTAAAGATGCAGTTTGTCTTTCATGAAAAAGATCTCTGGAAAGTGAGCTTGAATTCCAGCAAAATTGGAAGGTATCTTATGACAGAAGTTACGAATTACTTATTTCCCAGGCATATGCAGAAGAAGAAGAGAGAAGAAAGGAAGCAGAGAGGAAAAAAAATGAACGAGAAGCTTTGTCTAGGTGGTATCAGCTTCTCTCATCCGTCCTAACTCGGCAAAGATTGGCGAACTGCTATGGGGAAGCTCTGTCATCGAAGGAGTCCATCAAACCCGTGAAAACAAATGAAAATGACACCTGCATTGATAGTAGTAGAAGCAAAGATCAGCATGTCTGCGGTGAGCAAGTAGACAAAATGATTACAAAATCTGTCACCTCGTTGCAAGCAACGGATGACCATGAGCATGTGTTTTTGCTAGAAGATCAAAGCTTTGATGAGGAAAGCTCATTGCTCACAAAAAGATGCCATTGTGGATTTTCAGTTCAGGTAGAAGAATTGTAGAATATACGATGGTCATTAGCAATGTAAATTAGTTAAGTGAGTATCTAACAGATTTGTCTTTGTGGAATGTCATTTGTTGTCTAGCTTGGATGTATACTCTCTACTTTTCCAGATTGGAGTACATCTTGCGTTTGTCTACATGTCAACTTCTTGTAATGAAATGATCGGGAAGTATAAGAATATTATTCGTGAGTTCTGGTATTGTCTCTTATAATTGCGGAATCATCACATCATTTGGGCAATGAGTAGTCATCATGTTTCGTGTCTAATATCATTGAGATGATTAAGTGATGTGCAAGGAGTTGGGACGTTAGACATGTTGACCATATGGCTTCCGGGATACTCTCCAATCCATGATTGGCGTCCTTGACAACTTGTGTATAACCTGGACAAACAATTAACCTCGATAGATTGTGAATCCTTTTTTCTGACAATGTTGATCCATCTACACAATTTTGAACATAAACTTCCACTTGTGTCCTCATGTGCTTGCTGCACCATGTCCCCACCCATAAAAAAAAAAAAGAAAAAGAAAAAGAAATAAATAATAAAAAATGAGAAAAGGTTGCAAGCCTACAATCCTCTTATAAGTCTTATTGGAGCCCAAATAGCGAGATGTAAGAGAAGTATGAAAATTCTCTACGATAATAAGAATGAGTAACAATTGATGCACCAAAAAGAGTCTTTTGTTGTCAAATTTCATCACTCTAACAGCCACTCCTTCCGAGTCCCTTACTGTACTTCCTCAATAATATGTTGAAATGTAAGAACACAAGTGTATTCTTGATTCAACGTATCTACTATACGGAAACAAGGAATAGTATAGCCTAAATAAGTGCTTGTGTCAATCTCTTGTTGAGAAAGAGTATAAGCAACTGGACTTTCTGCACCCGATTTGTACACGATAGAATAGTTAGCCTGACAATTTCACCAAATAACTTTGTTGTTTTGGAATTTTTATGACTTTAACCAAAATCTCCTTTAAGCTCTTATGATCAGCCCTTATAGTAAAGTTTGCCCCAAGTAAATACTCCCTCCACTTCTTTACAACTTCTACTAAAGCATATAACTCATGTACATAAGTTGATGCCTTCCGTAAATGTAATGGCAATTTCTTACTTGGATTATTGTTTTGTAACAATACACCACCAACCCCACTTCCTGAAGCATTAGTTTCTATCACAAAGGGTAGAGATAAGTCTAATAATGCTACTATAGGGGCATTAGCTATTGCTTCTTTAAGTTTATTAAAAGCAAAAATTATAAATACTTGTCTTGCTAAAGCATGTTAGTTAAAGGGCTGGCTATGGAAGAATAACCTTTAATAAATCTCCTATAACATCTTGATACCCCCAAAAGGCCTTTAATTGTTTCATCATAGAGGGTAATGGCTACTTAATCAAATCTACCTTGGTTGGCTCAGGTGCAACCTTACCATTAGAAATAACATGTCTTTTATATTCAATAGCTATTTGAGAAAAAGAACACTTACTTTGCTTCAAAAAGAACTAAAAGATAAGATTTGTAATATCACTTCCAAATGCTCCAAGTATGTCAAAAGTATAGTTGTATACAAGTATGTCATCAATGAAAATGATGAAAACTTGCATAAACAAGTTTTGAATACTTGCTATTTGTGATGGACTGAAATGTAGCAAGGCCATTACGTAAGCTAAATGGCATTATTGTGAATTCATAATGCTCCTCGTGCATGCATCTTCTCAATACCCCCAAGATACATTTTGATCTAGTGATAACAAGATTGCAAATCTAATTATGAAAAAGTTGTTGCTCCCTTCAATTTGTCCAATAATCCGTCTATAGAAGGGATGGGACTCATCTTTGATGTTAGATTGATTAAGAGCACAATAATCTATACAAAATCTCCATGTACCATCTTTCTTCTTTACTAATAACACTAGAGAAAAAAAAATGAACTTGTCCTACACTGAATCAAGGCTCGCATAAGCATCTCTAGTACTTGTTTCTCAGTCTCATCATTTCGAAAGTGTGGATACCTAAGGGGCCTAACGGTGATCGGGAATGCTTCTTTTGCTAGATGAATATAATGTTGTACCTCATGTAGATGTGGCAACAATGATGGTGCCTTGAATATGTGAGTGAATTTAGTCAATAATTGCTTATGAGTGTTATTACTAATAGTCTCCTCAAATGTATTACTATGTACACTATAGGCCACAAATTGATAACAAGAAGCTACAAAATATGTATTAAACAACCTTTTCAATTGTTGACAAGAAATATATCCCATTTGATTAGGCCCATTTAGCTACACTTCCTTCCCTTTATAAGGAAATGCCATTGTCAAATTGGTGTAATCAATAGTTATTGGACCCAAATTTTGTAATTGTTCTACACCTAAAACAATTTATGCACCTTGTATTGGCAAAATAAAGAATAATGTTTTTAATCTTCAAAGGCACTTTATCGCACTACTACTTACACTTCAAAGGATCCCCATTGCTAATGATCACATTAAATTATGGACTTAGAAATATTGTTAAATTTAACTGCTTCACTACTATGATTTGTAGGAAACTATGTGTGCTCCTACTATCGACTAATGCCAAAACAAATTTTTTCTTAATAGTGATGTAAAATTTAAGGGTATAATGGACAATGGAGATTCCTCAACATCCCCAGCATGGTCTACAATTTTTTCAACATCAACTAAGTTATTCTCTTCATCATTCAACAACAATAGAAAATTTGACTTGGTTTTTATGAAATTTTTTGTCACAATTGAAGCACAACCTTGTTCACTTTTTCCATAATTTCTACTTGAGTCAATTTTCTAATAGGAATAGAAGGTTTAATAGAAGAAATGGTGGGTATAATAGAAGTAATGTGTGGAGTGTTAGAAGAAGAAGAAGGTGAAGGGCAATTTAGTGATGTGTTTGGTTAAGAAAACATTAGTGAGGGTTTTGAATTAGTTAAAGACAAAAAGGGGTTTAGAAAAAATGTTTTGGATAAAGAATTTGGACTCATACATCTTAGCAAACCAAATGGCTTGTATGAGAGATGTAGGTTATGCAACTTGAACTCCCATTCTAATGTGAGTTTAAAGGTTAAAAATGAAACAACTAATGAAAAAGTTTTTAGAAAGACCAATAACTCTATTTGATGATGCTTCAAACTTTGCTTGATACTCAATAACAAATTTTGTTTAAGTAAGTTTAGACAATGTACCTTAAACATCATCATATTTAGAGGATCCAAATCTTGTTTCTAGTGCTTTAAGAAAACTAGGCCAAATACTTAGTTAAAGATTATGCTCCATCCATTGAAACAATTAAAAATCTTGATCCTCCATTTTAAAAGATGCAACTATTAATCTTTGATTCGTAGGTACGTTATAAAAATTAAAGAAGAATTTTTTAGTTTTAAAGATCAATATTATTAGATTAATGCTACAAAACTTTGTAAAATCCAATTTAATTCCTTTCAACAGTAATCCACCGGATCTAAAGGTGATGAAACTTGTGAATTTTATGCTCCTTGAACTTACTCCCTATGATTATCATTAGAGTACTAGGTATGATTTTATCTAACATTCTCTATCTTATTTTGAATTGCTTGCATGGAATGCAAAGTAGTATTAATGTTTTGAATTGATTCTTGAACTTGCATGTTAGATTGCATAGACTCTTACATCTGCAATTGCATGGCTTTAACTAGTTTAGCTAATGAATACACTATTGATTACAATGTCTCAATTTCTATTGCTTGCATGGTGGATCGAGTGCCATCGGACATAAGCAAAGACAAATGAGAGCACCAATATTAGTAAAGCCCACCAATAGCCTTAGCCCACTTGTAGTGCAAAGTGCATAGTTTACTCTTACTGTAGAAACCCTAATGGAATAAGGTTAAAACCATATCTCCCTCTCCCCCTACAGTTAAGTATGGTCAGAAACCTTAACTCTAGAAAGATGAAGGCCTTTTCAAGTAGTTTATGGGTTGTAAACTTCTTTTCTATTTCTTTCTTTTCTTTTCTTTTTCTTCTTCTTATTATTTTTGTATATATACTAGATGATGTACAACTTTTGAAAGTTTGTTGTACAATCACTACTAATCTCTATTTTCCTACTTAAAGTTTGTTTTTATCTCTACTTATGCAATTGAAATGTAACAATACAACTTCTACACTATGTATTATAAATTTAGTAACTATTCTATCACATAACCTCTTTGCCATAATGGCATACGTGTGTGTTTCCTCTTTGTTTATGTATAACAAATTCTAACCTAACATATAATAGGCTCCGCTAATGCTTAATAACATTCTTAAAGATTGCATTTTTGTAATTATGTCATAATTCCCATCTCTATAACAATATTTTGTGGAAGCTTTCTTACTTTTCTACTTCATTCCTAAATGTGAAAGCAACTCTACACAAAATATCAAAGACAAAGCTTTCAAGCCTTGTTAAGAAAGTAATTAAATATTAAGCTTTAAAGAGCGTAATTATTCATGCTTTTTATTTTGGATTGTTAGCTTTTACTATTATCGATTTTCAATGAGTTATTGAAATACTTTATTGTGTTATGTAGCTTTTAGAGGAGTCTAATTCATTCATTCTTATAATTACTTAATTTAGATCCACATCAATTGTCAAGTGTCTTGACATAAAGTTCAACTATACATATAGATAGTTTAATTTTACCTACATATGAATTCATAAGATTAATATATAATGATGAATTCAAAAGTCATGATAAAAATAATAGTTGAGGTTTTCTCATGTACATTATCGGAAGGTTCTTTAACACTGTTTATGTTTGTATAAAATTTGATTAGTAGAATTCACTTGTACATTTACCAATGCTAACCAAATATAAAATAACATTTAGAGAAAATGTACAATGTCTAAGAGAGAGAAAATACTCACTCCTCTCTCTAAGAAAACTCCCTTTAGCCCCCTGCCTAGTGCCTGCTACCGTCCCCATCTCTCTCACCGTTTAAACACTTGCCCACTGTACCTTTCATTGTCATCCCCACCGTCTTCGTCGGACTCTCTTTGTCCCTTCCAACGTCATTCCCATTGTATTCGTCACCCTTGTTCTGTCCCTTCGTTGTTCTCACTCCTTCTCGTTTGGGTCGTCGGTCCATCATGTCCACGGACTACCACCTGTTCCGTCGTTCTAGCTTGTCATTCTGTCTCATTCTCAAACCTACCCTCTTGTTCTCTCTCCTCGTCATTTTCACTTGCATTCCATCTGCATTGACACTCTGTTTCGTCCACGATCCACCACTGTTCGTTAATCCCCGCTCTTCTTCAGACCTACCCTCTCGTCCTCTCTTCCTTCTCTAGGAAACTTCCTCAGTTTCCCTAAGGCTCTCCTACTCTAGGGTTTTATCATACACCTCCCCTATTTCCCAATCTCTCTCTTGGGTTTCTTTCTCCATGAGAGGCGGCTTAACCAAGAGATCCCCCAAAGGTGGTCGCCACACCTTAGGGAGCCACTTTAGCTCGGGGTTCTTTGCAGAGCAGACTTGCATTCAAGATGGTGTTACTCCTAAAGTGGTTCTGCTCTCTTACACCGATTTTGAAAGGGTCGAAACTCCTTTTCCTACTGGAAGTCCTAGGTTCTTCACCAACAGTCCTGGGAAATCAGTGCTCCAGAGGTTAGATTCTTCCAGCCCTAAGCCAACCTCAGTTGAAGAGCTTAAACGACCTTTAGAAGGTACTACCACATACGGAAATACCTCTCTTGAGCAATTGAATGAGGTGTTAGAAAAAGCTGAAGTGGGAAATCAGGCTAAAAACCAGAGCGTGGAATCTCCATTGTAGCAACTTGGATGCCGGTTTAGTACCAAGTCCTATCCTGAAACGTGCACCCCCTCCTCTTCTTCCATTAGAGCTTTTAAACTGAGATTCATCCCTTCGGTAGCCAAGGTGCAGCTACAAAAATTAAAATACCAGTCAAAGTTAAGAATGATGGCACAAAATTTTGGGAGTCCACTCCAGTCAGGTATTTTTTTTTTGGATAAATTAAATTTTATCGATATCCAATGTTGTACAACTGTTAAGATGATAATGTTATATCATAATTATAAGGACAAAATAAAACAACAATACTACTATAGAAAAGTTACAATAGTGTAGAGTAAGCTTTAATTTGGTTCACAAGTGAATCTCACTTAGGAATGCTATGCCCTAAGCGTATATTATTGTGTACTCTCTAGATGCAGTATACTGTTGCAGCTAATCCAGTAGTCCTTCTATGGAAGGTAGGAAAATTGGAGTCAGTTGAGGATAACAAGGATGTTGTAGCACCTTGCCAGCTTTTAAAGGAGGTAGGGCAATGAAGATGGTCACTCACCGCACCCTAGATCAGGCAGGAATAGCTATAATTGAAGAACAAGTGGGGGTAGTCTTTTGAGCCGTGACGACACAGGAAACAGGTTGCCGTAGAGGTGACACGCTATGATATCAACTTGTTTAAGGTAGAGAGTTTACCTAACCAAGCTAACCATAAGATAAACGAGTGTTTTGGTATTGAGTGTTTGTTCCAGATCACCTTAAACCAGGGCATCGCAAGAGTCGAAGGGTTAAGGAAAGCATATCCACTCTTTGTTGTGTAATCACCCGTGCTAGAATGGATCCATCGAAGGCAATCATTGCGTGAAGCATTGGGATGGAGAGAAGTAGGAATCTGGATATTAATCCAATGCTATCCCTCTGGTATACACCATTCATTACCTTCCATAAGGAAACCGAGTTTGGTGGTTGGAGGGAAACCGGTATTACCCATTTCTCGAGTACTAAATATCATGGGCAGAAACTATCCTTTTCTCTTGTTTAGTCTGTTGCTTTAAGGGTGTGGAAATATCATGGTATCCTCGGAGTCATAACCAACAATGATGGATTATCCTATTTTCAATTTGCAAGAGACAAAGACCTTACTTTTGTTTTGGAAAAAACTTGGTTTTTTGCACAAAGGTTGCTTATCTTATAGAAATGGAGGATAGGGAAGTTGCTTGAAAAACCATAGCCTACCAATGTCTCGGTTTGGATGGTATTCTCTAGCATCCCATGTGAGTTTTTGAATGAAGAAGGTCTTAGTCACATTGCAAGTGGGCTAGGTGCTCCACTTAGAGCCGACACTTTAACCTCCCTTCGACAAAGGGTTAACCAGGCTCGGTTGCTCGTTGAGCTCAATGCCAAAGATGAGCTTACAAATCAAGTCTTGGTTGAAAGAGCTTATGGTACCGTAGCTAAAGTTTTTGTAGAGTACCGATGGCTTCCTAAAAGATGTGTTTCTTGTAAAGTATTTGGTCACACATACTCCTAATAAACCAAAGATGGTGTAAGGGCCTCCTCCAATAAACCCAGAGTCCCAAAAGGTAAATGGGTTCAAATGAATTGGAAGGGAAAGGGTAAATAGCAGAGGGATGCAATGAATCCAAATGGTCTTAACCTACCTCTATCTTTGAAAGCTTAGCAATAAGTTGGTGTGAGTGAAGAAGTCATCTCTCTAATGAAAGGGATAAGGGAAGATATTACCAGAGATATCCATCCTATCTCGGTCCAAACTCTTGAGACAACTAATGTAGGTGTTGATCCTACGAATTCTTCTAACAACCCCCACACCCATGTGTCAGAAACCTTGGTCATTCGAGTGGTAGGTGGACAAAACCAAGAGGTTTCAGAGAAAGAGGGGATTATAGAAGAGTTGAAGCTGGATCCTTTAGAAAATACTCCGTTAAATGCTATGTTGGTGCCTAAAACTTGTCTTGGGCACTTTGGTAGCTCCCTTAAGAGCAACAAAAGCTCTAGCTCACATGGAAAGAGAAAGAAGAAGCATTTCAAAAGGAAACACACTTTTACGTGATACTTTATTGTTGATTTAGTAGATGAATATAGTCTCTTGGAATATAAAGGGGATTAGTGATCTTATTAAAGCTAAAGAAGTTAGGAAGAATTGTGTAGAGCATGGTATCTCTTTTGTGGGTTCATTGGAAACAAGAATAAACTCTTCTTATGAAACTTTAATCATGCATATAGTAGGACCTCATTGGTCTTTTGTAATTAATGAGTTAGCTAGGAAAAGAATATGTATTTGTTGGGAACTAAGGGTATAGAATGTGCAAGTTTTACGTATGCATGAGCAGTTCAAGCATTGTCTTGCTACAAACATTAGGGAAAATTGCTCCTTTCATGTTACTTTTTTATATGGAGTAAACAATGATAATGCTAGGCAGATCCTCTAGCAAGAATTACTCATGGTAACCCCTTCTTTAGTTGATAGTCCTTGGATATTTCTTGGAGATTTCAACATTACTAGGAACCTGTCAGAGAGGAGAGGAGTTTGGCTAAATATGAAAACTACAATGGTAGAATTTCAAAACTTCATAGATGAGGCTAAACTAGTGGATCTCAAATATGTGGGTAATTTTTTCTCTTGGTTAAACAAACAGGTTGACAACCTGATCCTAAGCAAATGGGATAGGATCATTGTTAACCATCCATGGTTGATAAGATTCCTAAGGACTTATGCTTCCTTCTTACCTCCCTTGTTATCAAACCATTCAATGGCCTTGGCACACATGGATTTTGGTTTGAGGAAAAAACAAATTCCTTTTAAATTTTTTAACTTTTGGGTTAACTATATAGATTTTAAGCATATAGTGCAAAGGGTTTTGGAGCTCACATATTGATGGATCAAAAAGCTATTAGGTGATATCCAAGTTGAAGCTTTTAAAATTTGAGTTTAGGAAACTCAATCAATTTGTTTACTCTAATTTGCCTTTGCAAGTAAAATTAGCTAAGGTAAATCTTCAAGCCATTCAATCAACCATACTTGGCAATTTTGATACCCTAAAACTAAAGGAGGAATGATGGGCGTTCAAGGATTACCACTTCTTATGAGATGTAGAGGAATGCTTTTATAAACAGAAATTCCGCATTAAATGGTTGAAGTTAAGGCATGAGAATATCTCTTATTTTCATAAGAGCATGATCAACCTTCATAATAAAAGTGTCATTCATAGTCTTATTAAGGATGATGGTAGTGAGGCCAAAGGGGATGAACAAGTTCAAAGCGAGGTACTTCGCTTTTTCTAAGATCCTTATCATGATTAAGGAAGATAAGTAAACCTTCATGAAGTGTGTAATCTTGTCATAAGGCACCTTAATGATGGTCAAGTTAAAAAACTAGACAAGCCTTTCTCCAATGAGAAAGTGAGGGCTGCTTTCTTCTCAAATGCAAATGAGAAGGCCCCAAAGCCTGATGGATATATAGTTAGGTTCTTCAAAACCGCTTGGGATTTAATTGGTGGAGATCTTATGGGAGTGTACAAGAGTTTCTCTCCTTTGGGTTTTTGTTGAGGGAATTAAATGCTACAATAATCTCTTTAGTACCTAAAACTTTAAACCTAGCAAAGTTTAGTGACTTTCGACCAATTTCATGCTGTCCTTTATAAGGTGATCACTAAAGTGCTTGTAAGCCTTTAATGGCTGATCTAGTAGGTAAGGAGCAAACGACTTTTGTGCCTGGGCAGCGCATCATAGACAACATTTTTTTGGCTACCATAGACATAAAGGAGCATCGGGATGTCCTTTGAAAGTAGATATTTGCAAGGCCTATGATACTATTGATTGGAATTTCTTGCTTAAAATCCTTGAATGCATGAGGTTTGCTCTACATTTCTATTGTCTCATTTAACAATGTATTACTACTGCCACCTTCTCTATTAATATAAATGGTGAGCAAGTGGGCTTCCTTTTTATTAAGAGGGGATTGAGACAAGGGGACCTACTATCCCCTTATTTATTTGTCCTTGGGATGATGGTTCTATCAGGGATTCTTCGTAAGTTATCATACCAAGAGGATTTCTCACACCATTAGAGATGTAAAGTAGAAAGAATCATGTATCTTAGCTTTGCTGATGACTTGCTAGTCTTTTGCAAAGGTGAATTAGCATCAGTTTGGTAGGTTTATCAAGGTTTGTGTCCTTTCCAAAGCTTGTCAAGGCTTGTAGCAAATGGAGGCAAAAGTTGTCTTTTCGGATGTAATGTTGACCAAAGAACCAAGAGTGAGTTACTGGCTCTAACATAGTTCCAAGAGGGGAAACTTCTAGCTAGATACCTAGGTGCTTCTTTCATATCAACCAAATTGAAGAAGGATGATTGTGAAGCACTCTAAGCTAAGATCTTGCAAGAATTTCCTTTTAGATGGCTAAATATCTATCTTTTGTTGGTTGGTTACAACTAATAACATTAGTTCTTTTCTTAATATAGGTTTATTGGAGTTCCATTTTCTTACTCCCTAAATTTGTTGTAGTGAGCATTGAATAGAAATTGAGAAACTTTTTTTAGAGTGGTAGTGCAAACATCTCTACAACGACTAAAGTTAGTTTGGATGTGGTTTGTAACTTAAAGAAGAATGGTGGCCTTAGTATACCTAAAATTGCAATATGGAATAAAGCAGCTTAGATCAAGCAGATTTGGCACTTATGCAAAAATGGAGAGAGAGGTATATAGGCAGATTAGATACATGATGGGTTGTTTATCCGATCGAATCAAATTATAAATTTATTAACACAAAGAAATCTATTAACCTAGCTAAGCAAGTGCACCTATCTAATGTAGTATAGATCGTAATGAGTGTCATTCTTAAGGATCTTAGAAACAAGTACTAGTATTACTACTTTTTTACTATTTAGTTTAATTTTTAATGTGAGATTAATAAATTAAATTACTAATTAACTACTATATAACCCTAAGATTAATTATAATCGTTGGAATAAATAAATTCAATCACAAAGACATACCCTTCATCTTAGTCCACTTTAAATCCTAACGTTCTTATAATAAAGAATTGACTAATTAATTATTTATGTTTTGCACTACAGGAATTCTCAATTAAACTAGTTACTTCCTCGAGTTAATTAATTAGTAACCTTATACGGAATAGTGGAGACCTCTCCCTCACTATTGCCTCATAAGATTTCATTAACTTCACAATTTCCAATTAAAGATTGAATCTTTATGTAGAAAATGGAAGTTTTTCTACCTCTAGGTAAAACATGTAATCTTTCTATTCATGAAGACCTATGATATTAGATGAGACCTCTCTCTATCTAACAAGAATCATACATGTAATCAATTTGCACACATAAATTAATTACATAGCAGTAAAACACATAAATAAATACAAAGATATAAACTTTTAATTAATCAAAAAGTAATTTAATAACATGGTTTAGAGTTTCACAAGATGTAGGGCATGAAATCTAGAGAAATAGTAATGATTCATGATGAAAAGAATAAACTCCTGTAATCGTTTTGTGTGTCTTGGTGAAGCTCCAACGATTTTGCTCTCCCAGGGTTTTTAGAGTGGTTGTGAGAGAAAATAAATCTAGATCCCTAATTTTTGTAATGAAGTGAGTATTTATAGTTTGGGAATTTTTGTCGCATGTATGGCTTGGTGCACGCTTATGCTTAGGGTCGTGCACTTTGGAAAAATGTAAAATTCTACCTTTCCGGTATCTACACAGCCTCTTGCACGACTGTGCTTGGGGTCGTGCACTCTGAGATTCCTATTGTTTCTTCTTAGGGCATATTTCTTACTTCAACCTACACGACTTGTGCAGCGGCTAGGGTATAATTGCTCGATGTATTCTGATTACTTTTTGCTCCCCGGCACTAGCATTAGCATGATTATGCTGAAGGTTATACACACGTGAAAATCACCTTTTCTCATATTTTTCTAGATTTCATTTTGTTTTTGCTTGAATCTTCTTTAAATCTTTAATTTGCACTCTTTAACCTTTGAAATCAAATATTAAGCACTAAAATATTTTTTTCTTAATAAATTCACATAAAATTTATAAAAATTTATATTCAATAAGCACTATAAAATATGGTTCTTTTAATACTTATCAAACTTCTCCACACTTAAATGTTTCTTTGTCCTCAAGCAAACAAAATAAGAACAAGTGAAAAACTTTATCATAAATTATACTCATCATAATCTTCAAATCACATGCAACATTCTTTACTCGATTAATTCTTAGTGACTCGTTAGTGCCTATTGCTTAAACCTACTATAATTGTACGTGTACTTAGCATATGGTAGTTAAACTTTTTAGATTAATCCAAGGTATCCTCATTGTGTAGCAACCGCCTTCAAAATTACAAAGGAAATAACAAATCCAATAAAATTTAAGTTACTCAGTTGCATTTATCTACTTATCAAAAAGTATATAAACCATTCAATTATTTTCAAAGCACAATAACAAGAAGTGAAAGTATATGGCATTTATTATTTCCTTAGATTATTTTCCTTTTTCTTTTAAGTCTCTTTACAATTTTTTTTTTTTTTTTTGCAATTAGATAGAACTAAGTAACCCATGTAGCGGGCTTTTAGTTGATAATCTCGAGTTCATCATCTAAGTTAATAGACATTATTCCCTTAATGAAGGATGTTCCTACGGGCTTATTTACTCGAGTTACAAGACTCGATAAACATGTCTTTTTGATATCCCTTAAAGTTATGGTAATTTCATCAGTTAGTCGATCTTATGATAGATGATCTTCAGTGACTAGGTTTTAAAGAGACCCCATCAAAACTCCATTACCTTAACACATAGGGACTCAATATTGATATTTATTATTTTCAAAGAGACTGTTTTAAGAAAAATTACCAAGTTAATAATTTCACGTGCCCCTTTCACAAAAAGGTTGAGAGAGCCCTCAAAATAATTGAATAGTAAATATACTAGCTAGTGAGCTTAAAAACATAACTAATTCACTTGAAACTAAGGATTTGCATTTACTTCATAACTCTAAATTTAGCTATGAAACAGTAAATAGATTTACACTACTTTGATTTCATCCTAAAACTTTAGCTAAATATGCAAAGCCTAACAATAGGTGAGTAAGGCACACAAAGTCACTATTTTTACATGTGTGTGTATAAGAATGCTACCTTTATATTTTAATGAGTATGATTTCAAGGTTTTTACTTTTTAATAATAGACAATCAAATTAAAGTTTAATTGCAAACTTGTAAATGGGGGAAAATTTGATCAATAAGAGCATAAGATACATAAATAATTCGGAACCTAATTTCTTCTGTCTTTATATCCCTTCCCCACACTTATTTAAGACATTTTCCCTAATGTCTTTTCAAAGTAAGCATACAAAAAAAAGAGATAAAAGAAAAATTAAGAAAGAAAAAAAAAAGGACACTAAGGACTTCCTCGATTTTCAGCATGTACAAATTTAGATTCCAGCAATGCAAAGTGCGACAATTATTAAACCTAAAAAAAAAAAAAGACTAAAAAAAAACTCAAAGTTAATCTATCATAATGGAAAGACTAATTATTCAACCAAGTCAAATATAGAGTCTTCCCAGAAGGGAGCTCAATTAAGTACAAATGAGAAGCATGAAGAACTAAAATAGTTTGAATAAAAGAAAAAAAAAATATATGGAAGTTGAAAATGTAAAGGAGTAGAATGGCTAGCGCTCAATCTTCGTCTTTGCTGCTATCGTCAAGGTATATAGCTGCTGTCTCATCTCCCTCATCATCATTGTCATCCTCCGCCTCTCCTTCGATATTGGCACCTTCATCATCTTCCTCTTCAAAACTGGAGGACTAAACTATAATTGGGTCCTTTCCCTTTCTCTTAGATGGTGCTGGAGTATCTTCATGTGGTGAAGTGGATTCGAGAGAGGAATCATATGTGGGGAGATCACTTGGTGGTGGGGAGAAACAATCAGCTAGTCGTCTAAGAAATTCCCATACTGCACTATAAAAGTGTTTGTTTTTCTACCTTTCCTTCTTGTTCAACTCCCTCTCTTCTTCGAATTCTCATTTTAAACTTTAGAGTTCATCTTCGAGAGGGTGGGCATTTGATGTTGACACAACACCAGAAGTATAAGTTCCTTTTGTTGGTGTTGAATACTTTGATGGAGTGGGGATGTCAAGTAACTTGACCAACCCTTATAGTTGGAATGGGCCATCTAAAATTTTTGTTGCAGGGACGCCTGCTTCCTCGGGATTAGGGGCTTGAAAGATGTTGAATCCTTTCAAAAATTTTGTTATATAGCCTCTATAATATATCCTCTTTGCTCGAGGATCAGTAGCCTACCTATATAAGAACTTGCAACTTCTATTCCTATATTGATTTGAAAGTGGTTAGTCATAGTATAAAGATGAAAAATTTCAAAGTTGTTTACCACTCCATGACTGCTCTTCCTTCCTCCAATGGTGTGTACCAAGAGGTGGTGGACCACTTTCAGATCATTATTCCAAATGGAAGATGCTTTGGACTTTGAAGGATGATAACGAATTTCCGTTTCATAAAGTGGTTCCTAATATCTTTGCGCGGACATGTCTTCTGGCCAAGATGTGGGCAATTGTTGGAAACTTGCTATGTTGATGTCAACTATAGTGTATAGGCCTAAATAACGCCTAAACTAGAATGTAAGCAAAGTATGTTGTCGGCCATAGACCTAAAAATTTAGACAATGACGATGAAGTTGTAGGGTGGAGAGAAATTCAAGCTTGACCTCTCCATAAGCCGGTTCTTGAATTTCGAAGAAGGTAGCCCATGGCCTAACACTGATGATTTCTCATATATGCTCTTCGATGCTGTAGGCCTGGAGTATTCTCCAATTAAGGTATTCGTTGTTCTCGAATGTCAAGGACTCTAGTCTTTTGTGACAATCTTTACTCCAACCTTTGTTGGAGTATTTCGAAGGAGCTTTATGTACGTCATCTCTTTGTCAAGGGGTTCGTTGTTGCTTATGAGAGCTGGAGGCTAGTGCTTGTAGTTGTTGGGATGTGGAGGTGGTTTGTGTTCTCTTCTTTATTGCTGCCCTTTTAAACCTCATATGCATAAAAGAAGTATAATAGTGTTCAAGATTAAAGGCTAGCCAAATTGAAATCCATAACTTAATTGAATTGTAAAAGAGCTCACAATGATGCCTAATATCTATGAACGAGCTATATAAGGAAAGAATAATGAAATAGGCATCAAGACATGACAAGAAAAAATCAGAGTAGTTTATAATAGGTAGCATAGTTGTCTGCACGGCCGTGTAACAGGTAGGGTAGGAGTAAGAATAGTTAAAAATTTAAATCAACATGAGCGTGGGGATTTGGCTGTGTAGAAGGTTGTGTTGAAGTGTGAAGACAATAGGTGGGCAAAAACCATAGCAAAACTCCATGAATTTCTACTTTAGTTCTTAGAAATTCAACAACCCCCAATTTTGAATGCTTAAGAACCTTAGATTTTCAAAGTACGTAATACAACTCAAGATTAATGGGGCTATCGAAATCAAATGACTTCAACAATCAATAAATTGCATATTGATGAGAAAAGCCCCAAAAGTTATGAAAGCGTAAAAAAAAAAAAAATCATGATGCACCCTAAGTGAAAAATGCGATATTATGTGTATTATGGAATGTTCAAACATCTCATAGTAGCATAAAGGGGTAGAAAAATTAGATTTGTAGTATAATGATATGCTTAGTAGGCAACCACCACTATCTCATGCTTGCCTATACGGGAAACCACATTCACATATGTCAAAAAACAAAAATGCAAAACAGAAAAAAAGATTGCAAATTATAATAGTGAGGTTCTGACAAGCTCATCGAGACAAAAAGAAAATCTTACTTAGATGTTTGATCTAGAAGATCGAAGATGGAGTAGAACGTGAGGGGAAGAGTTTGGAGAGTAAAGGTAAAGTTTCGAGAGAGGGGTGTAGGAAGAAAAGTGTATGAAAGGGAAGTAAAATGAGAGAGCATGTGGGAGAGGCAGTAAAAAAAAAAAAATTGATTTATATATGGGTACTTTGCATGGGCTTGTGCACGGTTATGCTCGAGGTAGTGCAAAGTGCTAAAAAATGGTCCCAAGCTATCCCATTAACTTTTACACGGCTGTGCTTGGAGCCATGCAGGGTGTGAAAAAGTGATCCAAGGCTCTTGTTGGGGGGCGCAAAGTGCCCTAGCTCTTGTACACCCATGCTCAAGGTCGTGTAGGGTGCCAAAAAGTGCCCAAGAGCTCTTGCTAGGAGGGCGCGAAGTGCTCTAGCTCTTGCATGCCCTTACTTTAGGCCATGCATGATGCCAAAAAGTGCTCAAAAGTTTCTCTTGAGGTGTGCACGACCCTGTGCACTGCTTGTGCTCAAGGTTGTGCAAGTAGTGGTAGAGTGTATAGAAATCTAATCTTATTTGTCTGAGCTACTGGATCCATAGAGTTGGTCATAGGGCACCTTAACATAATAAAAGGGTGAGAGAATAACTTACTAGGTGCACTTGAAAAATTAGAGCCCAAATTTCTTTACTTGATTAATGCTTCCCCACACTTGAAGATGACTCTCACTCTACACAAGTAAATGTAATTTGTCGCTGCACATCTATACCTTTTTTTTTTTTTTTTTTAAAAAAAGCAAAGTTAGCTTAATGAAGTAAAAGTAAAATAAAAATGAACTTATATACCTAAGTTAATCATAGGTTATCTCCTATGCAACACACTTTTTTAATGTCGTTGGCTCGACATCCTTCACCTTGGATAATTAACTGCTTGGTAATTGGAGTTGAGACTCCTTATGATATTCATGTGCTATCTTATCCCCCTTGTATAGTTTTAGTCTATGGCCATTTACCTTGAAATTGTCATGCTCTGGGTGTTTAAGCTCCATTGTACCATGTAAAAAGACTTGTTTGACTATAAAGGGGCTAGACCATCTTGATTTCAACTTCTTAGGAAAAAGTTTCAACTGAGAATTAAATAAAAGTACTTAGTCCCCTTCCTTGAACTCCTTTGGATGGAGGATGTATTTGTCATGATAGTCTTTCATCCTTTTCTTATATATCTTCTTATTCTCATATGCTTGTTTCCTTTATTCATCAAGTTTGTTTAGTTGTAGCTTCCTCTTGAATCCCACGGTTTTTGAATTGAGATTTGCCAACTTGATTGCCTAATATGCCTTGTGTTTGATCTATACCAGGAGGTGGCGGGACTTTCCATAAACCAGTCTATAGGGGGTGATTCCCAAGTGTGTTTTGTAGGCTATTTGGTACTCCCACACGGCATCTTCGAGCTTGTCGACCCAGTTTCTTCTATTATGCTGGACTATTTTTTCTAAGATTCTTTTCAGTTCACGATTAGAAACTTCAACTTGTCCACTTTTTTGGGGGTGGTAAGGCGTAGTAATTCGATGTGTCACCCCATATTTCCTTAGCACCCTCTCCAATTACATATTACAAAAGTGTGTTCCCCTATTACTTGTAATGGCTTTGGGGATTCCAAAACAAAAGAACAACTTCTTAAGGAACTTTATAACGATTCGAGCATCATTTGTGGGTAGAGCTTATGCTTCTACCCATTTAGAGATATAGTCCACTGCTACCAAAATGTATTTGTAGGGAATGGTCCTATGAAGTCAATGCCCCATAAATAAAAAACCTTACATTCTAAATAAAGTTTTGAGGCATTTCATCTCTTTTGGATGTATTCCTTACCCACTGACATCTATTACATGTGATGTAGCGATGGTGAGCATCCTTAAATATTGTAGGCCAATAGAAACCGACTTCTAAAACTTTTTGAGCAGTCTTGTTGGTTGAGTGGTGACCAGTGATAGGGTCAAAATGACAATCTCCAAGGATTTGCTACCCTTTTCATGTGGTACACATCTTTTTATGGCTTGATCTCCACAAACCTGGAAGAGGAATGGGTCATCCTAGTGGTAGTATTTGAGTTCTAAAAAGAACTTCTTTCTTGCATGGTAGCTCAGGTCATTAGGGAGGACTCTTGCCACAAGATAGTTTGCAAAGTTAGTAAACCAAGGAGTGTTCTTGTGCATAAGCTGGTAAACGACAAGTAATTTTTCTTCAAGAAAGGAGTCATTAATGTTTTCTTCCTTCAGCTCCTCTAAACAAGGGTTCTCAAGCCTTGAGAGATGATCAACTTCTAGATTCTTCACCTCCTTTTGTCACGAATTTCTAAGTCGAATTCTTATAAGAGTAGAATCCACTAAATAAGTCTAGGCTTTGCATCTGTTTTCATTAACAAAAATTTTAGGGTAGAGTAATTAGTGTAGATAATCACCTTAGACAAAATTAAATGCGGCTGAAATTTGTCAAATGCAAAGACCACAGCCAGCAATTCTTTCTCTATGGTAGTGTAATTCACTTGGGCATGATTAAGACTCCTGTTAGCGTAGTAGATGGGTTGAAAGTGTTTGTCTTACCTTTGTCCCAAAATCGCCTTAACTGCATAGTCACTTACATTACACATGAGTTTAAAGGGCAAGTTCCAATTAGGAGCTATCATGATGGGTGCATAGGTTAGTCGTTCCTTGAGCACGTCAAAGTCGTGCTTACAGTCAGGGGTGAAGTTGAAAGGCATGTCCTTTTCCAATAGTCGAGTCAATGGTCAAGCTATTTTAAAGAAGTCCTCTATAAAGTGTTTGTAAAAACCAGTGTGCCCTAGGAAACTTCTAATAGCCTTGATTGAATTTGGTGGTGAAAAATTTTCAATCACATCAACCTTTGCTCCATTAACTTCGATATCCCTATGATAGACCATATGGCTGAGTACAATGCCTTCCTTACACATGAAGTGACATTTCTCTCGATTCAATACAAGACTAGTCTCTTCGCAGCAAGTAAGCACCCTTTTTAAATTCCCTAAACAATTTGAGAAAGAATCACCAAAGACGGAAAAGTCATCCATGAAGACTTCCATAATTTTCTCTATCAAATCATCAAATATGGCTAATATACACTGTAAACACCCCATTTTTGCCCTAGGAGTCAATAATTTTCAATAATAATCAATTTTCAATTTTTCCTAATTTTTCCCTAATTTAGCATAAAATAATAAAAATGTTCAAAAAATAAAAATAAATAGGAAAACACTTCAATTTTGAAAAATGATTTCGGAAATAGCAATAATGAATAATAAAAATTTTTTACAAATTTTTGAAATTTCAAAAAAATAGAAAAATCGCATTGCATATATGCAATTTGCGAAATTAGAAAAATCAGGAAAGTGGGCTAACTCAGCTGGTCCGGACCATGGCTAGGCGCGCGCGCAGGGGGGCTCGATCAGACGTTCGAATCGCAGAGGAAGCAGTTTCCGCATTTTGCAAATTTTCGACTTATCCAGGACACGTGGCAGCATCTGATTGGCTGGAAGAAACGCACACGCCGGGCACGTGATCGTCTCCTACCTCGAGCCTGAGATCGCCAGCGAAGAAAAAATTCGTATTTCGGCCGTTTTGATTCGATTTTTTTGCACAAATCCAACAGATCTTCAACAAAAATAAGATAAACATTATCTAATTAAAATCAAATCGCAACAAATCATTGGATGGGCACGAATCGGAGTTGGTTTTTCAACCAAAAATCCGATCAGCTTCAATCGGAGGAAATCCGAGCTTATCCAGCTCGGTTTCAAGCGCCTATAAATAGAGGAGGAGATGAGGAAGCAAGAACACAGATCAGAATTACGAGAGAGAGAGAGAAAAGAGTGTAGAACGGAGGAAACCCAAAGTTGTGACCGCCAATCGGAGTTGAGCCATCACAAGGAGACGTTCTGGGAGTAAACCGCCACCACCATCAGATTCAGCACCCTCAAGAAGCTAGGATTCGACACTTCACCCACCGCAAAGGACCGCCGGAACGCCGTAAACGAGCTAACCCCGCCGCCGTGTCCGACCGATCCGACCCGACCCGATTCGACCCGACCCGCGCACCGACCCGGATCCAGGTAAGTCGGATTTTCCAGATTTTTTTATTTATTTTATTTATTTTGTTTGTTTATTTATTTTAAATTTATTATTTGTTATTATTGTTATTTTTTTATTTTTTGTTATTTGTTTAGTTATTAGTTATTTATTTACTTCTATTTTCAATAAATAGGAAAATGTAGAAATTAGGTTTTTTAAGATTTAATAATGTAAAATAAAAAAATAAAATAAAAAAAAATAAAAAAATGAAGAAAAACAATAAAAAATATTAGGAAAATAATAGTAAAGTTTTAGATTTCAAAATAGGATAGATAATAAACTTAGGATAAAATTTTCAACAAAAATCAAAAATCACAAAAATCACAAAAATAACAAAAAAAATCATAAAAAATCATAAAAAAAATAAATAAATAAGTTTTAGCACTTAGAAAAATCATTTTCGTCAAATAAATCAAAATAGATGTTTTCCCTACAAAAATTATTTTCAAAATGAACTCAAGCTTAGGCTTAGAATTTTTTAGGAAAAATCCAAAAAATGGTAAGAACATAAATCAAAAGAAATTTCAAAATTAAAATTCACCAATACACTAAAGATTTTCAGAAAAGCGAACTACGACTTGTTTGATCCTGAGTAGCAGGTACGTAGGCACCCATTCGAGTCAACCCATAAAATAAATGAAAAATCCTTTTTCTGAAATAAATTCAAAGACATAACAAAAATTAACAGAAACACAATGAAACACATTTATAAAGATGAACAATTTTAGGAGATTAGGTGGTAACCGCATAGGTTTTAATAGGTTAGCCTCCGGACTTAGAAACTCTGGTTTTCCCTTTTTCTCTTCTCACAAAAACGAGAAGAGGAAATAACGACGACTAGTAGTCCAAATTAAGACTAATCCGCTCTTTTAGTCTTAATTCACTTTTTCCCAACAACAGTTGGGTGGCGACTCCAAAAATCAAACGAAATTCCTAACTCAAGTCGAGGATCTAGATTAGATGAGCATAGGGTTTAGTTTAGATCGGATTAGGAATGGGAATTCAAAAATTAGACTCGACAGGATGGCGACTCCACTGGGGACCCATACCAGTAGGCTAGCCACCTGAATCTCTCCAAGCTGTTCTCTTTAAAAAAAATGTGTTTCAATCATTACTTTGTTACTAACTTTGCAGGATTTAGTTAGATTTTAGTTTCTTTACTGTGGGGGTTTTGCATGCATACATATGTTTGTGTGAGTAGATGCGGTCGAACTCGGACCGTCCTAGAAACCTAAGACGGGGAGCCATTGTGTAGGTTTCGAGCGAAGTGAGTTGATTCACCGTTCGGGACCGATTAGCCTACCCCACCCTATGCTTCGATATGGCCTGAGATCCATTTCTTCGAGAATGCGGGAGGCCATAGAGCTCGGGAACCAGTTAGAACCAACCTACTTGCATACATAACATTGTACGAGGGGTTGACAATTGGATGACAATGTAATGGTTTGTTATTTTGTCCTTGGAGTTCAGGACTATTTCCCTGTAACATTTTCATAGTTCTGTTTGTAACTAGGCTTTTTCCTATTGTAATAGATGGCTAGCAGTGCAGTCGACCGCCTCCTCCGCAAAGAGATTCGGGTGTACAAACCTTTGGACCCAAAATTGGTACTGGAACACTGGCTTACCTTGTACAACCCAGAGGAGCAGGCCTTCATCCAGTAGAAGATCGGCCCCATCCTCTCACTGACTAAGTCAGAGGCGAATTTACCTATGGTCCGGGCCATGCTCCAGCTATGGGAGATCGAGCCCGCAGCTTTCTTCATCGGACTGCATGAGATCACCCCTACCTTGGAGGAGTACACCCAGTTGCTACAGGCTCCAGCACTGACTGATCAGATTTACACGCCAGACCTCGAGGCCGGGCCAGCCGGCACCTTCAGTAGACTGCTAGGCATCCGCAAAACAGCGGTCAATAAAGCCCTGGCAGACTGTAATGGGTATTGCATACGAATGGATGACTTAGAAGCCTGATTTATTGCCCGAGAAGACAATGGGGACAGAAAGGACATCCTGTGTGGAGACCCTAAGACTTACAGACAGAGAAGGGTGAACGCTTTCATCTTGACAGCCTTTGCCACCATACTGTTCCCCACCGGAGCTTTCTATATTCACTACCAGGTTGCAGAGCTGGTAACCCAATTCCTGGAGGGAAGATCTTACATCCCGGCTCTACTGGCTGAACAGATCCGGAATTTGAATTTCCTTAAGAAGAAGGGCCATGGGATCCTCCGCTCCAGCATCAACCTTATGCTAATATGGTTCGTAAGCCACCTCAAGTGCTTCGGGCTGAACATGGTCAGGAAAACCCTAGCCCAACAGGTGGATCTGGTGGATTCCTGTATAGAAAAGGTGAAGTTACCTGACGACATTACCAGCCACAGTTGGGTAGATCTGCTTAGAAGCCTTAGCGCCGAAGATATTCTATGAACAGCCAGGTGGAGTTGCTGCGATAAAATCATCTTAACCTGCAGTAATTTCCAAGCAGTGCCATTAATCGGGATCAACGGATGTATCGGATATCACCCCAACTCCGTAGTCCGCCAATTCGGTACCGTCCAAGACATAGTTTATCGGCCTTCACTCGAAGCAGTCACCTTTGAGTACCAGGATCCGCACCTGTTGGTAGCCGAGAAATTTGCTAAGTTGGCAGAGGTCAAAGCACTTTGGGAAGCCAGAATCGAAAGCCCGAATGTGGACCTCGGCGAGCTAGATGGCGAAGTGGGAAAACACCGAGCCACTAGAGAGTTTGTAATCCGTCAGCTATACCAGACAGGGGAAAGAGCATACCGGGTTCCAGACGTCACCCAGCCAAGACCAGATAAGATCAATCCAGAGACAGAGATCTACCTGGAGCAGGTCAAAGCCCGGATGGAAGTATACTTCGAAGCTGCAGACTATAAGAAAGACATCTGGAAGGGACGCTTCAAGGAATCTGACCAAAGAAACAAGGCCTTGGAAGCACAATTAGAGAAGTGCCAAGCTAGGGTCAAGGAACTAGAAGCCATCATCAGTGGGAAGCCTGAGCCTCCACTACAGAAGACCAAAAGAGTTAGGAAATAGAGCATTATTTGTAATCTTTCATTTTTATTGAACTCCAGAATTATTAATAAAAATAAAGTTTTAATAATACATTGTCAATCAGTTGTCAACCCTTTTATCTTTTAGCATCCACGTGACACATGCATATCATTCTTGCATCCATCACACTAAAAAAAGAATGCGCGTCCAGGTATCAAAATAGCTTCCAAGCAACCAAACCCACCCAGAAGCCCAGTCCTTACGCGCTCAAGAGCAAAAATGGCTAACAGCAGTGACAACCGCCACAACACCAACGCTGAAGCTGCCTCAGACTCTAGGATCATATCCCTATAGCAAACAGTCCAACAGCTGGCTGCCCAGGTTCACCTCTTGACTGAAAGCATCGGCCTCCTGCGCAACACCCAGCCGGCTCAAGAAGAGTATTCAGGGGCCAGGAAGGGAAAAGCAGTGGAGGGACAGCCTCCGGAATACGAAGAAATCAATTCCCACCTTAACCCAGCCTTCGAGTATGAGCCGAAGGTCAGCCAGGGGCCGACCTCTGATGATCTGAAAAAGGAAATGGAAGAGAGACAAAAGGAGATGGAGAAGCGACTCTTCCAGCAGCTCAATGACAAGATGAAAACTATTGAAGGCCCGGATGGTTTTGAACAGGCCAGAATCACTAGCCTGCCAGCATACAGGGAAGAGGCATACCCTGACAAGTTCAAGACCCCAGATTTTGAAAAGTATGATGGGACCGGCTGCCCCAAGATGCATACCAGGCTATATGCCCGGAAAATGAGCAAGTATGCTCAATACAATCAACTTATGCTCCAGACCTTCCAGGACAGCCTCACAGGCCCCGCATTGGTCTGGTATGCCCACCTCGACTTCAACATTGTCAACACTTGGGAAAAGCTAGCCCGGGCCTTTTATGATCAATACAAGTTTAACATCGAAGTTGCCCCATCTGTAATCGATCTGGGGAGTCTCCGAAAAAGACTTACTGAGCCATTCAAGGAATATGCTCAGCGCTAGAGGGCCCAAGCCGCCAGGGTAGCCACTCCGATATCTGAAAAGGAATTGACATCCATATTTGTCAATACCTTGGACAGAACTTACTTTTCACATTTGGTAAGCCAGACCTCTTCCAGTTTTGCAGAAGTAGTGGCTGCAGGTTGCAGGATCGAGAATGCCATCACCACTGGCAGGCTTCAATCAATGGAACCTCCTAGGGTCACACCAACCCAAAGGCCCTTAGGAGGAAACAGAGTTAAAGAGCCCACAGTCAGTACAGTGCATTCTAGTAAGGCAGAAAAACCTGGGACTCGGGTAACTTTCCAAACCACGAATACCCCAGCCCAGCAACCTACGATGGGTCATACACAGGTCGCCAGGCCCCCAAGGCAGTTCACTCCAATCCCCATACCGCTCAGTCAGGTCTTCGCCCGGTTGAGGGCAGACAACTTGATTAGTTTCGAACTCCCCAACGACCAATACAGGCCCAAGAACTTCGACTCCAACCTCAAGTGTGACTATCACATGGGTCAAGAGGGGCACTCCACAGATAGGTGCTGGAGGCTCCGACACAAAATCCAAGACTTGATTGATGCAAGGATCATACAATTGGATTTTGTGAACACCCTAGCACCCAATGTCAACACCAACCCGTTGCCCAATCACAGGCCTACCATCAACATGATCACGTCAGAAGAGTCAGCTCCCAAAGAAGCCCTTAAACAGAATCCGGCTGAGCAACCCGCTTCGGGAGAGACTCCAAAGGCACACATTAAAGGAAGATGGTTATCCGAGGACCCCACGGTTGGCACTTTGGGAGAATCACACGGGAAGTTTCAGTACCTGATAAACTATTCTTACACCCCGACTAAGCAAGGGCCGCCTAGTGGGTGGGGGCCGGAATTTGAGAAGCAAGACAATCTAGCAAAGGAAGAAGGAAAGACCATCAACATGATCAATTCTCAGAAGTCCCGGGTTATATGATGCTATGAGGGACAATCAGTTGAGGTGCAAATCCCGAGGAAAAGGTATGTATTCAATGTTCCCGTACCAGTAGAGAATTACAAGGTTGCACCATTCGACTATCGGGCCCTCGAACAAGAGCGACCTCCTATAGTGGGAGGTATCACCCGCTCTGGGAGATTATACGATCCGAAGTATAAGAGCCCGACTGAAGAACCCAATACGGAGAAAACAGAGGAAGAGGAAGAGGGTCTTGCTGCATTTACGAAGATGGTAAAGGCCAGCAAATACAAGATCATGGAACAATTGAATAAAGTTCCGGCGCAGATATCTCTCATGGGCCTTCTTACCACATCTGAGCCCCACAGGGAAGCACTCTTTAAAGTGCTAAAACAGATTCAAGTCCTGGAGGGTATTGCTACAGACAAGATGGGTCACGTGGCAAACTCTATCTTTACCATGGATCAAATATCTTTCTCTCCAGAAGAGCTAGGAGAAGAGGGAGACCAACATACCAAGCCACTATTCATAGTGGTCCGGTGCAATGACACTATCGTCTCCCGAGTACTTATCGATAACGGATCATCCCTCAACGTCTGCCCATTGGCAACACTCGACTTATTGGGGGTCGATCCAAGCAACATAAAACCTAGCTCCACAGTGGTCAGAGCCTTCGACGGGTCGAAGAGAGACATTGTGGGGGAAGTGAACCTACTAGTGGAAATCGGTCCACAAGTATTCCACATCTCCTTCCAGGTCCTCGACATCCTAAGGTCTTTTAACCTGCTCCTGGGACGACCCTGGATACATGCTGCTGGTGCCATTCCCTCTAGTCTCCACCAAAAGGTCAAATTCATCACAAATGGGCAGATAGTTACAGTACTGGGCGAGCAGGATTACGCCATATACAAAGAGACTGCCATACCTTACATCGGGGATGAAGGTTCAGAAGACCTGGGGTTACAGATTTTCAACGAAGTGAATATGATGACCAGCAAGGAGGGCCATCAGTTTAAAGAGGGGCAGCACGGGACCTTCGGACTGGGGTATGTTCCTACGACCGCGGAAGAAGCACAAGTAAGGGGTGTTAAAGGCAGAATGAAGGGGAAGCTGATTGACACCCAGATGTGCATCCCACCTCTCCAACAATCTTTCCGAAGGGCAAATACCATTCAAGAGCTTCGAATAAACGAAGAGGACAACAACAAAGGGGAATCAATCTCCCGCATGTCCAACCAACATCCAGCTCTGAACAACTGGTTTTGTTGTCCTATCAATAGCGCTAGGTTAACTCAAGAGTAGAAAAAATCATTGAACAAATTTTATTGAGACTATTTATCGAATTCCATTACAGTTTGTTTCTTTTATTATTATATATGATTTCATTTTTTATGTCACTCAGATCTCCCACCATCGAATATCAGGGATATTTCGCGCAAGTAGAACGTAAAAACGCTGATATCGTTTCCAACGCTGCTGGGTCAATTGTTGAAGACGATATCTTAGACCACGAAATAATACAAGAAAGTTGGCTAAAACATGAACAAAGCGGAATCTCGATCGACGAGCCTGTGGAGACAGTAAATCTAGGAAGCATTGAAAACCCTAAGAACCTCAAAATCGGGACCAGTTTGAGTGCCGAGCAAAAATGTGAGATAACCGAGCTATTAGTCGAATATGTAGATGTGTTTGCTTGGTCATATGGTGACATGCCAGGGCTAGACCAGTCGATAGTAGTTCACAGGCTTCCTACAAGGGAAGATGTCAAACCTAAAAAACAAAAACTAAGAAGATTTAGGCCCGACATCTTGCTAAAAATCAAAGAGGAAGTCAAGAAACTACTAGAAGTAGGGTTCATTGAAGTATCCGACTACCCAGAATGGGTGGCAAATGTAGTCCCCATTATAAAAAAGAACGGAAAAGTGCGCGTATGCGTGGACTTTCGGGACTTAAACCAAGCCACGCCAAAGGATAACTTCCCCCTACCTCATATTGATGTTCTAGTGGATAACACTGCGGGAAACCATCTCTTCTCATTCATGGACGGTTTCTCAGGATACAATCAAATAAAAATGGCCGAGGAAGACAAGACCAAAACAACCTTCATCACGACATGGGGAACTTTCTGTTACAAAGTCATGCCCTTCGGTCTGAAAAACGCCGGGGCAACGTATCAGAGAGCCATGGTCGCCATAACTTCACGACATGATGCATCGTGAGGTTGAGGTATACGTCAATGACATGATAGCTAAATCCAAAGAAAGAGAAAGCCATGTAGATATCCTAAGGAAGTTGTTTAAACGACTGAGGAAATTTCAGTTTAAGTTAAACCCGGAAAAATGTACTTTCGGGGTTACAACGGGGAAATTGTTAGGGTTCGTCATCAGCCAGGAGGGCATTAAGATTGACCCTGACAAGGTGAAGTCCATATTAGAGTTACCTTCCCCATGCTCCATTAAAGAAGTAAGAAGCTTGCTGGGGAGACTAAATTATATAGCTCGGTTTATCTCACAACTCACCGACAAATGCCGGCCGTTATTTCGTCTGTTGAAGAAGAACGCCGCAATAGAATGGGATGACGAATGTGAAGAAGCGTTCAGGACAATCAAAGACTATCTTATAAAACCCCCGGTCTTGATAGTCCCGAAACAAGGAAAACCCTTATTCTTATACCTCACCATACTCCCCGAATCCATGGGATGTGTGTTGGGGCAGAAAGATGAAGAGGGAAGAGAACGTCTCATATATTATTTGAGCAAGAAGTTCACAGATGGGGAACAAAGGTACTCAAAGGTGGAGAAGACGTGTTGTGCATTAATTTGGGTCATGCATCGATTAAGGCAATACACCCTTTACTATCATATTGAGCTGTTGACAAGACATGATCCCTTGAAATACTTGGCAGAGAAGCCAGCATTGATGGGTAGAATCTCTAAATGGCAGATGCTTCTATCCGAGTTTGACATCACGTATGTAAATCAAAACTCGATAAAGGGGCAAGCCTTAGCCGATCAGTTGGCCGAACACCCTGTCGAGACAGATACCCAAGAAATACAAGTCCAATTTCCGGACGAGAACATATTAACAGTAGAAGATATGCCGGTAGAAAACTCTGGGAGAGAGCAGAATGGTGGGTGGAAACTGTTCTTCGACGGGGCTGCCAATGTATTCGGTTGTGGGGTTGGGGCAGTATTGATATCCCCAGACGGCACTTAATTCCCTGCAGCGACAAGACTTACATTTTCCTATACCAATAATATCGCGGAATATGAAGCATGTATTCTTGGCCTCAAGATGGCCTGCCAAATGGGAATCCGCGAATTAGAGGTGTACGGGGACTCGTCGCTCATCATACTACAAACAAGAGGGGAATACAAAACTAAAGACCCCAAACTGGTACCGTACCATCAACACTTGACAGAGCTGATTGAGGAGTTTAAGGCAATCACCTTCACGTACATCCCGAGAATTCAGAATCAGTTCGCAGATGCCCTAGCCACACTAGCGTCCGTGATTCAAATAACAGGAGGAGCCGAAGTTCAGCCGATGAAAATAGACATCGAAAGTCAGCCCGCTTATTGTTTGACAATTGAAAAGATACAAGATGATAAGCCCTGGTATCACGACATCAAGACCTTCCTCCAAGAAGGTAAATACCCTGAAATGGCTAGCAAGAATGACCAAAGAACGCTCAGAAGGTTGGCAAGTCATTTCTTATTAAGTGGGTCTATACTCTACAAGAGATCATATGATACCACCCTGTTGAGATGTGTGGACAAAAATGAAGCATGCGAACTCATGAAGGAAATACATGAAGGGGTATGTGGACCTCATATGAACGGCTACATGTTGGCCCGAAAAATCATGAGGTTAGGGTATTACTGGTTAACCATGGAGTCGGATTGCATAAAGTATGTTAAGCACTGCCATCTGTGCCAAGTATACGCAAACCGGATCAATGCTCCACCCAACGAGTTACATTTGTTATCGGCGCTGTGGCCTTTCTCCATGTGGGGAATCGACATAATCGGCCCAATCACTCCAACGGCATCCAATGGCCATAGATTTATACTGGTAGCGATTGATTACTTCACCAAATGGGTAGAAGCGTCATCATATACCAATGTCACAAAAGGGGTAATAGTCCGCTTCTTAAAAAGGGACATAATAGCCTGATATGGAGTTCCTGAGTCGATCATCACCGACAATGGTACCAATCTCAACAATAAATCGATGACAGGTTTATGTCAACAATTCCACATAAACCACAGAAATTCAACCCCCTACCAACCTCAAATGAACGGGGCAGTAGAAGCAGCTAACAAAAATATCAAGAAGATCATCGAGAAAATGACAACAACTTACAAAGATTGGCACGAAATGTTACCATTTGCTCTCATGGCTTATAGGACTTCAATAAGAACATCTACGGGAACTACCCTTTACTCATTGGTATATGGTACAGAAGCAGTGCTACCAGTGGAAGTCGAGATACCATCATTCAGAATCTTGTCAGAAACTCAATTAACAGAATCGGATTGGGTAAAGAAAAGGCTTGATCAGCTGAATCTGATTGATGAAAGAAGACTTACCGCGCTATGTCATGGTCAGTGTTACCAACAGAGGATAGCCCGAGCATTCAACAAGAAGATGAGACCTCGGTACGTCAAAGAGGGCGATCTAGTACTAAGAAAAGTTCTCCCGAACGCCCAAGACTCCAGAGGAAAATTCACTCCAAATTATGAAGGCCTATATGTGGTGAAAAAGGTTCTGTCAGGTGGTGCTCTAATATTAACTCAGATGGATGGTCCAGAATTGAGAGACCCCGTCAACACAGATGCTGTAAAGATGTACTATCCTTAGGCAAGAGAATTGAAATTTTGCCAATGTTTATGAAAGCCAATATTCGATACAAAGTTCGTTGAGTCGAGTTTTTACTTTTCTACAAGCAAAGCTAATATCCCTGAATGGTCAACAATCCCAATCAATTCTCATCACAATAAATACACCTAAACACATTACCCACCACTTTGTCAATGAAAGATAAACACTAAAATGATAATGAATCTTAATGTAATTTGTGATATAATTTTGTCTACTCCTAAGCATTAAAACTGAGCGCATTATTAGGATAACATTACCGTCAAAAGAGCTTGGTGCATAAAGAAAAGAGGCACATCAAGATTTTCAATCCAGTGTCAAGATAAGAAGAAAAGAAGCAGGAGCAAACCAACACGAAGGTTCAGTTGTTTGGTTGCTATCCGAGATAAACTGGCAAGCATATTAAAATAGGTAACTATCATCACATCATGAAAGGCATCACATCATCTAGCTTAGTAAGAAGCATGTTCAAGAGTACCAGATGAGTCAGCTCATAATGAAGCACGTGTCTAGACATTTCCTTTAATAGGGTTAGTCAGCCCAATATGGGCACTTTCCCGAAAAAACCTGTCCTCAATGGTCAGCTCATAAAGGCACCTTTTGAGACAGTTCTATTTTAGGTTAGTCAGCTCTTGGGGCACTTTCCTAAAAGTCAAGGGCACTTTCCCGAAAAAACCTATTCTCAGGGTCAACTCATAAGGGCACCTTTTGAGACAGTTCTATCTAAGGTTAGTCAGCCTAAGATGGGCACTTTCCTAAGAATTTTATCAAAGGTTAGTCAGCCCAATATGGGCACTTTCCTAAAAATCCGTTCTCAGGGTCAGCTCATAAGGGCACCTTTTGAGACAGTTCTATTTTAGGTTAGTCAGCTCTTGGGGCACTTTCCTAAAAATCAATCCAAGGGTTAGTCAGCCCAATATGGGCACTTTCCCGAAAAAAAACCTATTCTCAGGGTCAGCTCATAAGGGCACCTTTTGAGACAGTTCTATCTAAGGTTAGTCAGCCTAAGATGGGCACTTTCCTAAGAATTTTATCAAAGGTTGGTCAGCCCAATATGGGCACTTTCCTAAAAATCCGTTCTCAGGGTCAGCTCATAAGGGCACCTTTTGAGACACTACCACAGGTTAGTCAGCCCAAGATGGGCACTTTCCTAAAATCTATTTTAAGGTTAGTCAGCCCAATATGGGCACTTTCCTAGATTCTCCCGATTAGTCAGCTCTTGGAGCACTTTTCGGAAACATCCTTCCCAAACAGTTGCTAGTCTAACAAGACGCTTCTGTCGACAGGTAGCCAGCTCATAAAGGCGCTTCCTAAGTAAATTTTCTTTTCAAGGTTGTAAGTCTGATAAGACGCTTCCTATCATCATTTCTCATACATTCCTACTCGATGCTTGAGATGTGTCATGTCACCAATTAGTTAGCCCATAAAGCACTTTTTGGAGAGGGAACATTACCTTGAATTGTTAGGAACATCTTCAACCGTAGGATTATCAGCTCTTGGGGCATTTTCCTACTAAAACCTAATTCAAGAGGTCAAAAATGGTGTCTTTTGTTTGTCTTTGTAGTTAAGTTTTTCAAACTTTACCACAAAGAGGGGCAGCTGTAAACACCCCATTTTTGCCCTAGGAGTCAATAATTTTCAATAATAATCAATTTTCAGTTTTTCCCAATTTTTCCCTAATTTAGCATAAAATAATAAAAATATTTAAAAAATAAAAATAAATAGGAAAACACTTCAATTTTGAAAAATGATTTCGGAAATAGCAATAATGAATAATAAACAATTTTTACAAATTTTTGAAATTTCAAAAAATACAAAAAAATAGAAAAATCGCATTGCATATATACAATTTGCGAAATTAGAAAAATCAGGAAAGTGGGCTAGCTCAGCTAGTCCGGACCATGGCTAGGCGCGCGCACAGGGGGGCTCGGTCAGACGTTCGAATCGCGGAGGAAGCAGTTTCCGCATTTTGCAAATTTTCGACTTATCCAGGACACGTGGCAGCATCTGATTGGCTGGAAGAAACGCACACGCCGGACGCGTGATCGTCTCCTACCTCGAGCCCGAGATCGCCAGCGAAGAAAAAATTCGTATTTCGGCCGTTTGATTCGATTTTTTTGCACAAATCCAACAGATCTTCAACAAAAATAAGATAAACATTATCTAATTAAAATCAAATCGCAACAAATCGTTGGATGGGCACGAATCAGAGTTGGTTTTTCAACCGAAAATCCGATCAGCTTCAATCGAAGGAAATCCGAGCTTATCCAGCTCGGTTTCAAGCGCCTATAAATAGAGGAGGAGATGAGGAAGCAAGAACACAGATCAGAATTGCGAGAGAGAGAGAAAAGAGTGTAGATCGGAGGAAACCCAAAGTTGCGACCGCCGATCGGAGTTGAGCCACCGCAAGGAGACGTTCTGGGAGTAAACCGCCACCACCATCAGATTCAGCACCCTCAAGAAGTTAGGATTCGACACTTCACCCGCCGCAAAGGACCGCCGGAACGTCGTGAACGAGCCAACCCCGCCGCCGTGTCCGACTGATCCGACTCGACCCGATTCGACCCGACCGACCCGACCTGCGCACCGACCCGGATCCAGGTAAGTCGGATTTTCCAGATTTTTTTATTTATTTTATTTATTTTGTTTATTTATTTATTCTAAATTTATTATTTGTTATTATTGTTATTTTTTTTTGTTTTTTGTTATTTGTTTAGTTATTAGTTATTTATTTACTTCTATTTTTAATAAATAGGAAAATGTAGAAATTAGGTTTTTTAAGATTTAATAATGTAAAATAAAATAAAATAAAATAAAATAAAAAATAATAATAAAAATAATAAAATGAAGAAAAACAATAAAAAATATTAGGAAAATAATAGTAAAGTTTTAGATTTCAAAATAGGATAGATAATAAACTTAGGATAAAATTTTCAACAAAAATCAAAAATCACAAAAATCACAAAAATAACAAAAAAATAAATAAATAAGTTTTAGCACTTTGAAAAATCATTTTCGTCAAATAAATCAAAATTGATGTTTTCCCTACAAAAATCATTTTCAAAATGAACTCAAGCTTAGGCTTAGAATTTTTTAGGAAAAATCCAAAAAATGGTAAGAACATAAATCGAAAGAAATTTCAAAATTAAAATTCACCAATACACTAAAGATTTTCAGAAAAGCGAACTACGGCTTGTTTGATCCTGAGTAGCAGGTACGTAGGCACCCATTCGGGTCAACCCATAAAATAAATAAAAAATCCTTTTTCTAAAATAAATTCAAAGACATAACAAAAATTAACAGAAACACAATGAAACACATTTCTAAAGATGAACAATTTTAGGAGATTAGGTGGTAACCGCATAGGTTTTAATAGGTTAGCCTCCGGACTTAGAAACTCTGGTTTTCCCTTTTTCTCTTCTCACAAAAACGAGAAGAGGAAATAACGACGACTAGTAGTCCAAATTAAGACTAATCCGCTCCTTTAGTCTTAATTCACTTTTTCCCAACAACAGTTGGGTGGCGACTCTAAAAATCAAACGAAATTCCTAACTCAAGTCGAGGATCTAGATTAGATGAGCATAGGGTTTAGTTTAGATCGGATTAGGAATGGAAATTCAAAAATTAGACTCGACATACACCGCTGAAATGTGGCAATTGCATTACATAACCCAAATGGCATTTTCCTATAAGCATATGTGCTATAAGGGCAAGTGAAGGTGGTCTTCTCTTAGTCCTTTAGAGCTATTAGTATTTGGAAGTATCTAGACATCCCATTAAGGTAGCAATAGTACATGTGTTCGACTAGTCTCTCCAGCATCTAGTCTACAAAGGGAAGTGGGAAGTGGTCCTTTCAAGTAGCATCATTCAACTTCCTGTAATCTATACACACACACTACTTGGTGATGGTACGTATTGGTATAAGCTCACTGTTCTCATTGGGGGCCACCGTCATCCCTCCTTTCTTTGGTACCACTTGTGTTAGATTAACCCAAGGGTTATCTGATACTGGATAGATTAGTCCTGCATCATGGAGCTTGATGACTTCCTTCTTAACTATGTTATGGTTGTACTATAGGCTTGAATCTTTCTTCAAGTATTATTTTATGCATGCAGAAAAGGGGTTGATACCTTTGATGTCTGCTATTTTCCAAGCGATGGCTCACTTATGTGCTCTTAGGACCATAAGCAATTGATCTTTTTGCTCTTTAGATAAATCAAAGGCTATGATTGGAGCCTTCTACGAGGAAGGTGTATTCTAAATAATCTAGAAGTTGTTTCAATTCCAATCCTAGTGGCTCTTCTATTGAAGTTTTCAGTCTTGCCTCTCTACTAACATTCGGGTTTTCAAATCCTCTATGAGGTGTAATTTCTTCTATAGCATTGAGCTGCCCATTGAATGTTTTGACCTCAGAGTTGTTCATGTCTTCCTGCTCTCCTCTGACTAGACTTAACTTTAACTGATTCTTGTATAAGATCTCGTCAATATGCTCATTGACCGAAGAATCAACAATATCCACGGAATGGTAGGAATCATCTACACATATGGAGTGTTTCATAGCGATGGCCATTTTGATCACCGACTCTTCATCCCTTATCTTTATTTTGAGCTTGCCATCCTCTATATCTATCATTGCCTTAGTGGTAGCGAGGAATGGTCTTCCTAGGATTAAGGGCATATCCCCATCCTCATCCATGTCTAGAATCACAAAGTCAATCGGGTATACGAAGTTCCCTACTTTTACCAAGACATCCTCAATGATCCCCTTAGGGACTTTCATAGATCGGTTAGCCAGTTGCAAACTCATTTTAGTAGGCTTTAGGTTAGCTAACCCCAGTTTCTTAAAGAAGGAATATGGCATGAGGTTAATGCTTGCTCCAAGATTAGTCAAAGCCTTGTTGACTGAGATGTCACTAACTAAACATGGAATTATAAAGCTGCTTGGATCCTTTAGCATTGGAGGAAGTTTGTTTCGAATGATATATGAGTAGTTTGCTCCTACCTTTACCGTGGACACATCCTCCAACTTTTGCTTATTAGATAAAAGCTCCTTTAGGAACTTGGCATAATTGGGCATCTGTGAAAGTGCTTCAACAAAGGGAATATTGATGTGTAGCTATTTAAAAAGTTTAAGAAATTTGCTAAACTATTCCTTGTACTTGCTTTGATTGAGATAAGCGGGATATAGAATTTTTGGCACATACTCTTTGACAGCCGGTGGTGATTGTTTTTTGGGTTCTTGCTTCTCAAGTTCTACCTTTTTCCTTCTAGCGTTTTGCCAACCTCTCGGTTCTTCTTCGATTCTTTTCTAGTTTGCAGTTCTTTCCCACTCCTCAAGGATATAGCTTTTGCTTGCTCCCTCAGATTATTCTCAGTGTTACTAGGGAGGGAACCTAGTTACCTTTTAGACATCATTTTAGTCAACTAGCCAATTGATGTGCTTTTCTCCAATTACAAGCACACGATACAAGTGAAGAATCAATTACACAATTAGTACTCAAAATGGCGTGATGAACTTGATTCTAAATACGCAAATACCAAATGGATGTAAGAATAAACAAGTATGTGATCTTCAATGGAAGAACACACAATTGAACTAGGATTCAATTTCAAATTGAAATAATCAAATCGGAAAAATACAATCCTAATTCATGTGAATGAACAAGTAACCACAAATTGTACCTAGGTATTACTTACTAAACACAATTTGTTAAACAACAAAAGTAAGATTGATATGACTCACAATCTACTTTTGTTGATTCTCGCCACAATTTCACAAAAAAATTGATAAGAGATCTTTGATTGTAAAAGATGAACCTTCACGGCCAAAGTGTATGTTTTTTCTCAAAAATATAAAAAAGCTCCTCAAAAACCCTAATTAGCAAGTATTTATACTTACTCCAATTAGGGTAAAAACACACCAAAAATGATAAAGATTCCATTAAGTGGCTGGTTCCAAAATCATAAAATACAAGTACAAAATAAAATAGCCGGTTCTCATAAGTAACAATTACAAATACAAATGGTCTTCAAGTAGCCGGTTCTTCACTTCAATTGAACAATCTGGGGCCGTTGGATATGACTCCAAGAATATCCCGCAAGTTGATCCTTAGTGCATGTTATTTGGCCATCCTGTAAAACCGATAAATGTACCTACTAAAGTGCAAAAATCAAACATTATTAGATAACATGTGGCCATATGTGGATGTCTGGGCTTATACATCTAAGTCAGGTTTCCCCACTGCTGGAACCGCATGGTAGATTCCCATAATCTCCTTAGGTCTCTAAAAGATTTGCTCTCAAATCTAAGGGCTCTTCTCTTGGATTGAAACCCAGTGTTTGTGTTTGCTTGTTGTTTAGACGTCTGGAAGAGCCAGAGGTGTTTCTAATTTGTTCTTGGAAAGAGCACACCTCATATGGAGACATAGGAGTCAAGACTATCCGTGTATCCTCCTTTTGAAACATGTAAGTGTTTCTAAACCCATCATGTAACACCTTTCTATCAAATAACCAGGGTCTACCTAACAATAAGTGAAAGGCGCACATAGGAAGCACATTATAATAATCTCATCATTGTATTTATCTCCTATACTAATTGGCACCTTTGCCCTTTGTGTAACATGTAGACTACCTCGATTGTCCAACCAATGCAATTTATAAGGGCTAGGATGCAAGTTAGTGGCTAGTTGTAAGTTATCTACTAATGCAGCAGATATAACATTAGTGTAACTACTACCATCAATGAAAAGCACACAAAGGTTACCTCGAATCCAACAAGGTGTATGGAACAGGTTTTCCCTCTATATGTCCCTAGCATCTGGAGATAAAGTCAAAACCCTACGCAATACATTAATAGGTAAGTAATTTTCACCCTTTTTGTCCTCATGTGTTTCAGCGTTTTGATCATCATAATACTCTTGCAAGGCCATGGATAAATATGTAGGCTCGACAACTTCTTCCTCATCTTCTTCTTTAGTGCCTTCCATAACAGTCATTACTCTTTTATTAGAACACTATGCAGCCATATGTCTAACCCATGCTTTTAGAACATTTAATCTGGCGCAACTTCCCATTAGTTGACCTTGGTACTGTTTGCCTAACATCAAATCTAACTACCTCTTTACCTTTTCCAGAAATAATTCTCCTTTTTTTGTGCTAGGGATAACTTTGTCTACAGCCTTGGCATGTTCACCTACTCCCTTTGGTCCACCCAACTAACCATTAGCCCCCATGGGTTTAGTAGTCGTATTTAGCCTGTTACTAGTGACCCCATAATGGATTTGATCGCTTTTGCCTTTTCACTTTCAAGGCTAACTATATAGCCTCATCAAGTATACTATACCTTTGCAGCTCAATAATATAGGTTATCTCATATTTCAACCTAAACACAAAACGTGCTAAGATTTTCTCAGGAGGCTCTATTGATCTACATCTGATCATTAACGTTTAAAACTCCTAGACATAGTCATCCATTATCTTGCCTCCCTATCTCAATGTTTGGAGACGCATAAACAGTTTTTACCTATAGTGCTCAGGAATGAACCTTTTTCCTTAGAACCCGTTTTATGTCTCTCCAAGTGTGTATTTTAGCCTCTCCATCCCTTCGCCTATTGATCACCAGATTCTTCCACCACAAGGCGGTATAACCTATGAACTCTACAACTGCAAGACGAACTTTGGTGTTATCATCAATCCCATAACATTCAAAAAGGTCCTTAACCTTATCTTCCTAATCTAGGTAATCATCTGCTGAGCCCCTACCATCAAATGAAGGCATCTGCAGTTTCACATATTCCAGTCCCCTAGATGGCCTGAAATCCCTATTCGGGTATGGATTAATCCCAAAGTTATCATCTCTCTCCCCCTTAAGAGCATGATGATCTCCTTCCACTCTCCTTCCCATATTTCCTCCTACAGCTCTCACCCTTTGAACATTTTGAGGAGCTACTCTAGGTGGTGGTGTTTGAGGATTCGCCACTGGTGATTGTGGCATTATCATCCTATCAATCTTTGTTGCTAATGTAGCAGCAATAGTGGTAAGGTCCTAGAACTGTTCATCCAAAGTTCTCCTACCTATAGTAAGACGACCCTATCCTTCACCAACTTGGCTATTGGCCTCATTGCCAGTCCCCCCATTCACACTATCATTCGACATAGTTGCGGGTTTGATTTTTCGAATTATAAAGATAGTCCAAAACAATGTAGTACACTCCCTTCACTACAACCACACTTTAACCGCCACACAACAACCAAATAACCTACAAAAGTAAACACAAGAACTCCACTTAACTTCACACACTTCTACACTTCAATTATGGTAATAACAAATTGACGCAATAATTAAACACTCTTCTAAATAGTAGGTTAATGAATTCAACTAAGCAAGTGTTCAAGCATCAATACATAATAACTCCTACACTTTAACACTTGCTTTTGAAATTCAAATTTTAACCACTATAACTCCCTTTTTAATCACGACACATACACACACTTCCACTTCCACGTGCAGCACCTTTTCACCACAACACACACAACACGATACGTTGTAACACCCTTCACAACACAACTCACTCTACCACATACACACTTCCTCAATCACGGTGCAGCACCTTTTCACCACAACACACACAACACGATACGTTGTAACACCCTTCACAACACAACTCACTCTGCCACACACACACTTCCTCAATCACGGTGCAAGTTTCAAACACAACTTCACTTACACTTCACGTGTAGCACTTTCTCAATCCACAAAACACTCACTTCACTACACAATCACGGCTCAACAAATTCAAATACTACTCTTAATGCAACTTCTCCACAAATGATAAGAAGCAATTCAAAATTCAAATAACATTCAATTAATACTATACAATAACTTCTTCAAACTAAATGAATGTGTTTGAATTTCAAATAATTTCCCTAATCTCCACATAAGGCAAATATGAAAATTGCAAATGACACTCCTCAATTTTCGAAAATACAAACAAGTAATTCACTCTTCTTTATCTCAATGAATGTAACTTCAATTCTGAACAAGCATAAAGGAAACACACCTCCTTCCCCCACGGCAAGTTTAAGAAGACAAAGGCTACTATAAGTACTCCACGTCCACTTCAACAACACAATTATAATGCAACAAAAACCACAATCAACTACTACAATCTCACTTTAACAATTTGGATCAAGAAGTCAATTCAAGAACCCTAAATGTCAAATGAAGTTCACGTGATTCCCCTTCTCAAAACCGTGCTCCAATACCAAATTATGATGTGCTTTTGTCTAATTACAAGCACACAATACAAGTGAAGAATCAATTACACAATTAGTACTCAAAATGGCGTGATGAACTTGATTCCAAATACATAAATACCAAATAGATGTAAGAACAAATAAGTATGTGATCTTCAATGGAAGAACACACAATTGAACTAGGATTCAATTTCAAATTGAATTAATCAAATCAGAAAAAATATAACCCTAATTCATGTGAATGAACAAGTAACCACAAATTATACCTAGATATTACTTACTAAACACAATTTGTTAAATAGCAAAAGTAAGATTGATACAACTCACAATCTATTCTTGTTGATTCTCGCCACAATTTCACAAGGAAATTGATAAGAGATCTTTGATTGTAAAGGATGAACCCCCATAGCCAAAGTGTATGTTTTTCTCAAAAATATCAAAAAGCTCCTCAAAAACCTTAGATACTTGCTCTAATTAGGGTAAAAATACACCAAAAATTACAAAGATGTCACTAAGTGGCCAGTTCCAAAATCATGAAATACAAGTACAAAATAAAATGGTCAGCTCTCATAAGCAACAATTACAGATACAAATGGTCTTCAAGTGGCTAGTTATTCACTTCAATTGAACAATTTATGGGTCGTTGGATGTGACTTCAAGAATGTCCAGCAAGTTGATCCTTAGTGCATGTTATTTGGTTATCCTATAAAACGATAAATGTACCTGATAAAGTGCAAAAATAAAAAATTATTAGATAACATGTGGCCATATGTGGATGTCTGGGCTCATGCATCCAAGTCAAGTTTCCTTACTGCTGGAATCGCAGGGTGGATTCCCATCACCAGTTTGTTTCTCAATGTTATGAATAGAGGCCTCTTGGTTCTGATGTCTTGCCTTAGAACTTTGAATGAATTGGCTCATCAAATCCTCTAAGTTGGTTTTATTTTCTTGTTGAGGTGGCTAAATTGGTGGATTGGGAATAGGTTGGTAAGGAAGTAATTGTTGCTTTTGAAATCTCGGTGGTGAAAAGTTAGATCTCTAGGCATTCTAATTGCCATAGGAAAGGTTGGGGTGGTTTCCTATGCCAAGGTTGTAAGTGTTGCTATATGGGTTATATTGTTGCTTGTTGTGATTCCCAAGATAGTCCACTTGCTCATATTGCTCATGGAGGTCCATATTTTCACTGGTATCTCCCCCTTGATGTTGTGATACTTGAGAATTTTTAAGGGTTGAGACCTAATGATTGAGAGTTGTCATCTTTGCCACCAAAGTAGTCATAAGATCTACTTCATACTTCCCCGCCACTTTTTGTTTACCCTTGTTGTTGCCCCACTAATAATTGTTTTTCGCCATATCAGCGAAAAGTTTCAACAATTCTTCTAGGGTCTTGGAATTTAATGTATCGATAGCTACGATGTCTACCAATTGACGGGTGCTTAGATTAAGCCCATTCAAAAAGGTTTGAACTTGCATCCATGTAAGTAGTCAATGGTGTGGGCACTTTCTTAACAACTCTGTCCATCTTTACTAAGCATCGTATATGGTCTTGCTATCTTGTTACATGAATGAAGTGATGTCATTTTGGAGCTTGGCTATTTTTCACGGATGGAAGTAGTTATTAAGAAATTACTTGACTATATCATCCCATGTAGTTAAAGCTCTAGGACCCAATGATTGAAGCCAGTTCTTCGCTTTCCCTCTTAGTAAGAAAGGGAATAATTTAGTGCGTGCAGCTTCGTTCGTCACCCCATTATTCTTGAAAGTCTCATAAATTTCTAAGAATGTTTGAATGTGAGCATGGGGTCTTTATCAGGTAGTTTATCAAATTGGCAATACTGTTGCAAATTTTGAATCACTACTCCCTTAATTTCAAAATTGTTGGCCCCAATGGGCGGGTTTCACAATGGTTAGCCCTATTCCATCTAAGGTTAGCCTTATATAGTTTAGATTAGTCTTGGGTGGATCCTTAGCCATAGTCTCCTATATTTCCTCTTTGATATTCTCCAATAATCTTATCCCACTATTAAAAAATTCTACAGTTGATTCCATGTCCTTCTCTACTGTTTCAACTTTTATAATAGATGTTCCTCCCTTGATTTTCAATTGTCCAAAAGATTCAACAGTTGTATTCTTGTGAATCTTGTGGAGTGTTCTCTCAATCTCAGGGTCTAAATCAAGAATGTTAGAGGGGAGAGTCCTTGTCATGCCCTACAAAAGCAATAGCCACGAGTTAGAGTATTCTAAAAATAAGGAGAGTAGAAAGAAGTAAAATAAATAAAATAAATGATTAAAGTAGTAGATAATAAGGTTTTTCCTAATATTATTCTGTTAGATCCCTAGCAATGGTGCCAAAAACTTGATGGGTCATTTATCCGATTGTATCAAATTATAAATTTATTAACACAAAGAAATCTAATGGCTTAGCTAAGCAAGTGCACCTATCTAATGTAGTATAGATTGCAACGGGTGTTGTTCTTAAAAATCTTAGAAATAAGTACTAGTATTACCTGTTTTTTACTATCTAGTCTAATTTTTAATGTGAGATTAATAAATTAAATTACTAATTAACTATTCTAATAACCCTAAGATTAATTATAATTGTTGGAATAAATAAATTCAATCACAAAGACATATCCTTCATCTAGATCCACTCTAAACCTCAACTTTCTTATAATAAGGAATTGACTAATTAATTATTTATGCTTTACATTGTAGGAATTTTCAATTAAACTAATTGATTCCTTGAGTTAATTAATTAATAACTTTATACAGAATAATGGAGACCTTTCCCTTACTATCGCCTTATAAGATTTCATTAAGTTCAAAATTCCCAATTAAATATCGAATCTTTATGTAGAAAATGGAAGTTTTTCTACCTCTAGGTAAAACATATAATCTTTTTGAAAATCTATCCTATTAGATAAGACCCATCTCTATCTAACAAGAATCATATATGTAATCAATTCGCACGCATAAATTAATTCCACAGCAGTAAAACACATAAATAGATACAAAGACATAAACTTTTAACTAATCAAGAAATAATTCAATCATATGGTTTAAAGTTTCACAAGATATAGGGCATATAAATTTACTCCTCCATAGAATCTACAGTAATAACAAGAAATATAGAGAAATAGTAATGATTTATGATGAAAAGAATAAACTTGCATAATCGTTTTATGTTTTCCAATGATGCTCCAGCGATTTTGCTCTCTTAAGGTTTTTAAAGTGGTTGTGAGAGATAATAAATCTAGATCCCTAATTTTCGTAATGAAGTGAGTATTTATAGTCTAGGAATTTTTGTCGCATGTACAACCTAGTGCATGCCTGTGCTTAAGGCCGTGCACTTTGGAAAAACGTAAAATTCTATCTTTTTGGTTTCTGCACGGCCTCTTGCATGGCCATGCTCGTTATCGTGCACTCCGAGTTTCTTATGGTTTCTTCTTGAGGCATATTTCTTACTTCGGTTTACATGACTTGTGTAGCAGCTAGGGTACAATTGCTTGATGTATTCTGATCACTTTTTACTCTCCAGCACTAGCATCAGCACGGCCATGTTGAAGGTTGTATACATGTGAAAATCACTTTTTCACATATTTTTTCATATTTCGCTTCATTTTTGCTCGAATCTTCTTTAAATCTTTAATTTGTAATCTTTAACTCCTGAAATCAAATATTAACCACTTAAGTATCTTTTTTCTTAATAAATTCACACAAAATTTATAAAAATCCATATTCAATAAGCACTATAAATAGGGTTCTTTTAACATTTATCAATACACTCCACATTTTTGAAAGGGTGTAGCTTTCAGACTATTAAGGCTCCCTCAATGTGCTCTTGGATTTAGAGGAAACCTCTAAAATGGAGACATTTGATAAGAGATCAATTTAGATTGGAAGTTAAAGATGGTTTACCATTTCCTTATGGTTAGACTTTTGGTTACCAAATGACCCTCTTGACTCCCACTATAATAATCGGAATATAGCAAATTCAAGCCTTCCCCTTGATGCTAGACTTTGTTTAATCATCTTTAATGACTAGTGGAGCCAAACAGAGGAGAATTTTTGAAATAATATCCACATTCCTAACACCATTGCACCTTACTCATCTTAAGTGGATATTTTGAAATGGATGCCATCATAATCTGGGGTTTTCTCTATTAAAAGAGCCTATGAGTTCCTTGCCCCGTGTTTACAATGAGCAGCTTGGTACAAAATAGTGTGGAATATCACTTTTATCTTGAGGCATGCCTTTTTCCTATGGCTAGCATTGCTTAACAAACTGTAAACCCTTGATAGAATGGCTACTTAAGGTATTGTTACATCAACAACTTGCTATCTCTATGCAAATAGGGTTTAAGATCATGTGCACCTATTCTTTTAGTGTTCCTTCTCTTCCTAGGTTTGGTCACAAGTATGCTAAGCCCTTAATTGTTCACCTTCTTTCCTTTCGTGGCAAGGGGCAATTAATGCACTTGTTGCCATTGCAAGCTCTAAACAAGACAAAATTCAATGTTAGAGAGCATCCTTTGCAGCATCAATCTATTGTTTGTGAAGAGTTCGAAACCAAGTTTATCTTGGAAAGCATATTCCTTACCTAAGGTCCTTAACTAACCAAATTCTTATCTTTTCCAAGCTTAGTTAGTTACTTCTAAAGATGAATTTATTTTTGCTTTGTACAGTATTTTTGTATACTTTTTACTCTTTATTTTAGAGAAAAGTAGTTGGGTAAACCTTGCCATCCATTGATGATTGTAAATTCTTCTTGTTAATGAATATTTTCTTATAAAAATAAAGTATAATGTCTAGAAATAAAAATAAGTAAAACAAATTAAAAAAATGGAAATTTACATTGATTTTTCAATTGGAAACTATAGAATTGACCCACTAATGAGTCACTAGTTGCCTTTTAACCAAACAACAAATATTAATAGTAACCCCTTAATAGACACATAATCAAACACTCTTTCTCTTCTCTTAAATTAATTATAAAAAATATTTGATTGCCTAAGATGAAGAAAACGAAAATGTTGTTTTTGAGTTAGTTCTAAAGTATCGTATTGTATTAGTTAAAGTTGATCTTGCTTTTTTTTTAAAAAAAAACAAATGGCAGATCAACCTCCTTTTTGCTAAAAGAGAGAACATTATTGTAGGTAGTAGTCATTTTAGTGCATTCTTTTATTAAAAAAAAAAATGAAGGGTGCTTACATAGATTTGATAAGTAAGACTATAATATTATTGAATACTTGTTTGAGTTTAACCCAAACCTATTCAAGTACATTGTCCATCATTACTTAACTTAATTACACCAATTTCTTTCTCTACCTTTGGCGAAGGCAACAAGACTTCATGGCATTCTAGTGCCAAGGAATGGATTTGCCTAGGAACATTAGAATGTTCTACAAGCATTCTCATATTATGCACTAAAGAAGAACTTGAATGCATTCTTCTATGACAGGATTTGCTTGGTCTCTTCCATTATTTGGAGCAATCCATATTATGTGTGATCAACCATTAAAAGCACAACCATTTCCTCCAAAATGTGTATGTTTACTTGCCTTTTCATATAAGCAAGTTTGGGACTATCAAACATATACTTTTTTTTTTATTATTATACACATATTAGATCCTTTCCTATAATAAATGTCTTAGAGAGAGAATATGTAGTAACTCTATCTCCTACCACGTTCTTCGCTACATGTACATATGTTATGTAGATTTAGGCAAGAGAGCAATGATAGCTGGATCAACTTCTATTTCATGATTGGATATGGGGAAATTTTTGTAACCTTATTGTGCCTTCTGTAAGATTTTATCACAAAGAGAGACAATTCTTACATATTAATTTTTAAAAGGCCTCAAGTAGTTCTTACCAAACAGATAATAGTTAAAAGGTTTCTTTAATGCTTTGTGATAGTGAGAGAAGACAAAAGGGTCCTTCACATCTAAGAGGGCTATCCCTTGTATTTGAGATAACAACCTCTTATGAATTGGGGATAACATCTCAAAGATTGCAATTTGCAATTTTGTATTTGTGATACAATTCTATTCCCTACAATTATATTTGGAGGAAGCTTCCCCACTTCTACTTTATTCCTAATTGTAAAAAGCAACTCTACATAAAATATCAAAGATAGAAAGCTTTTAAGCCATGTCAATGCTAGAAGTATAATTGTTTGTTCCCTTTTCTTTAATTAAATATTGGGCTTTTAAGAGTTTAATTTATTCATGCCTTTTAATTTGGATTATATAGTTTTTACTACTATCGATTATCAAAGATTTATTGATATACTTCATTATTGTGTTATGTAGTTTTTGGAGGAGTTAAATCATGCTTTTTATTACTTAATTTGGATTTGCATCAACTGTCAAGTAGCTTAACATAAAGGTTATATACACATACAATTAGTTTAATTCTACCAACATATAAATTTATAAGAGTAACACATATGGTCTAGTCATTTTACTATAATAGCAATTCAATTTTACCTTTATTCCTTATAGGATTGTTGTTATAACGTCTAATTGGATTTAGCCCTGTAATAATAATTTTAAAAAAATATTAAATAGTTATTCATAACCTCGACCTAAGAATAGATATTCATTTCTCATTTCCCTTAACTACTTTGTTCAATCTATCTTCTAGCTAACTCAAAACCAAATCTATGCGCCATTACCATGAACCACAAACCCACACACTAACACCATGAACCACGCATCTCCACCGTAGACCTACCACACCACCACACTCTAGCCCTTATACCTTCCACCTCTCTAAATCTTCCCTCTAAAGACAATAAAAAAATCTCTCTTCACGAAACCTAAAATTTTGTTCTTTAAAGTTAGAGACTTTGCGTGAGTTTGTGATTTCTCTACAATACCCTTTTACATCTCATGAAGCTTCTATGTTAAGACATTATTTAGAGCAATTGTTGAAAAGATGGAAATTGATTGTGAATTTTATAGATTTAAAGTGTTTGGAAAGAATATGAGAGGGCAATATAGTCATTTGAAAAAAAAATTCTTTTAAACTTTAAAAAGTATTGCATAACAATGCATTTTTTGTTGATTCATTTAAGGTTACAAGCTCAAAATTATATCCATTAAGAGTGGCAATTGTTATTTGATCAATCCATGCGCAATGCATTTTTGTCCATGCTAGCTCTTGTATAACACGTCCGTGGTATATATGTATCTTTCAACCATAACGCTTCTTGTAATGTAATCAAATATGGACATAAAATTATCAAAGTGACCAAATACCCAAGATTACAAAGCTGCACTTCTTACAAGGGTCCAATATATATATATATTTGTGGACTTGGAAGTCACAGGGCAGAGGCAGTCCACGAAGTGTAGAATACATTTTGTCCAGAAAAAAAAATTTCTAATGCACACTCAATTCACCCTAAACAAAAATATAAGCCTTAATGGTGATTGAGCTCAGCAAGGCATAAACAACATAATATTTTAGGAAAAAAGGTAAATAATTTTGAAAATAAAAATCATGGAATTCACCAGAAAGATTAATGGTAAACTATTTTCCGGTGTAGGATTATTTATAGTAAATATATGATATTAATGAATGAGAAAATCAAGGGCATTTAGGTCCTCCTTCTTTGGTCTTCCAGTTGTTGTAGCAAGGGCAAACTTGCTTGTTGCCATAAGTGCCTGGAGGAACACACAAGCATGTAGCACAGCATTTCAGGCAGAAGAACATGCATGGCTTCTTGTGTGATGTAGCCGAGCATCGGTACGTGCATCTTGGTTGGCATTCTGCATTGTTTTTAGATATATTAGATCAAATTAGTTAATTTATCAGTAGCTTAATTTACTTAGCTGATCGAGAAAAAAAGAAAAAAGAAATCAAAGAAGAGAAAATGTTACATACGTGAAGGTCGGAGCTTCTTCAAAGCAGAAACCTGTTCAAGAATTGAACTGTTAGGGATATAAAAATAGCAAAGTATTTTTTCCATAATTGGATGACTTCATTATCTCATCTTATATATTGGTATGACCGCAATACATGTGCCAAAAGGTGAAAAAAAAAAAACAAAAAACTATCATAATAGAGAAAGTTAATTGGAAGAAACTATCCACTAAGCTCATAACTTAAAAGAAAAAAGAAATCATATGCATATACTATTCTGTGGAGTCCAATAAACAATAATATTGACTTAATAGTACATACCTCGGCTACATTGGATAAGGTGATCAAAAGGAGAAGGGAGATCAGCAAGAATGAAGCATAAGGACGTGAAGCCATTGTTTATTTGATTTGAGGGAGACTTAACTCAATATCGTCTTCTTTGACTCTCTTGTTTGCTAAAGCAAGAAAGTGAGAAAACAATGAGATAAAAGGGAAGGCAAATGGAAGTTAATATAGGCAATCGAGTGAGTATTCGGGAATATAATAATACTAAAGGAGGATCTAAATTGCGTGGTTTAAGGCGAAAAGGAGGGGGTGGGGGCTGCAAACGTGGGCACCGCATAATTATCATTTAACCGCATGGGCCAGCACGGAGAGAGGGCGATGAAGGCGCCGTGTCTCTTGTTGGGTTGTTTGGTTGTTCATTTTGTCAACGTGGTAACATGCTCCTTGGCTGATATAAAGTTTGAACACTCGCTGCTTTTGCATGATGCTGACACTGCCTGAACTAGGAAGGACAATAATGGAATAAAGTCATCGTGTGTTGGGTGGAGAAAATGAAGTTAAAATATGAACTTTTTTAATATATAAAAAGGAGCTAGTTTCTCATTAATAGAATTACTAATAATTCCTTTTTTCTTGTATCTTGGGAATTTGTTTAGAGTTAAAAATCCAAGTTGGAAAGAATGAAAAATGCGGACTAAAACAATACGCTTCCTTTCGAAGTCCTTCAGCTCTTACTTTCTTTCCCTAAACAAGCCAAGGAAAGTATCTTGAGAATTTTACTTCCCTTCACTTTTTAATTCTTTCCCTATTGGCTATTCCAAACATAGGCTAAGTGAAAACCCTTTGACCCATCATAAGGCTCCACCGGTTTATGCAAGATTGGCTATTATTCAAGCAAATTGGTACAAGTCGAGCACGCGCTGACACAACCTTATCCCACCAATCCGATGTTTTTTCTTTTCCATTTTTGTCCGCGATACTGAACTCGTTCATAAAGACAGCACATTGTCGAGCATCATTAAAAGGAAAAAGGGTGAAAAAGAAAGAAAACAATTGGCATGAAATTCCCAAATATATGAGATTCTTTGTAACCTTGGTGATACGAAGGATGCAAGCTCATATTCATTGTCTAGAAACATTAAAATTGAACCTTATGGTTAAGAAGTATGACTCATTCAGAAGGCATCGACTTAGGTCTAAATAAAAATTCACTCCAACTCCATTTGAAATTTTGCCCCACGTGAATGGTGGTGGGTAAGTAAAGGAAACTGTGTGTGTACTTTTCTCATATGGATTGCTAAGCTCACACTCTCCATTTTTAATTGGAAAATGCATAGAACTGCATCTAAATTTTATGAGTAAACGGCAAAAAAACCAATCAATTCAAACAAAATCGAAAATTTATGGTTGGTTTAAAGGGATAATTTAAACCAAATTGTAAAACCGAATCAAACCGTTTTAAAAAAAATATATAATGATATTTTACTTATAATTAAAAACATTATTTTATTATAATAAAAAATTTTAATTTACCTTTATTAAAAAATATATTTATTTAAATTTTATAACCATAATTTAACAAATAAATATATAAGTTAACTCAAAATTTTTAATGCATACTAGTTTGATAAATAAATTAATTATATTAAATATTTAAAATTTTTTAATTGTCTAAATATGAACTTTTTTAATCTCTTATATGATATCAATAATATTATTATTAAATAGTTTAATACTATTTATATGAAATTATATATTAAATAAATATATTTTTATAAAAAATAAATATAATTTAATCTGTAAATTAAACCAAAATTTTATAGTTTGAAAAAAAATATAAAATTGAATCGTATGCTTTGGTTTGAAACGAAGAAAAATTAAATTGTATTTTTATGATTTTGTTTAACTTTGAGAAAAAACTGAATCGTTCCGATCTACGTACACCCCTAATAAATTGGACAAATAAATAATTCTTCTTCAATCTTCGGGGCTTGCAGGCTACGGCGAGTATAGCACCGACGCAGTACGGACCGATATGGCGGACGGACGCTGGATTCAAATGCCTATCCTTAGATTGATAATATAGCTCCAAAAAACATTTTACCCCTCATTTCTATCAAGTGTATGTGATTGATGGGATTATTTTAGCTTTAAAATTTTTGACAAATGAAATACCTAAAAGGTTGTCAGTGAAAAAAAAAAGAAAAAAAAAAGAATTTCTGGATTAGATGGCGAAGAACAACGATGAGGGTCCAGATTCAATAAGAAAGTTGATTATTTTACTTGACAGATGAACTATCTTCTTGCATATGTAATTGCGAGCACTTTAGCATACTTTTTATCTATTTTTTAAATTTTAACTTTATTTATACCTTTTTATTTATTTCACTCAATTACTGTATATGAAAAAAATATGCTTTAAAGAAAGGATTGTAATAGTAGCAACCCTTCCATAAGTTAATATAAAATGATACAATTTTGTATATCTTTAAATAATTATAAATTTTTTTAAATGATATATTTAAAAAGATCATTAATAGTTATATAAAGTAAATATATAAAATTTACTTATAAAATTAAATGATGCGCATGTACACATGCATACATACATGCATGTTTCTATATTATATCTATAAGTGTTATTTCATGAAGTTAAATCAAACATTTGTCAATAAAAAAAGAAAAAGAAAAATGAAAATCAAATGTTTAAATAGAACATTTATAACTCTGATGTACAAGACATGTCAACTTATCAGACTCTCCCATTTTGAGGAGTTAAAATTTGTCCAGTGTATCAATATCTTTCTCTTTTCAAGTACTATGTTAAAATGACAAGAAAAAAAAATATTAACAATTACTCAATGACAAACATAAGCATTAAAATAAACCTAAATAAGGAAAAAAAAATACATAAAAATATATAAAGGAAAGCATATCAAGTAAAGGTACACTTGCACTTCAAGTGAGCCGTTGGTTTATATAGTTATGCAGCAGTTACATCCTGCAATTGGGTTTCGATTGCTTATGGCGAAGAAATGGGTACAAAGAGTCAAAGACAGTACGATTGCGCACCATGTGAAGGAACATGCCCACTCATTATTATTTTCTCTTTTAAATATTGAAAGTCGGCCACCTCTTGTACCCAACCCCTAATTATTATTATTATTATTATTATTATTAAAATTATTATTATAAATCCTATTCACATGGCCGTTGGGACCTATCATTATCTCATGAATAAACTATTCAATATTAAAGTACTCAAAAGTCCCGGTAATTCCGAAGAAGCTACAATTCTAATCTAAGTAATCCCACTCAGATAAGGTATCATGGAAAGGAACAATTTGTTATAAAACTTAGGCTTAAAGGCTGAATAGTTATATATAGTTACATCTAATGTGGCTTCCTTTATTATAAAAATGAAAAAAGAAAAAGAAAAATCCTATATCCTATTTCATAGCAATGAGCTTCTAAAATTTGTAGTTGGAATATACTTTATATACTTTGAGTCTTGCAAAACTTGTAATATAGACTTTTCAATTTCTTATTTCACCCAAAAAGGCTTCAATTTTTGCTAAAATCGCTAGGTTCAATAACTTATGGATCACGGATTTAATGCTTTAAATATCACTAAATTTCCTTGATGAGGAATAGCAATTGTATGAAATTGAATCGAATCCAAATATTTTTTTATTATTGATTCTTTTTCTTCTCCTAAAATTATAATTGATTCCTTTCAAAAAGAAATAATTTGAGTATAAGGTTATTCCTATTTTTTTTTAATGAATTAGTTTTAATAAGATATTATTAGATGGCTCCAAAAAAAAAAAAAAAATCAGCCTTCTTACGAAATTCACAAGTATGAACTTTTTAAGATTTACTATATATTAAAAAAAATGAAGCTAGTTTTAATTAGATTAACTCATGGATTTTGAGCTCCTAGAGTCACATCAGAATTTCCCTTTTTTTTTTCACTGGGGAAATGACTTGGGAGGTGTAGTTAGGTGATTATGAGTGAAAACAAGCAGATCTTGGTCTCGAGAATATAGAGGTCTCAGTTTTTACTAAGAATACTAGTTTTAATTGACTATAGAATTTTGGCCAAAAAGAAAAAAAGGATAGGTTGTAGAACATGGAAATTTGGGTTATAGAGGTCATCATCCAAAATTCCTATTTTTGTAAAAGAATAGCTAGGAGTGTCATCAAAATATTTAGTGTGAAAACTAGCCCCCCCACCCCGCGAGTATAAACCTTTCCAAATTTCCCCAGAAGTTGCCCATTCTAACTGGCAACAAATCATGAATGAAGCTTTAGTGGGTCACTGTCCAAAGTTTCTATTTTATTAATGTAAATAACTTGGGAGGTTTAACGAGATGAATCACAATGGGAACCAATCAATCTAGGTTTCCAAAATCTCATAGATATGGATGTTGCAATTTCTTTTCTTAAAAATTGCCAATTTTAATTTTTCTAAGCTAACATCCAAATTTCCCATTTTTTTTTCAAAGGGAATGGCTAAGGAGGTTAAATTAGATAATCCGAAGTGGAAACCAACCGATCTAGGTCCTGAAAAACCCAGTAAGGATTTAACAATTACCAAAAATCATTAATTGTGATATGCTATAGATCATGATTTTTGAGTCTCAAAGTCACCTTCCAAAAATTACTAAATTTTGAAGGGGTATTTGTTAGGAAACTTTCATTAGATGATTTTCAGAGTGAAGATTAGTCGATTTAGGTCTCATTAAATTTAATAGTGTAGATTTTACAATATTTGGCCAAAACTCGCCAAAAATTGCCAGTTTTGGCATGCTATAGATTATGAATTCGAAGTGAAAACCAATTATTCAATGTCATGAAAAACTTACTAGTATAAATAAAAATCATTAATTCTTGTAGATTTACATAAAGGACTTTGAGTTCTCAAGGTGACTAGAGACTTCGATTTTGTAGGGGTAACAATTAAAGAGGTGCTATTAGATTATTTGAACTAAAAATGAGCATACTCGGGACTAAAACATTTATGAGTACATACTTTTCAACTCTTAACAAAGGTCACTAGTTTTGATACGCAATAGATCATGGATTTTGGGTTTTTAGGTTCATTGATGAATTGTTGTGTTTTTACAAGGGAATAGCTAGAAGGTGTCATAAAAAAAAAATCTAGAGTATAAACAATTCGATATGAATTTAGAAAAACTTACCAATACTATAAATCCTTGGAATTTTTCAAAAATAAAATTAAATCACTACAAGAGAATATTTAGAGATAAGTCCAAATTGTTATACCAGTTTTAAGAGACATGTACAAGATTAGTTAGGTCCTTAAACCTTAAATGGAAAGGACTATATTCATTTATCTACTAAAAAATGACACAGTGAAACCTTAAAGAATTTAAATTTAAACTTCGAATTCAAAATGAAACCCTAAATTATTTAACCCAAAAAATATTTATGAGATATTTAAATTAATTAATCTATTCTAAATAGCATGCAAGAGACATCAAATTAACTAAAATTTGCGACATGACTTGGCTTCCAAAATGTAGTCCATGTCATGCTAAAGAAGCGAGTGCCATCCTAGCTTCTTTTCCCTAAGACCATCACTCAAGTCTAAGTAGCCATAAACACTAAATTTCATAACCTAATCATATTATTTGTTTCGAAAATCTCCACATGCACATGTTGGAAACAATCCAACTAGTCACTTGCCACATGCTTTAAGTCCATTTCTAACCATTTTCTTATAGTTGTTTCCTAAACCACTACCTTAACCTCTAACTAATCTTTCACATAACCAAACAAACTAACAAAATCCCTCCTTTCCCAATCACATGTGATGGGATCTTTCTTGATGGGTTGTTTTATATGGAGTTAAATAAGCATTAGTCAAGAAATTTTGTAAAATAAAAGAGCAGAAGTAAGCATGTTATATGCTTGGCTGAAAAGTGTGAGACATGTAGTTTGATGATTTCTTGCATTAATTAATAAAAACTTAGTTGAACTTATCATTTCATTATGTACAAGTTAATATGACTAAAGTTCATGAAAACATTTAAATGTGTGGTGGCTATTACCACCAAGGTTGTCATGACCAAGAGAGAGAGACAATTGGTCACTTGTTGAAATCCTTGAAGATTAAAGTGATTAAATTGTTAAATTAACCAAAAAAAAAAAAGCAACTAACTATTAATGTGCTTCCTCGTGAGTAGACATGATTAGGTAAAGAGCTACCCTAGAACGTAACTTATCAAGGAGATTCAAGTTTAAATGATGATTTATTTAAAAAATCTAGTGGCTGCTTAACAAATTGGCCACACATGAAAATTGGTTTAATACTAAAACAATGGTATTTAGTAACATAAGCAAAGTTGAAGAGCTAGAAGGTGTCATAAAAAAATTTAGAGTAAAAGCAAATCGATCTGAATTTCAAAAAACTCACCAATACTATAAACCCTTGGAATTTTTCAAACATAGGATTATATCACTATAAGAGAATATTTAGAGATAAGTCCAAATTGTTATGCGAGTTTTAAGAGACATGTACAAGGCTAGTTAAGACCTTAAACCCTACATGGAAAGGACTATATTCATTTATCACTTGAAAATGACATAATGAAACCCTATAGAATTTAAATTTAAACTTCAAATTCAAAATGAACCCTAAATTATTTAACCCAAATAATATTTATGAGATATTTAAACTAATTAATCTATTCTAAATAGTGTGCAAGCGACATCAAATTAACTAAAAATGCGACATGACTTGGCTCCTAAAATGCAATCCATAACATGCTGAAGGAGTGAGTGCCATCCTAACTTCTTTTCTCTAAGATCATCACTCAAGTATAAGTAGCCATAAACACTAAATTCCCTAACCCAATCATATTATTTGTTCCCAAAATCTCCACCTACTCATGTTGGGAACAATCCAACCCCTCACTTGCCACATGCTTTAAGTCCATTTCTAACCACCTTCGTAGAGTCGTTTCCTAAACCACTATCTTAACCCTCTAAGTAATCTTTCACATAACCAAGTGGAATAACAAAATCCCTCCTTTCCCAATCACATTTGAAGGGATCTTTCCTGATAGGTTGTTTTATGTGCAATTAAATAAGCATCAAGAAATTTTGTAAAAGAAAAGAGCAGAAGTAAACATGTTATATGCTTAGTTGAAAAGTGTAAGCCATGTAGTTTGGTGATTTCTTGCCTTAATTAATAAAAACTTAGTTGAACTTATCATTTCATTGTGTAAAGTTGATGTGACTAAAGTTTATGAAGACATTTAAATGTGTTATAATGCATTTCCTATTAAGATTTATATATAAAAATCTACCAAAGACAAAATGAGGAATAAGATTTATTGATAGGGATAAGATGGTCTTTTCACGGCTTGAGTATATAAACCCGTTTTACCTAAGGTTAATCTTTTCCCTCATTTTTCAATTCAAAACCCTATTTGCACTTCAATGAAACCCACGTAGTACTTACGGTATAACTTAAGGGAAATCTAATCAAAGAACATTGGAGATAAGCCAATTATAATTAGGTAAGAATCTAAATCTATGGTTATATGTATATAGTTGTGGAGGTATAAACCAAAGATTTTTTATGACATACAATCAAGATTTGGGACAAAGGAGGAGGCGATATAAGCATAGGAGTTATCGATCCAAGGATTTAAGTCATAGCCTGATCAAGTAAGTACATAACTCTTGTAATATGATATGGGTAACATAAATTGGAGTCAATTTGACGTAATTATTTAGAGAATTGGGTTAAAATTAGAAAGAACAAAGGATTTTAAATTGGAAAAAGGGGGTTCGTAGTGAAGTAAAAGGTACATAGCCTCCCAACACAGTCATGCCATATCTCATGTTAAAACCCATAATGTATAAAAAGGTACACGACCTCCCAATATAGCCATGTTATACCCTGTGTTAAAACCCAAACTACTCAAAAAGGTACACGACCTCTTAACATGATCATGTCTAGCCTATGTCAAGAGAGAGAGAGAGAGAGAGAAATGTACACGACCTTTGGCATAGTCATGTACTACATCGTGTTCACCTATACAACCTCTAACATGACTATGTTTAGTTGAAACACATTCATTTCATTTAATGTGTTGAGATACAATTCTAAAATCATGTAAGTAAGATTATATATAGGGTTGGAAAATTTGTGAAGCTATAGACATATAAGGGAAAGTCAAGATTTGCAAAGTTAGATACGTGTATACCTTATGTGTTGTTTGTGCCTATTAAGTTATATATTGTGTGTAGATTAATTATTACTATAAAGGAATTTAATCGTGTGCACATGTGATTGTAAATCGGTGGGTTCGAGAAACCAAGTGTGGGTCGATGTTCTTAAGGTAGCATCTTGATGATCTGTATGTGACGTTATCTCTAGTAGATTCGTGTACCAAAATAATCCAAATAGTATGTGAAAGAATGTTGTGAAAGGACTCATGTTTGTAGAAGGATATTATAAAAGGAATCATATTTATGGAAGGATTTTGTGAAATGACTCATGTTTGTGGAAGGATGTTGTGAAAGGACTCATGGACTCATGAATAATGAGAAGTAATCACTGTCATATATGTATTATTATTATGTATGGTAATAGACTCATGGACAAAGAAAAATACCCATTATTGTATATATGTGTGTGTGTGTGTGTGTGTGTGTATCTTGTTTGTGGAAGGATTCTGAAAAGATGTTGTGAAAGTTATGTATGATGGAGTTTATGATGTGATTGTGTATTAGCTAAAAGTTATGAAAGATAAATAAAAGTGTATATGAAAATTATGCTGCATCATGCTTGTGTTATTGCTTCTGTTATGGCATGCATATGTGTTTATTTGTATACATAGTGCTAGGCATTAGTTCACCCCTCGTGAGAACTTTTTTTTAGTTGCAGGTGCCACATGAGAGATTGTAGGGTGTGATTAGGATACTGAGGTGAATGTAGAATACGTATACTACGATGAGCAGTATTCTAATAAAGTGAAAGAAGAGATAGTGGATATATTTGTAAATGTGGTGTTTAGTCTATTATTAGATTTAAGTTGTTGAAAGCTTCTGCTGCATTTAATTGAGGAGATTGAACATGAATTATGTTTCCTCTAAAGGTTGTTGTAATATTTGAATTCATGAAAGCTTCCATTGTAATGATGTTCTGCTATATTTAATTGAGGAGATTAAACATGAATTATGTTTCTTTCAAAGGTTGTTGTAATATTTGAATTCATAAATTCTTATGATGTAACGATGTGAGGAGTTTAACTATTGTTAGAATACTTGAAGGGTAATGTTTAGAGAATTGTAGTATTTGAGCCTTTGTGTGTCTTCACGTAATGAGAACATGTGGCAGGTCATACCATTCCCCGGTTCTAGGTCGTTACAGCTTAGGTGACATCAGAGCGTAGGTTTATGATCCCTAGAAGCTTAGGTTTTTATCAAAAGAATATAGGTTTGTGATCTTTAGAGCTTAGGTTGATGGATCTATAAGCTACTTAGGTGATAATGCTTGGATTTAAGATGATGATATGTAATGAGAGTGGTTAGAAAATGGAAATAATATTATTAATTAGTGAACCCTTTCAGTAATATTCAAAATGTTAATTTTAAATATTCTATACTCTGAAGAATGTATATATATTTTTATATCTTTCCTCATTATTGTAATTTATTTTATAGAATGCCTAGGAGAATTGAAGGACCAAGATCATCCTCAGGAGCTTGAGGTGATGCCCCTGATAACAGAATGCCCCTAGACCTCCTCAACATGGATAGGGAGGCAATGAAGTGAATGCTACATAGATATTAAAGGCTATCAATACTCTAGCAAGAGTAATGGCACAACAGCAGCAACAAATACAAGAAATGCAAGTGTTAAATATGAGACAAGCTTAAATGTTGAGGGAAATTAGAGAGAGACTAGCTGGGGAAGTGGGTATAGACCATTTTTTTATAATGGTCAGGGAATTTAGGCCAAAGGCAAACAATCCATTGGATGTTGAGTAGTGGATTCATGAAATAGAAAAGACTTTTGAAGCATTGGTAACACCGGAAGATAAGAAAGTGAAATATGTTGTGTATCTACTGAGGAGCTCAGCTTTTGAATAGTGGTCAAGTACTTCTAGACTTAATATGGAAATGATTACATAGGCTAGGTTTAAAGAGATGTTGTATGAGAAATATTTCCCAAGCATTATTAGAGAAAGGATGTAGGCAGCATATTATAATTTCTATCAAGGGCAAAGATCTGTAGATGATTATGAGATGAAACTCACCAATTTGATGAAGTTCATGCCACGTGCATTTGGAGTTGATGGGAAATCAATGGTTGATCGATTCGTATTGGGATTGAAACCTACCCTATAGCATGAAGTGGTTGCCTTCTAACCGAAAATCACTTTGAATCTATAAATAAGGTAAAACTCTTAGAACAAAGTTATAAAAGAATTGATGAAATGAGGACTCTGTAAACTAGAATGGTACTAGGGAAAAGACTTATCCAGAACGTTATGACTTAAGAGAAAGTAAAAGACCTCACATAGTGTAGACCAAACATATGGTCATTACAATGCTTTCCTCTCAAGTGAGAACCTCATATGTGAGATAGGGTAACAAATATAGAAGAGATTATGGGCCATACGAACTAAACAAATGCAAATGGCTAGAGGGTGCCTATTTTTCATGTGGAAGGACTAAACACAACAACAAGACCTGTTAGGAGAGGTCCATTCCATTTACATTCTACTTCTCATGCAAGCAAATGGATCATAAAATAGTGGACTACCTAGATAACAGAAGACACAATGTGCAGCTAACACCGATAGTAAGAAATTAGGCTAGAAATAATAATGTTAGGCCTCAACAAGCAGGACCAACATAGAGAGCACCAGTACAAGTTTTTGCGCTATAGAGGTAGGACACTCTAAATACCTAAACTTTAGCAAGTACACTATTGGTAAATTTTATTAAAGAATATGTATTATTTAACACTAGTGCATCACATTCATGTATATTTGATGTATTTAGAAGTAAATATGATGTATGTATTGAAGTGCTGAATGCTGTATGGAATTTAAGTACATCTATGGGTGTGGGTAGAAGACTAAACAGGATATATAGAAATGTTGTATAGAGGTACAAGGTAGAGTAATTATTGCAAATCTTCTAGTGTTAGAGATGACTGATTTTGATGTAATTTTGAGAATGGATTGGTTAATTAGACATTATGCAACAATAGATTGTCATGATATGACCATTCATTTCAATACACCAAAAGGAAATGAGGAGATTGAACATGAATTATGAATACTTTAAGGGTAATGTTTGGAGAATTATAGTATCTAAACCTTTGTGTGTTTTCATGTAATGAGGACACATAGTGGGTCATAGAGATCTCGAGTTTTGGGGGGTTACATGTGTGGTGGCTATTACCATTAAGGCCATTGTAACCAAGAGAGAGAGACAAATGATCACTTGTTGAAATCCTTGAAGATTAAAGTGATTAAATTGCTGAATTAACCAAAAAAAAAAAAGCAACTAAGTATTTATGCATTCCCTCATGAGTAGACATGATTCGATAAAGAGCTACCTTAGACTGTAACTTATCAAGGAGATGCAAGTGTAAATGATGATTTATTTAAGAAATCTAGTGGCTGCCTAACAAAGTGGCCACACTTGAAAATTGGTTTAATACTAAAACAATGGTATTTAGTAACATAAGCGAAGATGAAGAAGACTTGGAGATGTTGGTGCTTACCTTGGTTTAGCCATGACCATATCAATGAAAACCTATGTAAAGCATGTTGGATTAATTCCATTTGAAGTTAAATAATAATTTAGGAAACTTTAAATATCAAACCAATAAATAAACTTGGAATAATCCACTTTCTAAGCACTAACCAAAGCTTAAACTAGTATTTATGCCCACTAAGTAACCAAAAATGACAAATGAAACCCTTTTAAGTAAAAGTACAATCCATTAGTTTCGAAACGAGTATAAGATTGCAAAATTCTAATGTAAAACAAGAAAGTTATGACTAAAGTAAAGAAACAAGGTACAACTAGGAAATAGACAAACCTTAGTTAATATTTTTAGTTAAATTGACTCTTATTAAATTCTAGATATTTATTATATTTCATTTTATTTCATTAAGTTGATGAACTACCACCAGTGAGCTACCGAACAATTACTATGACCAATGACCATTATGGATGAGGGAGTAATTTTGATGATTATTGTATTGTTGGTACTTGTTATATAGTTGCATTTAAATTTTCATGTTTAAATTGAATATGTGTGGGGTTTATTTTAGGGAAATGCATGCAATTCAATTGGTATGTTTTGAGTGCTAAGAAACCTTAAAATATAAAAACCAAAATATTTGCCAAATGATATTATGCATACATACACATAAACACACACACACACACATATATATATGCTTATGAGTGTCCATGGAAATTGTTTGGTCACCATACAAAACACTTAACAAATATTGAAAGTAAAATATAAATCAAACATGGGCATTGCACACAATTGCATTGAAGAAGGTCATTAATATCATGAGGTGGCATAGAGAAGCTATACAAAAGTGATGCTTTGTCCTTTGATTGGGGCTTCATCCCCTAATACAATCTCTAAAAGTTACCATGCTCTTAAGCATGTATGTACTATTAAATCTTTATTGTAATATATAAAATAAAATCTCGCTTGAGTTGGACTTATGATATTTTTTATATATTACAATTAATTAATAAGATATTAACCCAAAAGCGATTTAACTAGGAGTGATTGCACTTGGGACACAACTTTATATACCTTTAAATAATTATAATTTTTTTAAATGATATATTTAAAAAGATCATTAGTAATCACATAAAGTAAATATGTAAAATATACTTATAAAATTAAACGAAGCCCCATGTTCACATGCCTATATGCACATGTACGTATACACACATAAATACATGCATGCATGTTTCTATATTATATCCACAAATGTTATTTCATGAAGTTAAATCAAATATTTGTTGGTAAAAGGAAAAAAAAAAAAAGAAAAATCAAATGCTTAAATAGAACATTTATAACTCTGATGTACAAAATAATTGGCTTGTGGCGAATACACACAAGACATGTCAACTTATTAGACCGTTTCTACTAAATCCATTTTGAGGAGCTAAAATTTGTTCAGTATATCAATACCTTTCTCTCTTTAAGTGCTATGTTAAAATGACAAGAAAAAAAAATATTAACAATTACTCAATGACAAACATAAGCATTAAAATAAACCAAAATAAGGAAAAAAAAACATAAAAATATATAAAGAAAAGCATATTAAGTAAAGGTACCCTTGCACCTAAAGTGAGCTGTTGGTTTACATAGTTATGCAGCAATTACATCATGCAATTGGGTCTCGATTGTTTATGGCGAAGAAATGGGTACAAAGACACTACGATTGTGCACCATGTGAAGGAACATGCCCACTCATTATTGCTTCCGCTTTTAAATATTGAAAGTCGCCTACCACTTGTACCCAAACCCTAATTATTATTATTATTTTAATACTTCATCATGCATATAAATCATATTTTTGTTGACTTATTCACATGGCCGTTCGGACCTATCATTATCTCATGAATAAACTATTCAATATCAAAGAACTCAAAAGAGTTGTCAGGGTATTTCGGAAGAAGTTGCAATTCTAATCTAAGTAATCCCACTCAGATAAGGTATCATGGAAAGGGACAATTTGTTATAAAACTTAGACTTAAAGGCTGAATATTTATATATACTTACTCCAAATCAGAAAATAGTTATATATAATTACTCCTAATGTGGGTTCCATTATTATAAAAATGAAACTAAAATATAAATTGAACATATATTGCATAATTGTGTTGAAGAAGGTTGTTAATATCATGAGGTGGCATAGATAGGCTGTACAAAGGTGATGCTTTGTCCATAACCATGACCTTTGAAAACTGCTACACACTTGATATGCTGCTCTCTGATTAGGACTTTGTCCCCTAATACAATCCCTAAAAGTTACCATACTCTCAAGCATATATGTACTATTAAATCTCTATTGTAATATATAAAATAAAAGCAAGATCTCTATTGTAATATATAAAATAAAATCTTGCATGAGTTGGACTCGTGATTTTTTTTATATATTATAATTAATTAATAAGATATTAAGTGAAGGGCGATTTAACTTGGAGTGGTTGCGCTTGCTATTGATAGTGTGGAATTTATTCTCCAACCCTCGGTATCGGAAAGCAAAAATTCATACTAAATAATAGTGTATATTATTGCAACATATAATTGATCATGTATAACATATTAATTATGTGATAACTTACATATATTTGTTTGCCTATGATATGAGGGATATCTTACTAAACAACTGTCACTTATACCCCTTTAGTTTTGCTCTCTTGCAAGGTCCTTGCTGGCTTCATCCTAATAGAGCTTAGGTGAGAGAGACCGAAGAAACTAGAAGCATAGTTGCGATCAAGAGAGATAGCTAATCTATAAACTTTACCTCTATTCGGTTTATATTATATTACCTATAATTTTTATTTAAAGTTATGGGTTCAAGCATGAGAAACTCTATATGTTTGATATCATGGACTCTCTTGTTACTGTATTCGGACCATTATAATTATTATTATTTAACTTTTTATTTTATTGTACTATATTGTGCATATCCCAATGTTACATAGAACAATATAATCCATTGAAGTAACCTACTAATAAGGATGTCCTGTATGGTGTATTGAAGCTGTTGGTCAATAATGGTGTATCAAAATTTCTTCATCGTCAAAAAATAATATAGTGGATGTAAGAAATTTTCTTATTGCGTAAAAGTTCAGTGATTACAATTACTTGTCTGTATTTCGAATTTGAATATAACTTATATCATATTTTATAACTAAATATGGAGTTGCTTCACTCACTAGGAAAGGAAATCAATATAGACATATCATTCAAGCAATTGCAAAATTATAGCTGAAGTTCACATTTAAAAATTGGTAAAATAAATCGATGATAGAAGAAACCACAATAGATTGCCATAAAAATTGTAGCAATTTAAGTTTTAGCCACATATACGTTTAGATATCGATAAAGTTATTAATAAAAGTTAGAAAGAAGAGAAAGAACAAAAAAAATTAATAAGCAAGTTAATTGCCAATCATCAAGATTGTAGGAAAATCAATTGTGGATTGTGGCTTAGGCATAAAGCCCAACAAGTACATACCACATAATAAAAACATATCAATCAAGTAACAAAGCAAGTTCAAGAAAAGAAAGACCAAGATCGAGTCCAATTAAAAATAAAAACTAAGTACAATCAGAAAGTCAAGAAGAGGGAAGACGTATGGCCTTTGCTCATTGATAAATGTGTAAAACCACATACTTATTATACATAATTCTCCATTAATTTGTATGATATTGGAATAAAAATGTGATGATGTGCACTGAATTAGTGTAGAAATTTTATATTTATGATCAACACATGTAAATACATGTTTTTGAGAGTTGTTAGCACAATTTCTTTAAGTTCTTATTACAAAATACTTAGTATTTATTACTCTCATTGCAAATCCAGGGGTTATCCATTGGAGTAAAACCTTAGTAGTTAGTTGAAGAAGGAAGAAATTGAAGAAAGTGTTGGTTAAGGCATGATGGTTAGATGTCAGCTCGAATGGCATCCGACCAATAGCTGGAAAAGGGGAACCTATCACTAAGGAGCCACCCAGACGCCAAGGGTGCAAAAAATGCATAGGATTGATTCTCTCTCATACCATTCAAATGGTAAGGATCCTAGCATCCAGATTGTAAGAGTAAATTCTAAATTAGTTTTTTTTTTAAAAAAAACACTGCATTTACTAAATAAGAGGAGCCAAGATTCAATACATATATAGCATCTAGATAGTACGGCTACTATTGTCAAATCATTAGCTACAACTTATAAAAACTTGTTTTTTCTCATTCACAATAGACATTAGCCAATTGGTAAAAAGGGTTTAAGGTTTTAGATAATTTATATTTCTCTTGCTTTCCATTGTATTTAACTTATTCTTAGTGTAGTTTTTTATTTCTTTTGTATTTTTCTTAGTTTTAGATTATACTAATGTAGATTTTTAGTGGATTTTAGCATTTTCAAAGCTATAGGTGGAGGATTCAAGCTTGAACATGGTACAATTTGAGCACATTGTATTGGGCTCATCAATGCTAGCTTCAATGACCATGGGTTTTATCTTAAACTCAATTTTTATTGTGTTTAATGCTATTTCCTTGCTTATATTCACATGTACTACGCTATATGAGCTATCTTCCATGAATATGAGTAGTAGAGCTTGATTGTTAGATTAAGGTTGTGTGATATTGATTGGGATTATTGTTGTGATTGAATTATTGATAATGTGTTATGTGTAAATGTGGAATTTTAACTAGTTCTATGGAAAAGTAAGTATATCTTGAATATAGAGTGATCCATTCCCATGGGGAGAATTGTGGCTTTCTACATATAGGTATCACCCTCTATTAACCTACAATGTTTAGCCAACATAATAGGATGCGAAAACCCCGAGTAGGATCTAGGATTTCTAATTACAATTGTAGATTTGTGGATTAGTACCATAGTTCTAGCACTCACATAAAGCTTTAAGTGGTTAGAATTGGATTTCAATTCTAGCTAGATTAACTATGTAGTGACAAAACCTATTTAATTGCCTAAATAGTGTAGATGAGATATTGATAAAACAATGCCCTTGCTACATATAGATCCACCAAACAAGAACCAGTTATGAGTCTAGTGAGTATAGCTAAAATCCATGGTTACATTGACATAAATATCCTTAAGGCATAATAACAATAATTTCAGGAAATTGAAACACAACTCCCCATCATTTATCATTTCGAAGAATTTGACCTTAACAGTTGCAAATTTGCTAAGATCCACACTTAGTTGCATTATCAATTTTTCTTAAAACTTAGTTTTGAATTGATGCTTGACAACTTTGTTATCGATTTACTTAGCTAAGTATCATTATAGTTTGGTACTTAGTTTTTCTTTTTCTTTTTTATTTTTTTTTTTGTTTCCTCATGAAAAATACGACCTTGGTTTACTCGCCTTACACTATTGATTGATTGGTACATTTGTTATTTTGTCGTCAATTCCACTATTTTTGTAAATTGCAAGTATAGTCAGTTAGCATATGTTGTTTTCACTTTAAAAATGAGCTAATTGTTTTAATTAATGCATGTCATGTGGAAGTGAGGTGTGGTGCACCACTAATGGAGTAGGAAAGTAATCTTTGAGGTCAGTAAGTACTTGTCTCTTGATTTTTAAGTGCTTTCCTAATCTATCGCACATCTTTGTTTTTAATATTTTATGCTCATCATAAGGTGACCTTGTCTAAGGGGAGCTATTGAGATTGTTATAAGAGTTTCTTTCTATTCTTCATTAGGAAGTAGGTTACCATTGCCCATAGCTTAATACCTTGTTGCTTTTCATAGCGGATAGGATTATATTCCTAAAGATACACCAAGACACATCTAATTTGATATTAGGGAATAATGCAACCAATACTAGTGAATCTTCATCATTTAACTTTCCTACTCATATAATCACCAATAGTGTAAGTTAAGAAGACTTCACCATGTAATGTCACATGAAAGGAGGCACCAATGTCAATAACCCAATTACTATCATGGCATGTAAGACTAGCATAGTCATCATCCTAGGCAACAACAATTTCACCATTTGTTCTTGCTACCATCATGTCTTCACCTTTACCTTAGCTTACTCTTTTTTTTTTTTTTCCAAATTCTACATTCCTGCTTTGAATGTTGTGGCTTGTCATAATAGTAACATTTAATATTTTTTTCTTGATTTGGATCTTCACTAGATTTGTTAGATCTATTAGTTTTATTAGCTAAGGTTTTGTTCTTCTGTTTTTTCCCACACCTTTCCTATTTATTAGTAATTAGTGCCTAAGTCTCAAAATTTATATATCATGCCTTTTTCTTTTAACTTCTTCATTCATCAACGCATTTTTCATCATTGATGGTAAACTTTCCTTCCAAAAAAGAAATACTAACAATTGCCACAAGTGTCCTCCAATAGTTAAGTAGTGAACTTAACAATAATATTACGTACACCACATCATCAAGCATTAACTTCATGGCAGTCAACTAATTTACAAGATCTGAAAAATCATTCAAGTGATTTGTTATGTTAGATTCATCCTTATGCTTCAAATAATCACTTCCTCAATCAAGGGTGTTCGATTTAAGGCTATTTATCTCTCATACATCAACTTCAATTTCTTCCATAGGACATCGGCTTTGATTTCTTGAGTAACATGATAAATTCACTATGATCCATCCATTATCGGATATAGCCAAAAGCTTTTCTATGCATAATCACTCAATCTTGAATAGGTTTACCTTTTAGTTTTGCATTATCACAACCTAAAGGTACATTTAAATCTTTACAATATAAAAGATTTGCCATCATCAACTTCTAAAATGAATAAGTTGAATAATTTAATCTTATCATAGTACATAATGATTCTGCTATGCTCATAACATAGAAAACCTTTTTTTTATTTTTTTTATTGATACACCTCTAATGCCACTTGTTAGAAAAAATAATGTCCTTTAATTACAATTTTTTTTTTCTCTTGCATAATAGTTATAATAAAACTAGAAATAATAAAGAATAACATACCACCAAATTTTACATGGAAAACACCAATCAAAGATTAACCCATGAAACAATAGCACAAAATTTTCGATTATCAATAAATAATGGGATTACATTATATCTTTTCACTAGTTAAACTAGTAAGTAATCAAAACTTCACCAAATCAATCGATATCAATAAAAACTATAAAATAAGCCAAATCATGGAATCAACAAAAAAAAAAAAAGGATCAATTTGTGCAATCAATAAGGATTGACAAAGATCATAACCAATCATCTTATAATACTTAACACCGCAAATTTTGTGCTAAAAATTCATTACAATTGGGATTTAATAGATCATCCAATTGCGATTTTGAAGTTCTTCCATTGAATTCAATTACCACACCTTTATGGCTCACACTTTGTTGCCAATATGAATAAAAACCATTAGGAATGCAACCAAGGGAGTTTGGGACAAGTCTTATAAGACTCGAACCTACCCTAATAGGATTTAGTATCCCTTAAAACTATATAAAAACCTTATAAATTTTTCCTTCTATTATGTGTAGATTTTAGCCCTTAGGCCCTAAGCACTTACTAAACCCACAAAGCCTCTAATAACAATAAGAGCACATCATACAACGACATTCTTTAACAAGCAGCAGGCGTCACTTCTTCTACTTATGAACCGATTCCATTAACAAGGATGTGCTCAATCTTAAATCTAAGTATGATATAGCTCTGATGCCAAATGATGATGTGCCTAAATTAGGGGTTAAGAACATACAATTAGAGAAAATTATAATCCTCAAATGCACTAAACGAATCTCGGTTCATGTTACTAGAAATTGCGTGACCCTAGTGGAGATGTAATGAGATCCGAATGTGCAAAGTTGCAATTACAATTCTATAAAGATAATTTCCTCCAATATAACACTAATCACAAGTAATTCCATGTGAATAATACACAAGAACAATAAGATTCAATTCTATAATCCACTTTCCTAACACAATGATCCACGGTTCAATTGAGTCTAAATTAAAGGCTAAAAACCAAAGCTAAAACCAATCAATTAAATAATAAGCATTTAATTACAAATGCAATCAAATATGACCAAGAAGCATCTAATTCAATCCTAGATATTACTCACTAGTGATAAAAAGGAAACACAACAAAAAGGAATTGATATTACTCACAATTTCTCCTTATTGCACTCGCTACAATTCCAATTCTTGGGATTGAAATTGATAAGAGCAATTGAATTTGGAATAAACCCTAATACTCTCATGTAAAATGTGAAGTTCTATTATGAAAAATTCTCTTCCAAAAATCCTACTTAAGCAAGTATTTATACTTGCTCCCTTTACGGTGAAAAAGTCCAAAAAATTACAATTATGCCACTTTTAAGGTGGTCGGTCCTAAAAGACAATTACAAGCAAATGAAAGTGTCCCAAAAAGATTACAACATAAATAGTCTAAGTAAATAACAAATATATAAAAATTGGTCATCAAGATGCTAACTCTTCCATAGGATTCGTCGGCCTAATTTATTGCCAGTTTAAGTCGGTCCATGGATAACCTATAAGTTGAGTCTTAGTGAGTTTGTCCATTACCCATGTAAAGCATGATAAGTGTACTTGTTAGAATATACAATACATGAATAAGAGAAAAGAAGTTAGTAAACAAATAATTCCGGGGTCTATGTGCTCAAAATGGGCCCTCATCGCCAAGATTTAAAATCCTTTAGCTCTTACCCTATTGATAGGTCTTGACGGATTTTGATTCCTATCATAGCATAAGAAGATTTTCACTGACAACACCTTCTATTAGTGAAACCTATCCTTCTAGGGTCATTATGGACCCAAAATCCAACTCGACCTGCCTCACCTCAATTACGTCACTATTACATGTGCTTTATATTAATTGTTGTAAGTATATTATAGAAGGATTTTTAGAAAATAAAATAAAATAAAATGCTCTATGTAGTTATTAAATATTTTTAATCAAAATACTCAAGATAAAGTTAATCAAATAATGACATTATTATCTATAATTGACCATATGATACAAGATATTAACAACACAAATGGTCTCTCTTATTTTCTTTTTTTTTGAAAAAAAAAACTACAAATAGTATTATCAATATATTATTTTTTACTAAGTTAAATATATAACTTTCAAAACCTAATCCTAAACCCTTATAGGTTTTGATTCAATATCTTAGGACTTGATAAATACCCTATAAGGTATCATCTTGTAGGCTTTTGTCTTGTTTGATTGGTTGGATGCTCTATAATGATTCACCCAATTACACCCTTAGAGGTCATGGCACCTTTTGATTCTTGATTTTCACTTCTTCCCTTGCTAAATTCTTGATGAAAAACCAAAATTTGGCAAAATGCAAACTTCTCCTTTTCAATTCTTTTTAATATATCTACATGGCTTCCTTTTTTTATTTTTTTTTTCTTATTTATCATTTACTGTTATTATTAGCTATAATCTCATATGGGTCGAGCCCAAAGGTCCAACAATGTCTAATATCCAACAATATAAAAATTGTTTCATATTGTGTTCACCATCCCATATCAACCATCAATAAAATAGCGTAAACCCCCTCCATATTTGCATCCACATTTACGGCTTGTCAAGACTTTCGTTTTGGATTTCCCGATCCACATGATCTATAATTCTATTATATAGATTACCTAATTATGAGGAGTGGTTATCAACTTTAATAACTAAACTACAAATTATTTCTTCCCGAGCATCAATCCCACTATAGGTCAACGAAACCCAGTTCATGACTCACCTCTATATTTAAAATGGTTATTGGCCTTGCATTAATCACAAACAACATACAACAATTGATTTAGAGGTCTAATCATAAGTCAGTTCTTTTATCCAATCCAATCCAACAAGCATAACCTATCAAACAAGGTAGAAGTAGCATTTATTTGCACTTGTTTGCTAGTAATTCATGTATTACTATATCTTTCAAAAACTCCTAAAATTCAAGAATAGAAATTAATATTTGAATAAGTTTTGAGAACCCATACTAAATTGATTTTTATTATAATTTTGGGTGGTTCTTAAATTTTCCTTTTTATTGTCTTTGACTTGCTTAATTTAGGGTCTAAGTTCTTAATTAGGACCAATTTGAGGGCTTTAGTCCAATATAAATCCGGTCGTAAATGTTTAATTAAAACTAAGCTTTGATAAGTTTAAGACTTTTAGGTCATTAAAAGAGTGAAAATGAGGTTTGCCTGGCTCTTCCAAAATTGGGCCTCTTAATATTCAACCGATATTGGGATTTAGTATATGATGTGTAAAATCCTACATTGTGTTTGATTTGTAATTTGGTTATATTATTCCCCCGTGACTTAAAATTAAAATTGTAGGGTGAATTTGAAATCCTGACTGAAATTTCTTGTGACCTCAAGGATGACACAACAAGTACTTTTTATTGAAGTAAATTGTAAAAGAGGACTTAAAATCTTATTTAGTGCATGAGTTGGGTTCAGTGTCTGTCCACATCTTATGGTCGGATTTTATTATTATCCAATTTTGCATTAAGTGATTCCAAAGACGATGTCTATTTATTTTGGTTTCCTATCTAAGTTATTTTGCTAAATTAACATAAATAGATGCGTGTGTATGTATGTGTACAACTTTTCCTAATAAAAATGGATCTAATTGAAATTTATTTATTGATTTCATCTAATTTATATATATATATATATATATGCCTTATGGGTGTTTTACTTATAACTATAATTGTGGTTCCATTGAAATTTCCAAGATCTGGAACTGTGAATAAGAGATGGGGTTTGAGGGGGTTTTATAAAAGATATAATTGGGGGTAGACAGGGTAAATGTCTAATTTGATGTGTACATTATCACCCCCAACAGTAAAACTGTAAAACTAAATCAGCAGGACAAATGTAGCTAACAATTGAAAAACCTCCCACAACAATGGCAGGAGAGGAAAGGTTTTAGTTCTTAATAGCATGAATAGCCTGGCAAGGTCTATGGCAACAGAGGGTTTTTAATTTAAAGAATCCAATGGTATATCATAAACAAAGTTCTTTCTAAAGGCAATGATATTGTAATTTTATCTCTTTAGACAAGCGCAATAAGCATTATAAAAAACAACCAAATTCAATCATTAGATGGAATTTTAGGTATAAAAATTGAAACTTTTAAAAGTTAAAAGAATATATGCCAAGTAAAGTTGCCAATTACTCCCAACCCCAAAAGTTAGAAATTTTCCTAATCTATTTTCAAACTTCTGGAACTTGTCTTGGCATCTAATTAATTGGCTATTATCGGCATCGCAATCGAAGAAATAAATAAATAAATAAGGTCGGAATAATCCAAGAAGTAACTTCGGGAGAGAACAAGGAGGAGGAAAGTGAGAGTATCATAACCTCAATGAATAGAAAGAATAATTATTAAATACTACCAACAATGGAATAATAAATGTCAAGCTTTAAAACGAAAACAGATTTATTGGCTACAGAGGATCTTCGTAGTTAAAACAGAAACGGCCGCGACCCCGGTAATAACCCCAAGTACGTAGGTGGAAGCAGGAGTGTATACAATCCATGAACCAAGTCTGCATAGATTGTCGATTTTTTTTTTATATCTCCGTATGATCTATATCTAATCCTATCATTAACCAAAAAAAAGAAGCTTATCTATATCATATTTTTCATAATTATAATAAATATAGTGATCGAGGAATAAGAATTGAATGGATTCACTTTTAAGACAAAATGTTTAAAAAATATATTTTATATATTTAAATAAAAAATTTTAATTAATATTTTTATAAAAATAAATAATATAAATAGAAAATAAATATAACTTTAGTACAAACACTTTATCTTTTTAACGAATTAAAATAAGGCTTTGCTCGAGTTCACTTCAGCCATAATCGAGCAAAGGTATGAATAATTTATTGGGATTGAACCAATTGGGCTCATTCAATTATATATATTCAATAATTGAGCCCAAACGTATTTACTCAAACCAACCGGAACTCAGTACTGACCAACTCAAATTCTCAGTCCGATTACACCATGTAGGGAATTTCAGATTCTACTTCATGTGCACACCCTAAATACCAGCATACATCAAACTGATGTATGGATAAATACTTCGGTAGAAAAAAAATAGGGTTGTAAATTAATTGAATTGAGTCTTTTAAGACTCGAAGTCAAGCTCAACTTATTGAAAAAATTATCCAACTCAAATCGAATATCAAACCTAAAAATTATAGATTAAAACTCAAATTTGACTTATTTAAATTAACAAACTCAAACTCATTTATTTAATCAAACCTAATCTTGAATTCATTTAAATAAACAAGTCTAAACTCAAACTCCATTCATTAAACAAAGTTACTTACCAACCTATTTGCAAACCTACTTATTAAAAATACAAACAAAGACCTACTCACATAAACTTATTCTTGACCTGATTTATTAACAATTTAAATAAAAATTAAATTACAAACCTATTAACTTGTTAATATAATAAACAAAAGCTTACTCATCAATCTATTGAGCCTATTTAAACAAAATAAATAAATCTATTCACAAACTTATAATCCAAGTCAATAACAATATAAATAACCTGCTCTCAAGCCAGCTCATGAGTCTGGATGAGAACTCAAACTTTACTTATTTAAATAAATAAATTTTATTTTAAGCTCAAGGTCGACTCATTTATTCATCGAGCTCGAGCCAAATTGAGCTGAGCCTAAGTCCAATAGCTAGAGAATAGCCCGGTTCATTTGGAGCCTAAGAGAAAAGGAGTCGGCTCCATGATTTTCCGTCCTAAAATTCCCTATTATTTAAAAAATAAAGCAGGCATCCAATCCTTAAAAAAAAAAAAAAAAAAAGGCAATGAATAGCTACACGCAGCGGATACAACATTAGGGATAATGAACAGAATAAGAAAAAAAATCAGAAAGATGGAAATCACTTGCCCATCTGCATCTTCATTCAAATCTGTGTAACAATACCAAACAGTTCGAAATCAAAGGGAAACATAAACTTACTACTTTGGGATACTTTATTGTTAAATATAACTCAACACCCGAAAAAAAATCCAGTAAAATCCAATCGAAAAAGGTCAACAAGCAAAATTTAGCTGCTGCTCCTACTTCAGTCACCTGCACCATGTAAGCTCCCGTAAGCGAAAAGGAAAAAATAAAAAACACTAATTCCCTTCTTCTGTTGTTGCTCTATGCTCCCAAGTCGCCCTTTGGCTTGTGCTAGCCTAACGTTTCTTCATTAGAACTGGCCGCTGTCACGAAACTTTAACTACCAACAGGAGTTACCTCAGATCTTTCGAGCAGTATCAAATGATTCAGATAGTTTCTTCCAGTCCAAAGACTCAGATAGCTTCTTCAAGTCCAAAGATTCAGATAGTTTCTTCCAGTCCAAAGACTGGACGTTCTGCAACATGACAGCAGCTATAATAGCTAGGATAGCCATAAAAAACATGACCTTCAGGCATCCGTTCCCTTTGGATAGACGTCCCAATATGGCTTTGCAGTACTTGTCAGCATCTTTCAATAATGCATGTCTGGCAGCATCGTCTCCCTTTGCCAATGCATTCTCATTCTAAGAAAATAAAAGAAGCATTTAGCATACAGCCCGCAGCTGCACTAAAGTAAAGTTGGAACATCAACATTCAAAGGCTGATGACTTTAGGTGGTAGCACCGGTGATGGAAACAATTCCACAAGTAGCAGGGAAAGAGCAACAAACCCCAAGACCATGACAAAACCAATTATCTATAATTCCATAAAAACAGCCTATGTGCATATCAAAAGCAATGACCCTATTTGCCAAAGCAAAAATATATGGCAGTGAACCAGTATAAGAAGCATAATCTTTGTGCAATGCAACAAAAGACTACCGAGATTTCCAAAAAGATCAAAGATCATATTTTAAATAAAGAAGAGGAACAAGATTTCTGTATACTTTCTAGAATGAAAAGTCCCTTAACATATTGCCTAAAGAAAGAAGATCAAATCTGAGGAAGTAATATTCAACCATGATCTAGAAATAAATCAAACATGTTGACTTTGGTGATTTTATGCTTATTCAAGCATGTCATCTTCACTAAATCAGAAAATATTACCTTCTGCCTAAACAGTTTTAGAATTGCCCTTGGAACTTCAAGGTTAGTATGCTTTACAGAATGAACTTTCCATTCATCGGAGAGCATTCTCAAAATGAGGACACTTGCTTCAAGATTGTCCAAATAACTTTTCTCCTGCATTTTGAGTATTTTGCAATTAAGAACTCAGCATTTCATAATATGCCAACAGAAAACACTGCAAAAGACAAGTAAGAAATACCACAAGTTAAACCAAAATAATACATACCCATTGCCTATAAGTTTCAGGATTTTGGGTCAAACACCAAATAAAAACATTAACCGCTTCCTTTGACAAATCTGGGACACCTGAAGATATTTCACCAGTAGATGTTCTTATCCAAATGCTCAATCATACAGACCATATTCGTTGTAGAACGGTAGACATTGCGAAAGGCAAAAGAAATTTCCTTTACCTTCTCCAGCGGTTTTGATTGCAAGACTTGAAGTTTGAAGTGCAACTTGCTTAATTGCTTTGCTTCCAGAGGGGCCAGCAAGAGCAATCTCTTTCAATGTAGGATAAATTGCTTCAAACCTCTCAGTTGCCTAGAGCAAACACATTACAAATGTCTGAGACAACATGCAAACAGAAAAACTACAAGCAAAATAAGTCCAAAAACTTGTACTTAAGTTGCTCCGAAAGATAATACCTTAACTCGGTTTGATGGTGCAGGAAACGTAACTCTCATCAAGATGTCAAGAGCTGATGGTGATACCAGACGATCTCCCTTCCGTGAAGCACCATTCAAAAGCACTGGACGAGCTTTTGGAGAAGATAAAATTCTGTTCGGCATAACAGAAAACAAATAAAAGACACAAACAGTGCATTTAAGATTCCAAGTGCCTATTACTTTAAAGTACTTGAAAGAAAATCCAATGTCATTCATATCCTACCTCTCCACCAACTGTAAAATTAGGTCTCTGGACTGTGGATTACAACCAGACTTGCCACTCATCATTGGCAGGAGAGCATGAACCCACATGTACAAACCCACAACCAAATCACCTTGAGAAGCCTACATATTAAAAATCAATTAAAATTGAAATAAACGGACGGAAACAAAATATCCATTCTATGGGGTTTGATTATGGGAGATCGTGATAGTTTCATCTAGTAAAATGGTATTGTACCTGGGAAATTACCCACACAGTAACTGGAAGCTTATCTTGTCCCAGATATTTCAAATTACCAGCAATTGAGGGCAGCAAGCTAGTCAACACATCAGGCTTCCTTCGGAGTACCATCGCCAACACCACAAAGATGGCAACCTAAATTCCCAACACAGGAGTAAGCATACACATATTCATCTAATATAAGCAAATTTACCACAATATTATTGTCTGTTACAAGCAGCACAGTTTTTTCTCAGATACCCTGGCATCAACAAAGGAACAACAGAAAATAACCAAGCACTGTTACCTCGGTAATGTATTATAGTCAAGGAATCAAATAGGCAATGTATCCATTCCGAAATAAAGCCCCACTAAACTTCATGATTATTTCAGATTGACAAGCACATTAGATTGCATAATTTACAGGTTCATATTATCATGGTATCTAAGACAACGTTCACAACTAAGGGTGAGCAACAATGACCAAGTTCATATTTCAGAGACGCTTCTCCATTCTCATCCATATTTATAACATTCAGAAATAGGACCTTAAGGTCATTTTCTATATTTCCACATGGACATCATGCTCCTTAGTTCTGACTTTGTGAATTATATCATCGTCATCAGTAAAGTCCAGTGACTGGAGTAAGGCAAGTAGATCATACTTGACTTTTCTGAAGGTCCAATTTAGAATTCTAGAATATATTAGTAAAGCCTAGAATATGTTAGAAAAGTCTTATCCAAGGGCAAGAATACTGCAACAGTATGAAGTATTCATCTTTTTTATTTTTTTGGGATAAATAGTTTTCAGCTTTTTCTATCATGACATAATCAGCTCCAATCCAAAACTTTCATGAATGCATTAACATATCATGCAGAGGCTTGAATTTGCAAAAGCATATATCAAAACCTGAAACAAAAATCAAATGGTGTTTCAAAATTTCCACCCAATAATATCCTGTCAGCTAATGATGCACAGTTTCAAAGGTTTTAGTTGCATGCTACCATTTGACTACTAATGTCAAGATACAAAAGACTAATAAGCCAGATTACATGAAATCCAACCACAAGAGATGCTTTAAATTCACATGCCTAAGGAGGTTAGCAAGGCCTTAAGTAACTCATTCACATGGGACAAAGAAACAGAAGAAAATACATTGCAAGGCCTAGAAGAAGTTCCACATCTGTGATTCACAGTTAATATCCCCATTGTGCTTGTAATGCTGATTTTATTTTCTATCATTTTCCTAGTTTAAATCCTGTGTATTTTTGCTGCCTTGATAAAATTGATCTGATTGACTTCAAAATAACACACAACATAATCACACAGTCATGCTACCTAATCAATCACATGGGGAATTCATGTATACTAACCATGGCAATCCTTTAATGAATGATTACATCTAACAAAGAAAAGGAACATCCATAAAATTCTAGCACATACTTGTCAGTGATAACAGCAAGTATGGTGGTTAATCAAGTATCCTGCTGACTTTCTTTATTAAATGAATGATAAAACGGAAAAATGAAGTTTTACTCAAGCTGTGTATACTAACATCATGTCCAATCATATAAATTGAAATAAATTGTCGCAAGGTATAATAAGGTGCAATGAACCACCTGAGACTTTGATGACACCTGCTGAGCTGCCTTTTTGGACCCCTTGCCAGTCCCAAGATGGCTGGCAAGATCTGCAAAAATTGAATCTAATGACCATGAAATGAAAAACTTGAGATCTTCGGGGGATTTTTGGTTGATCCAATCAACAGATGTCTTATACACATCTTCTGATAGTTGAGCCACCGGAACCTAATTGAAGCAAATCAAACAAAAAAATTGTATAACATATGGTTCTTTCAAAAATTTGACAAGCCATAAAACAGTCTATATCAACCTAATAGAATCATTAACGGCCACATTTAACACAAGTAAGTAGACCACTGGCTCCTCAACCAATAAAAAATAGATGAGATGTCAATTTCAAATTTAAATAGCATCAACTCCTGGTGTCAAAATTGAGTAATAGAATTGTGTTAGCCATAATCGACAGATGCACTGTGATCCAATATTGACTCTTTCAGGTCCAGACAACTCAGAGAAACGTAACCCATGAAAACAGCACCGTGTCCGAATGGATAGCATCGTTCATCAAGATTCTTTGAAGACAACACAGTTTACATAAAAATATAACAACAAACAACTACTCCTCAAAAATGAACCTCTCAATGAAACAAAAAATCCCTTTGCGTTCGTAATATGAGAAAGATTGACACAAGAGCCTTCCTTTCACACACCCAATAGTTTACACATCAATCAATTTCACAACGTGCGCTTAACTCAATTCCCAGTTTAACTAGAACACTTACATCAATCAATTTCGCGACGGTGGACTCCTTAAATATCTTCACCCAAGGGAATTGGGCCACACCCACCTGTGAGAAAGCTCGGCCAAAGTAATCTGCAAATCGCATCAGCTGTATATCTTGCTTCGCCTCAAACGATACCTAACAATTAAAAGAAAAACCACCACAATTAGATCAAATCAAACCATCACAATTAGACCCAAAATCAAGAAATCAAAAGCCTACATTGCATTACATTGAATCTTAAATTCCACATAGAAAAAACCCTAAGTAGATTCCAAAATTAAGGCACTTACAGATATATCAGCCAGGAATACGCTTAAATCGCTTGCATCGATCTTTGCAGCAGCTTCGGCAACCGTAACCTTAGGTTTCTTAGGCTTCTTTACCTTAGCCTTCTTGACTTCGGCACCACCATTCGCGACGGCGGCGCCGGAAGTCTCAACATCACTATCTTCATCGTCATTATCGGAATGCTTCTTATCAGAATCAGGATCGGCAGCGATCTGTGCTTCCAGCACCTTACGACGACGTTCCTCGGCATGCAACTCAAGAGGGCGAAAAACGTCACCGCCGTTGGAACTGAGATCGTGTTTGAAACCCTCGGGTTGAGGTTTCGTCGTTTTCTTGTGTCGTTTAGGATAAACGACGGTTTGCCATCCGCCGGAATTGTCAGAATTAGGGTTCTTGTGTTGGTGTTCCTCTGTGAGGAGTTTCTCGATGAGTGCGGTGTTTTCATCCATTTGTGTTTTGTGTGATTTCGTCAAAATAGGATTTTTTTTTTTTCTTGTTCTTTTTCCGGATGTTTTCTCTTTCTTTCTATTTTGTTTATAAAAAGCGTGAATTTCGGTGTTGAACGCCGGTGCGAGATGGCTGCGGGAAGATAGAGAGAGAGGAGAGAGATGAGCAGGGGTATAAATGGAGAAGACAAGACAGAGAAACTGAGTCGAAGCTGAAGGACACGTGGGGATGCAAACTCTGGATTTTGCTTGGGGTTGGCTTTTGGGTGTTTTACCTTTGTTTGCTGGGGAAAAGCTTCAATATTCCTTTAAGATTTTATGTAAGTAACATTTGCCATTGCAATTTATATCCGATAAGGACAGGTCACAATGGATTAAGATTTTTATCAAAGAAAGTTCTATTTTCACTTTCACTAGGACGACTATATTGTAAATAATCTGTATATACCTCCAACTTGTGTATTATTATCGAGACATATCTTAACTCTTTATTGTGATCCCATCCAATTCAAAGTCAACTAAACTTTTTACATACTAAATTAATAAAAAACTTTATTATTATCATTATTATTTTATAGTGTCGGATATGATTTTTTATTCTTTTGTTTTTCCCTCCATCGTTGTCAAGTCACATTAGATTAGTATATTTGAGATTTAAAATTATATACTAAATTAACATAGATGAATCTGATTTTCAATAGTGATACTTGACTACTTGTTAAATTTGTGTATACCAAAAAAATAGAATATGAAAAAAAAAAAAAGACTCTTGAAAGGGACTTATAGAAATAATATCAACTTGATGTAGGTTTCAATAAATTAAATTTCTTTAGAAATCCTAACACTAAAATCAATTAAAAAAAAAAAAAGGGTAATCATAAAAAGTGTTCCTTTTGTTTTGTGGAGGTATTAATTTATGGATTAAAGAGAGCAGAGTGAGAATAATTGATAATAGGAGAGTATGGGGTTGTTGATTTTTCTTCTTTTCTTCCATTTATTATGTAATGTTCCTGTGCACAGTATAATTATTATAAAAAAAAATGTAAGCTTAATATACAATGTGTGTCAAATAAGTGCTTTCAGCTTTAGTGATTTAGACAAATGTTATACATTCTATATATATATACAAAATAATAATTAAAAAAATCATATTATCTATATCTTTTACTCTTAGGATTACGTTCATTAAGAATTTTGACATTATAAGTCAACTTCACACGTTAAAAAAAAAAAAAAAAACCTATTTAAGGATTTAATGTATGTCACGTTATCTCATAGGATTTGGATTGCTGAATATAATCGACATACAACCAAGATTCTTTCTATACATTCTATTTTATTGCTTCTACCATTATATATAACCAAACTGTATTTTCTTTATTTTCATGCAATAAGTTATATTAAATGCAAAGTATAATATTTCTAAGGTTGTTATTCATGCAGGCAAATATGTCAGGAGATCTCGATTGATATCAAAATAAATAAATAAATAAATAAATCACATCCAACGTATTGAGGTTTTAATAATATTAGCAAAAATAATATGAACAATAATCTACTATTAACTAATAACAATAAGTTGCTTATGGTAAATTTTGATCTTCCTACTATAATTATAGATGCTTGAAAATAATTTATTATTAATTAGCAATTGAAGTAGAATCTTATCCTTGGCAAAAAAAGAAAGAAAGAAGTGGAATATTGTCCAATTTTAGTTTCCATGCTCATAGTTAGATATATAGATAATAACAAAGTAAACGTTCCAAAATTAAAACCATCAATTTAATACTTCCTAAATAAACGTAATATCCAAAAAGTACACATATAAAGTTATTTCTATTGATATAAATAACATATATGTTTGCCTAAAACTAAGTATTTTTTGTATATATATATATATATATATATATATAAATAGTTTAAAATTGTTAATATATCTATTAAATACTAAATTATTTAAAAAATAAAAAGCTTTAGACATTAATTTGGGCGGACCTTTTTGGACAGTAAATTAAGTCAAAAAGCCGTAAAGTCAGATCCTAGATTGAAATTGCATATAAAAGGGGCAAAGCCATAAGGTGTATATTTATTTTCAGCTTTTTTTTTTTTTGGATAAATTTTAAGGTGTACGTCAAGGGGAATATGTTGTAGTGCTTACGCATGTATAACGGAAGTCTTGCACTTTACAGAGCTTTTAAAAAGTGATGTGGCAATAATATATATAGACAAATAATAATATATGTTTAACTTGAAAAAATCAAACCTATATTATTACTGGATTTAAAGTTTTAAATCTATTTAATCCATCTATATTTTGCCCTTTAAATAAAATCCTTCATGCAAAATTGAATGGTTAGGCGCTGTTTGGTACATGCATTCTAGCAATTCAACTCATAATGTATAAGCTTAACGTCGGTGTACGCGGAAATATTTCTCTTTTTTTTTTTTTTTTTTTTTTTGAGTGTGTGAACTTATATATGTACGTACACATGCTCTTTTTGTCATCTTGTTCCCCTAGCCATTCACATGTAGCATAAAGTAGGCTGAATACGTAAATGCTTTCGTGAGACTGACAGAGCAGTATTGGTTCACGGACGCTGCAAATTCTTCATTATGGGCTCGAGTCAATATAGACCACCTTTGAAAGCCTTAAACAAAGAAAAAGAAGCAGGTTCAACCCACGACCTTTCCTCATATCCTTCATAAAGTCGAAACTTTCCTTCTCTTCATATATCGCTGTAATTTCTTGTTTTCTTCTTTCACCTGATCTTTTATTTACTTTCCTTAACATTCTTAAAAAAAAAAAAAAAAAAGAAAGAAAGAAAAATCTAATCAAATCTAATATCTTTGTTAACGTATGGTATATATATGAATTGTCACTTGCCTAAAGCATGAACTCGTTGCGTGGAGCAGCAGATAGCTCGGCATCCTTATCCTTAGTTTAGGATAAGCCAGTTTAAATCTAAAAACTTATATTGGTCAAGATCTGTCCAAACCCCATAGATCTAAACAGTTTGACCTTAACTCAGATGTGTTGAACAGATCATAATATGTACAAAATTTTTAGATATATTAAAAATAAAAATAAAAAATCGAAACAGTATTGTACAAAAGGTAAAATACTATTTACTAAGTATACATGAAGTCAAAAACCTAAATTCTTAAATTAAACCATCTTTTTTTACTCATCACCATTATGAACATAAAGAATGATTAACAAGGTTTAGAATTAAGATATGATAATGATGGTTTGATGACATTTGATTAAATCATTTATCTAAATATATGACTAGTTATTTTTGTTTTATATTTATAATTCATTGAACTGTAATTCTCATTTTCGTTTAAATTTATGTGAGTTTGATCAAGTTTTGTTACTTGAATACACAATTTAATTGAATTTAATATTTTAAACATATTTAACTGCAATATAAATGATATTTATAAAATTTGATAATCTTTATTTGATTCAGATAAACTTTATTTTGACCCTTCAACCCTTAAACCTTAGCTTTGTTTTGGTCAAAGTCCGGTGCGAATTTGACTATGTTACTTTTTAACTCATTGTAATAAACGGGTAGTTGATAGCCGAACAAAAAGAAAGTATATGCTTGTACCTCAAGTTCTGATTTCCTTTCTTTTTTCTCCTACCTTTGTCTTCTTTTCGTTTTGTGACAGCGAGCAACTATGACTCACAATAGCCGAGAGGAACAAGCATCGGCAGACAGCGGCAGTCTACATTTCATGGACCGACGTGTGTGCTAGATTAATCAAAAGGCCGACTTTGCTTATAAATGCAATAGCGTGTGCTAGCAACCGAGAAGAAGAAGAAGAAGAAGAAGCGCGACTGAAGTCGTCAGCGATGGGTGGAAGCAACAGGGATCGGCGGTTGTAGTAGCAGATTCGACGGTGAACAACAATGTTTAAACCATAGTTGATTGAATAACAGCACTTTTGTTGTTGAATAGGAGGCTGTTTGTACTCGACAACTGCTAGTTATTGCATGTGAGAGACCGAACGGAGGAAGAAATATTTTTTAAGCGCCCTTGGTTGGTGCATGGAATGGTTTCAAGCATTATTGTCTTGTTCATGATGATATATGTAATATGTTATTGTCACTTTGCTTTGGTATTTATGTGGAATTTTAGTTTGTTTCCCCTGATGTATCTCAATGCCCTCTGTTTGTATCAACCGCATCAAATTAAAAACTCGAAAGCCCCATCCATTCTTGAAATATGCAACCATCAATGCTGTTTATATTACAAAATTTGCACCTACACCACATTCCTTCATTCTGGTTGCTAATTCCTCTGCTTCTTTATAGTTATTATGGCAGCATAAGCACCAAATCATAGTGCCATATAATAGTGCATCAGGCTTCATGCCTATGAACTCTAGATGTTACATGTCAGATATATATTTCCTAGCATGATGTCAATTTTGTAATTATACATTAGTCAAGTTTTGTATATAAACATTTTGGTAACATAGTTTGTTTAGCTGTGAACTTCATTCTACTTTCATCTATAAGAATTGGAGATCAAAGAAGTTCTCATATTCATTCATTGTGATGTCAATTGATTTTTTTCACTTTAGCATTAGCTTCACATGGTATCAAAGCAAGCTTAAGTGTCATTATGGGAGAATATCTTCAATCGGATAGACAAATGCTTGGAGAATTGATTTTCAACGATCCATATTATCTTTCGAATTCAAATCATCTAGGAATGACTCTTGGAAAATGTAATCTTTAATGGTTCAAATTTTTTTGTGTGGAGAAAGTCAATTAAAATGGCACTTGGAGCAAAAACAAATTAGGGTTTATCAATGGGTCAATTAATCGACCTGATGAAAAAATGGTGGAATTTCAAAAGTGGCTACAATGTTATTACATGATGGCTTGTTGGATTATCAATTCAATGAATCAAGATTTGTCGAAAAGTTTTGCATATTCCCAATCTGCAAAGGATTTGTGGGATAACATGGTCAAGAGATTTGGATAGATGAATGGTTTGCCACTTTATCAATTGCAGTTTGAGGTTTTGAACATCAAACAAGGTAATTCATCAATCTCAACTTACTATAATAGGTAGAAAAAGTGTTGGGATGAAATTCAGAACTTAAATGGAAGATTATGTTGTACTCGTGGTGTTTGTCAAAATTATGAATGTTAGTTTTATGAAAAATATTTGGACATTGATTCTAAGAACAAGTTAATGCAATTTCTAACAAGTCTTAATGATGGATTTAAAACTTCTCTTAACCAAATTCTTTCAATGGATCCATTAGCATCCGTCAATCATACTTTCTATTTAATTCAGCAAGTAGAGAAACAAAGGGAGGTTTCTAGTTCTATTTTTGGTACTTAAGATTCAATTGTTTACAATGTAAGCAGAGAATGCCGGAATTTTTCATTTGACCACTAAGTAGGATGTACAAAAATAGAAGAATTTAACTAAAATGTTTTGTAAGCATTATCGAAAAGAAGGACATACAATTAGGAAATGTTTTGAAATTGTTGGCTCTCCAGATTGGTAGAAAAATAAACAAGGACAAAAAAAAAACCAAAAGTTTGCAGTTGAAGTTATAGCAAATAATAATTTTGATTATCTTGACATACCAATTGAAAGTCAAGAAAAGAAGGAGATGTTTGGTGGATTGTTGACACCTAAAGTGATGCAATTAATGTGTAATGAGGTAGCTCGTATTATGAAAGGGAAAGAAGATGATGATGGAGGAGCTTCTTCCACAAACATGAACAATTCAAGTATTGTTTGTATAGCAATTTCTTTTAATGTTGGGTTTACATGCTTGAATAATTTGTATGATTTTTGGATAGCAAACTTGGGTGCAATAGATCATATATCACCATATATACATTTGTTTCATAACCAAAGAAAAAATTCTCAATCCATAACCATTACCTTACTTGATGGCACATCGAAATCTATTGATTCGATTGGAGATATTCATTTGAATTCACAACTTTCTTTACAAGATGTGCTTTTTGTACTCGGTTTTAAACACAATTTGCTTTCTTTGCCAAAACTCTTAAGAAATCAAAATTTACAAGCTTATTTTAATTTCCAAAAGTATTGTTTACAAGACCATTCAACTAAAGAAATTGTAGCCATTGCCAAGAAGAGATATAGACTTTATCTATTAGATAGTCAACTAATAAAGAGTAGATTGATTTCTTCTAGTTCTTCTTGTTCTTTAAATAACTGTTTAGAAAATAATACTTTTCCAAAACACATGATTTCACACATTTTAGATTTACATCTATTTCATAGTCGTCTTGGTCATTCTTCTTTGTCAATGTTGTCTCATATTCCAACTTGTAAACAGCTAATACGTGATGATTTCTTTTGTGATACATGTCAAATGGCTAAAACTCATCGAGTCTTCTTTAATAGAAGTGATTCTTACTCTTCTACCTTGTTTGAATTGATACATGTAGATCTTTGGGGACCTTACAAAGTACCTAATATTAATGGTGCTAAATATTTTTGTTACCATTGTGGATGACTTTTCAAGTTTCACTTGGATTTACCTCTTGTAAAACAAATCACAAGTTCCTACCACATTAACCAATTTTTTTTTCCTACATTTGAAATCACTTTGATAAAACTCCCAAATTCATTCGATCAGACAATGGAACTAAAATTGTTCAACACCAATGTCAGTACATGTTTTCACAACTTCGCATTATTCATCAAAAATCGATGAAGTACACACCACAACAAAATGCCACAACAAAATGGTGTAATCGAATGAAAACATTGACATTTATTAGAAATTGCTAGATCATTATGTATTCATGCAAATCTTCCTAAATATTTGTAAGGAGAATGCATTCTTACTACCTGATAGGAATCAAAATCCTACAAGACCTATCATTAGGGCAAGAGCCAAAAGATTTCAAATCTTGGTGATGATGGTCCTTTTTGAGCAAATCGACCTCGGAATTATTTATATACTAACTTTTTTTCTATTACTTATGTATTGTGTATTCCAGCAGGCACACTTATCTGGCTTTACAAGGCGATTGACAAACTCATTAAGACTCATCTTGTGGGTTATCCATGAACTGACCTAAACCGAAGATGAGCTGGACTTACGAATTGATTTGAAGAATTGGCTTGAGAAGACTATTTTTGTATTTTGTTATTTTTCTTTGAACAATTTATTTTGTAAGTTTTTTGGACATTTTTATTTGGTTGTAATTGGTGTTTTTAAGACCGGCCACCCTATAGTGGCATACTTGTAATTTTGTGAATATTTTAACCCTAAAAGGAGAAAATATAAATACTTGCTTAAATATGGTTTTGGGGAAGCTTTTTGAAATTTGCAGCAGATACACTTTTTGTGTGAGGGTTAAGGTTCACCCTAAATCCATTAGCTCTTATCAATTTCAATCAAAAAATTGAAATTGTGGTGAGTGGCATCAAAGGGAATTGTGAGTAATATCAATTCCCTTTATTGTGTTTTTCCTTTTCTTCACTAATGAGTCATATCTATGGTTGATTAGGATAGTTCTTGATCTGAATTTGATTTCAGTTGTAACCTCTTTGTAATGATATAAGATTGATTGGTTTTAGCACTTGTTATTACTATCAATTTTGCTTATATTGTGTGGTGTGGATTGGTCTTGATTGTGAGGAGGATCACGACTTTGTTGTTATATGTTGATGATTTGGAAATCTCTTAGGATTTAAGTTAATTTATTGATTCAATTGAGGATTATCAACTTTGTGGTTTTATCTCCTTGAATTTTAGCATTCGGATCATCTTACAACAATTAAGGTTCACGCAATTTTTGTGCCCCTTTTGAACTGATTTTAAACTAGTCACTTGAGAGTTGTTAATTGGTTCAATTACATGTGCTTAAACCCCATTTTAAGCACATCATCTTTTGGTATTAGAGCAATCACATTTGGATATCTATATTGATCACGTCTTAATTGAAGAATTGGTTACAAGTATTAAGGATTTGTGCCATTTGAATAACTAGTTTGATTGACATTGTTTGATTGTCTTTCAAATTAGTTTTGCATATGCTTAATCTTGGTTTTAAGCATATCATTATTTGGTATTAGAGAAATCACATTTGGATACCTATATTGATCACGTCCTAGTTGAAGAATTGGTTACAAGTATTGAGGATTTGCACCATTTGAATAACTAGTTTGATTGGCATTGTTTGATTGTCTTTCAAATTAGTTTTGCATGTGCTTAATCTTGGTTTTAGGCACATCACTACCACATATTTGATAAATAAAATGCCAGCGTTGAAATTATCATGGAAATCTCCTTTTGAAATCCTTTTTAGAAAACCTCCTCCGTATAATAATTTGAAAGTTATGGGGTGCCTTTGTTATGCCTTGAACACTCAACCTTCACATGATATGTTTGATCCAAACTGTATTAGGTACATATTTTTAGGTTATTCTAATAGACAAAAAGGCTTCAAACTTTATGATTTAGTCAATAAATAAGCTATTTTAAGTAGAGATGTTATTTTTCATGAAAGTATCTTTCCTTTACGTCATGGTCCACAATCATTTTCTCCTTCATTTACTCCTTCAACATCAAATTTAGGAAAAGTCACTTTTAATGATCTGATTGCAATTTCCTTCCTATACATAGTCTTTGAGTCAACAACCTCTTGATATGTCCCTTTCAATAGATCAATCTTCTTTACAATCACATGCTTAGTATTCTATTGACGTGACAAGTCCTTCACTTGTTTAACAAAATACGCAATCTTCTTTCCCTACTATTTGAAAATCTTTAAGAAACGGGAACACTCCTTCATGGCTAAATGACTATATAAATAATGTTCATACCTCATTTTCTACAACTTCTAACAAAGACCCTTCTTTTGATATTGCTAAATCTAAACATTCATTTTATCCTTTATTTTAACCCACTACATTTCAACATTACACATCCAATATGTTCCATTCCTTGCTAATTTCTTATCTAGTTCTAGAACCTTCATGATATTTACATGCTAAATTTGATGCTAATTGGGTTGCTGCTATGGAACCTAAACTACATGCATTAGAAGCTAATCGCACTTGGGAATTGGTTGATTTACCTCCAGGCAAGACTCCTATTGGGTCTAAATGGGTATACAAAATAAAATATAAGCTTGATGGATCAATTGATCATTATAAGGCTAAATTAGTTGTTAAAAGGTATACTCAAGCTCATGGTAAGGATTATAAGTACACTTTTTCCCCAATAGCAAAATTAGCTACAGTGCGCATTCTTATTGCTCTTGCTACTTCTTTTCATTGACCTTTACATCAGTTAGACATGAATAATGCATTCTTACATTTTTAAGATGAAGAAATTTACATACATCCACTTCAAGGATATACAAAAGCTTTACCTAAACAAGTTTGTAAACTTGTTTGATCTTTATATGGTCTTAAGCAAGTGTCTAGGCAATGAAATATTGGATTTACCAAGTTTTTAGTTCACGAAGGATTTACACAATCTAAAAGTGATTATTCACTTTTCACCAAGTTTTAGATGATGTCCTTATTATAGGAAATTCTAAGGATGATATTTGTTTGTTCAAACAACAGCTAGACTTTGCATTTACCATTAAAGATTTGGGTGCACCAAAATTTTTTCTTGGCATTAAAGTATTTAAGTCATTTGGAGGTACTTGGTTAAATCAATGCAAATTTGCTCTTGATATTCTCTTAGATACTAGTTTAACTGGATGCAAACCAGCTCATTTTCCTTTGCCTCAAGGGTTAAAGGATGCAAATTTGCTGATGAAGGTGTATTGTTATCTGATCATATTTTTTTTATTGAAGAATAGTAGGACGGTTACTCTATCTTACCTTGACAAGGCCATACTTATCTTACACAATTCAATAGCTTAGTCAATTTGTTTCATCACCAAGATAACTTCATTTGGATGCTTTAATGCATGCTCTTTACTTTCTTAAAGGAACTACCAACAATGCTTTCTCCTATTCTTCTTCTTCTTCTTTAGATCTTATTGGATTTTTTTTTACTCTAACTAGGGATCTTGCTTAATGAATAGACATTCACTTACTGGTTATTGTGTTTTTCTAGGAACATCTCTTGTTTTTGGGAAAACAAAGAACCAAAATATTGTTTCCACTTCTTCTATGGAGGTCGAATATTGAACTATGGCTACTTATACTAAGGAATTGCTTTGGTTTTCTTATATATTTAAAGATTTAGGTGTAAATGTTGCTTTACTTGTGGTTGTATATTTAGACAATAGGTCTACATAACTTATTGCTGCAAATCCTTATCTTCATGGTAGCACAAAACACATCGACATTAACATTCATTTTACATGAGACAAGATTTTAGATGGTTTCTTGGTCACTTCACATGTCTCTTCTCAATCTCATATTGCTAATATTCATACTAAAGCTCTTGGAAAATATCAGTTGCTTTCCTTATCTTCTAAGATAGGTCTTTGATTTACCCCATCTTGAGGGAGGGATTTGAACTCTAGATGTTACACATCAAATATGTTTTTCCACATCAGCATGATGACAATTTTATAATTATAGATTAGTTGAGTTTTGTATATAAACATTTTGGCAACAAAGTTTGTTAAGCTATGAACTTCATTTTACTTCCATTTATATCTTGTTAAGAAAGCTCTCATATCCATTCATTGTGATTTTCTTAATTTCTTGTCAATTGATTTTTTTCACTTTAGTGTTAGTTTCACAATGCCCTTTTGATTGGTTGCTAGAACAATAATAACAATTGCATCCCATCTTTTTTAGCACTCATAATTGCCTTGATTAATTCTTTTACTTGCCTAAGTTTTCCATCTTTAAAAATTCCACTAATTAAAGCTAGTTTGACTACTTTTACATTTAGCATTTTATTCCTCTCTCTTCTACTAAGAGTTGTTTGGTGAAAAAAAAAAAGTTGTGTTTTGATCTTACTCAATTTATAGCTGGTGTTGAAACACTTCCTCTCTTCCCTACACTCTATTTAGTTTTCCTGATAGCTCATTTTCACTTGTTTCTTACACTCTTGATGCATAAGCACTAGTTGACAGGAGATGTAAGGATTAATATATAGAATAACTTTTTATTTGCTTGATAATCATATAAAGTAGTAGAAAATTTCACCATTTGCATCAAGCTTAAACTTCCTTCTTGCATACATGCTCCTCTAAAAGCACATGCTACAATAAGAAGTGAAAATCAATTGATAGCACCCAAAAAAAAAAAAAAATCCATAACACCATAGAAGGGTCATTTTCAAATAGTCTTCCATCAATTACGTATTAATCAATATTCAATTGATAGGTTTGAGTTTATCAACAAAGAGGATCTATTTAAGTCACTTTGTTTCATCTTATCCAAGTTACTTTGATATTCGAGGAGTGTTTATATGTTCTCTTTGAAATCAAACAAAGTAAGAGTATTTGAAGTTTTGGGCATAGTATAGGATATGCTAAATAAAAATAAAATAAATAAAAACAACAAAATGAAAAGCTTAACACCTCGTACACTCTTGAAAGTTGAGCATTACTTTTGTAGAGGGCTAATTTGGTATAGATTTTGTCCAACTGTATTTCATGGATTGATTTTTTAAACTAGTGGTAGGTCTTAGAGAATTAGACATATTTATTTAGGGATGTTTGAGGAAGATTTGACTTGATAGGTTTAAAATATGGATTGTAATACCAATTCACCCACTTTCACTCTTTCTCTATACGCTAGTGTGCTCAACATAAATACCATGGGTTAAACCGAAACCCAATCGTATGAACTGTTCACAACCCTAGGTCTTAGGAGGATCAATTGCCCTGAATTCCCGATAGGTATATGTGCACATGTCAATGGATGGCACCATTAATTCCGAGTCAAACCTTTACCAAATTTTCTCCATTTCCTCGAGACAACTTTGCTTATATAACCCCAAAAAAACCAGCATCCTTCTCATCCCTCTCCGTTTTTGGGTTGTAAGTTCATTCTCTCTCTTCCGAGATCTCTCTCTCTCTCTCTTCTTGTGGCGTGCATATTAATTTCATGCTTGGTGGATTACGAAAGGTAACATGGCAAGTTGGCTTGCAATGTGGCCGGCGGGTTATATTGATATAAATAATTCCATATCAACTTTTGAGTAATTAGATAGGATTAGAATAAAAGATGGATAATCTTTTGATGCATCTATTTTTAGCAATGTTTTTCATTAGATGTGATACATAAAAAATAAGATTTAAATATAAAATTATATTTAAAATTGCTTTGCTATATATCATAATATCAATAGACGGTATTGCAAGGTCCACTAGCAAAATTTGACAATTCAGATTCTATTGAGATAAAATATCTGAGAGATTTAGGAGATTTGTTAAGATATGGTTGCCATTGATACCAATTTGTAGGTAATATCTTAAAAGTAATTAATTAATTAATTAAATGCCTCAAACTAACATCTTGAGAAACAACTCTTTGACATTGCTATAGAGGTCAACGATCTTTTGCCAAATTTCTCTAGAAATTAGCATATAGGACTATGCCCCTAAATGGATATAAATAATTCCTATTCCAATAAATGACATAAGGGTTAATATTATATTTCTTTTATATAATTAAATAACTAATATATTTTTGTAAAATTATCTTTATTGACATAATTTATTTATTTTACACAGTAAAAATTAAATTATTATTTTGAGTGGATAAATTGAAGAAGACTAGAAGCATAATTATGCCGGGCAGTCGGAAAACACTGTAGATAAATAACACGTGAACTTATTGCATGTAATCACTTTCACTGCGTCAGTCGGCCATTGAAAAAATTATCCAAGCAGGTCAAGGACACAATGATCTTTACTGCATTTAATTACCTTCACAATAGCCTTTACTGTTTTAGTCGACCATTGAAAAAATCATTCAATCAGGTCAAGGACGCAATGATCTTACTGCATTTAATCACCTTCACTGTTTCAGTCGGCCATTATCCAACCAACCAGGTCAACGGCACAATGCATTTGGCTTGATCGATAGCTGAAAATGTCACAAACCCACAGCTTCTAGTTTCATACCTGTTCTCTTTTTTTCTTTTTTCTTTTTTTTTTTTTTTTTTATTTTTATTTTTCAATAATAAAGGCCTTCTTAACAGTAATCAATGTACATGAGTCAAAATAAAACTTTTCATAATTTCAAAAAAAAAAAAAAAGAAATTAATTAATTAAAATTCCGTTTTCTTTTTCTCTTACCTCCTCATTATTTCCTAACCTAACTGCCTACGATGAGCCCGTGTAACCAAGCTCAAGTACCCTCTTTGACCTCCAAAATGCTTCCCACGGCAATTGAATAAGGTCAGGGGTCAGGGGTCAGGGCAGTTAATTATTACTTACCTACTAAACTCATAAAATGCTTTTTCTTTTCTCCCGCCCGAACGAGAAATATGATCTATGTTGCAAATGAACTTTTAAGTCATAATATAGCACTTCATAATCTATTAGCTAATTTATGTCCTTTAGAATTGTAAAAAAATTAAATTGAAATGATATAATATTGACATCAAACTTAAATTAAACTATATATTTCAAAACTCAAGTTCAATATTGATTTAAAGTGACATTCAATAAGTTTGAACTTAAACGATTAAATTTGTTAAACTCAATATGTCTAAAAGTTATATTTCTTACAATTAAAAATAATGTTGATATTTAAATTTCAGTTCAAATCCAATTGACATTTAAACTTAACTTCAACTCAATTAGGATTGTAAATTAGTTAAGGTTAACATTACGAATATCAAGCTTAACTTAATAAACTACTCACATAAACTCTACTATTGTGCAATCAAATTCAAGTATTCCATAAATAGATGTGTCTCTTTATCACTTCTGTAAATCAAATTATTTTTACTTTCTCCTTTTTAGACAACTTTTCATTTATCTTTCTACTATCAAAATGATTTTCAAAGAAGAGATGGACTCGCCTCTCAAAAATAGAAAGTTTACACATGAAAAAGAAAATAACATTCAATACTAACATTTGGGGAAATTGCAAACAATTTCCTTAAACTTTGACCTAAATATGAATACATCCTTTAAACTTTCAAATGCTACAAATTACCTCCCTAAACTTTAATAACTTAGTAACATAAAGTATATTTGCTTTTTTAGTTCATAAAAGACACACTAAGGTCAAAGTTTAGAGGGTGTTATAGCATATTTTGATAAGTTTGAGGAAGTATTTTACACCAATGTCAAAGTTTTTGAGGAATTATTTATAACTTTAGGGGCCTATTTACCAATTTATTAAAGTTTAGGGGATGACTTGTAATATTTAAAAGTTTAGAGAGTGTATCCACAACTAAGCCAAAGTTTATAAAGCTTTTTTGCATTTTCCCCTGATATTTTTATAAATAATGAAATTAATGAATTAGGGTTTTCTTTGTAACTTTAGTTCTATAAATAGCACATAAACCTTTCTTTATCCTCACTCCAGCAAGTTTTTACTTGCTACAATATGAAAAAGAAGAAAAAGGAGAAAAAAGATTTTCTGTAAACCAAGTAAACCTAAACCCTAAACTTTTAATTACATGAATAACAAATTAAGTTTAAATTTTGATTTTAACAAGGGATAGATTACAAAAACCATAAATCATGATTATTCAATATCTGTAATTTACAAAAACCTAAGATTTATGATCTATGAGCAAATTGATTGGTTACAAAATTGACAATTTAGTATCTATGAAAAAGTATAAGTTATCAAATCATGATATTATGAATTCGATGCTATAATGAAGTATCGACAATCAGAATCAAACTTAGATTTATAAAGTTAATGCATCAATTGAATAAACACCAAAAGTCAAAGTATTTAACCAAATTGAATAGAATGGAAAAAAATTGAAATATTAACTAAATCTTACAATAAATGAAGTATTCAAATTTTAGAACTAAACCTATATGTTATTGATTGAATTAAAGCTAATAGAATTAAATTAAGGTTTATGAAAGGACATGGATAACAAATTAATGAAAACCCTAAAGTTTAATTGTAATATAAATATAAATATAAATTAGAAGAAATAATTTGAATAAGAAAAGATTTATATACTTGGTCAACCACCCCTAGATTGACCACATGTTCTTCGATTTATCATTATAATTCTTATTCGTCGATAAAGTTTCATTAGTCCAATTGAACTCAAAGAACCCACATGTAGTTGTATCTCCTCAAGCCCTTCAGTAAATGAAATCATTTTTCGTAGACAACCTTCCATTTGTCTTTTTGCTATCATAATGTTTTTTTTTTTTTTTTTTAAAGGAGCGATGGACCCACCCTTTGAAAACGGAGCACTGCTATCTTCTACGGCCTTGTTTTCAATCCATTATTTTATTTTCCATACATTGTTTGTTTTTATGTTAGCCCTTTGTCACGTGTTTTTAGCCTAAAAACAAAGAAAGCAACCTTAACTTTTTCCAAACCATGTGCCTATAAGACGATTTGGCCAGGCCGAGTAATCTTTCTCCGCATCTACGTATGTTATTTTTTTGGATAATCCTTGGCCTACAATTTATCTATCAGGATTCTGTCACGGTAAGTATATAATGAGTTGTTTGTGCTAATCCAATTAAATAAATACAATATATCTTAATTAGATTGTTTAAATCTTTTAGATTGATGTTAAAATTCAAATAAATCCTATGCATTTTAAATGAGTTGCCTTAGTGATCTATATATTTGCATTAAGTCCCTCCATTTGTATCCCATATGATTTATCTATACACATTGATTAATTATTAGAATGAAAATACTAGTATTTAAATGTCTAATTCAAAAAAAAAAGAAAAAAAAAAAGAGATTATGAGCATCTATAGTGATGAAAAGAAAAAATTGAAAGTATTATTAAAAGGAGTTAATTCTCGAGTTGCGATCACAACAAATATGTGGACATCAAATCAAAAGAAATGATACATGACTATTACAACCTACTTCATTGACAATAATTGGAGGCTTCAAAGTTGGCTCTTGACATAAGTCTCTTTGTTAGCATAGTTTTTAATTTTATTGAATGGGAAAAAAATTATAAAGCATATGTATATATATTTGTAGTTTTACATACATTCTAACTTTGCATATGAATGAGGTTCTAAGTGATTGATTTTTTAACTCACTAATGAATTGGAGTCTAGATGGAAAATTATCTATAGTCACTGTAAATAATTGTTCAACAAACGATGTCATGATCACAAATTTAATGTTGAGGCTACAGAAGGATGAATTAATTCTTCATGGTAAGGTGCTTCATATGTGTTGTTGTGCCCATATTTTAAATTTAATTGTGAAAGAGGGTGTGAATGTAATAAAAAAGAAAAAAGAAAAAAGCAATAGAGAGGATTAGTAATAGTGTTGCATTTTGATCAATGACACTGTCATGAGTGGAGAAATTCGGATAGATATGCAAGTAGCTAGATTTTCATATCATAGGAAGCTTAGTTTAGATTGCAAAACTCAATGGAATTCCACATACGACATGCTTGTTATAGTCATTGAGTATAGAGAAGTTATATATATATAATTTAGCATGCAGATAGACACTATAAAAATCTTCCAACATATGATCATTGGGACTTGGCATAAGAAATTTGCAAGAAACTGGCTATTTTTTATGAGATAACTAATATTTTCTCTTGCACTCAATATCTAACTACAAATTACTATTTTGAAAAAGTGTTTGAAATTAGGAAAGCCCCGATTGATTGGAAAGATTCTTTTGATATAAACATTAATAAAATGGCTACTAAGATGTTTGAAAAATACTAAGGTGGTACACACACAGTTATAGCTATATATACTATTTTAGATCCATGTTTTAAGATAAAGGCTATGGACTTTATGTTTTCTACTATTTGTGGAGCAAGTGCTTATGTGGAGATACAAAATATTAGGAACATATGTGATAGAGCCATTTTATACTCAATCCTTATAGTATAAATTGTGTTAAATTATTATTGATTTTATAGAAATCATAAGGAAATGGTACTTTAATTCTATCATCGTGATAAATCAGGTTAAATGGAGTCAAGGATGCCAATTCAAGTATTTTAGAGAAGTCATCTACAACTTGGATCAAGACAAGAAATTACACCACCGGAGGAAGCACGGTTTAAGGCACGGCCAAGTTTCAAACCGTGTTACACACTGGACAAGAAGGCGAAAATGAGGATTTTGAACAGAGAGAGACACGGCTTAAGGCACGGCCGTGGTGGAACCCGTGGGAGAAACCGTGGTGGAAGATAGATGTGCCAAGGAAAAGAAAGTGTGGAACATCAACAAGATGAAGACACGGCTTGAAATCTAGCCGTGGGTGTAACCGTGCTACACACTGAACACGGATGAAGACTTGATTATGCACAGACGAAGGCACGACTTGAAATCTGGCCGTGTGTGTAACCGTGGTTCACACTGGGCGCGATTGAAGACTTGAAGAATATGCACAGAAGATGGCACGGCTTAACCCACGGCCGTGTGGTAGGGTGTGCCAAGCGGACGAAACTTCACTTCTCGAAATCTACTTGGAAAAGGAAAGACAATTTCGTATCTTGCTCGCAAAAGATCACATGCTATCCTTCAGACATTATAAATAGAACCAACCCTAGAGGGTTAGGACAATCTTCAATCTTTCTTTCAAACTTTTGAACTTTTGATCTTTGGAATCTTGGATCTTGAAGAAGGAAACGCGGAGGCAGAGCAAGCAACCGGATTCATTATGTTTCTATCTTTTATTTTCGTTTTTCTTATGAACATGAGTGGCTAAGCTACTTTTCTAGCCAAAGGGTCATAGATGTTTAATTCTCCACGAATTGTGAGGTCTAATTGACTTGTATTTATTCTATTCTTTGTTTTCGGGTATTCATATATCTTCTTATTGTTTTGTCATTATTATTTTGTTGATTGGTACGAATAGAGCTCTTCTACTTAATTAGCAAGATAATATATTGTCAATTAGCACGTCAAATCCGTAATTGTTTGATGGTTCTAGTCTTAGTGACGCAATAACATGTTTGGTTGTAAAAGAGATGATCGAATTCATGTTATGGAGGTGTATGATCATGTTTAAATAGGTTATCTTATAATCTACTGGCATGAATTGATGGTCTCTCTAGATTTTAATGCTATAATCCTAAGCGCTTATCTGAGGGATTGTCTAATCAATAAGGGAAATAATTCGAAGCGCTTGTTGGAGGTTATCGAGAAAGTAAGGAGAGATAGGTTGTTAGAGCTTGTTAATAACCATAACCAATTTATCTAGAACTAAAGATTAGAAGATATTTGCATCGATGATCAATTCCTAGAATTAAACTATCTTGATTCCTTTGGCTAGGCTTTTTATCAATATTTGATTTTCTTACCTTGCTTTACTTTATTTGATTCACAAACAAAACCCCCCATTTTTCTTTTCTTTATTGTTGTATTTGAATAGAAATATCTTTACCAATCTCTGTGGATTCGACCCTACTCACCACTATATGCAAATCATATAATTATCTAAGAGTAGGTTTTATTTTTGTTGGACTCGACACCCATCAAATTTTGGCGTCGTTGCCGAGGATTGGTGTCAAATTTATTTCTATTCTTGTATGACTCGTTCTTCTCAGACAGGTGCATTCACTTATAATCTGGAGATTGAGAAGACTCTTAAGAGGCTGCGACGAGAAGCTAGATCATCCAATATATTGAACTTAGCATCGGATCTATTCGATCCATCCCTTGATTTAGAAGGAGAAGACGAAATGGCAAACCCCGAGAGAACATTGCGATAACTGGCTGCACCAGATGTGAATCAACAACCACTTTGCATACATTATCCCGAACTAGCTGTGGAATTCGAATTGAAATCTGGGTTGATACATCTGCTACCTACATTTCATGGCCTTGAGAATGAAGACCCTCATAAGCACTTGAAAGAGTTCCATATAGTGTGTTCTAGCATGAGGCCGCAAGGAATAACTGATGATCAAATCAAGCTGCGTGCTTTTCCGTTTTCTTTAAGTACTAAAGCTAAAGATTGGTTGTTTTATTGGCCTCCAGGTTCTATAACCACGTGGACGGGCATGGTCAGACTCTTCTTGGACAAATTCTTCCCCGCATCCAGAGCCGCTGGTATAAGAAGAGAAATTTGTAGTATCAAACAGAGGGACACTGAGACTCTTCACGAGTATTGGGAAAGGTTCAAGCAATTGTGTGCAAGTTGCCCACAACATGGGATATCTGAACAACTCCTTATCCAATACTTCTACGAAGGCCTACTTCCGATGGAAAGAAAGATGATGGATGCTGCAAGTGGAGGCGCCATAGTAAACAAAACCCCGGTCAAGCTAGGGAATTGATCTCCATCATGGCTGCCAATTCACAACAATTTGGGTATAGGCATGATACATCTTCAAGGAAGGTAAATGAGGTAAGTGTGTCTAACCTTGAACATCAACTTTCTAATCTAACCTCCCTTGTGCAGAAGCTAGCTCTTGGGAAAACACAACAGGTGAAGGCTTGTGGAATTTGCGCTGCTCCTAATCATCCGACCGATATGTGCCCCACATTGCAAGATGACAACCACGAACACACTAATGCTGTAGGCGGATTCCCAGGACAGCCACAAAGGAAGTATGACCCCTATTCGAATACTTACAATCCTGGATGGAGGGATCATCCTAACTTCAGATATGGCAACAACCCTCAACATGTCCAACAATTCCAGCCTATGCCATCACATCAAATGCCCCAAGCTCCTTCCACTTCAGGTATGCCCCTTGAGGATATTGTTAAGTCTCTAGCTATTAATACCAAACAATTTCAGGAGGAAACAAAGCAGAGCATTCAGAACTTGGAGAATCAGGTAAGCCAACTTGCTTCTGCTATCAATAGGTTAGAAACTCAAGGTAAGTTGCCTTCTCAAATTATCACGAATCCAAAGCAAAGCGTTAATGCAATTACCTTGAGAAGTGGAACAGAATTGCAGGGGTCAGATGAAAAAGGACACCTATCTAATCTTGAGAGAGAGACTAAGAAAGAGATTTCAACTCTAAGCCTGCAGGACAACCAGATTAGAAGGTCCCTAGTCGAGCCATCAAAGGTCACATTGATACCACCTCCTTTCCCCTCCAGATTGGCGAAATCCAAGAAGGAAGCAGAAGAAAAAGAGATTCTAGAAACTTTTCGCAAAGTCGAGGTAAATATTCCTTTGCTTGATGCAATTAAGCAAATACCGCACTATGCTAGATTTCTCAAGGACTTGTGCACTAACAAAAGGAAGCTGAAAGGCAATGAAAAGATTAGCGTGAGTAAAAATGTTTCAGCTATTATTCAGAAGAAGCTTCCTCTTAAATGTAAGGATCCAGGTATGTTTACCATTCCTTGCAAAATAGGTAATCTTGGAATTAATAAAGCCATGTGTGATCTAGGAGCTTCTATCAATGTCATGCCGTTATCTGTTTATCAACGTTTAAATGTTGGTCCTTTAAAGGAAACGGGTATTATTGTTCAACTTGCTGATAGGTCCAATGTTTATCCTGAGGGAGTTCTAGAGGATGTTTTAGTTCAAGTCAATGGGTTGGTTTTTCCGGCTGATTTTTATGTGCTTGACATGGACGATAGTGATTCAAATCCTTCATCACTGATATTATTAGGGCGACCATTCCTTAAGACTTCTAAAATGAAAATTGATGTAAATGATGGCACCCTCACTATGGAATTTGATGGTGAAGTGATTAAATTTAACATTTATGATGCCATGAAACATCCTAGCAATATCTCTCCTGTTTTTGTTGCGGATGTTATTAACCCATTACCACAGGCACCCACGCTGGAATCAAGATCCTTATCCGAACATCTGGCCTGGAATGTCTAGCCAAAGACGTTAAAGAAAGGCGCTTCATGGGAGGCAACCCATGTCAAAAAAAAAAAAAAAAGTGTTTTAGTTTTGTTTTGCTTTAATTTTGGTTTGTTTTAGTTTTGTTTTGATTTTAGTGTAGTTTTGAACTCTTCGGATCAGCTGCAGCAAGGATACATATACGTAGATGCCACTTTCCAAGAGCTTAAGGGGAGAACTCCAATACCAGGGAAGTACCAGTATTTCCTTTCTCTTATTCTCTAATGCTCCTTGAGTTGTTAATTCCTTTTCAATTGTGCTAAATTAGGAACAGTGAGGATACTGTTCAAGCTAAGTGTGGGGGAGAGGATAATAAAATATAGAGAATAGAGAACTAACTCATACTCTGAATGTTTTTTTGTCCTTAAGCAATTGAATGTTTGTCCTTAAGCAATTTTAAGCAAAATTTTTTCAAAATTATCATGAAATCTAGAGATTGTACTAAATGTTGTAATAAGCATCTACAAAATGTGAAATTGACTTGTTCAAATGTTTTACTCACCCACTGCTGTGATTAGAATACATGGTTAAAATTAAGTAGTGAAATCTTTAAGAAACAAATTTACTTTGTATTTAGCTTTAGAATTGGAAGTCTAAGAGTAAGTCGAGTCCCTAAGTGAAAATAAACAAGTTTACTTCTAGGTTATATTAGCTACTGTATACTCTTTAAAGTTGTTTGTAAAGCAATCATAACACTTAGTAAAAAAAAAAAAAAAAGAATCAAGCATAGCCATTACTCCAATGATTCAACTAATTGAGTTAAGAGTATTCAAACTTGAATGTTAGAGTGAGGAAGAGTCCGTAGGGGTATCTCAAAACCCGGTCACTTGAGTGATGAGCTCGGGATGTTGCCGACACAATGAACTCACTATAACGATAAGGGCGAAAAAGGCAAAAGTTCATGAAAAGAAGCGGGCAAAAACCCGTCAAAATAGATGCTTGAATAAATCAAAAGAACATGAATGTGAACATTCATTGAATAAAACAAAGATGTATAAAAGGAAGAATATCTAGCAAAGAGCTTATACTATATGCTTTTACTTTATGTTGCAAGGATTATATGTTTGCTAATGTCCAATGAAGTTTAATTGGGTGTTTTTCCTTAGTGGATTAAGTATTCACTTTTGGAATAAAAATTCTTTTGCTAAACATAAGGATTAAAGTTTGTTTTGTTTAGATTAGCTGTTGAATTTTGTCCATAGTAATTTGATCACAGGAAACCAATTGGGTTGAAGTAGTAGACATTAAATTACAAGTCATGAATTACAAATGAATAGATGCTTGGAATGATGAAAAGAAAGTTTGTATAATCTATGATAGATTTCTCAATTGATCTGATGCAATTGCTTGAGGACAAGCAAGAGTTTAAGTGTGGGGGAATTTGATAGAGCCATTTTATACTCAATCCTTATAGTATAAATTGTGTTAAATTATTATTGATTTTATAGAAATCATAAGGAAATGGTACTTTAATTCTATCATCGTGATAAATCAGGTTAAATGGAGTCAAGGATGCCAATTCAAGTATTTTAGAGAAGTCATCTACAACTTGGATCAAGACAAGAAATTACACCACCGGAGGAAGCACGGTTTAAGGCACGGCCAAGTTTCAAACCGTGTTACACACTGGACAAGAAGGCGAAAATGAGGATTTTGAACAGAGAGAGACACGGCTTAAGGCACGGCCGTGGTGGAACCCGTGGTGGAAGATAGATGTGCCAAGGAAAAGAAAGTGTGGAACATCAACAAGATGAAGACACGGCTTGAAATCTAGCTGTGGGTGTAACCGTGCTACACACTGAACACGGATGAAGACTTGAAGATTATGCACAGACGAAGGCACGGCTTGAAATCTGGCCGTGTGTGTAACCGTGGTTCACACTGGGCGCGGTTGAAGACTTGAAGAATATGCACAGAGGATGGCACGGCTTAACCTACGGCCGTGTGGTAGGGTGTGCCAAGCGGACGAAACTTCACCTCTCGAAATCTACTTGGAAAAGGAAAGACAATTTCGTATCTTGCTCGCAAAAGATCACATGCTATCCTTCAGACATTATAAATAGAACCAACCCTAGAGGGTTAGGACAATCTTCAATCTTTCTTTCAAACTTTTGAACTTTTGATCTTTGGAATCTTGGATCTTGAAGAAGGAAACGCGGAGGCAGAGCAAGCAACCGGGTTCATTATGTTTCTATCTTTTATTTTCGTTTTTCTTATGAACATGAGTGGCTAAGCTACTTTTCTAGCCAAAGGGTCATAGATGTTTAATTCTCCACGAATTGTGAGGTCTAATTGACTTGTATTTATTCTATTCTTTGTTTTCGGGTATTCATATATCTTCTGATTGTTTTGTCATTATTATTTTGTTGATTGGTACGAATAGAGCTCTTCTACTTAATTAGCAAGATAATATATTGTCAATTAGCACGTCAAATCCGTAATTGTTTGATGGTTCTAGTCTTAGTGACGCAATAACATGTTTGGTTGTAAAAGAGATGATCGAATTCATGTTATGGAGGTGTATGATCATGTTTAAATAGGTTATCTTATAATCTACTGGCATGAATTGGTGGTCTCTCTAGATTTTAATGCTATTGATAGATTAAATCCTAAGCGCTTGTCTGAGGGATTGTCTAATCAATAAGGGAAATAATTCGAAGCGCTTGTTGGAGGTTATCGAGAAAGTAAGGAGAGATAGGTTGTTAGAGCTTGTTAATAACCATAACCAATTTATCTAGAACTAAAGATTAGAAGATATTTGCATCGATGATCAATTCCTAGAATTAAACTATCTTGATTCCTTTGGCTAGGCTTTTTATCAATATTTGATTTTCTTACCTTGCTTTACTTTATTTGATTCACAAACAAAACCCCCCATTTTTCTTTTCTTTATTGTTGTATTTGAATAGAAATATCTTTACCAATCTCTGTGGATTCGACCCTACTCACCACTATATGCAAATCATATAATTGTCTAAGAGTAGGTTTTATTTTTGTTGGACTCGACACCCATCAATGTTATGGATTATGCTAGGAATATCAATCTAGAGTTAAATCTCACCATTGTAAGAGTGTAGGCAATAGTTCTTCTTCAATAGGTAAAGATGGTGCTTCTATTGATTCAATGAGAAAATTAAAGTTGATATAATACTTGAGCACCATTAATATTGATGGCCATGTAAAATTAGAGTTAAACTATTATTTAGAAGAGTTTGTGCTGCCCTAGTGTGATATTTTTAACATCTTTAGCTAGTGGAAATCGAATGGAATCAAATATCCTACATTACAAGAAATAGTTAGGAATATGTTAGCTATTTCTATTTTCATAGTTACTTCCAAATTTGCATTTAATACTAGTGGATAAATAATTAACCCACACAGAAGTTGGCTTAATCGAGATATAATAAAGGCATTGATGTGTACATAAAGCTAGTTATCAAATGAAAAAAGAGGTAATATATTTTATTATAGAATTTTTTTGCTTTCTTTATTCATAAATGAAGTTTCTATAGCCTCTCTTCCAATGTAATTTATATTTTTTTCCCTCATTGTAGCTATGAAGATAATTGTGGAAGAGGATGAGATGTGAAATCAAATTCTCAAGGTTGATTTATTATTATGTGAATTATGTTTCATTACAAGTGGAGTTTTAAGACTAGTCATTTATGTATACCAATCTAGTGAACTATGTTAAATAAATTTAGGGGATTTGGTTAGAGATGCATTTTGGGACTTCTTTCTTTTATTGTTTTTAAGTGTGTTTAGGGAGTTGTTTTTAAAGCAGTGTGTGGATCATTATAGGAGTTAGGTTGATCCCATATTGTGGTTTATTTATAATGTATCGTTAAATTACTTTTATTAGCAAGTACTTGTTCATTATTTTACTTTGTTTCTTTTTAATACTTGCTATATGAGGACTGGTTCATATATCTTATTGGTTATGTATTCAAATGATACTTAATTGTGATGTTTAGGGAGGAAAAAACTTGTACATGTTAGCCTTTTCTTCTATTGCTTCTTGTTCTAAGGTTTTAAGTATTACTAGGTATCTCCTACTCCTTCTTATTATGCTTCTAAGCACTTCTTTTCTAGCCAACAAGGGCAAAGAGCTTTTTATTTTTTTTTTCTGCCAGTGTATACAATTATTGACAATTATAAGTAGGTGATACAAACAAACTTTTTTTATAGAAAAATTACATATATATTTAGAAGATTGCTCAACTGATGGCATGTCACTAGAAGATAGAGAAAACTTCATTGAAATGTTGAAGAAGAAAGCAGGGACTAAATGACTCGATTAGTTTATGCAAGTGTAGTCTAGAATTTATAACAATAGTAGGACATGGATAAATAAAAAGGATTATATCAAATAGCACCATTGCTTCTTTCCATCTTATGATGTTTATCGACCTGAAGGCTCTTTTTCAATTGAAGGAAGCTATGTATTGTTTTGTATAATGTATAATCTCAATACTACTAATGAAATGACATTTTGTTATGTCATGTGAAATTATTTAAGGATAATATATATACAAAATTTTAGTCCTAAACATGTCGGCCATTCTCCAATTACTTTCAATAATAAATGAGCTATGGATGCTAATGACTCAGTACACAAAGGTTACTCTAAGTGGATAAGTAAACAGGTCTTCTCAAGGCAAGTCTCAAGCTTTTAATTTTCCTATTGAGGTGAGTCTCGAGTTTGATGAGAAATTTTTCTTAGGCTTTAAGATATCCTTTAGGGTGGTAGGGTAGGTTTGTGTTTTAAAAAACCCCACCCTAATCTACCTTGATTGCAATCCGACCCATCCCATAGGCCAACTAAGCACAAGCATAAAAAAAAATGGCATAAGCACAAGTGAGCCTAAGCCTGGGCATGTTAGGCACCATTGTAGGCTACCTAGATACAAGCACGAAAATGCACAGGTAGCACGTAGGCCTTTTATTATTTGAAATAAGAATTAAAAAAGTATTTTAATTTAGTTTGTTTCATTTGGATAAATAATTTTTTTAATTAAAATTAGTTAAGTTTATCTATTAAAAGGTACCATGAATTACACATCGAATTAAAAATTTAGTTAAATAATAACAGATTAAATATTTAAATGAATAAATAAATTATTATTATTTAAATATTAACTAAATAAATTATTATATTAAATGAATAAATAAATTATTATTTAATTAGTTTTATTTTTGTGGGATTTATTAATTAATAAAATTATTTTATTTTATTTATACAATTATTTTATTTGGAATAAGTGAATAAATATTGGAAAAGAAATTGAACAAATAATTTGACATAATTCACTAAATATATTTACATAAATTTAAAGTAAAGCTACAAAAGTTCTCAAATTCAAATAATTTTACAATTTACATCAAATTTTTGCGGAATCCAAAGCCTTAAAAATCAATAACCTACATCTTCATTCTCTATCTATATATTTGGTGGTGACTTCGAAGTCTTGGATATTCTTGTGTCAACATTCTTAGAAACCAAATATGTAGATCCCCTTATTACCTTACCTTAGCATCCCTCTAATCTTTAAGACATACATGAGCTTTGACGGTTTGGGATTTTGGTCGTAGGAAGGGTCAAGGACTCACCTGCTTAAGCTAAAAGTTGACTCAAAAGAGATCATCAATGGAGGTGCAGCCAGAACATCCCAAACTACAAAGGACTACATTGATATCATTTTGGTTTTTGCTGACCACAATTTGAGAACATTTAGATTTTCCCCTTCATCATCATCCTTATCTTCATGCAACATTTGGTAGACCACCAGTTCATTGAAATTTTCAAGGCTAGCATCATTATTGCCCCTCGTATTCTAGCTTCTTTGGGCAATTTGTCTACTCCTTTCAAAAGATGAAGCATGCAAACTACTAGCATGATTGGCAGTTCGTAGTTAGGGTGGTGGCTATAGTTTGACCTTGTGAAACATGAATAAGGTCCTCAACATTTCCTGTACCTCAGCATCAAGTGCAGTAGTGTCACCTTTAGCATCATTCATGCTGAAGTTCTTATATAATTCATTGAAGAGACTAAGAGCACCTTGGAAATTGAAGCATGGATGGAGAATTACTGCAATGTAAAAGAGGTGGGAAAAGGGGTAGAAATAGAACCTAAGTTCTACCACCATTGCTACTGCAATGGAGTCAAGCATCGAATCTTCAAAAAAATTACTAATGTTCGATATGTTAACAAGGTTGGAAAGTATAGTATTACTCATAGCTTAATAAGAGCCAAATAAAGAATCTATCGATCCTAAGAAGGCCTTTAGGATCTTCTTCATACCCTTGCATATTCTCCAATCCCCAAAGTTCATCAGCCTAAAGTTAAGCTCACCAAGGTGGGAATTATGAATGTGGAAGTTATAAAATGAGGTAAGAGCCTTTCTCACTCTTAAGGCCTTGTAGAGCGTGGTCAATATCAAATTCCACCTTGTTGGGTAGTCATGAGAGGGTACTTTGGCATCATGTTGCTGGAACTGACAATATTTTGCATATTCAACGTATTTGCGCTTGGAATGACAAATACATTGAATTGCAAATTGGATCTTAGCATGTTGATCCTGTAAACCACAAGTCTTTAACGTAGACTACACTACTAAGTTGACTATATGGCAAACACATCGAATATGAAATAATTTCCCGTTACAAATGGAAGCCATATGCTGCTTTAATGGTCTTATTGCATCAATATTGTTAGAAGTGTTGTCAAAGCTTATGCTAAAGAACCTTTGAATGTAATCGGTTTTTATAACATCCACGATGTTAGAGGGTACTACTAGACCCCGTGTACAAATCTAAGAACATAACGAAAGAGATTATCCACTTTTGCATCAACCAATTCTCATCAATTCAATATGTTGTAACACTCATTTAGATATCGTCAATATTTGTCAATAGTGACTTCCATACATCCGATTTAAATGAGACACTATGTGAATACTAATGAAATTATTGATTTTTAAAAGTCTACTATATTGGAAAAAACTAAACATGAATATTAAAGAAGTACGCACTTACATGAGAGGCTAGATACTTTTTCCTTAAACTCTTCACGCTTACGCTTGAAAAGGCCGACCATATCATTCCTAAGGGTTTGTCAACCTGTATGTTTATACTTTGGCTACATTAAGCAAGTTGCCTATAGCCTAAAATCTTCATGGCTAGCAGTGTGGAAGGATATTCGTATAGTGACCATAATTTGCACAAGTTTATCTTATGCTTGTTATTGATCAAAGACGAAAGAGGCTTCATGATCACTATCATTTAGAGCCAACATACTCACGTCTAATTGGGTATCTGACACCTACACAAGTTCATCTCTATGCTTCTGATGCATGGCAAGATGTCTTTAAAGGTATCTTATTTTAGATTTTGTCCTACTAGATAATACTTTCTCACAAGTCAAACGCTTTATGGCTTGTTGACTAAACATGTCAACAAAATAATTTCAATTGGTGCTTGATTACTTTCTACCACATTGCACTTGCGCAGATGCAATGCCTATTGAGTTAATTTTACTTACAAACTAGGAAAAGGTATCTATTATTTCCCAATATAGAAATAACATATAGACAATTAGATATCATTATGTTGGTAAAAAAAAATACGAAACAAAAATATAAATTCACTAAAATTTGAAATATGGCATGTATTGCACTGCTAAGATTCCGCTAACAAACAAGACTAGTTGTGTCATGCTCGTAGGCATAGACTAGATGTTAATGAACACATCTTGGAATTCTACCATTAGAACATTTTCAAGCACCTCAAGTAGCTAGCGGGGACAAGAAAGTTAAGATTCCCTACTTAATTCATCAAAGATGTAAAACCTAAACTAAATAACCATGAATCATCATAATCATTTAGATTTGAAAGGAGATTGTTACTATGTTGGTTTGGATTTCCTCTACCTTCCATTATTACAATTGATATGTTACGTAAATAGTGTAAATTTAAGAGTAATAAGAGAATGTGTATGCAAAGATATGTCTTAGAAATGGCAATGAAATAGCTTGTTGACAATCAATGTATAGATGAAGGGGGGTGTTAGGAATTTTTAAGAAATGGAAATGTGAGTACAAATGTGGCCACGTTCACTTTCAACATAGCTATATGGATGATCAACATGACCATGTTATTGTACAATATGGCCATGTCATTCCCATGCAACTTTTGGCATCACAAGACATGGCCACGTTAGATTTGATCATGGCCATGTCACTAGCTAATAGCTTTCATTTGAAATTGACCGTTAAACCAACATGTCCATGTTGCTAGCCCATGACCAATTTAAATTTTTTTGAACGTTAGCTAGCAATGTGGCTACATTTGGAATATTTAACCATTGGCCTACAACGTAGTAAAAAAAAAAAAAATGACCATTGGCCAATAACGTGGCCATGTTGGGTTCAACCAATTAGCAGAATGTACTCCATCTATAAAAGAGGATGGAGGGTACCTACTTCATTCCACATTAACACTTAAAATCATCCCCTCTCCTCCCAACTATCTTATAGTCACAAATTCTCTTTCTACAATCCTACATTAACCATGGAAAACGTTCTTACATAAAAGATACAATGACAAACGAAATGGCCTTAGGATAGTCAATTCCAATCTTGTTCCCCTTCTCCACCATCTCCTCCTCCTGGCCCACCTGCTAACGCACTCTTAGAGTTCCTCGCTACTACGGGGATGTGTCAACACTATAATTAGTATTTCATAAGAAGAATATTCTTATTAGACACATGTATGATTTGAAAGATATATTAGAAATATATGATTTCCACGATGCACTAAAACTGACCAACTTCCTTCCTTTATTACAATTAAAGGATGTAACATATGTCAACTTAGTTCGGATTTTTTACTCAAATGCAACCTAAAAGGATATCATAGAGGAGGAAGACATTGTCCCATGGTGGGAAACGTAGTGGACTCCAAATATATCACAACTTCTATGTTTAGCCACATCCTTTAAATCACACTAAATTACATTAACCAACTTTTGGATTATGAAGATAATCATTCAACATCAAATAGCTTAGACATGTTTGACACCTTTTAGCATGTATTCAAACAATTGATTTGTGAAGGCGAGTTGCAGGTTGTACACTTACAACATCTAAAATCTATAGACTTTTGAATAGTTGCAAAGATCTTCCACTATATCATCTGTCATACGCTAGCACCTAGATTGAATTCCCACTTCTTTATAGAGGAAGACTAGTTCCTTATGAGATCCTAATTATCGTTGGCAACGTGGTAGTCCACTATATGCAATGCACACAAGAGAGGTAGGATGCACATCTCAGTTATGGTAGGCTGATAACTACTATTCTCATGTCTCTTGGTTTTAATTTAGCTGACCATGTTACTCACAAAGCAAAAGGCATCTTCAATATATATGAGGTGAAGAACAAACTAGGTTTTTACAAGGATAAAATCACTAGCCAATGGCAATATACTCACAAAGCAAAAGCATGTGAGCACACTTGCTACCCATTTGTTCTCATGTTACTCACATTACTCACATGTCTTTAAGTGGGCTCAAATGTTAATGAATGTGTATTTATGTATGTACGTATCTATAGATATGTTTACATACATTTATGTTCATATATATATATATATATATAGCGCATGCAAATTTAAATACGTGCATTTTTGTAAATGTATATATGTGGACATGAACACATACACATGTTTATATAAACATATATATATGTGTATGTAAATATGTAATTAAACATGTACATACACTTGTATTTATGTATATGTATTTATATATGTAACTATACATACATATATTTATATACATATTTACATGTATATATGCATTTTTGCAAATGTAGATACGTGTAAATAAATATGTACATATATATACACGCATGCAAATATATATACATATATGTACCTTTTTGTTAATGTGTACATGTGTTTATATAAACTTATATATACATGTTTTTGTATAAATATTTATGCATACATTTATTTATATACGTATTTATATGTTTATATGTGATTCTTATATACATAGACATGTGTAAACAAATGCATATATTTATGTTTGTATGTATATATACTCCATATGTTAGGATCACATCTATTGTAATATTATGTACATACTATATAATAGGGGTTGTATTCTTTTGTATCTTTCTTAGAATAGTGGTTTCTATTTTGAGTGTGTTATCATTTCAATAGTTTTAATATCTACTCCTATAGGAGCTAAAATTGCCTATAAAGCTTTTTATGGGGTGTGAGTACTCTTGTAGATACAAGATCTTACTCATTACTTAGCTGCTTACAGTTAAGGAACTTGCTTACATACCATTCCCTCGTGCACACACTGTAACCCCTTATATATTGCGATATTAATAAAAGTGTATGACTATTCAATTACAATTCTTTTCCATGTCCCTTTTACTTATTGTTGCCTTTCTTTTTGTTTTTTGCGTGTTGCTTATAAATATGTAGTCTATCCTAGGCCAATCAAGTAGCAATTAAGCTTGTTTACTACTATAGAAATAGGACAATAAGCTAACGAGAACCTAGGACTATGACACCTTACACACATGCAAATGTCTATATGTATAAGTACATTTTTATAAAAGTGTGTACATATATGTAAACAAGTACATGTGTTTATATACATTTATTTATGTACGTATTTATATATATATATATATATATATATATGTTCATTTATGTAAGTATGACATAAACATACATGTATATGTATATATAATGTACATATAATTTATGAAGATATCACGTGTAATTTGTACATTTATTATATATACTTAGTAGTTACTTATGTGTAAACATAAATGTTATTTGTTATTTATTAAATATATAGTGTATGAATGATGATGATGTTAATATACATGTTATTTGTTATTTGTTAAATATGTAATAAAAGTAAGCTTTATAGTTATTAATTAATTAGTATTATTTAACAAGCATTTAATGAAAGAAGAGATAATAGCTAGGTAAGCAATGAAAGAAGGATGATAATCAATTTATAAGAGAAATGTAAGGAAATTGATTTTATATCAGTTAACTTGCTTTAATGATTCCAATTTTGAAATTACGAAATAGATGAACATGAACACAATGAATAAGAAAAGATAAAGCCTAAATTTCATTAAATGGGATGAAGGAAGATGTAGATGGTTGTCCTTATTCTTCTTGATCTTTGGGTTTGAGGGGAAGTGGTAGCAAGGGCGGATAATCCCAATAATGATAATAATCCTATTGTTGTGTCCAAATTTAGTCAAGGTAGGAGTCAAGAGCACCCATTTTTACATCTTATTGAGTTTGGTGAGAACGAATATCCATGAGAAGCTTTTGAATATGTTGCATAGTAGTAGATATTCGTTCCAAATGCTCAAACATTCATTGCATGTCAAATTCGCTAAAGTGATAATCCACGCCTAGCATTCTAGTTACAGCCCCCTAAGCTATTGTTGCGATTCCCCATGCTACCACGACAAGTAGTTGATAACATCTACTTGCATTAGGAAGTGATATTGTGGAGGCTATTGTTGTTGTGGCTGTCCATTGCAAGCCTTTTGCCATTTACTAGTGGTTTCATCCTTGAAAAAATCTAATTTAATCTTCACCTCATGTATAAAGGCATTTTTCTTTATGAGTGACATGATCGGCCAAATTGAAGTCAGGAGACAAAAGGATGATAATTATCAACCTACCATAACTAAGATGTGCATCTCACCTCCCTTAAGTGCATTGCATGGAGCGGACTACTGCATTGCTAATGTTGGTCGAGATCTCCCGCAACAAAGCATCAATGAGCAACAAGTCTTCCTCTGTAAAGAAGTTGGAATTCAACCTAGGTGCAAGCATATACAGATGATACAATGGAAGATCCTTGTAACTATTGAAGGTTTGTAGATTTCAGATATCGTAAGTGCATAGCTTGCAACTCGTCTACATAAATCAATCACCTGAATACACACTGGAAGGCATTAGACATATCCCAACTATTTGGCATTGAATGACCGTCTTCACAATCTAGAAGTTGATTAATGTCATTCGGTGTAATTTAAAAGACGTGGCCAAACAAATAAGTTGTGATATATTTTCGAAGTCCTTTATGTTTCCCACCTCGAGACAATGTCTTCCTCCTCTATGAGGTCCTTCTAGGTCACATTTAAGTAAAAAATCCAAACTAAGTTAATGTATGTCACATCCTCCAATTGTACGAGAAGAAGGAAGCTAATTGATTTTAGTGCAGTGTGAAAATCATATATTTCTAATAAATCTTCGAAATTGTATATGCAATTGATAAGTACATTGCTTGTACAAAAATACTAATTCTAGCACTGACACATCCTCGTAATAAGAAAGGCATTTAAAAACACATTCATAGGTGGGCTAGGAGGAGGAGATGATGGAGAAGGGAAACAATATTAGAATTGACTATCCCAAGGCCTTTTCATTTGTCATCATGTCTTCTTGGAATGACTTTGACCTCAGGAGAATGTACGAACGTTTTCCATGGTTGATGTAAGATTGTAGGAAAAGAATTTATGATTGTAAGAGAGTTGGGAGGAGAAGAAAGGATTGTGTGTTGCTAGGAATGAAATGGGCACTCTCCATCCCTTTATATAGATGGAGTATGTTTTGCCCATTGGTTAAACATGACCACATCAAGAGCTAACGATCAAATATTTCAAAGGTAGCCACATTGCTAGTAAATGCTCAAAAAAATTGAATCGGCTATAGGCTAGCAAGATGGCCATGTTGAGCTAACAAACAATTTTCAAATAAAAGCAATTGGCCAACGACATAGCCACATTGAAGTCCAATGTGGCCACAACAACATAGTCACAGTACATGTTGTTGACCACACTGTGGCCATGTCCTTTGGTGCTAGAAGTTGTGCAAGAATGACGTGGCTATGTTCAACTTCATCATAGCTATGTTCAACTTCAACACGGCTATTTTGTACAATAACATGGTCACATTGACTGTCAACATGGCCACATTAAAGGTGAACAGGGCCACGTTTATACTTGTATTTCTCTTACATATAAATTCCTAACACCACCCCCCTCTATAAGCTATTTCCTTACCATTTCTAAGACATGTCCTTGTATACACATTCTCTTCTCACTATCAAATTTACGCAATTTATGTAACCTATCAAGTGTAACAATGAAAGGCGGAAAATATCCAAACCAATACAACAACAATCCCCTTCCCAGCCTTCAAAGAATCATCGTAAACTTCAAAGACATCTTATGAAGCATCAGAATCATGGAGATAAACTTATCCAAGTGTTGAACACCCAGTCAAATGAGGGTATGTGAACTCTAGATGTCAATGATCGTGGAGCCTCCCTCATTTTTTTATCAACAAAAGGCACGAAACAAATTCATGTAAAGGATAGCCATTATAAGAATATCCTTCCATGCCACAAGCCACGAAAATTTTGAGCTTTGGGCAATCAACTCAATGTAGCCAAAATATAAACATGTAGGTCGACAAACCTTTAGAAATGATATGGTTGACCTTTTTAAGCGTAAGTGTGAAGAGCTCAAGAAAAAATTGTCTAACCTCCCATGCGAGTACGTAATTCTCTAATATCCATGTTTTTTTTTTCCCATTATAGTAGATTTTTAAAAAATCAATAATTTCATTAGTATTCTTGTAGTGTCTCATTCACATTAAATATATATAAGTCAATATAGATAGATATCGATGGTAGTTACATGTGTGTTACAACTATTGAATTGATGAGAATTATCTAATGTAGAAGTGGATAATCTCTTTCATTCAATTCTCAAAAGCCCACATGAGTCTGGCAATAACCCCTAACATCATGGATGCCATAAAACCTTATGACAATCAAAGGCTCTTTAGCATAAGCTTTGATAACACCTCCAACAACACTACTCCAATAAGGCCATTAAAGTAGCAATCAATTCACATCCACAATAGGAAATTATTTCATGTTCGATGTGCCTTCCATATACTGAACTTACTAATGCAGTCCGGGGTTAGAAAATTGTGGTTTATAGAATCACCTTATTGAGATATGATTTACATTTCAATGTATTTGCCATTTCAAGTGTAAACACATTGAATATGCAAAATGTTGTTAGTTCCAACAACACAACACCAAGGTATCCTCTCGTGATTGCCCAACAAGGTGGAATTCAACATTCACCATACTCTGTAAGGCCTTAAAAGTGAGAAAGGATCTTACCTCATTCTACAACTTCCAAATTCAAAACTCCTAACCTAGTGAGCCTAACCTTGAGTCAATGAACTCTGGGGATTGGAGAACATGTAAGGGTATGAGAAAAATCCCAAAGGTGTTATTAGGACCGATAGATTACTTGTCTAGCTCGTATTACACAACAACAACTTCCCAACCTTGTTAACATATCGGACACTTTGGAAAATTTTTCTAGAAATTTGATACTCAACTCTACTGTAGTAGCAATGATGGAAAAACTCAAATCCTACTTCTACCCCTTTCCCCACCACTTTTACATTCTCAATCTACACTTCTTACAAGTTGGTCTTAGTTTCTTCAATGAATTATATAAGAACTTTGGCATGGATGATGCTATGGGTGACACTATTGCACTTGATGCTAAGGCACAAGAAATGTTGAGGACTTTGTTCTTGTTTCACAAGGTCAGACCACAATCACCATTGTAAACTACCAATCATGCCAACAATTCATATGGTTCATCTTTTAAAAAGAGCAAACAAATCGCCTAAAGAAGTTGAAAAGTGGAGAGCACCAGCAATGCTGCCTTTGAAACTTTCAATGAACTAGTGATCTACAAGATGCTACATGAAGATGAGGATGATGATGAAGGGAAAAATCTAAATGATCTCGATATCGTTTCTCGTAGTATGGGATGTTTTGGCCGCACTTGCTTTGACGGTCTCTTTTTAGTTAGCTTTTAACTTAGGTGGGCAATTCCTTAACTTTTTCTACTTTCAACTAAAATCCAAAACTTTCAAAACTTGTGTATGCCTCAAAGATTGGAAGACACTTAGGCAAGGTGACAAGGGGACCCCTATGTTTGGTTTCCTGAGGATGTTGAGCACATAAGACCTTCGAGTCACTACCAAATATATAGATAAAGGATAAAAATGCAAGTTATTGATTTACTAGGCATCTAATTCCACAAAAAATTTATGTAAACTAAAAAATTATTTGAATTTGAGATCGTTTATAGCTTTACTTTAAATTTATGTAAATATATTTGGTTAATTATGTCAAATTACTTATTTAATTTCTCTTCCACTATTTATTAATTTATTCTAAATAAAATAATTATATAAATCCCATAAAAATAAAATTATTAAATAATAATGATTATTTATTTATTTAATATAATAATTTATTTATTCATTAAAACATTTAATATATTCTTATTTAACTTAAATTTTAATTCAATATTCAATTTGGGATACCTTTTTAATAAATAAACTTAACTAATTTTAATTACAAAATTACTTATCCAAATAATACAAACTAATTAAAATATTTTTTCAATTCTTATTTCAAATAATAAAAAACCCACATTCTTTCGTGCTCATGCCTAAGGAGCTTACTCAACTAATCGTGTTTAGCATGTCCATGCTTGCAGGTTCAGGCTCAAGCCCACTCATTCTTGTGCCTTTTTATTTTATTTCCATGCCCATGATAGGCGCACTGTGCTCGCATACCCAGCCCACTTACCATGCCTACGTTTAACTAACATTTCTAAGTGGAAGAAAACACACAATGCTAAAAAATAAAAAATAAAAAAATAAACAAGCAGGCATACAAAGTGAAAAATAATTAAAACATGGAGAGATATTATATAATTAACCCTTTAAATAAACAACCAACACTATCAACCGCCAGCAGTAAACCGTTTCTTTCCACCTATACCTACCAAAAGCTCCTATATCATAGAGATTGCTATCGTTTGAGTAATTATAAATAGAAAAGGCTAACTTTTCCGAAGTTTAACTATGAAGCGCTGGCTTCTCAAAAGGGGCCTCAACTATATCAACATCTAGATCATTTTAATATATTAGCTATTACCCACTGCATCAGCGTGTTTCCTAGAGCACAAACAAAATTGATTCACAATCGAGATATTGAAACAGAAAAATGAAACCAATCAACATGCAGTGCATTTACGAACGAACTATAATGAATCCTTTTTAAGAACAAGAGTCATGTAAACAATTATATTCCTTCACATGCGAGATGCCACTAAAGACCTCTCTAAGAACTTGACAATCTTAGTGAAAAGGAACTTGCTTGAAATCAATGCAGAGTCACTGAGCCCTCTTGTTTCATTTTTATGAGACTACTCTCGATGTTACGTAGCACGGGCTTGTAGCTGCATTGTTGGATGAATACGATATCAACACGAAAGAAGGAAAAAAAAAAAGTTTGTTGCAAGGTCAAGTGAGATGAGCATTGTGGAAATAGGAGCAATGAAAAAAAAGGTACTCACAGGCGTGAGAGGCCATTGTATGCTTGTGTTGTTTGCTGGAGCCGTACAGAGAGCTGCATGATCTCTGCAGATAATGCTTCAGCTCTGCTTTGCTCCTTTGCAAGCAGGCCCTACACGTTTAATTCAGAACGATATATATTAACAACCAGATCCACATATGCTATGTATAAAAACTAAGAATTTTGCATGACACTTTATTTCTCCCTGGTTTTCCTTTAGGAAGTAAATCTACAATACCCCTCTCATCAATCCAATGCAAAAGTGAAGAGAATATAATACACAGAAATATCATCATGCATTAACTGCAAATTCCAGATGATTTCAAAAATCAAATCTATATTAAGTAATAATCAGGCAAATATTCAACAAGTATCTTCAAATGATTCTACTTGAAATCCCAACAACCGCATAGCAGAAAAGGTCATAACTAAAAACAAGAAAAAAAAAAAAAGAACAAAAAAATAAAGGATGATCAGTAACCTTGAGAGAAAGAACTTCAGAGACATCTGTCTGCGGAACTGGGTTGCCAGATGCTCCTTTCAGATTCTGAGAGCCATTAGCAGGCATTAAGCCAGCTTGTTCTGTTCTCAACTTGTCAATTACTCCACGAAGCTCTTCATTTTGCTTAAGACAATCCTTAACCTGCAAGTTCATCCATCACGAAAATTCAGCCTCCCTTTTAGGAAAGGAGACAAAATAACATAGAGGCCTTGAGAAGACTATTTATAGGATAGGTTTCCTCATTAAGGTAGGTTGTGCTTCTACAAGGAGAACTGAAGAGAAACATTTCTGCTTTTGAAAACTGGTTGTTTGCATCTTGGCCCCTTTCCATCAACTCATTTCATGACAAGTGGCCCCAAGTACCTTTATATTTCCTTACTAAAAGCAAGAGAACGCAATTACCAAAAGAAAAGGCAACACAACACAGGCATTAATGAACTGTTTTATATTCAAGAATAATATGAAAACATTTTAATACTAAAGATAACATTGTATGGCATTTAACTTTCCCTTCTCCCAACCCTTCCCCCCTCACTTCTCGTTAAAGTCACCAAACTGTGCAGACTTCACATTAAGCAATTGTCTGGGAAAGAACTAATTCTTTATGGTGGCAGTTAACTAGCTAATGCCAGAGTCCACATATCTACTCTAGTGCAGAATAAAAGGTGAAAACAAAGATCTAATGAGATCAAGGTAGGTGTAGAAAACATAATGTAGGAGCCTTAGTGAAACACACGAATTGAATAGTGAGTTATTAGGAAATATAACTGTCACACCTCCACTCATATATCTTGCAAGACCATCAATATCTATTTGTATAGCTCATATAACTGACATGATTAATATGATAGTAGTTCTCTCATGAAGAACCTTCTTCTGATGTAATGCTTTCAAAATAACTGCTACATATGTTGAGCACCAATGTCAAGCTCCACATATTGTGTTATATTGCCTAATCATTTTAATGGGGCTATATTTTGAAAAAGCACCCATTAAAAGGTAAATAATGCTTCTCATAAGCCTCTAAGAAAATCACATACAACTGAATAAGAAACTAGGCATGAAATTAAACACAGCCGAACACTTGATCAAACCACATCAGGGATAAGGGTAAATCATTTACATAGAAAGCTCAACAAGAACAGCTTAAATAATTCCTCTTGATTAGAGATGATGCTAGACTTCCAATCTTTTAAAAAAAAAAAAAAAAAAGAAAAGAAAAAGAAGAAGCAGCTGCTCAACATTGTTAAACTTCCAATCTCAAGCCTCAAGGAGCATGCAATGCCAGTCGATCAATCAAACAAGTCACAAAGTAAAATGGTTGGAAAAGCTTGTCTCATATAAAGTTTTTCTTTTCAATTTCCATTTACAGAATTACCTGATTTTCCCAGAGCGCTGCAGTGTTCATTGCCTCCTGATACGAAGAAGACAGATTAGAATTCTCTTCAAAGAGCTTCTCTATATCTGATGATTGAGTATCTATCTGCATAAAGGATTTCAGAAAGACATGAAATTCAGTGTTTGGTTACTGAGTGGGGAAAAAAGCTAGTCATAAATAACAGAACAAACAAGATACTAGCCTCCATGAGAAGTTTCTGCCGGCTACTTTCTAGTCTTTCAACTGCGATAGCCATATCATGTAACTGCTTTTCTAACCTATCCTTGCTTTCCTGTGAGATTGACAAGAATCAAACAGATGGTAAAATAAAAATAGGAGAATGGCTTTGCTTTCCTTATGTCTGACAAAATCCAGCTTCTGCCTAATTGCATGGATTCTCTGTGGCAGACTCCATGAAGGAATGTCATTTAATTTCCTAACTGTTATAAACATGTAAATTTAGCTATACTTAGTAGATATGAAACATCTTTCTCAGAAAATATCGATATATCAGAGAAGCTGCGCTCATCTTCTCCATGTTCTCCATGTAACTCAAAGGAGGTTTTTGATTTAATTGCTTGTTTAATAAGGTAAGCTAAAACTCTCTTCTCTTCATGACAGTCTTTATGCGTCCAGCTTCTCATGAATTTAGAAACAGGACAAATAAACTTCTGCTACTTGACCTAAATCATATTGCTGTCCTAATCTCCCTTGGTTTGACAACTGGAAAAAGAGCACAAAATGGCAAACTGCTGCAACATTGAAGACACTTGAAGGGCATATTGCCTCTTTAGAGGAAACCTCACAGAACCAATTCCAAAAGGAAAATATACACTCATAGCCCATATGCATTGGATCCAACAAAAAAGAGCCCACTTATGGGCTTTAGAATGGGATCTAGGCAAAGGGTGAATTACAACAGAATCTTGCCTCCATTGGAGTTACTGTTTGTTTGAATTTTGACCTTTGCAATTGCAATCCATCTTAGAGTTAGGGGTCAAGGACTCATTTGAGAGAATCCATCAATCTCTTGGACAAGGTAAGAAAGAAAGATGGGATGTAATTCTTGCCTGTCTTATTTCTTCCCAATAATTGTACTTATCCAAGCTACATTCATAGAAAGGGATCATATCACCTCAAGATATTTATTCCTATAACCATGCATTTATTTCCACCTACTATGCGGATTTCCTAAGATATTGTCACCCTAAATATTGCATCCTAACAGGTGAGAAACTGAGTGTTAGATGTATTCATTGTGCGCAATGAGAAATGCAAGCAAGGTTTCCACTACCATCTGAACTCATGATAACTCATTGAGATCAAATTTTATGTTATCCATTTCAAACATTCTATCCCCTATCCTATCACCATGCTCAAGAAGTGCATCACACAATGTCCTACATTTTGTCTTATTTCATACTTAAAAGAAGCAGCTCAAATTTAAGAAACCTAACTGTTCCATTCTCCTCACAAAATATAAGTACTTGAATGTCCATTCCTTTCTGAAAATAACATGTTACGTTTCCATAGCACTAAAATTAGTTCAAGTATACTTATGCATGTACCAAGGCATATCACCATGCAATCTCAATGTTGTACAAACTATTTAGGCTCTACTTTCTAGGCATGGGACTTGAATCTAGAATGCAACATAATTTATGTTCATGCACATGGATTACATCAATCACAATAATATGTAGAAACCAGCAGTTGCTAGTGAAACTCTACAAATTACTTACCACTGAAATTGCCTTATCAGCCACCTTCTCTGAGACTACTACAGTGCAAAATAGACATAGTTAATTCATGAAGACAGAACCAGAACTTCAAGAAGAACTCTCTTAATAACATGATTCTCAGGAGTCATATTTTTTAGATGAAGTATCTGCATATAGCATCCAATTAAAAAATTAGGACTCACACCTGGACCCTTTGCAGAAAGTGCTTCCAGTTTCTCTTCCAATGCTTGTTTCTCTGCTATGAGTGTAGAGTTTTGAGTGAGTTGCTCCACAAACCGCTGTTGCTCCTGCTGTCTTAGAGATGATTCTTTCTACAAATTTAGAATTGCCATCACAAGCTAGTCATAAGGACCAGAGGCTGAGGCAATAATACTAGTAAGCAAACCTGTAACTCAGCCTTCAAGTCAGCAAGCTCCTTCTCCAAAGCTTCTAAATTATTAGGAGTTCCCATCCAGGCGCTTCCACTAAACTGACTATTCATTGCCTGCTGCTGAAGTGAATTGAGTTCAGCTCTCAAAGCTGCTGCATCTTCCTCTGCCTGTTGCCATAAGAACAGAAGATTTAAGAAATAAATAAATAAATAATTAATAAAACAACCATATACTTCTCTTAGAATACAAAGAAACGGAAATATTACATGGTAAGTACATAACATATTTGCTTACACGATACTGCTCTTCTTCTGCTTCCTTCAGACGCTTCTTAAGTGTGCGGAGTTGGGTCGAGGCATCCTCCTATGCTAAAACAGTAGGTGAGGTATGAAATCAAGGATACATAAAATCCTAGTAAAATGAAGTAAAAACTGCTAAACATAAATACCCGTGCAACAACTGCAGCATCTTTCTCCATTGCAACATCTCTAAGAGCCTTTCTCAATGATGGTACTGTGTTTTGCTCCTACAATTCGAGAAATAATGGCTAAATTAATCATGAGAAATGTCAACTGAAGGCAAGAGCCAAACTTGCATAGCGCCTGATAAAATTTTCAGATTATTAGGGGGGCTTCAGCAGAGTTGACTAAATGGATGGTAAGAAATTTCAGTTTAACTGAAGGCGAGGGTCAAACTTGCACAGTGCCTGACAATTTTTCAGATTATTAAGTAAAGGGATCCATCAGAAATCAGCATATTTTTCATGTCAATTTGGAAAAATCATTCATTTACAAAGAAACAATATGCAAACAATCCACCATGTCTAATTCCAAAGAACACCACTATAGAGAAGGAATCAAGGGATTTTAGTATTATATATCTGTTACCAGATCATTCAGGCGTTTAAGTAGCTCAGTGTTCTCCATTTCCTTTGATTGGAGCTGTGCCAGAAATAAAACATGACTTCTGATCATTTTAGAGTAACACTAAAATAGAAACTGTCTGTAACAAGAAAAACTCTATACACCTGTGATGCCAATCTTTCATTCTCAGCCTGCAAGTCTAAATTCTTCTCCTGTAGATCTTTTAGCTGAGAAACAAGGCCACTCACATCGGCCTGTGTGGTTAATAAAAGTATGTGAGAATAATTAAGAAACACAAATATTCATGTGCTAGATTTACTTACATCTAAAAGGCATAAATTGCAATGATAAAAGGCCATTCTTATTGTAGGATTACGTGATCATGAAAATGTTTCATCATAGCAGATGAATTATCAACAAATCCATGCAAATCATCATTTACTTAAGATGTCTTCATCTATTTTATTTAATTTAATGATATACAGTAGAGTTGCTCAAAATAATACAAAAAACACTTGCTTTCTTTTTCCTAACATATTCAAAATCCAAGATTTTAGTAAAAATCCTAATTTTATCTACATTTTAAATATTCGAACAGACTATCTAACCTCTGAAATTCGATTACCACTCTCCGATTTCCTTATCCCCGAAGAATCTGGAAAAGCACAAACCAATATCAATTAGGAAACAAAAGAATCTAGATAATTCAAAAAATAAATATATAAATAAAAGAATATTGGGAAAAAAAGGCAAAAGACTAAGAACCATTAGGGCTCCACATGGGCTTCGTTAGATCCGGACCGGAAGAAGTTTTGCTGAGTCTCTCAGCTGCTCGTTTCTGACGAATCTCCTCCAACTGAAAAATGTATTTCATAAATTCAAAGATTCGATTAACGTCAATCGAATAAGAAAATTGTAAACGCACGTATAAGCGATCAAGCTACATGTAACCAAAGAGGGGAAAAGGAAAAAATGAATTAAGTACCGTCCGTCGACCAAGAGAAGCATGATGCGAATCCATCAAGATGAAGAATTGAGAGAAGAAGAATCGGTTCTTCCTCCGATAGAATTCAAACCAGAGGGTCTGATGTCACAGAATTGTATAAACGGTTTCTCCAAGACACTGTAATTTGAAAATGTGCTCTTTACTTTCGAAGCGCTTCAACAAACGGGAGGAAGAAGTTCAGTACTCAAATAAGTCAGTAAGTAAATGTTGAGATTAAAATTGTTTTTTTTTTCCCTTCTTTTTATTGTTAGTGGTATAGCTTGTCAAACCTTTATGCTTTGTGGATTCCATAAAAATGTAAAAAAATAATAATAATAAAAGCTCTTTACTAAGAACATAGGATAAAATAAAAAAGATTCTTGAAAAATAAGGTTCCTAAAATACTGGCATGCTAGGGAATTCATTGAAATTATTAAAAACTAGAGATCAACAAGTCTAATTAGCTATAAGACTAGATTACCCTTACTATATACAAAGAAAGAGGTCAAAACTTGGTGTAAGTCTATTTTCCTATATCTAATAGAATTAGATTCATGAAAGATTTATCCTTAAATTGGAAAGACAAAAATCTAAACTTGATTTAGTACAAAACAATTAATCTCAACGTTATATATTTTATTAAGAAAATTTGGGATGTTGACCATTCAGTTCATTTCAGTTCAAGGGTGGAATCAAATTGAACTACATTTAAAGTTGTTCAACTCTAATCCTTAATAAATCAACCCACTTTTAATGGTTTAGATTTTAGAATTTAACAACATCAATTGCAATTTAGTTCTATTCAATTTCATTGGAAACACTTTTAAAAGCACTTAAACCATCATTGAATAATTTTCACTAGTATTTCCAATAGTATCACCGATAAGATTAGAAACTTGACAATAATAAAATAAACAAACCAAAATAGAAATGAAGTGAAGTTGTACAACAACTAAATAGATAATTTTGATTCATTTGTTAATTCAATGCTTCCCTTATTATTGTAAAATGATTGGGAGAAGTGGCATAGAAGATAAGTAGGTCTAAAAATTAGATGGTATCAGAGATGGGTTGCTAGCTAAAGCGAGAAGACAAAAATGGTAAAGTCGTAGAGGGATGGAGATGGTGGTTGTGGGTCACCACTGTAAGGCACTAAGACAAGGGTTATGAAGGACTATGGAGTTGAAGTATTAAACAAAGTAAATTGTGACAACTAAGAATCAAGTTAGGGATTTAAGGTTAGGTGGTGAAGAATAGTAAATTTTATTAGACCATGTTTTAGTACAAAATAATTTAGTTTGGGCTTAATGGTATGGTTTGCTTTAACCCTCCATTTGAACTACAAATTGTTTAAGACCCTTCCTTAACCAAACCTTCATAAAAAAGAATTGTATTTTACTATTTGGTATGGTACAAGGAACAAGTCTAAGAAAAATAAAGTTTGATATAGAACAAATTCTTTGGTCTATACATTATGAATTTAACATTTAGAGATGCAGTGTATGAACACTATGCTAAATGTGTTGGTCAAAATTATAATAGAGGTCATAAAGGAGTCTAGGATAATGTGAATTGGAATGCTAGCTAAATTGGTTGTGTATGACGAGTTGTTAAGCTAAGAGAAATTGTAGATAATCTAGTCTATAACGAGGATAGTGAGAAACCTACAAGACAACAGCTAAGGGGTTTGGGACCAATAAAGTTAAAGGTTCCTTCCTATGGTGGTACAAGTAAAACAGATAGATATTTTGATTAGAAAGGAAAAGTTAAGAAGTTATTTGATTACTATGATTATAAAGATGAGACAAGAGTAAAGCTAGTTACTATAAAATTTATGGGATAAGCAGTGATGTGGTGAAAAAAAAATGTCTTGAATAATAGATGATGCATAAGAGAAAGTGATATAGGTTCCTAGAGGAAAATGAAGAACTTGATACATCGTAGATTTGTACCAAAATATTATAAGTAAGCACCATACATGAGGCTATAGACTTTAAGTTAGGGTGGTCTTAGTGTTGAAGACTACATATAGGTATTTGAGATGTTAAGTATCAAGTATGAATTAACTGAACTTCAAAGCCAACAATCACGATGTTTATTATTAGGTTAAAGTTTAAGGTGGCTAGCATCGTCAAGTTACAAAGATTTGAAACCTTAGAAGAAGTGATGCAATTAGCAGTCAAAGTGGAGAGACAAAGAAAAAGAAACCCATACAACTCTCGAGTAACATCTAAATCCATTACTTCTATTAAATTTGACCAAGTTGATGATAGTAAGGTTGATAAGAGAGTTGATGAAAAAGTGGTTAAGAGGGCTAATAAAGTTGATGAGAGACGAGTAGATAAAACTACTAAGAAAGGTAAGTCTATTGCTAAGGATTCTCAGAGGAGAAGTAGTTAACTTAAGTGCTTCAAATACTTATGGTTTTGGCATATCGCTTGCTAGTATCCAAATCATAAGATTGATAGTTTGTGATGATAATGTTGTTAGTGAGGATGAGGAGATAGAGAATTAGATAGAGGATGCTGTAAAGGAAGAAGCAGAGATTGATGTAGAGGGAAAAGAAAGCATATATCACTATATTGATTTAGGTCCTTGCATACTTGTAAGTGGAGTCGGTATGAAGATTTTAAGTGTTATGCCATTTATTTAAGATGAGCAATGTGAGAATATCTTTTTCAAGAAATGTAAAGTAAGGGATGTTATGTGTTTTATGATTATTGATAATGGTAGTTGCATGAATGTAACTACATTAGTGATGGTTAAGCAGCTTAAACTACCTATTATAATATATCTAAATCTATATAAGCTATATTGGTTTGATGACAAAGGAGGGTTTAAAGTTGAGAGACAAGTTAAGGTGTTAATTTTGATTCCTAGTACTTACGAGGACGAAATATTTTGTGATGTTGTGCTAATGAGCACATCGTATATACTATGGTTATATGATAGGTGTGTGGAGTATAATGGGTACAGAAATACATATTCCTTCAAAAAGGATGGGAAATTGGTTAAGAAGTATGCAATGAGTTCTACTAAAGTCAGAAATACCTACAAGGAGATGAATGGTGGCAAGAAGAGTTTATTGATGAGGCAGCATGATTTGTGGCATTAATGACATGATGAGATGGATATTGTAGGGCACTATCATGGAGATGTTGATATGAGGCTTCTTAAAGTCAGTGCTAAGATGCTCTAGGAGATGTTGGTTTAACGTGATTTTAATGAGAGTTTGCTATTAGTTTACCCTTGGATTCTTGAAGATTGTGCTATCTAAGATTCAAGGGTGATACTTCTTCAACTTGAGGGTGATGTTAGGGATTGTTTCCCTCATTCTAAATGTTTGAAGACTAATTAGAAGACTATAGCTATTTCCTATTTTATTTTATAGTTATTTGATATTTTCATTTTATTTCTAGCAAATAGTTAGGAATTATATTATAATTAATCACTTACATTTTAATCCTTATCATTAGTAGTCAATTTCCCATTTGCCCTAAGGATATTAGGGTTTATTACAAATACTTTGTCAATAGTTTATTTTGATTAAAATGAATGATTGATTTTATAAAACTTAAGTGAGAGTTTTTTCGTCCTTTTAAACTTATCAATTCTATTAAATTATGGCGTTCAAATAAATCCTTTGTTTCATCTAATTGTGGTATTTATAAACTTATAATTAGATTTGACAAAAAAACTCATTCAAATTAATTAGTTGTGGTGTCAATAAACTTATCAACTGATTAATTTGTTTGTATCCTTTTTCAAATTTAGTTATTCATAAACCAAAAACACAAATATCTAAATCTTAGTTAACAATCCATTCAAATTTAAGTACAAGTACATTTATTTTCGAAGTCTAATCATATCACATTTATTATAGGATTATGTCCAAAATGAAATCACAATTCATAGTTCCATTCCCTCTCTTTTTTGTTTTGTTTTATGTGTGTGTGTTTTTTTTTAAATGTTTGGAATCATATTTAAAATTCGAAATCATAATTTCTTGGAATTGGTGATTCCAATTTTAAGGGGAAATCCAGTTTCGCCTTTCAAAGGGTGAAATCGATTACATTCCACCCTCATTAAGGATTTGAATCGAGCCATTTCAAATGCAATTCGGTTTGGTTTAATGGTTCGATTCGACATTCGACCCTTAAACTAAACCAAATCGAACCATGAACACTCTTATAAAATAAAGGTTGCTAACAATATAAAGTGACTATATAGTGTGATTGCACCTTAAAATTCCCTCATTTTTATGTACCAATCGTGATATTAAATAGTACAAATAATCAATGTTTAAGTAATATAATCCACATTGTACCATCTATAATTAATGCTGGAAAGTAAAAGATCACTCCTTTAAAAAGTTAAGTATAAAACCCGTTGGTAATAACAAATGGTTGAGAAATTAGAATATTAGTTTGTTCTCTTCTTTTGCAAAGTTAAGAGTAATGACAAAAGAAAACGTAATATCTAAACTTTTTTTTTTTTGACTAATATTATTTTATCAATAATATTATTATATTATGAAAAACACATAAAATTTTCTAAATTCCATTTGATATAGTATTTAAAGATTTTCTAAATAAATATAGGATAGGTCATGGTTTTAAATTTTAGTAACCTAAATCTACAAAAAATGGTACCAAGTAAGACCTTCCAATTAATCTATCCTATACCATATCACTCCTATTTGTTAATAGATGCAAGAGGACAATGCAATAGTGAGTAGTAGAAGAGATAAAAGAAGAAGGAATATAATTAAAGAAGACAATATTTATTTTGTCATCTTCTTAAAAATACTTTCATATTTGGTAATTTTACTTTGTCAATTACTATTTCAAAATTAAAATCATAAAAAAGGGTTATTATGTCACAAAGTGTTTTTTTTTTATTGGGTAAATTATAAATAAAAAAAACTCCTCTTATCTTTACTCTACATATAGATAGCCCTCTTTTATTTGAAAATATGTAGAAAAATCCTCTATTCTTAAAAAAAAAAAAAGTGCACTAGTAGGGATGTTTGACTTTCCATTAATTGTACAAATGTGAATCTCAAGATATTAAAATATTCATTTTACCCCTTTCTTTTTTCTTTAAGTAAACCAATACACCAAAATCTCCATCACTCTTCTTCTTCCTCCAATTATAGTGTAAACAAACTTGAAAATCCAACAATTAAAAGTTGTCTAAGTAGTTAAATTTCACACCAAAAAAAAAAAAAAGAATGAATGAATTATTTTGGCAAATGAAATGGAGTATTTTTTTTTTGGAAAGATGTATATACTTTTTTTCTTTTTAGAAATTAAAAGGATATATTATTAAGATGATAGACTATGAGAAGACTTCTCTAGCTAGTTGCTAGACCTTGTGCATCAATAGGAAATTTGAGGAGGTTGGGGTGAGGTTAACAACGTATGCAATAAATATAACTCATTCCAAATATTGAATGGTCAAATGGTTATGGGTTTTTCTTAGATAATTCTTTGCTAAATGTATAAAATACAGCTATTTCCTCCGCATCATCATTATTTCTCTTGAAAAGTTGTATATAATTTCTATGGAGCTTTAGTTGTGAAGAAAAAATTTATACTACCGTAAAGTTTATGTGTGTAAAAGGATCTTTATCTTTTGGTGACAATAGATGTATATCCAACAGTCATTTATAATTGGATTTTTGGTTTTCTTTTTTTTTTTCTATTCTATTTAGAGGAAGAAGAGTATTCGACATTTTTATTTTTTTCATTTACTTAATGGAAGAAAAAAAGTGTAAAATGGGTATTTCAACATCACTAGGACCCACACTTGTGCAAATTAATGAAAAAAAAATCAAATTTCGTCAATAGTTACGTGCTTTTGGAAAAATAAGGAGTCTTTGCACATTTTCAAAGAAGACAAAACTATTCACACATAGTAAAAATAAGGGGAGCTCTTTTCAATTTATTCCCCTCCACCCATCCCACCTTTTTTTCTTTTTGAAATTTCAATATATGACATTGCTAAGAATAGAAGTGTTGGAACACTCAGTAAAATCAGTAAACTAATAAAATATCCATACATAATATCATTGAAGGAAAACAATTTTACATAATATAATTTCTCTTTGGAATGTCTTGTGGTAGGTTTCTAAGGTTGTTAAAAGGAATATAGCCATGCAAATGGATTAAATGGGGTACTTTGGTTGACTCTTGACAGGTATGTGGCAAACCATTTAACTTGTCTCAACTTGTTTAATAAGCTGGTTGAGATTTTCTCAACCCAATTAGACTTATTAAGAGTCTAAGAATTAAAAGAGCAAACCACCAACCTAGTAGAAGTCAAGCCTCTACAACTACATTGTGACTTCATTGAGAAAAAAAATCCAACAATGGTTAGACAAAGTTGAAGCATTAAAACTAGTATGCTACTAATTGACTCCAATCAAATAAAGTGGAAGAGTTCATCCAATCGAAATTATGCCCTACAAATCCAACACTACTAACAAATTTTGGTTGAACAAATACAAGTTTGTCCTATTGAAGTCCTATGATCAATGCATAGGAGCTCGTATGAATAAAACCCTCATACTTACATCAAATTATCTAACATAGGACTTTTCTAGATTGATTATAACTTGTGGTATAAGTTTTAATTAATGTTTATTAGTGATTTTAAGTTTGTTTTATGATATGAACATTTAAGCTGTTGTTATATCTTTCCATTATTGTTGTTATTTTCTTGATTTAAATGCTTTGAATTTCACATTAATGAAAAGTTATATTGTTTAATCTTATTTGCTTTGCTAGAGTAGTTTAGAAGTTGGTTTGCAAATGTAGTGTAAGCTCACATATTAATGGGACTGTTTTTTGAATAATGGTTAATTAATGACTAACAACATTTAAAAGGCAAGATGGTAGTTTGAAGTTGGTTTTGTCAACATTAAATCTATTAGCTGAAAGTACCAACTAGCTTAATGCAATTTTGAGCTCCAAGTTAGGTAGGCTAGTGCTTGAAAGAAACTAGTTAATATTTTTTTGAATGATTGAAGTTTAAAGTTTGCTTGTTAACACTTTTTTTTTTTTTTTTGGAGTAAGGTAAGATATATATATAGGGCATTGTTAACACATTGTTAAACTATAAGTCTATGCGAATAGAATTAAGCACAATATTGTGAACCTTGCTTAGTTGAAAAGATTTTTTCACTTTACCTAAAACTTATTTTTGAAAGTGTCACATAAAATAATTACTTGCATAGCGTTACTTGAGGGCTTTTATTTATTTATTTATTTTTACATTTATTGTTTGCAATGACCCAAATGTAGTTGCTCGGTAGACTGTTGTCAATGGATTGACCGATGTATGGCCCACTCTAAAAAAATAAAGATTGATGGATTAAATAAACGCCTAACCTTGAAAAAAATAATCTAACCTGCCTTTTATGGGTTAAATAGGTTGATTTGTTGTACCAAACTCGTCCGCATAGTTCTAGTCTAAATGGGAACATGCCGGACACTCTCTTGGAAAATGTTCTTATAGATTATCAGACTTGGGAATGTAATAAGAACCCAAATCATATATATCACATGTTCGAGGACTACCTATATTTTTATTATCAAATTCAAATATATGATAGATAATAAACACATTTAACATACTTTTAGTACATATATTAAATATTTTGTACTCGAAGCACCATTGGAGCATGAACTTAACACCATGCCTCCTCGGAGAAGACGATCCACCAGTGGAGCATCCATCCATTGTCCTTTTCAACAGTTACCCAACAAAATCCCCTCATCTGTCTCCTTTTCTTTTTAAATCAATAAGGAAACAAATGGAGCACCCCATCACTTAATCCGGTTTATTTTGATCATGCAGTAGCCCTTATTTGGAGGAAGGAATAAGAAACGAATGGAAAGAAAATGGAAGCATGGGAAATATATATATACCCTGTAATGCTACTTGCTTAGGAGAGAAAGTAGAGGTATTGAAAGTGAAAAAAGGATTTTTCAGTGTGGCTTCTAATTTTCCGTTGCCCACATGGGAATTTTTCTACGCTTCCCTTCTGAACAAGCTCTAAGATGACTCTGGGTCTTTTTGGGCATTTTCGGTGTGGTTTCTATTTGCCATGTGGGGATTTTTCTACTCAAGATATCGGGTTTTACTATATCGATAATACGTAGTCTTTGTAACGTGACACTGGACAGCTGAGACCTATGTAAAAAGATGTGACTCTTCCAATTGGATCTCCTACTCCTATGTCTCTGATTTTCCGTATATTTGGTACACTACACTGTTTCTTTGAGCTCAAAGAAAATCCATGCTCTCCCAATGGGGTAATATCATAAGCTTTGTTAGTACACTTCTTTTAATTAAACAGAAAGTCAGTTTCATCCTTACACGTTACACGGAATTGTCTTCTCCTCAAAACGTTCTTCAACACTCTTCTTTTCGTCTCAAAAACTGGACCTAACAAGTCCTTAAGTTCGCTCTTAGATATTAAATCTTAGGTCATCAGATATTGTAGCGCTCGAAAAGCTTAGCCTTCGTTGCAAAGTTTACGATATACCAAACACAGATAATGACATAACACAAATCACGACATGCGAGACTCAAAATATCAGACAGAAAATTTCCCTTCCTAAGGGAAGAATTTTCCAAACAGAGGGCTGTCAAGCGAATTCTAACGGATGGCAAAATAGTAAAACATATAAACCCAAAAGGTGATTCACAGATTTCATTGTGGATAGGAGGTTCAGTAGTCACATGCACCCCCAGCTGGTGTTAGGACCTTGTCCAGCACAGTTACCGTGACCCACACTTTGAGTAGCAAAACGCCCTATTGAGACTAAGCAAATTCACCTCCTCTTGTGAGACCAGAGTCATTCTTTCAGGCTCTGACCAACGCGGGGCTGTGCAAACCTCCTAAGGCACGAAAGATAAAACTTTCGTAAAGATCAGGGTGTATATTCAATGGAGAAACGATCAGAGTCACGACTCATCCGCACAAATTCATGGACAAATGCTGACATACGTGTGAAATTTCCTCTCCAAGCACATCAAGGGGCCTTGGGAAATGACATTGGGAGGTTCTTTCAATGGCCACAGAATTCGTGCCAACATTTTGTGCAAAGATCTCATTTTCTTACTCAAACAATTCCAAATGATTAGCTTTATGAGCAATAGTAAAAACCAACAGAAACGAGTCTTCTGTCATTAAAAGCTATGCACAAAGACACCAAATCAAACCAATGCAATCAACCATAGATTTAACTCACTAAAATATGCTGGAAAGGCAGCCAACCCGAGATCCCAATCCTAGTAGAATATGTACACAGAAGTGCAAAGAAACCATACAACAGCCAGCTGCAAAAAGATTGATACACTTAGAGCGCAGTTTCCTTCTTTAATGAGTGAAGTCTATCAACGAAAGCACGCATGTTGTAGCTCCTATGGCTATTTTTCTTTCGTTGTTCGTCTAGTACGTTTGCCTGGAGTAGTAAACACTTATTTACATGATGCAAAGCCGAATGTTACACCCGACTAAATGATTCTTCAAGAACCAACCTTAACCGCCCACCAAAGACATCCAACTCTGCCAAAACTTGCTCATGCCAGCTTGTCTGGAAACCCTTCAGTCTGCTATTACCCAAAACAGAAAAACCTCCAATACATCCATTACATTCATGACGAACCGAATCCCTGTTCGAGAATCTCATCCTGATCTCATTGAAGCAATGATCAAACACATCCAAAGCCGTTTTTGCCACCAAATCACGACTCGAACCTGAAACCCAGCACTGCTTTTCACTTGCCACCTCTTCCTCCACCCCAATATTACAACACACATTTTGATCATCATCGACATCATCATTATCAATTGCACCTAAATCCAATTCAGCCGAGAACCTGACATCTACACCAACCAAATCACTCTCAAAATTCTTCCTTTTCTTTAAAACAACACCATTTCCCAATTCATTACCGCTACTATGATTACCAAAGGAAGATAAAGAAGCGCAATTTGGGCTCCAGAGCTTTTCGGAGAGATTAAAGAGGGCACGATCATGATCGGAGAGGGACGAGGGATCGAGACCGCGGGCAAGGCGAGAAGATATAAGCCGGAACTTCTTTCGGAGCCTCCTAAGCTTCTCGGAGAGCTGGGACTTGGTGTAGGGTTGGGACGAGGAGAAAGAGAATTGAGCAAAGAAGATATGGAGGTCTTTGGGGAAAGAGAGCTTCTGTTTGGAGGAGTCGAGGAGGCCTTGGAGGAGTCGGATCTCATCGGCTTCGGTCCATATTCTGTGGAACTTGGAAGGTGGAATAGGGTTAGGCTTAGGTTTAGGGTTTGGGGAAGCTAGGGCTTTGCGTTTGACAGGGAGTTTGGATTTGATGGAAAGGGAAGAGTGGAATGGTTGGGGTTGGCTAGGGTTAGGGTTTGGGTCCGGGGTTGAGTCCATGGCTTTGGTTGTGGTTGCCGTAATGTAACGAGGATGTAGTCGTTGATCGTTGGAGGTGGACTACAGTCTATAGACACCATAGCCAAATCTGGTTACGCTGGATTTTCAAGGTTTTCTTATGATAGATTTATTTACATATGAGTTGGAAATTTTATTCACCTATGACCTTCACCTAGAAATATGAAAGCATCCACTTAATTAATGCTCAGCACTTGTTATTTGTTAATAGAGTTCTTTACCAAATCAAGTCAAATGGTAATAAACTATAGTTCTACCCTACCCACTTTAAGAACGGAGTTTTGATCATGATTTATTGCAACTTTAAACTAAATCAAATAACATTAAAACCCCACCGCATAAAAAAAGAGAAAGAAAAAACAATTATAAGTTATACTGAGGAATTTTTAATCTATCTTTTATATACAAAGAAAAAAAATGCAAATAACACTTTTAAACATTAAATTAAGTGTAAATATATCTTTAAACTTTTAAATATTAAAAATTATCTCTAAAAAATTTGATAAATTATCAAATAACTCCATAAAATTATAATTAACTCTCCTAAACTTTCTCAAATTAATCAAAATATATTTTAATACCCTTTCAAACTTCCTCAAGCTAACCAAAATATGTTTTAACACATCCATAAACTTTGAATTTCATGTGTTTTTATGAACTAAAAAAAAAGTCCTTTATGTGGCTAATCTATCAAAATTTTAATTTTTTTTACTATATTTAAAAATTTATAAAGTATATTCATATTTGGATCAAAGTTTATGGGATTATTTACAATTTTTCCTTTATATTATTGCTTTCATTTTAATTAATGTATTCTACTTTATTGCCTAATCTTAAAAATTCCAATATTTATGTCATTGGATATATAATTATTTAGCAAATGAATAAGTACTTGTATTTCTTTATAGCAAAGCATAACAAAATAAAGAAATATTATAAAGATGTCCAATAATTTAAGTTGCAAATAAAAATAAAATATATAACTGCAAAAAGACAATAAATAAAAAGGAAAAAAAAAACTACTTACCAATAAAAAAAGCACACACAAAAAAAAAAAAAAGAGGAAACAAATATGCTTGTCCGAACCGAGTAAAACCTCTTAGACCATGTGCAACATCCGGAAGTGCACCTTTCACTTCTGGGCACCGTTAACCAACAAACATTCCATCGCTGTTCGTTTAGCTTTTCCCTGAATTTCATTGCAATCACATAGAACCTGTCTTATGCACAATCTGATGGAGGGAAAATCCAAGAAATCCTTCTCTTACTAATGACTAGTAATTTTGGATATTTATTACACCGACCGGTTTGAAGTAGGAGCACATACAATGGTAGCAACTTTCAAATTTAATAAATGGCATCAAGAAAAGGAGATCAATACCAAAGGACAGCGCTAGTATGTCTCAGATGAGTAGCCTAGATTAGAAGATCATCGCCAGTTCGATTCGAAGTTTATGTTGATATATACCCAAAAAATACTTCAATCCATTGCAATCTCATGTCTTTTACCACTAATTTTCCGAAGATAGTAATAGAATAAGGATGATTACATATTTATCTAAAGGAAAAGGAGACATGAAATTTCATTTATGAATTACTTAGACCATGGTGAGTTGATCCATGAATACGCAAGCCCACACCAGTCGCACTCATCACATCAAAAATGCTAATTACATCAGGTTAGCAGTATATATCTCTTGGTGCCTTGAAGGTACTTCATTGAGCTAGCACCACCAAGCCTTCCATACCGAGAAGCTCTGCCTGTCATTACGATGGGTAAATAAAAAGTCCTTAAGCCTCTGAAACTAGCTGCCTTGTGCAATTTTTTCCTGTTCCTCTAAACTGGCAGTGAGTCGAGTCTCTCATTGTGAAGAAATATTGATCCCCACCTAATGATTTTTGAAGTGTAAAACGTTGCTATGGGTGATTTCAATCTAGGAACCATGAAGCCAAGAGATCAGCATCAGCTATTTTGAGACTAGAACAGTTGATTTGAGAAATTCTAGCCGGCTTTGAGTGAGATCAATCTTCTCTTTTGCTTCTTCTGCCTTCGCTCTTGCACCACGAACAACATCCTCAGGAGCTTTTTCAACAAACTGCACCATTACAGAACATAATGTTATGTGTGACGTTGTCAGTAAAACTTTTGACCATTATCTGTCAAATCTAAATAAACAATGTTGATATTAGGGGTACTTATTCAATGAGGCAAAGACTTAATTTTTCTTAGAAAGTCTTGTAACTGTTACATGTAATGGTGTATAGCTGACTTGTTAACAAGAGCCTTAAGGGCACTCAATATCGGGACCCTCGTGTTTCCTTGAAAAAGCTGGGAATCCCATTTTCCAATTGAGTCTAGTACCAACCTTGGAATCCAATTCCTAGAATTTGCCCACTTCTTGTTTAGTAAGTTATAAAGAATGGATATGGAATGACATTGGTTTTTATGGTTGGCTTGACGTAAACATTGGAATTATAAGAAAGAGAAATAGATACACAAAGAAACAAAAGATGGAAGGGGGAAAGAGGAGAGAGAGGGGAGAAAGAGAAAGAAACTCACGCTGCAAGGCACTCAATATTGGGACCTTCATGTTAAACACATATCTGATTACTAGTTGTCAAAAGAGACGTAAGAGAATACTAAATTGTTGTCACTTTGAAAAAGGTTACAACACTAGTTTATATACACATTTGTCTAGCTTAAAAATAGTAATAAAATCCCTAAAATAAGGAAACTCTTGAAAAATCTGTAAATAGAAAATCTGCTGTAAATGAAAATCTCTACCTAGCTGTAATTCCTAAAAATAAGAAAATCATATACGATTTTCTATAACTACACAATATGTAAAGAATCTTTTCCAATAAAGCTACATAATTTGACACTCCCCCTCAAGCTGGTGAATGGATATCTTCCATTCCAAACTTGCTAATAATATCTTGAAACACAGTGCTTGGTAGTCCCTTTGTGAGTATGTCTGCCAACTGATCCTTAGTTGAAACGAATGGAGTGCATATCAGTCCACTGTCTAGTTTCTCCTTGATAAAATGTCTGTCAACTTCAATATGTTTTGTTCGATCGTGCTGGACAGGGTTATGAGAAATACTGATGGCTGATTTATTGTCATAGTACAACCTCATGGGTCCTTCCCATTTTATTCTTAAGTCATCTAGGATTATCTTCAACCACAGTAACTCACATATTCCCAATGCCATTGATCTGAACTCTGACTCTGCACTTGATTTTGCTACCACGTTTTGCTTTTTACTTCTCCATGTTACAAGATTTCCTCCTAGGAAAGTACCGTAACCAGACGTTGATCTCCTATCAACCAAAGAACCTGCATAATCTGCGTCAGTATAAGCTTCTAATGTTATGCCCGTGCCTGTTCCTCGCTTAAATAATATTCCTCTTCCTGGGCTGCCTTTCAAGTATTGTAATATCCTATTTACTGCTTTGAGGTGAGATTCTTTAGGATTGTGCATAAATTGGCTGACCACGCTAACCGCAAATGCTATATCAGGTCTTGTGTGTGCCAAATATATCAACCTCCCAACAAGCCTCTGATAGGATCCTTTATCTACCACAGGTTCTTCTGGAGCATCACATAATCCATGATTGAATTCTATCGGTGTCTCAATTGGCTTACAACCCATCTTCCCTATTTCTTTCAATAAGTCGAGTACATACTTTTGCTGGGAGATGAAAATTCCTTGCTTTGAATGCGCTACTTCAATGCCTAGGAAGTATTTTAATTTCCCAAGCTCTTTGATGTCAAACTCCTTCAAGAGACATTGCTTCAAATTGTTCATCTCTTCTACATCATTACCCGTTACAATGATATCATCTACATAAACTAACAATGCTGTGACTCTCCCAGATTTTGAGTGTCTTATGAACAAAGTATGGTCTCCTTGACTTTGATTGTATCCCAGCGAGATCATCACCTTAGTAAACCTTCCAAACCATGCTCGTGGTGATTGTTTGAGCCCATAAAGAGCTTTCTTCAGCTTGCACACCATTCCCTCTTTAGATTCAAATCCAGGAGGAACTTCCATGTAAATTTCCTCTTCTAGATCACCATGGAGGAACGCATTCTTAACATCAAACTGCTGTAGTTTCCACTCAAAATTAGCAGCTAAAGACAAAAGTATCCATACTGTGTTCATTTTCACAACAAGGGCAAATGTCTCAAGATAATCAATGCCATAGGTTTGAGTGTACCCTTTGGCTACTAATCTTGCCTTGTATCTTTCTACTGAACCGTCAGCCTTGTATTTTATAGTGAAAACCCACCTACATCCGACCAGTTTCTTCCCTCTTGGCAATTCAACTAACTCCCATGTCTTGTTCCTCTCAAGGGCTTCCATCTCAGTTTTCATAGCATCCTCCCATTTCTTGTTTCCTAATGCCTCAGTTAGATTTCTCGGTGTGGGAATGGTATGAAGATTGGTTAGGAAGGCTCTATGGTTTTGGGATAGATTTTGATAGGACATGAAAAGGTACAGTGGATGTTTTGTGCAAGTTCTTGTTCCTTTCCTAAGTGCAATCGATAGGTCTTCAGTACTTGGTTTTTCTTGTTCATCTATTGGCTCAACATTTGGTGTGACACTGTCGGTTGGTTTGGAAGTGGTTTCGGGAATTTGGGCAATGGCACGAATGGGAGATTGTACCTGTATTGGTCGAGAGACTGGTAGTTTCCTCCTGGAATAAAACTGCAGTGGCGGAGTGTTATCTTGATGTCCCTTATCTTTTATCACTTCAACAGATTTGGCTAACTCAATTGACTCAGTTGAGGGAGAAGTGGACTCAGAGACAGTTACTGGGATAGACTCAGATTGGATGGCCCGAACAAAACTAGGATCGAGAAGAAACATGTCCTTTGCTTTATTTTCATTCAAGGTCTCCCCCTGAAGATAAGTGTGTTGAAAAAAGGATTCATGTTCGACAAAAGTAACATCAGCTGAGACAAAAAATTTTTTAGTAGGTAGATAAAAACATTTATAACCCTTTTGTGTGGAGTATCCAATAAAAATGCATCGGAGTGCACGTGGATCCAATTTGCTCCTATTGTGAGAATGAACATGAACAAATGCAACACACCCAAAGATTCGAGGAGTAAGATTGTTTGAAGCAGAAAAGTTTCGGAAAAATTTTGTGAGAGTATCAATTGGACTTTTGAACCCAAGAACACGTGTCGGAAGCCTATTGATAAGATGGGCTGCACTTAATACAGCTTCACCCCAGTACTGTTTAGGAACATTCTTATGAAACAGCAATGCTCTAGTGATCTCTAGGAGATGGCCATTCTTTCGCTCAGCCACGCCGTTTTGTTGTGGGGTGGTAACACACGAGGATTCATGAATGATCCCTGTTTTCTGAAAGAATGGAGTAAGGATTTGATTGAAATAATCCTTGGCATTGTCTGATCGAAATCTCTTAATTTTTACATCAAACTGAGTATTGATCATGTTGTAAAAATTAGGAAAAATAGTGCTCACATCAGATTTATTTTTCAAGAGATAAAGCCATGTGACTCGGGTACAGTCGTCAATAAATAAAACAAACCACCTAGCACCAGAGATATTTTCAATGGTAGAAGGGCCTCAAATATCACTATGAATTAGAGAAAAAGGAAGAGAGGTTTTTGTATTGCTTATTGGAAAGGAAGCACGTTTGTGCTTGGCAAGTTCACAATCATTACAATGAAGAGCTTCAAAAGCAAGACCCTTAAATAAAGAAGGAAACATCAATTTGAGTACTCTAAAAGAAGGATGACCTAAACGACGATGATAAAGCCAAATTTTATTTTGGTTTGACATGACAGTTTCAGAAAAAAAGGATGTAGATATGGGATTTTCAACTCCTGTTGTACTGCATTGTTTTTCCAGGAAATAGAGACCATCTCTCTGACTAGCACGTCCAATCATCTTCTTCGTGTCCAGTGTCTGAAAAACACAGTGTGAAGGGAAAAATGTTACACTGCAATTTAAATCTTTGGTTAATTTTTGAATGGAAATAAGGCTTGCAAATAGCTTTGGAACATGGAGGACATTTCTTAGTATAAGATTCTTGTTTATGTAAATATCCCCTTGGCCAGCTACGGTGGTAATGGATCCATCAGCTATTGTGATCTTTCTATGGCTACAGCTGGGAGTATAAGAGATAAAATGATTGGAGGAACAAGTCATATGGTCAGTGGCTCCAGAATCAATCACCCACATGTGAGGAGAATTTCTCTCTGAGTCATTAGTACAAAAGGAAGAAGAAATACCTGAAAACACCAATGAACAAGTACCTGTAGAGGTTGGCTTCTCAAAAGATCCAAAAAAAGTCTTCAGTTTCTCAATTTCTTCGTTGTTAAATTTAGGTGCAGATTTCTTGGAATTTTCTTCACTTATCGATGAAGTACTCACCATATGTGCTTGACTTCGATAATTCACGCTTTGATTGGACTTCTCATTGGGCCTGCCATGAAGTTTCCAGCATCTCTCCTTGGTGTGGCGATGCTTCTTGCAGTATGTGCAAAACAGAGAGTCTCGATTGAATGATTTGGTTGAGTCCCCTTGAGTAACTAATGAAGGGGGAGTGTTTGCCACTTTCAACCTTGTGGCTCTAGCAATAAGTGCAGAACCATCTCCCCCTTGTGGTTCAAGCATAACATTTCGACGTCCCTCTTTAGCACGTATAATAGAGATTGTCTCATTCAGAGACGGCAGGTCCGGTTTTCCCAAAATCTGCACTCTAACAGCATCAAATTCAACGTTAAGTCCTGCAAGAAAATCATAAATACGATTTTTCTCCACAAAACGCTTCAGAATTGTTGCATCTTCACTACAGCACATCTGGATGCATTGATAATGGTCCATCTCTTGCCACAAACCTTGTAAGAGACTCGAATATTCAGTGATAGTCCGATTCCCTTGTTTAGTTGATGAAATTTTGGTCTTAATTTCATATATTTGTGTAGCATCATTAACCTTGGAGTATGTCTGTTGAACAGCTTCCCAAATTTCCTTGGCAGTTCTAAGAAACATACATGTATCACTAATTTCTAGCAGCATCGAGTTCCATAACCATGACATCACCATGGAGTCTTGTTCATCCCAAGCTGCAAATTTGGGATCGTCCTGTGAAGGACCTGTGCCCATTAAATGGCTTAATTTCCCTCTGCCCTTTAGAAAAGTGCGGACCAATTGTGACCACTTTAAGTAATTCTTTCCATTCAATCGGTATGCAGCTTGAATGTTCTGCAAATCTCCAGTTGTAGCAGCAGCAGTATTCTCGAGTGCAGGGGCACTCGTGACAGGACTAGTGATTTCGGCAGAATATTCCGACATGATTGATTGAATGAAAAATAGATACAAACAAGGGAATATGAGAGAGAAGGCTAAGATGAACGGGAGGAACAGAGAAAATGGAGATCGGTTGGGTATCGCTAGAAAAAAATAAAATAAAATCAGAGTTTTATCAGGAAAGAGCCAATGGCTCTGATACCATGTCAAAAGAGACGTAAGAGAATACTAAATTATTGTCACTTTGAAAAAGGTTACAGCACTAGTTTATATACACATTTGTCTAGCTTAAAAATAGTAATAAAATCCCTAAAATAAGGAAACTCTTGAAAAATCTGTAAATAGAAAATCTACTGTAAATGAAAATCTCTACCTAGCTTTAATTCCTAAAAATAAGAAAATCATATACGATTTTCTATAACTACACAATATGTAAAGAATCTTTTCCAATAAAGCTACATAATTTGACACTAGTCCTGATAACATCAGGGATTTTCCACAAGAATTTTTAATTACATAAGCATCTATTCCCAACTCACAAGGTTCCTATGGATTTAGCTGTGAAAAACTGAACTATGAGGATGGGATTTGGAGGCTCTTCCTATAAAACAACTTCACAAAGGATGTACATTTCAGAACAACTTATATTAATATATTCCATGCATTTATACTGATATAAAGCCTCTAAAAGTCAGGTAACAGAAAGAGAGACATACCTTCGGAGAATTGAGGCGAGATAATAATCCATCATACTCGGACTGCATTTTAGAAAGGCGTTTTGAAAGCCGCTGAACTTCAGCAGATATATCAACCATATCAGCTAGTGGTAGATAGGCTTCCAGTCCTTCACCAGCAACTAGGTGAACAGATTGATCTGCATCTCCTGGATTGTGTTGTTATACAATTGCATACAAATTAGTTGCAAAGTGGCCACAATAAGAATGAAAAGTCGAAAAGCAACAATTCCTCCAGTCCAAACAAAAATAAAAATTTATGCTGCAGAAAAGTACCTGGAACAGATTCTGTAAAACGAACATTATCCAAATCCAGGCGGGACAGTAAAGCAATGACATCTTTCTCTTTCTGCATCAAGAAATGATATTACTTTTTGTTGTCTGGTAAAATAATGAAAGATTAGATAGGTATGGATTACTAAAACTCCTCTGATTTGTGCACTACTTATGTTAATCTGAGTCAAGGTGGTAATACTGTTACACATGAAGGCTATGAAGCTGTACCATTTGAGCATGTTTATTCGCGCAAGAATAGAAGAATTTCTAAAATGGCTTGCTTATTATATGTGGTTGTATTCTTGTTTATAATTGGCTTTCTCTTAGTCATTGTATTTTTATTTTTGGATGTACTATGTCAATTGTTATGCTATGGTGTAGAGTTGGTCTGTAGTTGTCCATATGTTTTTGAGTCCTGGTTTGTAAAATGTGTGGTCAGTTGTGATGGGATAGAGGTGCTAGAATGCGGGGTGATGGGCAGCAGTTATGGGATTGTAGAACTGCTTTGAATCAAAAGAGCATTGGCTCCATAGGTAATGATTATTCCAGAATTTCTATCCCAAAATTTATCTAATTTATGAGATCCACAGTTTTCTCTAAGCATCCTTAACATATTTTCAAAATAGGTAAGTTTGGTAGGAAGGTAACTAAGGGCAAGAATATTGGAAGAGAGGAAGTTACTCTAAATCGCCCAACAACTAGATCCCAAGAACGATCTGGTAACAGATACTTGAGGCCTGAAAATTTAAACCTGAGGCCAGGACCCAAAGTCCTCAGTTTGGATTTGGTAAGACCACTGTGGGTACTGTTGGCCAAGCCCAAAAATGGAAAAGAAGAGACTAAAGCAAGGCTAGCTTCATTACTTCCCACTGGACAAGGGGCGCACCCAACCCACTTTGCAAGTTCAAATGTGGACTTGCTAGATTCCGGCAGCATTCATTAAACTTTCATTATCTTCATTTACGGGGTCCAATTCATAGCATTCTAGTTTTAAAAGGGTCTAACATGTGTAGGTCAAATGTGTGCAAACTAATCCTTGCTTTTCAAAGAGGTTTTGACAACCTTTTATGTAATTATCTAACATTACAGAAGAATTCAAGCATCTTCAAACAATTCCAGAGACATCTAAATGACAACAACGGATTTACTGAGTCGTGGATTCTTGAATATAAGGCCTTTTATAATCGGTGAAAGAATGGATCATATGAGGGATTATGATAAATGAAGTGACAAATAAGCTTGGATGATCATGCCATCAAATGGAACAGGGTTGCCACAAAACACTGAACTAATCATACAGAATATTAACAAAAAGTCATCTTAGAGGTGATTTAATGGTAGCTAAGGCTTAAAACCACCAAAATGGTGAAAAATTTCTCTTGAATTTACACAGAAGGTAAACTTGCTACATGTATATATAGTGTTGTAAATATATGTCATGTATCTTATTTATGTATGCGTGAGATGGGGTCTATATTTAGTATAGATATTTTAGTAAAGTTTGATGGTGTAATATCTCCCTAGAATATTTTATATTCTTGCATATCTTTATGTATCTACATATTCCTTATCTAAGAGAGATTTATCTCTTTTAAGGATGTGTAATGTAACTTCATAATCATTGAAAATAAATTATTTTCCTCCTCAATATTCCTACTTTCTACATGGTATTAGAGCTTGCTCTCTGATTCAAAAATCTAGGAAAAGTCATTGTAATTTCTTAGCCCTTGACAATCGGAAATGGCTAAGATCAATGAGGTGGGTATGATCTCTATTGCGCCTTTGAATCTCAAGAATTCATCCATGCAGATCACCATTCATAAGTTGAATGGTGCTAATTTTTTACAATGGTCAAGATCAGTGACCTTGTACTTCTGTGGAAGAGGACGCCTAGGGTATTTGACCGGGAAAATCAAGGCACTAGAAATTGGGAGTCATGAGTATTAGAAGTGGGACTCTGAAAACTCAATGATAATTGCATGGCTGATTAACTCCATGGAGACTGAGATTGGGCACACATACCTTTTCCTATCGATGGCTAAGGAAGTTTGGGATGCCGTAAAGGAAATCTTCTCTAATCTAGAGAAGTCTGCCCAAGTATTCGAACTTTAGTCAAAACTTAGGGATCAAAAACAATTGAACCTGACCATGAACCAATACTATAGTATTCTACACAATCTCTGGCAAGAGATTGACCTATTTTATGACACTGAATGGAATTGTACTAAAGATGCACTTCTATACAAGAAAATGTTGAATAAGGAAAGGCTATTTGATTTCTTGTATGGTCTGAATAAGGACCTGGATGAAGTGCGTAGACGAATTTTGAGAAAATCCCCTCTACCGTCCATTCGAGAAGCCTTTGCTGAAGTCTGGCATGAACAGAGCCGTAAGCATGTCATGCTTGGCTCATTCCCAGGTCCTGATATTGATCACTCCGCCTTAGTAACACGATGGAATAACAATGCTGGTGATACTTGATCTAACCGACGCGGAAGACCTTGGTGTGAGCATTGTCATACGAAAGGTTATACTAAGGACACAAGCTGGAAACTAAAGGATAAATTGGTTGATTAGAAGCGTAGGAATGTGTTAGGTACACGTGGGTATACTGTTGGAAAAGTTGATCAGAATCCATTCACTCCCGAGCAAATAGAACAGCTTCAACACCTCCTAATCCATGCTGAAAACTCCAGATCACAGCCTGTGAATTCTGCATGTCATGCAACCAACACAGGTAATTTGCCTACAGTTCTTACTGTTGATGCTTCTTCATGGATTGTTGACTCCGAAGCATCAGATCACATGACTGGTCGATTTCAACAGTTCACTACCCACAGACCATGCCCAGGTAACTTTAAAATAAAAATAGCTTATGTTTCCATGTCTACAGTTGCCGGTAAAGGGTCTATTCGTATTTCACCTCACCTTACTCTACATAATGTCCTCCATGTTTCTAATCTCTCATGCAACCTTCTCTCTATAAGTATACTCATGATTAGAAGTGCAGTGCAAAATTCTTATTATCTGGTTGTGAATTCCAAGAACTGCTTTGAGGAGGATGATTGGAAGTGTGAAGGAATGTAGTGGGCTGTACTGCCTTGATGTTGAAGCGCCCATCCAAACTCAAGACAAGACACTTTCTACCTTTGGTTGTATTGCTACCTCTAGTTGTAATGAAATTATGAGATGGCACTATAGATTAGGTCATCCTAGTTTTCCCTATTTAAGGCATCTGTTCTCTTCGTTGTTTAAACTTGAGCTCATTTCATTGTAAAGTTTGTCAATTTGCAAAGCACACAAACTACTTTTCGATCTCGTCCTTATAAAGAATCCCAACCTTTCTCGTTAATTCATAGTGATATTTGGGGACCATCAAGAGTTCAAAATATATCAAACACTAGATGGTTCATCACTTTTATTGATGATCATATAAGAGTATGTTAGGTATATCTTCTTAAAGAAATATTTGATGTTGAAAATATTTTCAAAAATTTTCATGCCATGATAAAAACCTAGTTTAATGCCAATCTCAGGATTCTTCACATCGATAATGGTACAAAATACTTCAACACCATTTTAGGTGACTACCTAAAAATTCATGAGATTATTCATAAGAGTTTATGTATAGGGATACCTCAACAAAACGGAATTGCAGAAAGAAAAAATAGGCACTTGTTCGAAGTAGCCCGAGCTCTTATCTTTACTACCTCTGTACCAAAACAATTATGGGGTGAAATTGTATTAATTACAGCTTATCTAATAAATCGAATGCCATCTTGTGTCCTACAACATCAAACTCCCTTGTCTCTCCTTTTTAAAACTATCCTCACTCTCCCAATCTCCCTCTAAAGCTGTTTGGGTGTGTCTCTTGTTCATATTCCAATCTCAATTTGAAATAAGCTTGAATTGAGAGCCCATAGGTGTGTTTTTCTTGGATATTCATCTACACAAAAGGGCTATAAATGTTATAGTCCTCAAACTAGGCATATGTATGTGTCCATTGATGTTACCTTTCATGAGTCTCAATCTTTTTACTCATAACACTTCGGGTCTAGGGGTCACAATGATAGAAGCTAGTTTTTGGGAAACTTGTTTGCCCACTCTTATCCTAGAAAATCGACTTGTAATGCCACTCATAACCATGGATTAAGACAAAAACAAAGAGCAACTAGACATATGACCAGAACACAAGACATGCAGAGATAATGAGCTAATGGTCTATACAAGACGTTGAGGCAACAAGGTATAGCCCTCTATGGACCCTCCTCTCCAAGAGTTCGAACTAAGGATAGGCAATCGGGTAAGTGAGCGTTTGACCACTCTGGAATGTGTTGATATGTCCCGTAATCAAAAGATAGCAATGTAATGTTAGAACCAGATCTTGCAATTGCAAAAAGAAAGGGAATAAGAAGCTGCACACTACATCTGATCTCCAAATTCTTAGGCTTCAGTAAATTAACTCCAAAGTATAGAGCTTTTGCAACTAAACTTGATGAGATAGTTATACCACGAGGTATTGAGGAAGCACTTACATAGTCAGAATGGAAAGGGGCAATGGATGAAGAGATGATGGCATTAGAAAAAAAAAAGACCTAAGAAATAGTCACTCAATCGAAGAATAAGCACATTGTGAGATGCAAGTGGGTCTTCAACCTAAAATATAAGGCTAATGAAATAGTAGAGAGGTATAAAGCATAATTGGTGGCAAAGGGGTTCACTCAAACATATGGAATTGACTATATGGAGACATTTGCACCGATGGCTAAACTCAACACAGTCCAAGTTGTACTCTTACTCGCTGCCAATCTTGACTGGCCCTTACAATAGTTGGACATCAAGAATGTGTTCTTGAATGGGAATTTGGGAGAAGAGATGTTTATGAGAATTCCTTCGAGTTTCGAAGACAGATATGGAAGAGGAAATGTGTGTTATTTGAAGAAATCATTGTACGGGCTGAAGCAATCTCCATGAGTTTGGTTTCAACGTTTAACCAAGTAATCAAAAGGTGTGGCTATATGCAAGGGCAAGCTAATTGTACCTTGTTCTTCAAACACTTAGAAAATGGTAAAAGTAGCCATTTTAATTGTTTATATTGATGATATAATATTAACTAGCAATGACCTTCAAAGAACTAGAGGAACTTAAGAAGTTCTTAGCTCAAGAATTCGAAGTGAAAGATCTTGGTCAACTATGATATTTTCCAGGAATGGAAATTGCAAGAAGCAAAGAGGGAATCTCTATGTCACAAAGAAAGTACGTAATAGATTTGTTAAAAAAAAACAAGAATGCTAGGCTGAAAACCAGCAGCAACACTGGTTGAATTAAAGGGTAAATACAAGAACAAAGGCAAAGAAGAGCTGATAGACAAAGAAAGGTATCTGTTACACTTCCCACATCAGCAATCACACCCTATGCACATGTGTACCAAAGATGTCGGGCCAAAATCACCAGCACTAGATGACCACCAGGAGGACGTGGGCAGTAGTGGAGGACGTGGGGAAGGCAACGCTAACAAGCAGGACGTGGGGGAGGCACACGTAGGGGCAGAGGCAGAGGAGGAATAGAAGTAGAGGGGTAGTGGGGAGGTTCCGAAATAGGAAAGCTAGAAAGAAGGGAAGGGAAAATCATGTAAACTCTTGCTATATATATATGTATGGAAATGAATGAAAGCATATCAAAAGTTTTAACAAAGTTTGCCCCCTCGAGATCTTAGGTTCTCTCTTAACGAGCCTAACAACTAAGTCACCATAGGAAAACTAGGATGCAAGGCCGGCTCCACAGCTAAGGCAACCTCTAGTGAACCCCACAGACCACACACACAACAGCAAACCACAGCTGCCAACAGTATCAGCAACTTGTTGGAAAATTAATATACTTGTTTCATACCTGTCTAGCTATTGCATTCACAACTAGCCTGGTGAGTCAACATATGCATCATCCTCTTAAAGGAAACTTACATAGAATCATTTGATATCTCAAGGGAAAACTTGGAAATGGGTTATTTTTCAAAAAAAATGAAGGAAGGAATGTAGTAGCATTCACAAATGCTGATTGGGCAGGATCAATTGAGGATTGTAGATCTACAACCGGATATTGCACGAAAGCTTAGGGTAATTTAGTAATGTAGAGAAGCAAGAAGCAACCTATGGTAGCTTGTAGCAGTGCTGAAGCTGAATTTAGAGCCTTAGCTCAAGGAACGTGTGAATTGATGTGGATTAAACAATTGTTAGATGAGCTGCAACTTAACAAGACCAGCACAATGAAATTATACAGTGACAATAAATTAGTCATAAGTATTGCACACAATCCGGTTCATCATGATAGAATTAAGCATGTGGAGGTGGATAGACACTATCAAAGAGAAGATTGATGATGGGTGAAGAAAAATATGAAGGAGAAATTTTTCTCGTCTTTCCTCTTTATAGCATCTTGTCTAATATAGAAGATTACAAGGGATTAAAAAAGGAAAACCTATAATTCATGGAAAGGTTATAATACATGCTATTTCTAAAAATGTCTTCTCTAAATATAAACAAATCTAAAATATCTTTTCTAAAAATAAACAAATTTATATTATTTACAGCTCATTTATTTTAATACTCTCCCTCAAGCTGAGGAATAGATGTTTTCCATTCCCAGCTTGGTCACAAGATTATGATAACTTAAGCTGTTCAGCCCTTTTGTTAGAACATTTGCTAATTGTTGTCCTGTTGGAACATAAGACATACACACTAGCCCTTCCTCCAATTTTTCCTTGATGAAATGTCTATCAATCTCGATATGCTTTGTCCTATCGTGTTGTATAGGATTATGAGCAATATTGATGGTTGACTTATTGTCACAATAGAGCTTCATAGGACCATCCCATTTGATTCTTAAATCATCTAGGATAATCTTCAACCAAAGCAATTCACATAATCCTTGAGCAATTGCCCTAAACTCTAATTCGACTGAAGATCTAGCTACCACATTTTGTTTTTTTGCTCATCCATGTTACTGGGTTACCTTCAACAAAAGTACAATACCCGGTAGTTGATCTTCTATCCACTAGAGAACCATCATAGTCAGCATCGGTATAAGCTTCTAGAGTAAGTTTGGAGTTCTTTTTGAACAAAAATCCCTTTCCTGGACTGCCTTTCAAGTAGTGAAGCACCCTATACGCAGCTTGAAGATGAGATTCTCTCGGATCATGCATGAATTGACTAATTACGCTCACTGAGTATGCAATGTCCGGTCGAGTGTGAGCTAGATATATAAGCTTTCCAACCAATCTCTGGTACACTCTCTTGTCAACCACTGGTTCTTCCTTAGCTTCTCCCAACTTGTGGTTTAGATCTATTGGAGTAGAGACTGGCTTACTTCCAATCTTCCCGGTTTCTATCAATAAGTCGGTCACATATTTTTGCTGTGAAATGAAAATTCCTTGTGTAAAATAAGCCACCCCAATACTGAGGAAGTACTTCAATTTCCCCAATTCCTTTATCTCAAATTCTCTGGTTAGCTATTCCTTCAACTTATACTTCTCTCTCTCATCATTTCCAGTTATTATAATGTCGTCCACATAGACAATAAGCACAATTACTCCCCTTACAACCGAGTGCTTAATAAACAAAGTGTGATCCCCTTGACCTTGTTTGTAACCAGACTTCTTCATTACTTTTGCAAATCTTCCAAACCAAGCTCTAGGGGATTGTTTTAACCCATAAAGAGCGTTCATCAGTTTACACACCTTATTCCTTATGTCTCCCTGAAATCCTAGTGAAATATTCATTTAGATTTCTTCATTTAAGTCACCATGAAGAAATGCATTTTTGACATCATATTGAAGGAGTTGCCAGTTGAAGTGAGTAGCCAATGATAGTAAAATTCTCACGATATTCATTTTTGCAACTGGAGAAAAACTATCATGATAATCAACTCCATACTTCTGAGTATACCCCTTGGCCACTAATCTAGCTTTATATCTTTCAAGGGATCCATCTGCTTTGTATTTCATTATGAAAATCCACTTACAATAAAAAATATTCTTTCCTTTCGGTTTATTAACAATCTCCCATGTTTTATTCTTTTCCAAGCCACTCATCTCTTCTCTCATAGCATTCCTCCATTCCCTTTTTGACAATGCCTCAGAAACTGTGTTGGGAATAACAATGGTCTTTAGACTCACAATGAACCTTTTGTGGGCTAGTGATAGATGCTTAAGTGAGACATAGTGGAACAATGGATAAAGAGGTTGTTTAGTGCATTCTCTGGTTCCTTTTCTAACAGCAATGGGAAGATCAAGATCTTTTGTTGGGTTGATAGATGGTTCAACAGATTGTGCATCTAGAGGCGATTTAGATCTTACCATGACTTCATTATCATTGTTTGAGTTGGATTCTTAGACTTGTGTCGGTTCAGGTGCAGCCTTTCTCCTTGAATATACTTGAGAAATCTTAGGATGATCAACGTTTGGTTCTATAGAGTTTGACCCTGGTTTAGCCTTGTCTGGCACGAGAGGAAGATCACGAGATTGAAGATCAAGAGATCAAAGTGGTTCAAAGGACTCATTAGTACTCTCTTTCACCCTTGAAATCTCCTCCTGAAGAGAGGACTTGGAGAAAAAAGGAGTTATTTCTGCAAATGTAACATCAGCAGAGATAAAAAATTTCCTGGATAAAGGGTGATAACATTTATATCCCTTTTGAGTAGATGAGTAACTCAAGAAAATACACTTGATGGCTCGGGGGTCAAGTTTACTTCTGTGTTGACTATGGACATGGACAAAAGTTGTGCACCCAAACACTCTAGGTGTAAGCCCATTTGAGGTTCTGAAATGTGGGTAGAAACTGTTAAGAAGATCCATGGGACTTTTGTTGTCTAGGACAGGTGAGGAAAGTCTATTTATCACATATGTAACAGTTAGAACGGCATCCCCCCAAAAAGACTTAAGAACGTTCCCTTGAAAGAGCAAAGCTCGTGTGGTGTTAAGTAAATGCCCATTTTTCCTTTCAACTACCCCATTTTGTTGAGGTGTGTTTACACATGATGAGTCGTGAAGAATGCCTTGAGATTAGAAGTAGGGTGATAATGTTTAGTTGAAATAATCTCTAGCATTATCTGTCCGAAAACATTTTTATTTTTACCCCCAAATTGATTTTGAATCATAGAGACAAAATTAGGTATGATAGTGCTGACATCAAACTTTTGTTTTAGAAAGTATAACCATGTAACCTGAGTGCAAATCATTAATTAAGGATAAAAACCAACAAGCTCCAGAAATATTGAGGACTATAGAAGGTCCCCATATGTCACTATGAATCAAATGAAAAGGATGTAAACTTCTTTTATTATTGATAGGAAAAGATACACGAGTGTGTTTCGCAAATTCACAAACATCACAGTGAAACTCAGTAATATCTATTCCTTGAAACAGATGAGGAAACATGACTTTGAGAACTCTAAAAGATAGATGTCCAAGATATAGATGATACAACCAAATAACATGTTTATTTGATGAACTGAGAAAAGATAGATTACTCTTAGGTTTCTTAGAAGATTCAAGGTAATAAAGGCCGCTACTTTCCTTAGCAAGTCCAATCCTCCTCCTTGTGTCCTGGTCCTGAAAGACACAATAAGAAGGGTAAAAAAAAGCATCACATTTAAGGTTATTGGTGAGTTTTTGAATGGAGACAAGGCTGGCCAATAACTTTGGTACATGAAGAACATTCTTTAATATAATAGTAGGCGTGATATGTATGTCTCCAATCCTTGCAACAGTAGCTAAAGTGCCATTGGCCACTGCAATTTTTCTATTACTAGGGCATGGGGTGTATGTATGGAAGAGTTGAGACATGTTGGTCATATGGTCTGTGGTTCCAAAGTCTATTATCCATATATTAGTATGTAAGTTATTTGAGGCATTCATATAAAGAGGGGATAAAGGTATACCCGAAAGAGCTAGAGAACATGTTCCAATAGGTTTTTTCCAAGGATCCCAATAAATTTCTAAGCTTCTCAATCTCTTCACTATTGAACCCCTCCTTTGCTGGGCTTTCCTCTGGTTTTGATTGTTCTGTCATGTGTGCATGAGGTCTTTGTTGTCCCCCACAGATTCCCCACTCTTGGCTCAATGGCTTACCATTTAGTTTCCAACACTTTTGTGTGCCTTGGTTTCTTACAATAAGTGCACCAGAGATTGTCTTTGCTCTCCTTAATCTAATTTTCCCTATTCGGGTATCTTGACGAGTTATTTTTTCTTGTTTCTTGATGTGCTATTCTTGCAATCACGGCTGACTCATCTGCTGTTTAGGATTCAAGCATAACAGCACGTTGACTTTCTTCCGCCCGTATCAGTGATATGGTCTCCTCTAGGGAGGGTGTTTCCTCTTTTCCAAGAATTTGGATTCGAACTTGGTCAAATTCCGGATTCAATCCAGCCAAAAAATCATAAACACGATCTTTTTCAATGAAGTTCTTCAAGATTGCAGCGTCTTCAGGATGTTTCATTTCAAAAACTCGATAATGATCAAGTTCTTGACACAGATTTTGCAATATATTTGCATATTCTGTGATTGATTTGTCCCCTTGCTTAGTGGCTCTAGTTTTGACTTTGATCTCATAAACTTGAGCAACATCATGGGCTTTTGAGTACGTGCGACGTAGGAAGTCCCCTATCTCTTTTGCCAAGTTAAAAAACATTCAAGTGTCACTTATTGTGGAATCCATTGAATCCCATAGCCACAATATTATCATTGAATCCTCTTCATCCCATGCATTAAATGTGGGGTCATCCTTTGTTGGTCCAATCCCAAGAAGATGATTGAGTCTCCCTTTGCTTTTTTTTTGGATAAGTTAAATTTTATTGATATCCAAAGGTGAACAATTGTAAGCCGGGAAAATTTACATCATAGTCATAAGGACAAAGTAAAGCAAAAGCGAAAATAAAAAGCTACATGAGAGTGTTACAAGATGGAGGAATAAGCTCTAATTTGGTTTACAACAGAACCCTAGCTGGGGATGTGGTTCCCTAGGCGTACATTGTTACGCACTCTCCAAATACAATACACCGAAGCAGCTAATGCAGCACATCTTCTATTGAAGTCAGGAGAGTTGAAGCCAGTTGAGGCCAGTAGTAGAGAAGTAGCCCCTTGCCAGTTTTGGAAGTGTGCCGGGCAATGAAGGTGGTCACAAACCGCTGTCCATATCAAGCAAGAATAACTGCAATTGAAGAAGAGGTGGGTGTGGTCTTTCGAGCCCTGTTGGCACAGGAAGCACGTTGTAGAAGTAGTCACGCCCCATGATTCCAACTTGTCAAGGGTGGTTAGCTTGTGTAACCAGGCTAGCCATAAGATAAACGAGTGTCTAGGGATTGAGTATTTATTCCAGATCACCTTGGCCCAAGGGACTTCCCGTGGTGAGGGGGAGAGGAATGCATACCCACTCTTAGTTGTGTAGTCACCCGTGCCAGAATGGATCCATCTGAGGCGGTCATTAGCTAATGCATTGGGAAGGAGGGAGGCAAGGATCTGGATATTCATATTTAGCACTGCCTCAGGAATGCGCCATTCATTACCTTCCATAAGGGAACAAAGCTTGGTGGTAGGAGGGAAGCCGGTGCTACCCATCACACATGCACTGAATAGCTGATCCAAGGGTCCTACTGGGAGCCAGAAGTCTGACCAAAGGGAGATGGTGAGGCCATTATTGGGGATCCATTGAAAACAGGGGCGGACTAAACATCTGAGTTTAAGCAATTTCTTCCATGTCCAGGAGCATGTTGCGGGTGGTTTCTGAGTCCAAAAGCTTTGCCCTTTCAAGAGAGTGGAATGGACCCATTCAGGCCAAAGGGTTTTAGGCCCGTCCCTACAAAGGTGCCAAATGTGCTTTATCTGGATGGCTTTGTTCCATAGGTGAAGGTCTGGAATGCCTAGGCCCCCACATTTAAGTGGTTTGCAAACTTCGTTCCATCTAACCTTGGCCTTAGTGTATGTATGAGGGTTTCCACTCCATAGATAGTTCCTGAATAAGCTGTCCATCTTCCTAGTAACGTACTTGGGAAGTATGAATACATTGCTCCAATGGACTTGAAGGGAGACGAGGACGGATTTGATTAGTTGCAGTCTCCCTGCATAAGAGAGGTATCCAGACGTCCAAGATGAGACGCGAGATAATATTCGCTCTAGCAAGGCATCATAATCTTCTTTACGCAGTTTGGAAGAGGAGAGGGGGATCCCTAGGTAGCGTACTGGCAGTGAACCTTCCTGGAACTGGGTAAGGGATAGAATGGCCTCCTTCTCAGTTGTGGGAACATGAGAAAAGAAGATATTGCTCTTGTTGTTGTTGGCTTCCAAGCCTGACATAGAGTGAAACTGCTGGAGTATTAACTTAATCAAGGAAACTGATTGGAGGTTACCTTTGGAGAAAATGAGAAGATCATTTGCAAAGCATAGATGAGTTAATTTCTCCTTCCTGCATCTCCAATGGAGGGAGAATTGGGGGTGTGCAGTTAGCCGCCTCAGTTGGGTAGACAGGATCTCCATTCCGAACACAAATAGGTAAGAAGATAACGGATCACCTTGCTTAAGCCCCCTCTTACTTGGGAAGTGGCCCGTGAGTTCCCCATTAATGTTGATGGAGAACTTCGGGGTAGAGATGCATTGATGAATCAGGGAGCATAAGTGGGGAGGGAAGCCCATAGCGTGGAGAGTAGTCATCAAAAAGTCCCATTTGATCGTGTCAAAGGCTTTTTGGAGGTCCACTTTAAGGGTACACCTAGGTGAAGTGGATTGAGTACGATAACCCGCTAGTAATTCTTGTGCGAGGAAGATGTTATCCGTGATACGTCTTTCAGGGATAAACGCTGCTTGCTCGCTGCCCACTAAAGATGGAAGGACCCTTTTGATACGTTCTGCTATGACTTTAGAGATGGCCTTATAGATGACATTACAGCAGGCAATAGGTCGAAACTCTCCAAGTGTAGAAGGGTTGGCAATCTTTGGGACCAAGGAGATAATGGAAGAGTTGATCTCTTTGAGTAGGTGTCCAGATGCCAAGAATTCTTTTGATTCTTCCAAGAGGTCCTTACCAATAATCCCCCATGTGGCTTTGAAGAACTTGGCGGTATAACCATCGGGCCCTGGCGCTTTGTCATTTGCTTGAGAGAAGAACCCCCATTTGATCTCATCATCCGTGAAAGGAAGAGATAACTCCGCTCGTTGTGGGTGGCTCAGTCTCCGTGTGACCATGTCACCGACATCGTCCAAGGTAGAATTGGAAGGAGGACAGTCTCCCTTTGCTTTTGAGATAAGTTCGGGCAAATTGAGACCATTTTAGATAATTCTTCCCATTGAATCTATAGGAGGCTCGGATATTCTGCAATTCTCCAATTTTTTTAGCATTATTGGAGTCTTCGGATGGTTTGGGGTTGTTGACAATTTCAGACATGGTGATCGAGAAAGATGTTCAGCAATTAAGGCTGAAAAGATTAAGGTTGTTCGACTAAAAAAGATTATGAGTCTTAAAGAGTGTCTAAAGGGTTCAGCGATTAAGGCTGTTAGACAAAAAACATCTAAAGAGTATTAGCTATTAAGGCCAAAAAATTCAGGAAAGACACCAACCAGTAGTGACGGCTTGCTCGGAAAAGAAACCCTAGGAAAGGAGCCTAAGCTCTGGTACCATGAAGAAAAATATGAAGGAGAAATTTTTCTTGTCTTTCCTCTTTATAGCATCTTGTCTAATATAGAAGATTACAAGGGATTAAAAAAGGAAAACCTACAATTCATAGAAAGACTATAATACATGATATTTCTAAAAATATCTTTTCTAAATATAAACAAATCTAAAATATCTTTTCTAAAAATAAACAAACCTATATTATTTACAGCTTATTTATTTCAATAATGGGGTTATTTGTATTGTTTATGTACCAAGTAAGCAACAAGAAGCGGATCTAATGACGAAAGGCCTAGTCAAAGACCACTTTGAAGAACTTGTAGGCAAGCGGGGCATGTATTCACCAGCTTAAGGGGGGGTGTTGTAAAAATATGTCTTTTTTTTTTAGGTAATTGTTGTAAATATATGTCATGTATCTTATTTATGTATGCATGAGATAGGGTCTAAATTTAGTGTAGATATTTTAGTAAAGTTTGGTGGTGTAATATTTCCCTAGAATATTTTATATTCTTGTATATCTTTATACATCTATACATTCCTTATCTAAGAGATAGATTTCTCTCTTTCAAGCATGTGTAATGTAACTTCATAATCAATGAAAATAAATTATTTTCCTCCTCAATATTCCTGCTTTCTACATATAGATATATATTATTTAGTTGGGAAAATCAAAAGTAAACTCAACTTCCCAATTGCAATCCAGCTTAAAGCAAAAACACCATCAAAGCAAAGTATGGGCTGATGCAGCAATTAAGTAATGTTCCGACCAATTGAAAAGTAGGCAAAATGGGGAAGCTCCATACAGATATATACTGGATCACTTCTGTACTAGCCACAACACTTGCAGATATCCGTTTTGCTGGTTCAACAGAGTATTCAGCCCGGGCATTCCTGATGGCTCTGGTCTGCAGAGAATAATTAAAAGTAGAGATTTGTAGCTTACCAAAAGTTCAAAGTTAAGAGCGAATTGGCATGGAGAAAAAGAAATTATGTAACAATAAGCCCACCAGAGCCTGCAAATTTTCAAATCGCTTTATTGAGCTTGTGTTTCTTGGGAGTGAACTCTGTGGCCATGAAGAAACCATAAGTGCTTCATTTCTGTTAGGGAGTGCCTATACACAAATCAACATACAAATACAACTGATTATCGTCTGTATTAGATGGAAGCAATTCATAGCTTGTCTGATGTCTTTGATAACAATCAAATTACATACAAATACACAACAACAAAACTATCTTTGTGCTACTAAACACTAAAAAGCAGAAACTTTTCCACCAGAGAAATCATCATCAAATGAAATTGTTAAGAGGAAGCAAGTGTAAGCAATCACAGAACTATGATAACTACTTACCTGCCACAGTTCTTCCGTTACAAATGGCATGAATGGATGCAGCAGTTTCAGTATATTTTCAAAGACATGTAAAAGAACCGATTGTGCAATTGAAGTGACTCGATGGCCTCCAGAGTGGTAAAGCCGAGCTTTACTAGCTTCAATATACCTGAAAGAGAAAAATGTTTAAGCTTTGGCAAAGGGCAAATAGGAAAAGAATTTCTGCAAAGTATTCACTACAAACTGTGGAGCAGGTCTACACCCACATATATTTTCATAATGCTGTTGAGGTTCAACTTCCTTTTTCATGGGATTCAAATGTTCCTTTCTTTATTACCATGGCACTGAATACGGTTTCTTTCTCATTTTATAAAATCCACACAATGTCAGCTCTGAAAACATAAATCAACATATGGAAATCACTTCATAACATTTAGGGCATTTCTCATGCCTGCCTCAAAATGTAAAGACATAGAGATGAAATAGGATACATGTACAAGGTCCTCAGGGCCTGTGAATCCAAGGTATCCAATATTAATCAAGAAAAAAAAAAAGAGAGAGAGAGAATAGATATACGAATACTATTAATGATGAAGTCCTTGCAAGTAATCGAAGTTTCTTGAATTTTCCAAATCTATGACTGCTATATTATTTTGATCATATTGATAACTGAGGTATACGAAAAGTGACAATGCCACATCTCTGATGCAGTGGTGACCAAATTTAATCAGAAACAATACATTGAGACTCATGAGCTTGCATTTTTGTGACTTCATCTTGCAAGGTGTTCATAGACATGTCCAGGTATCAAATTGGCCCAAGGGCAACACCTTTTCGATGAGGCATACAGGTAGAATTTGACAGAGTTGCATTTGGATATACAGTGTGCTCCCACATAAGATTAAATCACAGGAGCTTAAAATTGTACGATTCACATTGAGTATCTAGTCATATCTTCCTCAGACATTATCACTTTTAGGCCAATTTCATTGGTTAGAACAATCAAATCTAAGAAATCAATGGACAATTTGGCACGAAACTTTCCACAACCAGCCTAGCACGTCACCCTCAAACAAATCACAATCTAACTAAATGAGAACCTCTCAAACAATTAGCATGTCCTGAGGCCCATATTCTTCACTTGAAATATCCAGAGAAATCTTGTTTGACACTTGTACTTGACTAAGGAAATACACTAACATGCTTCACTTAACTTTCTATGTTGCCCTTCTTGAACTGTGGAAACTCACTAATGTGCTTTCACATCTTCCGGTAAACACATAGTGGGTATATATTTTGTACGTCCAAAAGTCTTGATTTTGCTTCTTTGCTTTTGTCCTCCATTTGGGCAACCTGAACAAACATATCCTTTTAGAGATCATGTTTTATTATATGCCCATACTATCATCAACTTATTCTTATTCCAGTCAGAATTTGTTTACACAAGTCAACTGCCCCATAATTTCATTCACAATCTAAACTTTTGAGATACAAAGGCCTTTGGTTATTACATGAAAATCTTATGATGCTTTTCAATCTTGTCCATTTTGCTTAGATGCTATTAGCACTTTTCTATTAAACCTCCAACTTTTTGGAGATTTGAATAAAGGTTTCTCAACATTCAATTTTATTTATCTATAATTTAAAAATCAGTTTTCACATACATTGCACTGCAACAATCTTAATCAGTAAGTTTGCATACCATTTACTATTTATTTCAGACACATAATCCAAAATTACCTGTATAACCAGCTTATTTAGTTAATTTGACTAGTGGCAATCGCAAGATTGTACACATATTAAAAATGTGCCAATTTCAGGTTATGCGGGTCATCCTCATGTCTAAAAGGCATGTTGACTTACCATCCTATATGATGAAGGCAATAATTCCTTCATGTAGTATTCAACTCATCAAATTATTGAACAAACATGTTAATACTCATGTTATGTCCAACAATATAACAAATAGGTCAGACTAGCACTAAGGTGTCCTAATATAATCGTTCTTTTTATTTTAAATTGTATCTTAACACGATTATAGGACAGGTTTTGGTACACTAATGTACTCAAATTATGAATTGATCTTTATTGACATGACACAAGCATGACATGTCAACGTAAAAAGCGACCGTTACACCTCACTGGTAAGTGTTACTATGCAAACCTAGTAAAAAACTCTCCTTTTTTGAATCACCAAAGTAGGAACAATATGAAAGAGTTGAAACCCCCACCATGGCTGCTGACATGGAGTTATACCAATGCTTATTCCCCAAATATGTCATTGCTTTGAAATAAAGGCCCCTGACCAATTTGAACATGACCTAAATAAGCCTCACTCACTGGTATTTGAGCAATTGTTCCTGTTGCTTTTACAAAAAATTATGTAGTGTAGATAGGGAGTAAGTTAAAAGTTGGAATTCATTCTAGCATTTTCATTTCTTTTAGTAGAGTACTAAGAGCTGTAAGCTCCGACCTATGAAAACTTTGATCTGAAAGCTGCCAAATCATTCATTGGCAACTTGGAAATGAAGCATGACAGGGATGGAATGAAGAGTTGAAGTGCTTGAACAAACTGTGAAAGATCAGTGCAACCAACCGAAAAGAACTTGTGTGAAGATGTAAAGAAGCTTAAGAGCACAAAGCAGAGATTCGTGCAATGATGATGAAATTACATTAACAGCAGCTGGATTAAATTGAAGAATTGAAACAAAGGATGGTGATTTTGTTGCATGCTTGAGTCAAAGAAAAGTATATTTGTACCTAATTTGAAGTGAATAATCAAGAAAATTAGCAACTTAAGGATTCCAATCCTAATCCTACTAATTATTCGCATTTTTCTGATGATGGTGGTTGAATCTTCACTAATCAACTTCAACCCCTAATCACATGACATCGTGATTTGATGGAGTGTTGAATAAAGTGTGCGAAGCCACAAAGAGATTAGATTTACCTTCATTTGACAAAGATGATCCGATAGGCTGGATTGGCTATTCTGTGGCATTGAATATTGCAATAGTGAAGTCTCCATTTGTCTTGGGATATGTTGAAGTGAGAGTTGTTATTATGTTAAAATGTCCAGAAGGCTATAGCTTTGTAGGAACGACTGGCAGTGACGCACTAAGATTATACTATAAATTAATACGTGGAAGATTTTTATTATTATTTTTTTTCAGTTAATTATTTTGGATAAATTTTTTTTTTGGTTAATTAAGTAATTTCATTCAATCAAAAAGAAATTTACAACCGCAAAGCGGATATAAAGTAATGCCCACTATTTACAAACAATACATGGAAGAATTTTCTTATTGCTAAAATTCCTAATCGCCTAAGAAGTGGTTGCTTGGTTATTCTTAAGCAGTTTGGTGCACAAAATTAGGTCATATGTTTGTGTACATGCTCCTCTTAGCTAAATGTGGTGTATGATATTGAAGAGCAATTGAAATAGTGGAAACCAAAAATTGTTTTGGAAGCTGAAATAGTTTTACTCTCAACAGACACGAATGAATGATGACTAGAAATCACAGTTTATCTTGTGAGCAGGCACTAAATCATGCTAAGAAAGACTTGAAGCAATTGTAAGGTGCAATCAAATCAATCATGTGACCCACAAAGACAATTTGAGCTCAACCATAAGTAAATCTACTTTGGAACATGATGGTGGACTTGCCTTTGCTGTAAAAAGTGGATTTAGCTCTCCATGACATTCCAAATATGATTTTACCCTTCAAACCGCCCCCAAAAAGACTACAGTTGTAGTTATTATTGTTAACGAAAATACATATTGAGGAGTTATCAAAAGATCAATCAACATTTTTTGAGTTAAAGGTAAGTGCATAAGTAACCTTATTAAGAGGGTCAAGATATCATTTACTGAAAAAGCAAAAACTACTGAAGTGACTGTCTGGGCAACTTTTTTATGCTTAAGGACTACAATGTTAAGTCACTACTCATATGCTGCATTGTTAAATTTGGATGGGGCAGTCCCTCTGCAGGAATGCTCATATCACTTTTTTTCCTTGTAAAATCCACGAACAGCACAACTATTGAGATGATAATCCTATTAACTTGAGGTAGCCTTGGAAGCAGATATGCGTAAATAAAATTAAATCCATACACAGTATTTTAACGTTTGGCTCCAACAACTAAGTGTAAACGTACCAATCAGCAAAGTCGCCCCAAAAGAAGTCATATATTTCTCTTGCAACCTCTCCAAAGAAATACTTGTCATAACTTGTAGTAACTGTGTCAATAAGCAAATGAAGTTTTGAAACCTGTAAAGCACAAAATACTTAGTATATGGACAAGAGCATGAAAGTGGGTTAACTAACAATGTACACAAGATTAAGTGCTAGCTTACCACCCAACACTCTGGTAAAGGTAGACTGAGCAAACATTCCTCTTCATCAAACTGTAGCAAGGGAAAAAAATATGAAGGGTATTGAGGAATTTCTGGAATGAAGTATGAAGATACCAAGACTATAATTATTTCCAGACAGCAAAGGATTATTTAAAGTCGCATTAGAGGTTCCCAATCATGATCATTCTTGCATTGCAATTTCCCAGTAGCCATGAAATATCTAATATCTTATAAAGCCTATAAAAGACTCAAAATTTAATAATCCTATTACATTTTCCAGGAGTTATAAGATATTTCTAGTAATAATAGGAGGCTCTTGGACCTCTCCCACTCCTCTTCCGCAGCACTTTTTGCCAGATGAAGTAGATAGAAGTAGCCAGCACAATCTTCCATGCTCTGTATATGAATTTACTCCAAATAAATACGAACTTCAGGTATGATTTATGATTCTCTGTTCATATAAGATTGATCCAGCTAGTAGTAAGGAGGATAAGAAGCAATTAAGAAAAAAAAAAATTGAACTACGAAAATTCCAGGGTCTGGGAGGAAAATCATGCAGTTAAAACCTTTTCTGCAAAGTATGTTTAAATGGGAAGTAGAAAATGGGAATTCTTTCTCTTTGGTATGATGATTGGCATCCAAAGGGTCCTTTGGTTTCCTAGCTAAATGAAAGGAAAATATACTCTTTGGGTCTTCCAAAGAAGCTAGACTCTGTTGTATTATTAATAAGAATGGTTGGGATTGGCCATCCGAGGATTTGTGGGATAAGATAAGAGAAGAGTTGAGAGAAGCCTTTGCACCAAAAACCAGTTGTGATTTGTGTGGAGGAACAAGCCTTCAAAGGAATTCACAATCAAAGAGGCTTATAGGTGTCTTCGACCCCATGGGAATAAGGTTTGTTGGAATCAAGTTGTTTGGCACAAAAATTTGGCATCCAGATTTTCTTTTTTCCTATGGTTGGTTGCTCACCAACGTTTATCTACACAAGACATGTTGGTTCGTTGGGGAGTTTCCTCCCAAAACCATTGCTACCTGTGCAATAGCAATGAGGAATCCCGTAGTCATTTTTTTTTCTCAAATGTTCTTTTGTTCGTGCAGTCTAGGACAAGCTGGAAGAAGTGAAATTTAGTAATACGGTTTTGCCTACTGGAGCTATTGACATTTTGGACCTGCTCAACACGTTAGGTCCCCATCTTACCCCATCTTGAAGGGTGCTTACTGGTCTAGTGATCTATTATATTTGGAGGGAAAGGAATGAAAAGAGATTAGGGCTTAACTCTTGGTTAGCTGCGAATGTCATCTGCACTATTTTTTCTTCTTTTCTTGCTAGGGATAGCTCTTTTTGATGTGTTTTTAGCACTCTAGTTTGCTATAACCAAGATTTCAATCTAAACACCCTTTTGTTTTTTGTTTTGATTCTTAGTTCAAAATTTTAGCTTCTTGTAGTACGTACTTTTGTATAGTGGACTTGTGCCCCTAAAAAGAAGTGGAAGGGGGTGGCAGGGTTGGGGGGTGGTGGTGAAGGTGTTGAAAGACCCACTATAATTTTTTTGGTGTAACCCTTCAGCAGGGGAGGCTCACATAAAAAAAATTTCCAGCCACTATGAGAACGGAGGAAAAGGATCATGCCATGAAGTACAGAGACAGTAGTTGAATAATCAGACATTCTCTATTTCTATATTATTGTAATGCTGGTTTACAAAGGCCCTCTCTAGACTAACATTGAAATTACTCTGCAGCTACCTATTTGTGGAAAGAATTTTTGGATAGGAGAGATGTGCCTGAGCAGTATTCTGCATGCATTAAGACAAACTCATGCTCAAAGAGCATGATTCTTTGTCATTTAACAAAGAAAGCCAGGATTTCTGCCTTAAAATAAAAGAGCCACAAAGATAAATACCTTATAGGCCAGTATAGTTTCCCAGGCAGACTCATCACTTTGAGTAGGCAAATTCTGCAACACAAATTTACCAGCATTCCACAGTTTATTTGTTAAAGCCTTGTTAGCAGTCAACCTCTCCGTTGATAGATTAAGATCCTGCATGAAAGGGATTAGTTAGAAACAATAAATAGTATTTGGATATCTTTATCAACTCTTGAAGAAATACAAACCTGACCAGCAGTTCCTAATGAAAGTGTAAAACGTAAAGCATCTGTCCCAAACTCTTTGATTGTATTAAGTGGATCTATGACATTCCCCAATGTTTTTGACATCTTCCTTCCCTGAATCATTCATTACCAGCAATTTCAGCAAGCTAATAAAAATAGTGAAATAGCCATGTTTTTTGGGGTAAGGAGAAAGAGATAGCTTTATAATACAAATCCACATATATATCATCGCTTTCTTTTTTTTGGTAACTTCGCAAGTATCAAATAAATATTCAGAAAAGTACACTTTTAGTCCTTAAATAATAAAAATAATTGAATGTAAGAAAAAGGGGCTGAAAAGAAAATTATACACTCCAACCACCAGGCAACTACTTTAAGGCTATTCAAAAGCTAACACATCCTCTAGATAGGTGGAGAAATTTAATGGATTTAATAAACATCCTATTTTTGTAAAATTTTAAAAACACTAAGAACTCAGATAGAAGGAAAAAAAGGGTTAAGAACTCAAATAAAAAATTAGTTAAGTGTTAATAACTAAAAGTATATTTTTTCAATATATATTTATACGAGGAAGGAACCAAAGGTTTTACTATACAAAGAGGAATCCCAAGGTTTTGAGTTGGCTAATATTTATACACATATATATATCATACTTTTGTTAAGTATTTTGATATAAATTACTAGCCAAGGGCAATTCATGGATCAGAACACATGATTTCACTATCATATAAGCATCAACATCAAAATTTGTTTAGAGTATCTTCTCAAAACACTCTTCTTTACAATGTGGAGAAGTGAGAATGTCACTCTAGGATATGTGCAAATCATGGTTTGAATCGCCAATCAAGGAGTTGAGAAGCGAGCTAGGTTCAAGACAAGGGTGATAGAGTTGATAAATAGTGCAAGGGATCCAAGAAGCACGAGATAAGGCTTGACATTAAACTAGCAGGTGGAGGCCATTCGAATGACACCCTTGGATATTTTAATTACAAGACGCCCCTTGTGAACGGTTGTAAAGTGCCATTTGAATGACACCTTGAAGTGCACTAACTATGGAAGGATTAGCCGTGCCATTCGAGTAGTGTGGTGATGTCATCAAAATGACATGACCTTGCCAGTCATAGATATAACCAATTTACCTTGTTTTGCTTTATTTAACACTTTGCTTATTACCTAAAATGCCCTTAGCACAAATTAGGTTTTATAATAAGGGTTTCTTTTTGTTGTTTAGAGATCATCAAACCCTTTAATCATGAGCTATCATCAAGAGACTTATCTTGAGATTATCCTTGATTATTCAAAGCTTGTTTTCTCTTTGAATCATTTGAGCTTTTATCAATCTTTCCCATTAAGTGTGGTGATCCCTTCATTAGTAACCATGCTTCATGTCAGTTCCTTTTAAGAACGCATAGTTATTTTAGTGATTGTGTGTTAATTGCAAAACTAGCTGGTTTTCGGTATTAGTGCATCACATCTAATATTGATTCATTCATATCTTTTAATTTCCATTGCAAACACATACAAAACACCTATAAATAATATTTTCTCATTACCATTTGGAGCATTGTGGATTAGGATTAAGGCTTTAATTTGGATATCAGGATTGAGCACATCAAATTTGGTATCAAAGCTCAAGATTCCGCATGCTTGATTGGTAAATTTCGAGGCTCCTCAAATTCCCATCATTAAAATTTTGAAGTTGGATTGAATATTGAGTTGTGATGCTGTTGAATTATTATTAAATGCGATTGTTGTGAAAGTTGTGAAGTGTGCGAATTCTATTATTGCCGCTGTCTGGGTTGGAGGCCACTGTATTTGACATTATGTGTGCATTAGGGGTGGAAGAAGTACGTTATATGATAAATTTCCTAAGTGAGAATTTGTGATTGTTGAAGTACTGTTGATATGTCAAGTGACAATGTTAACAACTTTCAGGATAGTCCTATTGGTAACATAAGGAGGTTAACATACGTCGAAATCCAACTATAGGAGTTGTTGGAATCAATGCAGGAGGTAGTATTTACATGATAGGCAAAGGTCACACAGAAGTGCGCACATGGAAAGGGCTGAAATTAGTTGTAGTGGTTCTCACAGGAGGAATGGAGACAAGGAGGAAGCAAGTGATGAAAATTCTTTTGGTAATTTCAATGGAGCTAGAGAGATGGAGCATGGTAAAGTGAACTGAAAGTTGAAGAGCATTAGGCTGAAGATTCCGACTTTAGAAGGTAGCAGCAAGTAAGAGGAGTTCCTTGATTGGGTACCTAGAGTAGAAAAGGTTCTTGAATGCTATGAAAGTGATGAGTGGATGAAGGTTAAATTGGCTTCACTGGCTTGTACTGAATATGAGAGTTTGGTGAGATAAATCAGTAGCCCAACGGCGTAGAGAGGGTGAAGAGAGAGTTAAAGCATGGAGGTTGATGAAAAGGCTGATGGATTAGAGATATAAGCTAGATATTTCAAGTAGGAAATGCTACCACTGCTGCAAACATTGAGATATAAAAAGATGAGTGTTGAGGTTGTGTTAAGGAATTCAGGACATTTAAGAATAGGTGTGAAATCAACAAATCTCCAAGCAATCCATAGCACAATTTATTAGTGGACTTCGGTTTCAAATAGCTAATATGATGGAATTGCATTCATACAAGACTCTCAAAGATGTTATCAAATTGGCAGTCAGGGTATAAAGGCAAGATAAGCATAGGGGATGGAGATCACTACAGCAACAGCAAAAATCAAATAGTTTTGAGCATGGCAAAGTTGAAGAGAAGTATTGTCTTGAGAAGGAGGAGAGAGAAGAGACGAGTAAAGAGAAGAACATTGATACTAGAGCCCTAGAGCAGGTGCAACAAAGGATGAGTTGGTAGTTATAAACAAGTTAAAATTCCTTTGGCCAATGGAAAATATGTAGATGAAGTGATATGTGATGTTATGCATATGACCATGACTGTGATTTTACGAAGAACGTGGCAATTTAATAGGTGCATGATGTATGACTGATAAAGGAATACTTATTCCTTCTAGAAGAAGACCATGACCATAATTTTGCTTCGCCACCCATGAGCCTCAAGGAGATTAAAGTAAGATGGGTTGACATTCATCGAGAATAAGGGGAAAAGAAGTTTGTCTATTACAAATGGAAAATCTTATTTCAAGAAATTGTAGGGCATAGATACGGGGTCAAATCTTCAACAACCTCCAAGGATATGATGTAAATCATGGTCTAAATTTGATCACAAGTCCTTGCCTCTAATCCAAACGGCAAGTAAGCCCCATCCGAATAACAGGCTTGGAGGATGGCCCATGTGAACACTTGCAAAGCGCCATCCAAATGACACCTTGAAGCACACTGGCCACATAGGAATCAAATGAGCCATTCAAATGGCATGATGGTGCCATCTAAATGGTGGGACCCTAGCAAATGCAAATTAGATTGAGTTTTCCTTTATTTGCATTATGTTAGCAGCCGCAGCTTGCTGCCTAGTGTAGGGTCTATGGGATTCGCTAGAGGCTGCCTTAGCCATGGACCCAGCCTTGCGTCTTAACTTTCCTATGGTGACTAGTTGTTTAGGCTCTTTAGGAGAGAACCTAGGATCTCAAGAAAGTTGAACTTTATAAAATTTCCAGATAGATCTTTCATTGCCCTTGCGTACATATATATAGCCAAGTGGATAATTCTAGGGGTTACACATTTCCCCCCTATTTCCTAGCGCATAGGTGGATCACTAGCCTACCCACTACCCCATTACTCTGCCTCCTCGAGGGCCTGCTCCACGTCCTTCTCGTTATCACGTCCTCCACTTCTCCCCACGTTCTCCCGGTAGCCGTCACTCCTTCCATTTTCCTTGGGCTTGGCTCCACATCTCTAGTACACGTGTGCGAAAGGAGATTCCTGGTGGAGCCGGCAGCGGAAGTGTAACACATTATTAAACACGTTATTTATTCCCTAAAATGCCCCTAGCATGAATTAGGTTTTATATTAAAGGTTTCTTATAGTTGTTTGCAAATCATTAGACTCTTTTGTCATGAACTATCATCAAGAGACATTTGTCCTTGATTATTGAGAGCTTGTTTTCTTTTTAAATCACTCAAGTTCTTCTCGATTCGATTATGGTGATCCCATTATTCGTAACCATTTGTCATATTGGTTCCTTTTAACAACCATATTTATTTTAGTGATTATGCGTAATATCGATCATTGATTTGGTTGCAAAACAGTTCATTTTTTATATTAGTGCGTCATATTTAATATTAGTTTTGTCCATATCCTTTAATTCTATATCAAAAATATACACAAAAACACCTAAAAACAGCATTTTCTCATTATCCTTTGGATCATTGCACACAAGGATTGAGGCTCTAATTTAGATATCAAGTTTCAATACATCAAGATAACTCTTCTTTAACTAGAACTAAACTAAGTTAGACTCTTTACAGTCTACTTAATGCCATGTAACAACACTCTGTTTATAATCAATTGATCTAAAAATTTAAAACTAGTTGATGTAGAATTTGTCTAGTATCCAAATTTCAATACTTATCACGTGTAGGTTGAGATTATAGCCAATCCCATAGAACTAATCGGATGAGATCATATAATGGTAGAAGGATTCGAACCCATAAACTCTTGCTTTGGCTTGGTGAATTTTTTTTTTTAGGATAGGTAATTAATTGTATTAATAAGAGAAAATATACAATCACTAAACGCAGTAATAAGTTACAGTAAAATCCTGTTCTAGAACTAGAATTTTACAAATTTTATGAAACTAGTGTAAATCCAAACTCAAGGTATAAGAAGCTTAGTATAAGCTAAAATCTATTTGGCTAAGGACATTGGCGAATGTAGTGGTGATCCCAGCCGAGTCGAGTTTCTTGCTCTCCAAATGCAGTATACTGCTACTGAAAGTGCTGATCTCCATAATGGAGTCATGGGGTAGCTTCTAGGCAATGGGTGCATGAAGCCTGTGTTGCATTTTGCTAGGAGAGGAAGGATATTGGGTATTTAAGTTCCATCAAAACTATCTTCCATACTTGTTTAGAGTATGTGCACTCGAAAAATAAATGATCATGGTTCTTATTTCCACTTAAACATAGGAAGCAAGTTGTTGAGGTGAATATTCCCCAACTATTGAGCTTGTTTAGAGTGTGAAGTTTTCTTTTTTAAGCTAGCCACAGGATAAATGAGTGTCCTAGCATAGAATACTTGTTCCTAATCATTTTAGCCCAAGGGACAGTGCCATTATGATTAGATAATGCCTTATAAGCACTTTTGATAGAGAATATTTCAAACACATCCACATACTTATTCCAGAAAAACCTGTCAGCTTCATGTGGGTTAGGGATTATATTTGATGGAATTGTGAACCCATTCTAGAAATTATTACATGAAAATTCCTAACCATTACCTTGTATAATTGAGCACAACCTAGCATTCAAAGGAAGCCCTAAAGCAGCAATCGTTCTAGCACTATGCATTAGGTTTAGAGGCCCAATTGGCAACAAAAAGTCTGACCATAGAGATATAGAAAGGCCATCACCCACTTCCTATTTAAACATGCTTCTTGCTAGCTGATGAAGTTTTAGTAATTTACTCCAACTCCATGAATACTTAGAAGGTCTTTTCGTCTTCTAAAATGAAGTTCCTTTAAGAAAGTTAGAATGTACCCATTCACCCCAATACCTCTGATTAAGTATCCACATAAATGCTAAATATGTTTTAGTTGAGCTGCTTTGTTCCATATTACAAGTTTAGAAATGCCCAAACCCCCTTGTTCAACTGGGGTGTACATCTCTTGCCATCTTACCTTGGCTTTCATTGACATATTAGGCCTCCCATTCCGTAGAAAATTGTGCATCAGTCTTTCAATAGATTCAACTACCTTTTTGGTAGAATAAACATTGATGCCCAATATACTTGCATTGAAAATAGCATTGACTTGATGAGTTGAAGTCGTCCAGCATAGGATAGGAATTTGGAAGTCCATGAGTTGATTTTGGCCAAGATTCTGTCAATTAGAGCTTCACAATCTGTTTTATGTTGTTTGGAAGCTAGTAGTGATACCCCAAGATAACGGATGGAGAGTATCCCTTCTTTAAATTCCATTATCTGGAATATCTGAACTTTTGGTGGAGGTACATTAGATAAGAACACAAGGCTTTTATTACTATTTACTTTAAGTCTTGATATAGAATAAAAAATTCTCAAAGATTCTTAAATCACTCTTACCGACTCAAGATTACCTTTACTGAAGATCAAAAGGTCATCTGCAAAGCAAAGGTGCATAAGTCGCTCTTTCTTACATCTCCAATGATATGAGAATCTAGAGTTATCAATGAGCTACCTTAAAATTCCTGAGTATACTTCCATGCCAAGTACAAATAGATACGGTGACATGGGATCACCTTGACTAAGACCCCTTGAGTTAGGAATGAAACCAACCAATTCTCCATTAATATTGAAAGAAAATCTAAAGGTAGAGATACATTGCATCACCAGCTTAATAAAGTGTGCAAGGAAGTTCATGCTTGTAAGTACTGCTTCTATAAAGCTCCAATTTACGGTATCATAGGCTTTATGGATGTCTACTTTCAGCATACACCTCGGAGCTCCTTTGTTGTTGTGGTATCCATTAGTTAATTCTTGGGCTATAAATATGTTATCCGAGATACGACGCCCTCTAATAAATGCAGATTGTTCTTTCCCCACTAGTAATGATAAAACCATCTTAATTCTTGAAGCCAATAGCTTGGTGATTGCCTTGTAAATTGTGTTACAGCAGGAAATCGGCCTAAAATCAACAAGATTTGTAGGATTAGTAGTCTTAGGAACAAAGGAGACAATCGTGCAGTTTAGTTCCTTCAACATATTTCCCGACACCATGAATTCTTTCACCCCATTAATCATATCTTCCCCAATAATATGCCACATAGCTTTGGAGAACCTGGCAGAAAAAACCATTTAGACTAGGAGCTTTGTTGTCTGCTTGGTCAAAGAAGGCCTTTTTGATTTCCTCATCCAAGAATGGACTATTGATTTGCAAGACTCGTTGATCCAACAATCGTTTATAAATATAGTCTTGCACCTTTGTGTTTGTGATGACCATTTGCTGTCCTCCCATCAATTTGGAGAAGTAGGCTACAATTTCCGTCTTGACATCTACATTCCCACAAATGTCTATTTCATCCTCCTTTTTTAGACTATGTATAGCATTCTTATTTCGCTTATGATTGATCACTTTATGAAAATATGAAGTGTTCTTGTCTACCAATTTTAGCCATTTCACTCGACTTTTGTCTAAAAAGACTTTCTTTTGCTTCTCTTAGCAGATAGTATTCCTTGAAAGCTTCTTTTTCTTGGTCAAATAGTGCTGTGTCACCATTTGTTATTGAGCTTTGGATCGCCATTAAATGTTCCTTTGCTAACTTGACTCTTCCTAAAAGGTGTGAAAATTTGTTGTTATTCCAATTCTTGAGTTCCCTCTTTAGCAATTTCATTTTAGCTACCATTTGGAACATTTTGGAATCTTTGACTTTTTGTGACGAAATTGCTTCTCCCTTGGGGAGGAAATCCGATGATTTTATCCAGAATTCAAAAAATTTGAATGGATATTTCCTTTTGCTGTACTAAGCTCCATATGCAAAACTCCTACTGAGTGATCAAAAAGGATAGGAGCAACAAAGTTAACATCACAATTGGGTAAGTTGTTTAGCTAGCTTTGGTTAACCAATATCCTATCTAATTTTTTCAAAATTGGGTTATCCAATTGTTTATTCGACCAAGAGTAGAAGTCCCCCCCAAATCGAAGGTCATCAAGTTCCGCTTCATCTAGGAACTTTATAAAATCCATCATTGCTGATGCTTTCCTCATATTACCCTCCCTTCCTCTCATTGATCGATCTGATCATACTGAAATCCCCAAGGACCACCCATGGATGATCGGCCAACGATGGAGCTAACTCGGCTATATCCTTCTATAGTACTTTCCTCTCATTTTTAGAATTAGATGTATAGACAACGTAGCATAAAAGGAGCGATTGGAACCAAGGTGAGTACAATAGTAGTGGGAGAACTACTTGTGCTCTTTTTCAATTCTAACATTCCAGCTTCTTGGGTCCCACATAAGCCATATCCTCTTTCTAGCCACGGAGTTAATACTAAACTCCCAATTAGCAACTAGATACGATTTTTATCCCTATCTTCATTATTCTGATTTACACAAGTTTTCAGCAATCTCATTACCGATACTCCATTCCCCACACAAAACTTTCTTATTTCTGCACACTTCAATGGGTTATTGAGACCTCTTATGTTCCATGAAGCCAAATTCATTGTAATGATGAGAAATTTATTAAGTATAACGCTTTTGGCATCTGTAAACCTTTTTCTTCTTCTTCCTTTTTCCACTTGAACTAGATGATCTCCTATCACTAGACGAAGTCGAGTTAATCATCTCTGTAAAACTCACAAACTTTAATTTCGTATAATAGCGAAATAATTAAAAGATTTTATTAAAAGTCTTAAAACACTCTTCGAATAAAGTTGTAATTATAGAAATAAGTGTATTAGAGGCAAACCATAATGAAACTTTAGGTAAACGATGGAATAGATCAAAATCATAGATTTAGGATTGTTAAATAGGAATTTCGAGTAGATATTCGCACTCGGAATAATTAAATTAACTTAAGAGTAAAAATTCGTAATAAAATATTAAAATCTTAAATTTTATTGAGACTGTTGCACTAGTAAAAGTACATCAGGATTTTCTTAAAACCCTAATCTAAAAAAGTATTAAATAATAATAATAATAATATATAGTACATATATATATAAGGTGAGACCATGGAGGAACCATGGTCACCGTAAACCAAAGAAAAAAAAAAGGAGAGAAACAAAGAGGAGATGGTGATGCAAGGACCACATGCAGACGAAGAATAGGAAAAGAAAACAAAAGGTGAACCAAACAAAAAAATTCATAACTCCCACGTACGACCTCGGATCGACGATCCGAGACCACCTACGTGTTTCTTGAGGTGAGTGCAACTCAACTAGACTAACTTTTCGCAAAATGGAGTTCATTTTTAAAAGTTATATACAAAGAATAAATAAGTATAAAAATTAATACTTTACTTAAAATTAGTAGTAATCGCTAAGGAAACACTAGATAAAGTGATATAGACTATGTATTTAGTGTACTGATGTACTTTTCCCCAATTTTCTAGGTGAAGAGGGTTTTGATATGGAGATACCTGAAGACTACTTCGAGTAAACCTCGACAAAATAAGACCGAGGTGAGTAAGACTCCGTGACATGTTGTATTGTGTGTTATTGTTGATTTCGTGTGTTTTATGAGGGATTTTGTGCTGCCTTTATACGAATATATATGCATATATATATGTGTACTGTGCATGACTAAGGTGGTATGTGGCGTATGTGAATCTGTGGATCCTTCCTTGCGGCTGTAGGCAACGGCAATATGAACATATATATATATAAACACAACAAGTATTGGAAATGGCTGATCTGTGCCGGTGTGCTTACGTGTGGAAAATTTTTTTTTCTCTTTTCTCTTCTTCCTTCCATAAGGTTGCAGGGGATAAGCATGTATACATATATCCACTTGAGCTTGCTGATGTATCCATGGACTACTGGAACGTCCATGCTGTTGCCATAAGATGATATATACATATATACATATCTATGCTTACACATAAAGGTTGTATGTGGATGCTGGCCGAAATCATGGGAGGGGATGTATATATGTATCCAATTGCTGCAAGGGAGTATGCCGTAAAGTATACATATATATATATATGTGTGCAGGTGGATATATGTGTAGGGGTGGGCTCCCATTGTGTTGTGGCATGGCTTTCTTTCATTGTTGCTGGCTGTCGTATACAAAAACATATATCAAAATCGAACATAGTAGACTACGGGTTATCCTTTGTTTCCTTCCATGTGTGTGAGGGTGGACAATTCCATTGCTGGTTGTGTGGTTGTAAGAAAATAAATGTATATGCTAAGGATATTGTTGGAAATGGGAAGAAGGGAAGCCTCAGGAGTCTTGTGTGGCTTACTAGTAAATATGTATATGTACATGACGATTGGAGGTTGGAAACATTATGTATATATCTTGCATGTGCACCTTGATGGAATGGAAGGCTAAGAGGGAATGTTGTAAATGTATATATTATATGTGGCATGATGAAAGTGAAAATGGAAGTTCAACTTAAGAATGTGGGCTATAAGACGAAATGGAGGTAGGAGTTGGGATTATATTGATATTAAATTCTTGTGAGTTCATGTGTTGAGGAAATGGGAAGTAGGATGGGAAAATCCGTGAAGGAAGATATGAGAAAACGTACAAGGGCATATAGGTTTTGGATTCTTTTCCTTAGTAAGCATATGTGGTATTACTAGTAAGAGGAAAGGGAGACATCATGGCATGATCTTGTTGACAATTGTGGAGATTGACGAGAAGATGGTAGACACATGTTGACATGGGGGTTGTTGGTGGCGGAAGCAAGAAAGAGAGGGTCTAGGGAGTTGATATGAACTACAAGTATGTGCATGCATCCCAAGTTAAGATAGAGGATTTAAGATGTCAATAGTCTAAGTCCTTATCATTATAGTTACATACAAGAGGTGTAAGTGAGATGAAATAATTAGGATATCGAAATGGGTATAAGCCATAAACATTAAGTATATATGTATGTGCATCTAGGAACAAGGTATAATCATAATCATGAATAAGAGGCCCATTGTTTGACAAACTTTTATAAGATTTATGAATGTTGTTTCCTTATTTATGTTACGTTTGTGTCTTGCTCCTTGAAATGATTAAATGTGTTATGAATAAATTGTTGACATGATTGTCATTTACATATGTGCTTGACCTTGGATGATCACCCTAAAACTTTATCTAATTATGAGATTTAATTGAAAACCCGGCATGCATTGTACGAACATTGCATGAGATTGAAGGCCATCACTGCTATAAGATGTGCCATAAGTGATCAAGAGGATTGTGTTCCGCCAAGTACGAACTAAGTGATTAGGAGATTGTCGCGCCTTGACAGTTCCAAGTCCGACTTGTCTCTTGAGGGTAAAATGCTTAGTGTATTGGGGCACCTGAGCCTAAAACATTAAAGCTAAGACACAACTTAATTAAGTGATAAGAATAATAAAGATGTGAGTAAAACCCAGGCACTGATGGTGGCTTCGGAATCCCCAACCTAAGGTCAAGGGAGGCGTAAACCCTAAACTTTACGTCGATTACCGGAAGACCACGTGAGATGCTGTATTCATGCGATTGTTCATGCATAGCACTTGTTTGATAACTTGTTTGAATTTTGTCAGTGTTTGTTGCAACACTGAAAGATTGCACCCTATCTCACTAAGCTTTGGCTTACCCTCCTATAGATTTTGCCTTGCAAGTAGAGACTACCTAAACTTCATGATGAACCAACGAACCAAGGTGAGTACTCGTTGCGCCAATGGTGGGCACGGTTGTGGAAAGGGCGTGAGGCCTAGATTGAATGTAGACATCTTTAGGATGGATCTTTTATTTTGTAATTGATGAAGATGTAATTGAGTGACCTGTTATGGTCTTGAGTGTACCTGTAGTGGTGAAATGGGACTCATCTGAGGCCCAAAAATATGTTTTGTAATTAATTATCTTGTAAACAAGGAATATTAGTACTCTGATGAACAAGTCAACATTGAAGATGAGACGCTTTGTAGTTGCTTAACAAGGGGTTAAGCGATCGTGACGGATTGTCACAAGGGGCTCTTAGAGTGGGGCATGACAATTTCACGGTTTCTAAGTGTGCTGGACAGCTTTTGAGAGCTTGGTATAGTCTCAATTTGTACCTTGCTGGTGCTTCCAGGTTCCACCCTACTATTTGCTTTTTCCTTGCCCTCATCCTCTCCTCCTTCTCCCTTACCTTATTTTCATTCTCCTCCACTTTCCCTCTACATACAGGAGTTTTTCAGGTATTTGTGAAGGTATAAACTCTACTTCCAGCTCAATTGGTTCATCTAGTTTGGAGTTTTCAGGCTCTAGGTTCACCACCGGGGCTTCCATCTTTTCCGCTTGAAGGTTCTTATTCCCATCAGCATGTTTACCAGGTAAATGTACCTCCTCATTAAGCACCGTAGTCTTCTTATTAGGGGATGGTGGTGGATTCTTAGTTCCTTTGTTATTTAACCCCTTACATTTAACCCTTACCCATGTCTCGTTTTCCTTGGTGACGTTCTCCTTTGACGTTTGGCTGTCCACTGGTTTATTTGTGTTACATGTATGTTCAAAGACTTTATATGTTGAGCAACGTGGTGGTAGCCATTGGTATTCCATCGAAATTTGCACGGATTTACCATCTTCTCTTTCCAGCTCTACCAGATGTATAGCTTCCTCAGTAGCATCCACTTCCACCATTACTCTAGCTTGATTAGCTCTTGCTTGGCATGCCATGAGCGTATCAACATGGATGGACTTTCCAACCGTGCTTGCAATGTAGCTTACCCCCACTGATTGGAGGTATTCACAAGGAATGCCTAAAAATAATACCCATGCTAGAACTTTTGAAGGTTGCGGTTTAGTTAACAACATCCCAATTTGCCATTTTTGGAGAACTAATAATCTTTTAGCAAAAAACCATGGCCTCTCTAGTATATTATTAAGGAATGTGTCATTTGCAAACCAGAAGTAGAAAAAACCTTCCTTGTTGCAAAGGACATTTGTTATCCCATAATCCTTCCATATCCTTAGGGTCGTGGCTTGCACAAGGGAAAATGCTATTCTCTTCCCCAAGAAGAAGCCTACCAGGGTATGTTCCCAGTTCTTCGCTCCTTGATCAGCAACCGATGGAGGAGGGAGGAGGTTTGACCTTAGGTAGCACGCCTCGAGAGATAGGAAGACGATACTCCAATTTAAATTCTGACCTTTGAGGACGGGGAATTATGCCTCCAACTACCTCAGCAAAACTTCTTGGTTGATGCCTTGGATGCTGTGATTTTATATTTTGTTTCTCAGTCTCGTCCAACCCTTCTTCCTTTCGCTCCATTGAAGGATTATCGACCGAGTTAGATGATTTCTCTTGACCATTTGTCTCAGTGCAAGGAGCCTTCCCTTTGTCCGCATAGGAATTTCTACCATGGCCCGAGACCTTATCACCTTCTTTGACTTCCAATGTAACAGTGTCCTTATTCCCTGTATCGTGAACTTTGGTTTCCATGGTTAGGAGCGGTTCTACTACAAAAGGGGATGACAGTTCAGATGTCATGAAAGTGGAGCCTTGGACTCCGGATATGTGGCTTTGGAATAAGCTTGGAGGAATATTTGTTCCTAGTGGATAGATTGATTATTGAATATTTTGTGTTTGATTTACCCTAAAAGAAATGGTCTTTTAAGGAGGGGTAAGGTTCGGTAAGGCTAGAGAGAAGAGAGCATTTTCTCTCTCTAGGAACCAAAAAGCCACTCAAATTTGGTGAAACTTTTGATCTGCTAACTAATTTAATTTACAACCAAGTTATTAGTTAAAAGTCCAAACTACTTGATACAGCTGTGGTTTTATTTTCTATGAAGAGAAAACTTATACCTCCTCTTAAAACTCTAGCAATATTTTTATCAAAGGCTCATGATTTATCAGAGATATTAGTAATCTGGGAAGGATATGGATGAATCCAGTATGTACATACCTTGAGCGAATTAAGCTGACAACAGTAGGGACTTGAGAAATTATATTGCTAGGAGATAATACCGGAACAGATATATACTAACAGAAGAGTTCCTCTAGCTTATATACAGACAGTTGAGAAAAAACTTGCTGAAAAATCCACTCGACAGTCGGAACACTATTTAGCATATAAGCAATGCAAAGAACTATGGTTGCAACGAAATTACAATCAAGAAGCCAGAGACAGAGATTAGATCAAAAGCAGTCATTCCATCAAAAGTACTCATGGTGCTCAGCTATTGAACAAGTGTCAGTTGTCATAAAGTCGGCAATTAATCAATGAAATGGCAACTCTGTTTTTGTTTCTGTCCATGTCAATATCTGCTGAAATCAAGATACTTGATAAGGAATCTCAGGAGAGATACCAGATTTAAGGAAGAAAAATTTTCACTTACTTGTGAGTCACGGATCAATCCATGTAGATAAACATACGAAAAAGGAACATTTCCAGTAAACTCAATTCCCATCATGACCATTCTTGCCACCCAAAAGAACAATATGTCATGCCTGCAGAAATAAGAAAAAGATATGGGACTACTTCCATCCATATAGCAACAAAACAAATAGATAGGAATGATCCTATGCATCAGGAAGTAACATGTATTGGAAATGATAGGAATTAAAGATTCGCTGCAGATAAGAACCTTCTAGAAGGTTCTTTCTAGTTCTTGGACAGTCAGCATTGTCCGCCGAAAAGAAAAAAAAAAAGACAGACAGTAAAAGCTAATTTCTATAAGAAATATCATCGTTGGCATGAAGATACTCGTTACTTGAAAATTAAACTTCATTTTTTTTAAGTGACGGGAGGATCAACTTGTACAACTGCAACAATTCTAAAACCACAATTAATTGAAAAATAAAGGGATTTATTAAAAGGTATCAATCGCCAAGCTATTTACACAGTTTAAAACTAAACATATTGGTGCAGTCATGAAAGCTTCCTGCTTGAGCAGAGTACCAAATAATGTAAGTTGGAGAGCCAAAATTTCTCTATCATAAAGGTGAGACTTTTTTGCAACTAAAAGCACAATATAACCCTCCTACAAAACAACCAATCAAAAAAAAAACCAAATACCCAAATAAGCCCTAGAATCTTTTTACCATTGCATTATATTGCCATTTATAACTTGATCCGTCCAATGTTCTTAACCTTCAAATTATTGCCCCTTAAAACTGAACAATTTACAATGTTTCACTTTAAGTTTCAAAATTATTCAATGTAGCATTCACCATTTCTAAAGTATTAATGCAGCTTCAACATAGATCGATGCAAAAGCAAAACCTCTAATGGATGATGCTTTTGCCACTAGAACATGTGTTGAAATAATTAACACCTCTCTTGTAAATACATTTTTATAGAATTTGTACCATTCTGTTACCTTTGATGATATCTTCACAAGTTTCTAAAAGAAAATGGCTCCCACTCATATGAACTCATAGAAGTGTCAAAGCTGCTATGAGTTTACACATAAACACGGCATCCATCAATAAGTTGAAGAAATAGCATATGTATATATGATATAAAACAGAAAATTACAGTAACAAAAAATATTAAACTTTTTTATCAATTCTTATAGAAGAAAAGGTACAAACCCTAATACCCTCAATCGAGAAGGTCCATGAGCAGAATGCTCATCCTACTAACACATGAGCAACGATGCTCATCCAATCTCTCACTTAGAAACAAAAATGACTCACCACTTTTTCTCTCCTAAGACTTATTTATAAGCCAGCTAATGATTAAAACAAAAGCTTAACTACTATCAACTACTAGACTAACTATTCAACTAAAGCTAACAAAATATTATAGTCATAACAATATATTACAACATTAAAGACACTGTGAAAAGCCATTACAAATTTTATGGATTTGTGAGTTCAGGTGTTGGGGGCAATTTGGAAAATAGGCAAGTCAAGAACTATATTGAGCCATTTTAAAACTTTAAAGGATAATGGTGAAAAAATTTATTCAAGGCCACTGTATAATTGTAAAAATTCTAGGAGCTTATTTGTGAATTTGATCAGAGTTAAAAGAACAAACTAAGCAGCTTCTCTTCCACAACTTGGGACACAATAAAAGGTATATTATGTTGATCCAAATTTGAATTAGTATGAATCTCAGATTCATGCTGGACACTAGTGCCATATGTTTGTGAATCCTGCATTAGAGTATGCAGGTGAATTTCGCAAAATCAAACTTCATGTGCATTTGTTTTTCTTGCATAGAGATCTCTCAAATTTTTTCACTCTTCTCAATCATGCAAGATCATCATAATTAGCTTTAACTTTCTCTATGTTTTTCAGTAGTTAAGGTGACTTTTTTTCTTTATTGTCTATATCTTTTTGTAACATTTCCTTCAATAATTGCATCACTGACTTCTCCAAAGTTTCCACATAAGCGTCCATCCCCATCATACTCCTCTTCTTCAAATTTCAAAACCAACAGTTTAGATGAAATGATACGAACCGCAAGTAGATTTATTGAATGAATTAGCAAATGGAAGCCTACAAACCCTAATTTGAGTAATCGAGACAAAGAACAGAGCAAATCTACTCTAACCCAGAGTTACAACCCCTAACAATTCCAAAGGGAAGATAGAAAATCAGGGATTGCTGAATAACTGACTGATTATATTCCTAATAGCTCTAGAGACCTTGACAAATTGCAGCATCCCATGGGCCATTCTTAACCAACTCTATTAACCAGTTCCACTTATCTAACTATACTAATTGCTGACCTTCACAAGTTGATACACTTCTATGAAGACAACTCATAAGAGCACCCAGACATTTCCCGTTTACTTTTTGCATTTGTTGGGAATGACCTTCTAAAGATTCACTTTGAGCACATAAATAAAAATTTAATATTTAATTATTCAATTCCCTAAGCTGATAGTTCTTTTAGCAAGGTCAAATTTCTGAGATCAATAACCAATCATGGAGAACCTGAAGATGAGATGTCAAGGAAAGAGCAACATACCCAGTTTCTAGCATTGTTGTTGGATAGAAATGTTTGAAGTCCTCAGCAGACACATCTGGCCATCCGAGAGTACTGAAAGGCCATAATGCACTGAATCACAAAAGAAGAAATAATTAGTCAATTTATGGAAAAATACAGTATTCTCTTAAGTCGTTTTGCTTGTCGCATAGAGGGAGCAATCCCATTTATCTGCATATCTTCATGAAAATGAATTGATTATTTTGCACTGCAACTTAAGAATATTACCATAGAATACCAACTGATGATTGCTAACTAAAATTAGCAAAATTTAACATTGATAGTTACATATAAAATGTTGACAGGAAAAAATAAAAGGAGATAGTTATATTTAAAATGTTGCAAGTATAAACAAAAATTTAAACTAGTAACATTAATCAAATTACATATTTTAATATCTGAATCAAAGTACTATTATATTGTGAAGTTCACTGAAATGGTAAGAAAATGAACTTATTATGAAATATTTTAATCAAAGTTCATGGTATTCTGATCACGATTATGTTCTTATATGAATTTGAAACACCTTTAAGTCATGACAAGTAACAAATTAGCTTGGAGTGACTGAATTATACATCTTGTAAAGGGACAGAAATAGCAAATTGACCAGCACTAACAACAAAGCATATGCACGAATTTCAAATAAAAGGGACAATGGATTGAATGGTTTGAATGTAAACTGTTTATATAGACAATGAACATGGATGACTCATGGGAGTTCATCAGCATCAGCATTTCTTCTTAGAATTGACAAAAAGGAAACCCATCCAGCAGCTACAACCTGTCTTTACCTAGAATTATGTACCTAAATTTCCCTATTAGTTCTCATGATAATGTTGCAAGATAAATTGTTGGATGCACTGAATCAATGAAAAGAAAAGCAGAAAGAACATATTCAGAAATAAAAATATACAAGGTTTCCGTAAAGTGAATTTTGAACACCAATATGTAGCAATAAAGTTTTTTTAGTACCCGCAACCCTAAATTTAACAGAGAACATGAGGAATCCCATGTATGTAGACTAGGGAATGCTATTTTCAAAAATTTGAATAAACATAAGACATGATTCCTATAAACGCATCCCATTGAAGAAAGATACCTATGTATTGCAGTGGAATATCTGACTTAAGAAAATCGAGGTTCCATTTTATATGAATACAAAGAAAAGTTTTTTATCTTCAATCCAGACGAAAAAACAAGCACCCGAGTTTCCCAAGAAATCGTATTTGGAGGTCAGTAAGCACATATTCTGCCTTTTCAGTTTGCATTGGAAAAAATAAAATTAGCACTAAAAGGGATGGACCTTGAAAACCAGGTGTCAAGCACATCTGGGTCTTGATAGATTTCCACATTTTTTCCGTACTTATCCTTAGCTATGCTGAGAGCTTCATCAGCACTCCGGGCAACTATATACTCCTCTTCACAGTCCTTCCCTACGATGTACCAAACTGGTATCCGGTGTCCCCACCATAATTGTCTACTTATACACCAGTCCTTAATATTTGACAGCCAATGATTATAAATCTGTTGTCAAGATGCCATGATTAGGCAAAGGTTAGAGCTTATGATACATTAGACGATAGGATAGGAACATATAATCATATGGCTGACCAAGCACAAAAAACACAAGACATCCTCATGCAAATCATCTTTCCTAGATCATGTCTTTCCTCTAAGTAAAAGAACATTAACCTAGGAATAATCTAAAAAGTCTAAAAGAAAGAGACTGAAAAAGAAACAAGTATAATTACAAGCAAATTAGTAGGCAGAAGTTTGAGAATCAAGTTACAGCCGAAGAAGAGGTGTGTAAAGAACATGGTAAAGAACAACTAATGCCTCCAGCAAGATAACGGAAAAAAGACTTTGTATTGCTTTGTTTAGAAGTATTTGAAGTACTCATCACTCACCTTCTCAAATCTTTCTGGCATAATGGACAGCTGCCCATTTTCAACAGCTTCTAGGGCTTTTTTGGCTAGAGGTTCCATAGATACAAACCACTGTTTGCTTACAAGTGGCTCTATAATCTGGACTTTTTGGGGAGGAAACAAGATATTAGAGAGGACTTTTGATAAAATAATACAAAAATTTCACAAACTTACTTCCCCTCCTCGTTGAGATCTAGGGACCCGTGAGGTATGAGGCTCCTTTTTGACAGCTAAGCCAGTCTCTTCAAGATCTGACCACAGCTTTTTCCGTGCTTCAAAACGATCAAGACCACTACATCGCAAGATTGACAAAATATTACACTAGGAATTAAAATCTTCTTCAAGGATTTGATACCCTTTCTCTAAAGCACTAAAAACTTACCTATACAAGCCTGCAACATCATTCAATGTTCCATCCTTGTTCATCACATTGAGAATTGGCAGACCAAGCTTCCTAGCTAGAAGGTAATCATTATGATCATGGCCAGGACTTATCTTGAGCACACCAGTCCCAAAGTCCTTATCAACATACTGATGAACCGAAATACACAGTAAATCAGACACTAAGTGATTCACCAAGAAATTTAAAGAGAAGATGAAGAAAACTTGTGAGTACTGACTAGATGATAAAAAAGAAAATTCACAGAGAATGAGAAATATAGACAATCTTATTTTTCCTCAGGATTAGATCAGACCATTTATAAGAGGAAGCAAAAAATACCATGCCAGGAGTTGCTCCCAGATCCATCAGATCAGAATACTCTACCTAGTCAACTTATCCAATCTGATTTGTGGTCATTTGTCTGTCTTGGAGACACAACATTCAAATCAATTGTACCTCTGATGCTGACACAACCACATGTTATTAGCAAATGCTTTTAATTCTTAATTTTTTTCCCCCCCAAACAAGAGAATTAAATTTCCTCTTGAACAAAAATAACTGCTAAACGTAAGAGGCTCCAATGTTGCACAGGCTTAGAGAGAGTAAGCTATTACACTCTTTATTTCATTCCAAATAAGCTGTGTACTTCTTAAACTGGAAAACCTTGTAATTTGTATCAGATGCATTTTTTTCTCTCGTTGGACAGATGGAATCAAACTTCAATAAACTCCAAATTAATTTTGGCAGATATTATATCCTTTAAGGTTTCATAAGGAAAGAGGCAACAAAGACTCATGACCAGAAATTCAAGTTTTTGGTGTGAAACAATAGCTGTACCAAATAAGATGAGGAAGGCTATGGACAGTGCACACAATTTTTTTTTTTTTTTTTTTTGGGGTGTTTGAGAAGGCACTCCACTTGGACATTAATACCATGGACCAAATCTATTGGAACAATTAAAGAGATGGCAATTTGCATCTATCATCTGTCATGCGCTGTGGTAGCTTTTTCCAATATTCATGAAGTTTTGGTGAAGCATTCCACTGGCTTTTCCCAGACTAATTGTGATTTTGCGAGCCAAAAGGATTTGACAGTCTGAGAAAGCATTGTTGATTAGGAGGAATGTTTACTATTGGAAGCTAAAGCTCATTTCTTAGCTTCTTCAGAATATTGCATGGCATGAATGTTGTAAGCAGGAGACTAAAAACAATCCATCATGAATGTTGTCAAGACCAAAAGACTTCTCAATTCATTTAATAATCACTCTAATCTGCACTGGAAAAAGGCCCTTCTCAAGGGCCATTTTGTCATGGAAGCTGATTAAGAAGAAACTCTATCTGCATTATCTAAAAAGACGAATGCACATAAAACACAAATGGAGAAAGAAGGAAAAAAAAAAAAAAGGTGAACAAGCACATTTTGCATCTCACTTATGTGTTGGATGACATTGTATATATGACTTGAAATTTGACAGATACAAACAGTGAAACAGAAACTCCATGCCAAAACTCCACTAAAAAACCACAGAAAAACCTGTATGGTTTATCCCTTCTTTTTTTGTTAGAGTGGAGGGAAATAAGGAAGAGCTTGAACATTCCATAATGAGATAGACTTCTATCTTTCTTAGATTTGATACTGAGGCAACCATTTGCTGACCTAGCCTACATTGGATCTCATTGATTCATATATTGTACACAACCTTGTAAAAAGGTTTCACTCCCTTCATGTGACTTGTTATTTGTAAACAATCCTATTTCCATCTAAAAAGGGTTGGCACTAATTTAATTTCATGGTAGCGCATCTGGTCATATGATACCAAGGGTGAGGGGCCCTATTATGAATGTTTATAAGAAGAGTAGGAGGGAAGTGTCTCATCGTGACAATTAGCTATGTGTGTTGTAGGGGTGTGTGTGTCCGGTTGTGTTGTGAAGTATGAGCTGTTTTATTATGTTAGTATGTGTGTTGTGTACAGGGTTGTTTTGTGTGTTGTGGTTGTGTACAGGGGTGTGTTGGGCAGTGTGGCATTGTATTGAAGAGATTGTGCTCATGTTAGTGTGTCGGGAACCAAGGGGAATAATCTAGAATACTCTAGAATATACAAGTCAAAGGAGTGGGTCCAATATATAAAGGGAAGAGAAATTAGTTGGAGTTCGTTACGAAAATATCAGAATCTGACTTTAGCCTTGGCTGAGCCTATTTACTCAGGTACTGTTCTTTCTCTCTATCTCATCTTATTTACTCAAAACCCTAGCTGTTGTGTGAAAATTTTCCGTTTTTGTTCTGCAAATCATATTGCATGGGATTGCTTTTATAAATGAGGTGGCAGATCTACATTTATTCATGGGGAGTTTTTGTTCCTGAATGTTTTAGTGATTGCAAGAATCCTAGATATCACCCCAGTGAGCCAGGTAGTCAATGCTATAACCACTTGGTATTTCCAATGCCTTCTGCCATCTTCCCGCAAGTGTATGGCATTCCTTAGTATGAGATATGAAAAACTGACCTATGTGAAGTTGATGTAAAATAAGATCTTTGAAGCAATAGTCTGGCTATACCTTGTCAGCAATAATGGGGACATGACGACCATATGTCATAGGCACTATTGCCTGCCTACCAATATATTTTGAGTACCGATCATCCTGCAAAGAGTAGAAACCAAATACAGCATTCTCAGAAAGAGTTCAAAATAAAATTTCCCTCCTAAGATGGTTGCCGCAAATTAAAGCCTTGAAAACCAAGGAGCACTTAAGTAATTTCCTTCATGAGAAAATAAAAAATAACACACAGATGAAATGACTTTCCCTGTCACACCCTAGAAATAAGCAATTAAGAAACCCTTTATCAGTGTACGTCCAACCATCTGCAGCCAGAGCATGTAGATGATGCTAAACTATTGGAGCTTTACCATAATGGCAAAAAGAAAAGAAGCTATCACTCACATAGCAGACTTACAATACCTTAGGATTGACTGCGATGGCTACATCACCAAATAAAGTTTCTGGGCGGGTAGTGGCAATAGTCAAGAAGTCATCCCTACAAGGTGAGTAAAAACGTCCACACAAAAAAATCTAAGAACCGTTATCAAATGAATTTCTTGTATGAAAATCAGTAGATAAATGGAATGGGAAACTGAAGTAGCATATGCATAGAGAAAATTTGCAAATATGCTTCAGCTTGAATTTTCTGAATATTGATAAAGAAGGTGATATAGTTCACCTTGCATAACTGAAGAAAAAGAGGAAATAACACACCAAAAAAAACTACGAACTTTCCCCATACACACCAACACATTCCAATGAAAACCCTGTTTGTATAAAATTAATCTAAACTATCCTTAAACATTTATTAATAGAATATCTCATTTTCTAGAACTCTGGACATGTGCTAAATTATAAATGAACCGGAACAAACTCTTTAGAGCTTAAACTTGCACAAAGGTGTGTGTTTCATGTATTTTATACTCAATTGTATGGGATTGAGACAACTGAGCCTGTCTTGTATAAGAAATTTAATTGGGAGTTAAAAAAATATTTAAACGTGAGAGGGCTCCTGCTCTGGTTTCAATTTAAACATTAAATTTATTTGGTAATATTTTAAATTTTAAATTTATCACAACCAACTCATGTAAATAAATGTGTGCTTTTTATACTTTACTTTAACATGTTGCATTAGCTCCATGAAACAATTGTTGCTACTCTTTACATCATTATGTCCAACCACACAAAGCAAAAAGACCATATTATTTTGCCTCCTTTTTTAGAAATACTAAATCTCTAGAACCTTTCCAGTGTCTATGATATATATTCAACAAATTAAGTCAATAATGATACGTAATGCTGAAAATGGATTATATAATGGAAGAAACAACAAGCACAGCAGTTTTTATTTTTTGGCCAGAAGCAGGGCAGTTTCAAAATGGATAATCTGCTTGGCAGTGGATAGAACATAATGAAAAATGGGTTACTAGACTCTCTAATTCTGTAGAGTAGACAGTCAGGTGACAGATGCTTGGCCTAGTGTTAGCATTATAAGTCTAATAGGTAGAGTGAGTTAGGAGTTAGTTGCTCGGTCCTATAGATTGTCAGCAAGAGGCAACTCTTGTAGTACACAACTAGTAGTATAAATAGGGAGTTAATAGCTTGTATTGATGATCCTAGCATTTTATTTCTCTCTGAGTGAAATCAAAAGGAGCTGTAAGGTCTGGAATTCAGTTTAGCTCTAGTGAGTGTGTCCTCTAGCACTAATTTTATCCAATTTGGGTTTGTATCTACTTCCACTTCAATAGAACCAGTCTTTGTGAGTCTTCTGGTTCCTAACAAGCGATCCAACCTAATGGATCACATTGGAGAGAGAAGATAAATTGCTGGATCCAATAGAGAGAGAGAGAGAGAGAAAGAGAGAGAGAGAAATGATATATGGAGTTTGTTTAGATTCGATAGTTTAAGGTCTACATTTTAATATTACACATAGACTTCGACTAGCCTCTGTTATAGTTAGCAAATATATGTAGTTCCTTCAAGTAGATTAAATACCTTGTACCTCCAGCCACACGATATTTGATGTGGTACAGAGTACCAGGTTCTTCAGAGTATTCTACTTCCTGAAAATACATGATACAATTGAACAACATTAGAACATGGAATAAGAAGTAGTAAGAAGAGTTATGGCCATGTGAAATCTTTTACCAGGTCCGAAACAGCAGTTTGTAAATTAGGTGACCAGTTGACCATATATGATCCTGGAAGAATATGAAGTTTACAAGATATTAGTACAATTCAGCTATTAGAACTTGTTTTCCTCTACATAAGATGAATAGAAAAGCACTTTGCAGGAAGATTTGTATAAAAACAGTGTCTGTCTCCAGACAGAGACACTCGAGTTTTTCAAACTAAAACTTGAAGCCTTCAACAGAACAACGGCCAACATATAGTGAACTAACTAAAACTTGCTGGAATTTTCGATAAAAAATTAATAATTAAAAACAAAGAAATAAGTATAAGCAGAACATTCGGGATGAGCATAACAAAGGGTAAGCTCCCAGGAACATGGAGGTTGTCTGAGAAGGGTGTAAAAGTGCTCTTTTGAATGTAAATAAAAAACTGATATTAAAGTTGTTTGGAATTAACAAATATATTTTAAAAGGCAATTTTGGAGAAAATGTATCTTTCCCTGAAACTACGAAAAGCAGTTTATGAAATATTCTTGTGGCTTCCATAATTGCAAGCACCATCCTCATATCTCTCACCCTCAACTGTATTGATTAAGAATTAAAATCTTTTCCAAACAGCCTCAAACCTTTTCTTTTCCGAAAATACTTCTAGAACTGAAATTATAGAGGAATCACATAGTTAAAAGATTAAATTCCTTGTTACTTAGCAAATAGAGCAGAAATTGTACAGGAATCACATAGTTAAAAGATTAAATTCCTTGTTACTTAGCAAATAAACAAACTATCAAATCCAAAAATACAACCCCCTGGTCCAGCTGAAATCGAATAATGAGCTAATAAATTCATGATGCTATCAAGAGAAAGATCAATTGTACAGAATGCTGGCTGAAAATTCAAGAAGTCCAACTACAGGGGAGGATCTGTGATTAGAAAGGTCTCTGTACCTTGGTAGATTAAACCATTCTCATGAAGCCTTACAAAGGCCTCAATCACAGCTCCTGCAAAGATCAGAATGCAATCTCAGAACAGCTGAATTTAGTTTAAACTTAAAACAAAAGAGATGTTTGAAATGCATATTATGAGACCTTTTACTCCGCATTGTCTCAACCTTTTACTCTGCATTAGTTGGAGTTTTCTAGAGGTAGTATTAACCTGCATGAACTTCCCTCCACACTTTATTAAACTGGTGGTGCAATATTTCTCGACTCCTAGATTCTCCTTCAACATTAATGGGGAATTAGTAGGGTTCATTCCTAGTTCAAGAGAACTTAGACAAGGTGATCCTATATCACCTTATCTCTTCGTTCTTGGAATGGAAGTATACTTAGGTATTGTGAGAAAGCTTACAGAAAATCCCGGATTCTCGTATTACTGGAGATATAAGACGGAGCGGCTAACACACCTTTGTTTTGCGAATGATCTCTTGATTTTTTGCAAAGGGAATGTGAATTCGGTAAGGTTCATCAAGGAGTCTCTACAAATAGTGGTAAAAGCCTAGTTTTCCTCTCTAGTGTGCCATCTCCTGCTAAGGAAGAGCTCTTTAACTTATTGGGCTACAAAGAGGGGACTCTCCCCAACCGTTACTTTGGGGTGCCATTGCTTGCTTCCAAAATGCACAAATCTGATTGTGATGCTCTTATTGAAAGAATTTTGGCTAGAATCAACTCTTGGACAGCTAAGTTTCTCTCCTATGCTGGAAGACTTCAACTTATCAAGTCTATGCTATTTTCATTGCAACTGTATTTGGCATCTATGTTTATTCTTCCTAAAAAGGTAACCGCTACTATTGAAAAACTCATACGGAATTTCTTGTGGAGTGGGAGGCCCAATATATCAACAAAAGCCAAGGTAAGGTGGCAAAAGGTATGCTCCCTGATTGATCGGCGTGGATTAGGTATTCCTAAACTTGTGGCTTGGAACAAAGCAATCCAACTAAAACATATATGGCACCTTTGTGGAGATTCTGGAAGGGGAGTATGGGTAGAGTGAGTCCACTCTAATTTTCTTAAGGGATCTTCATTTTGGGCTACCAAAGTACCCTCTATATGTTCTTAGAACTGGAGAAAATTGCTAAAAACTTCATCTGATAGCAAGAAACATGTTCAAATGGGAAGTTGAAGATGGCCTTTCCATTTTCCTATGGTCTGATTTTTGGCTACCATCAAGGTCTTTAGATTTAGTACATAGTCCTAGAGTGATAGCTAACTTAGGCCTCCTTATGAATACTAGACTATGTTCCATTATCCAAGACAATGGCTGGGAATTTCCACGAAACAACTTTTGGAATGAATTTACAATCTCCCTAGCTATAATCCCAACTCCACATAAAGCTGATAAGTTCATTTGGAATAAGACTTCTTTAGGAATCTTTTCTATTAAAAGTGCTTATAAAGCCTTGACACCAAGCAATGGCCTTATCCCTTAGTCCCAGTTAATTTGGTGTAAACACTTTATGCCACGCCACGTATTTATCTTATGGTTAGCTTGAAAAAGAAAATCGCACACTAGATAAACTCAGCACTTGAGGAGTGGCCAACTCAACTATATGCTATCTCTATTCAGCAGTACAAGAAAACCATGAACATCTATTCCTTGATTGCCCGTTCTCTATACAAGTATTGGTTAAAGTCTTAGGGGAACTTAATTGCCTGTCGTCCTACTTATCTTGGCAAATGATAACCTTAGCACTAATGAACCTAGCACTTTCAAGCAATCCTATGGTCCCTAAATGGAGAATTGCTTTTGCTGCCACAATTTATTGTATTTGGAGAACAAGAAACTCAACCCGGCTTGGATCTCCTAAGCCTTCAACACTATTTCTAGCTAGACGAATTTTAGCTTACTCCAATCTTTTTGTAACATCATTTGGTTTACACAAGTTTCCATACAATTTTGTAAAATTCTAGTCTTAGGACTGAATTTGCTGTAAACCTTTCCCACATTTAGCAGTTGTATATTTTCTTATTTTATTTTAATAAAATTAATTACTTGCAAAAAAAAAAATATACAAAAGTACAATATAAGACATTATAGCCACATATCTTGATCATATTCTACCCCTTCTAAACTAAAAATTAATTACTACAGAAATTGTTGGTAACCAATATTCATCTACAATGTAAATTGCCTTACGGCTTAGCTGCTCATCAAGGGTGAAGTGCTCTCGAGCCCAATCACATGAAGCACCAAGTCGTTTAATCTGATTTGTGATGGCTCCACCATATCTAAAATATAAAAAATAGAGTATTAGAAACAATAAGGTCATGTAACAGCACAAATGAAAACACATAAACTAAGAGAAAACTGTTAATGCATATAGATTTCATTTAATAGAGCAGTGACTTGAACAGAATATTTAAAGATACAACAGGATCAGAATGTAGCTCATTCCTTTTCCTACCAACTTCAAACCAGGACATTGTGCTGCTATGTCTATCAATAACCATCACAGATTTGTCACTTTTTAAAATCAACAGTATCTCTAATTACCCTCTCATTGTATGCTTCATTTTGGGGTAGAAGTAACTCATTTTAATTCCAAGCTTAGATATTTGGGTACACTTCCTCAAAAAGGAAAAAAAAAATCATTTCTTCTTGTGAAAAGTCATTTCTTGGGTAAGTGCCAGTAATTTTTTCTCAATTATACTTATCAGCAATAACTGGTATATTCTATGCAAGAAGATAAAATCTGTAGGTGAAAGAAAAAGCAGGCAGTTTAAAGAGAAATAAATACTTGGCAGTTTAAGGAGAAATAAATACTTGTCTTTCCATTCCCAAACTCTTTTTGTGAATTCATCTCTACTTAAGTCGGTCCTTTTTATGCCTTCAGATGCAAGCATTCTTTCCACAACCAACTGAAATAAATCAGCATTCAAAAAAGAAGATACATCACATAATTTTAAACAAAATGTAATATTTCAAAAGCAAAGTCATCTCTAATGTTAACGAAGAAGACACATAACATAATTGGCAAATCATTAGACCACAAGTCCATATATATTAAGAGCTCTTGAGTCCTGCTTCAGAGGTGCACCTGTGTAGCGATCCCTGCATGATCTGTCCCAGGAATCCAAAGTGCTGGCCTTCCTTTCATCCGATTGTATCTAACCATGATATCCTGCCCAAGTAACCTATAATAATTAAAAATGCACATAAGACATGTAGATGCATACAAATAGGTATAAAGAAGAAGACTGCACCAATTTTAATTGTAAAAGTGACTGCTAAACAAGATATGCAAGTGAATTATTGATTAAACTAGGTCCCAGGATATTACCCAATTGATAAAAGCAGTAACTGTTTTGTATCTCACATGATCTTACTTGAATAATGCTAAGGACATGTGTCTTAGCCTCCACGGTTATCATTGTCAAAGAATTACAAAACAGGTTCAGAGTGAAAAGAGAGAGAATGCCAGAGACAAGAGAGGTTATGAAATTGTTTCTTATCTAAGGTTTGCATAAAGCAACCCCTCATAGGGATCTCCAGGTACTAAGTGAAATTCATTGAAGAAACTCTCTTCCATTTAGTAAGGTTACTATGCAATATGTAATGAGAAAATTGAAGGTATTACAACAGAGAATTGCACTTTTCAGCAAAGCCTTACAAACAGATTTTTTTTTTTGGGGGGGGATGGGTGGGGGGTGGTGTGTGGGGGGTTGGTGTAAGGAAATACAAGGCTTTGGACTTAAATTAAAATAAAAGGCTTAGACTTGTAATGGGCCAAGACCTAATGGGCATAGCCTTAAATAGTTAATTGGATTAACCTATGAACAGAATATTGGAGAAACAAATTCATGAAACATGCCACAGGGATATCTTCCCACTAATTCTGTTTGGAATAATGGTTCTCCACCACTAGACATGCCTATCTTTGCTTTCAAAGCAGCTCAAGAAGACATCGCTCATAAACTACAAGAAAAGATCATAGTTCAGCAAATCACTATTCGCTTTATAGAGAAGAAATATATGCCAAATCAGGTAGGGTCTCGAAGACAATCTAGCAGTCACTAGAAGAACCCCTTAAGATGAGCACAATGTATCCCAATGCTTGGAAGGGAGAATAGTTTACACAGACAAAAATACCATTATAACCCTAGTTCCTTCTGCAACATTTTGGTCAATTGAGGAGAGAGGGTGAATCTTTCTATATGCAGCGATAGAGTACATTAAACATTATATCAAATCCATTAAAAATTCTACAGAATCTAAATTTTATTTTAATGACAAGCAAACATGATCATAGTCTGCTCCAGGATGTCTACGCTCACTTCTGGTCCTCCAACGAAGGATCTCCTTCCAAAATCACCTCCTCCTCTAGAACAAAACTCCCCTCAGCAAGTCTGCCCCTCTCTGATGTGGGGGAGGCCATCTTGGGTCTTACAAGTTTAGTGCCCCTAAACATGGTGTCGTCTAGTGGTGTGGATATTCCCTTGTCTGAGCACATCCCAACATGTGCCTTGTTCTTCCTTTGACCCTCCCTTGTCTTACAAAGAGACCCTTTCATCCTCCTCAAAAAACCATCCCCTTTCCCCTCCACCATGGTGTCGTCTAGTGGTGTGGATATTCCCTTGTCTGAGCACATCCCAACATGTGCCTTGTTCTTCCTTTGACCCTCCCTTGTCTTACAAAGAGACCCTTTCATCCTCCTCAAAAAACCATCCCCTTTCTCCTCCACCATCCCTCCCCACTTGACCTTCTCCTACCCTTCATGACACCGTCTTTCCTCCTCTCCAATCCAAAAACCAGTCTCCCTCTCTCTGCCTTCCTTTTTCCACTCCTTGCCCTTCCCTTCCCTCTCCTAAAGTGGCTCTGTGGAGGAAGCTGACCTAGCCCAACCCCTGATTCAGAGCTTGATAGCTCCCTCTCTTTCTGTCCCCCCATCTTAGATTGGGTGGGTGGGGTTGGAGAATCTACTGCTAAAATGCTCTACATTCTAGTTCAAACATTAGTGGGCAAAATCAACTAGTGATGCTATTGAAGTAGAAGCTCTTGAAAGAATCCATGGAACCAAGAACTCAATATAAAGTATGAAAAGCGAATACATATATGTTTCCCACAGATGCATATAGCTTGGAGTGGTAAGACAAAGCAAGATTGGTTGACGTGAATCATAGTTCCATTAAATATAATAACTAAGGGAGTAATTACTTACTCACCAAAAAAAAAAACTAGGAGAGTATTTGCTGCTATAATTGTCTACATTCTAATTAAACATTAGTGGACAATATCAACAAATGATGCTACTAAAGTAGGAATTCTTGAAAAAATCCATGGAATCAAGAACTCGATATACAAAAAAAAAAAAAAGTGACTACATATATTTCCCACAGATGCATATAGCATGGAGCAGTAAGACAAAGCAAGATTCGTTGACATGAATCATGGTTCCTATTAAGTATAATAACTAAGGGAGTACATCTACCAACCTCGAGGGTTACAAACATCGCATGACCCATGTGCAAAGAGCCAGTAACATTAGGAGGAGGCATTGAGACCACAAAAGGATCATTTCCTCGATCAAAGTTTGGCTTAAAATATCCTTGAGATTCCCACCTACCACAAATGGAACAATACAATTCAATAATTCATTATAGAAGGAAGCATTGTGTTCAACCATTAAAGGCACAACCATGCCAACTTCCATCAAACATCAATGACATGAATGAACAAAATTAGTTTATGAACATGCGTAGCAATAATGCTGCCATTTTGAGAAGTAAACAGATCTTCAAAGGAGTGATTTAATATTGCACACTTCTTTTTGCATATCAATGCCAATCAATTCACTAAGTACTGAAATTTGCAATTGTTAGTTCACTATCCTCTTCACAATTCAAGAAACCTTCCACCTGTAAGATAGCTCACCTCAAATATGACTGATCTCAAAAGGCAAAGCATTAACAAACACCTCCACGAAACCAACTATTGACATTCCGATTCCATCCCACTAGGTACAACATATACCACCACCATAACCAATAAACAACCTAAAATTTGAAATCCCTAGCAACCTCACTGTACTAACTAACCTAGAGTATGCACAATAGAAACTTCAAGCAACAACGAATTAGGCATTAACACTGGCCCATACAATCGGTATAATCGGTTGTGGACATGTATTCAAAACCAGTTGCTATGTATCTTTGGTATGATTAGCATCACAACACAATCAGAAGGTATCAGAATACAAGTAAACAGTGAACTATTGCTATCATTATCTGTTAAAAAATAAGAGAGAGAGAGAGAGTACCAATGGTATATTTTCTCCTCGGAAGTAAAATCGAAGGACTTGGCAATCTCCGGAGAAGTAAACACACCATTTGTATTTAATGCCGCACAAACTGAAACTCAACAGAAAAAAAAATAAGGCAACGACCATAACTTATTCATACAAGCTGGATTCAAACTCAAAGTAGGCAGTTAGTCATTAGTTATAACAAGATAGTACCGGTAAAAAATCTGGTCTTGACGCGCCAATGGGAGAGTGTGATGCACCGTCTGCGCGTAGTAGAGAAGAAGAGGGGATTCAACCTGTACGAGGAGGATAAGAGGGATGGCCCAGAAAGGGCCATTTTTGTTGCGTTTCGATTGGTTTGAAACCGCGAAGGTGAAGTGAAATCGAAGCTTCAGGCTCACACTGTTAAGCAGGGAATTGGAAGCGTTGGAAGTGAAGTGAGCTTTTGAGTTTGGATGGAAGAGGTGCGAGAGAGGATGAGAAGAAGGGAAATGAAAGGATTGGGAACCATGGGAGGGAAAGGATAGAATGGGAGGAGCGGGGAAGTCCAAGCCCAACAAAACCATTCTTATGCAAATAAATGTTCCTTTTACTTTTCTAATGCAATTTTTCTTACTATGTTTTCTTACCTTACAGTCCTTCTATTATAGTTTTATTTTTATAAATTATTAATTTTTAGTACGATGAAATTTATATATTTGTTGTCTACGTATTTTCTTACTTTCTTTTTAATGACTTGCGTATATATATGATTTAGATAAGTGGTAGTTATATATATATATATATATATGTGTGTGTATTAATCAATTTGAAACTTTATATTGTTCCTTCCATTTAGTTGAAAATGATGAATATTTTTAGATTTGTGATATATCCCTATAGAAATATCTTATAGTGGACAATACCATGATAGGAAACCATTTAAAAATAAATAAAAGTGAGAAGTGATACAAGCTACAAGGAACTCTTACATGACATATACACAAATATTATAATTGATTTTAATTTTCATCAAGTGAAATGTCATACAAACATTCTAAGTTTTTCTAAAACAATTGTAAATGAGATCAGTATTTAATATTTATTTTAGAGATTTTGATTCACTTGATCAAATTAATGAGTGATTCACACAATAGGATTTGTATGGTAAGTTACAAGATAGCTCTATAATGTCACCTAAGCATTTAACAAAGAAATGACACCATTATACCTCCAGCCTCCCAAGTATTGCATTTGTAAATGCTTTGGCTACATTTAAAGAAAATATGATGACATTTTTTAGCTTAGTCGACATGAGATTAATTTGTTTGGTTTGGAGATGATCTTACTCAAGAGACTGACTAGTCTCACAAGATCTACTTGATGGTGTAGATGAAGAATTAATAAATGAAGAGTAGGTGACAAGTGGCTTTTTTTACAATTTTGTGATCAACACTGGATCTAGTGTCACCATAATGTGCTTAGAGGCACCATGGTACCTAATTGTCCTATGCTTAAGATGGTTGAAAAGTCTACTTAGGATTGAATTCCTTCTTTTTAATAGGAGCGATGACATTGATAGTTATAAACCTTCTAAGGAAAATAGTTAGAGTTTCGAGAAAAAAAATTGTATTTTAATGATAAGTTAGAGAAATGAATGTGATTTGTAAAAAAAGTATATTTAATTTATAAAGTTAAAATGCACCTTATCAAGCATCACCACAACTTGTGCATGAAAGAGTTTAATGAGGGATTACAATTAGTATCTTATACTAAGAGAGATAGGTAGTGTACATGATAACTTCAATGCAAGTAGTGTTAGAACAAAATTGTGAGAGACAAAAAATAATTAATTTAAAGCATGAAAAATCAACCTTCTTAAGGTAATATTACACTCATCTTCAAGATATAACAAAGCTCTCTCAAACTCTCTTTTGTATATTTGTGAAAAAAATCATATGTTCATAATTGAAGAGTTCTGCTATATTTATTTTTGTTAGAGAGATACAACCATTTAATCTTAAAATATATATCCATTGTTTTATTTTCGATAGAGAGACACAATCATTTATATATTTTATCCAAAATAATAAATTATATATATAAGCATTTATAATTTTTTGTTATTTATTTATATATTTTTAAATAGTTTTTCTATTTTTTTGTATTTTCCTTATTTTTTTAATTACTTTATCCATTTTTTAAACGTTTTCTTACTTTATTTATTTAATAAAATTGTGTTAATAAATAAAAAATTGACATGTGTCCAAGTTAATGAAAAACTAACAGTTTTGTAATAGAAAATGTGCTAAATATTAGAGACTAAATTTATACTTTTCCCTTCTTTTTCTCATAATACTTATACAATCACTTTGTATATGTTTTATAGTAAATATATTGACCATAGTTTGTCACCAATGAAAATATATATTAACTTTAATTATTATTAATAATTACTAATTATTCCGACTTGATTCCTTTAGCATCCTTTCTTTATTTATATGCTAAAATCACCACATTAATTTTCAATAGCGAACTATACAACAATAGTTTGACTATCATAATACACTTAAAAAAAGTATAGAATGTTTAATGTAATATATCCACTTTCTAATAAAAGACAATATAATTGGCATACTTACCATAAACATATTAATTATGGATAAACATGCGTTCTTTAATTGGAGCAAAATGCTATAAATCTTTTTTAATTTCCTATAGAATACTTTTCTAACCATAATAAAATGTAATTATTTTCATTTCTATTATTTCATGTTCCTTAGGATAATAATTTTTATACATAATTTTTTGATTTTTTATAAGAGAAAATTATTAAATTGAGATAAAATTATTGAATATGTTTATAGAATTTTGTATCTAAATAATTTAAGAAATAACATGGATAAGTAGGATTTAGATTTTAAAGAATTAATATTTTTCATCATTATATTGTCTATAGGTTTGAAATTTAAATCTAAAAAAAAATGTGAAATTATTCCATTGATTTGACCTCATTCAATTCATAACATTATATATTAGCTTTATTTAATTTTGTTCAAAAAGCATCTTAAGTTATAATATGACTATTACATTCTATTTAATTTTTTAAGTGATCTTATACCACTATTTCATACATTTTATGATAATAGTAGAAGAGTATAACATGAATTACTAAATATTGGCATATTCCGAAATTATTTAAGCAATTTAAGATCTTGAAAATAAGTGATTTTATGAAGAAAATGTAATAACATTAGTATTTGTGAATATATACTAAAATAATCAAATATTGTAAAATTTGAAAATCATGTATTGTGTTAAGTCTATAATAGTTAACCAAGAATATTTCCTTTAACAACAAATTTTTTTCAATAGAATAAGCATTTTGGAATAATTTGTTTAAGTATAATATAGCTTTCAAAATTATATTAGATTTTACAAAAAATAATTATGAAAATACTTTAATGATATCATAAAAAAGTGGAATACAAAAAATACAATAGCTTTAGAAACTATATATTATAATATGATATGATATGATTTGATAAAAGAAATTATAAAAATATATTAATGATACCATAAAAAGATGGAATAAGAAAAAAGTATTAGCTTCTAATAATATGATATTATTTGAAAAAAGAAATTATAGAAATACATTAATAATATCGTAAAAAAATGGAATATAAAAAATGCAAAAGCTTCAAGAACTATATATATTTTAATATGATATGATATGATTTGACAAAAAAATTATTGAAATACATTGATGATACCATTAAAGTTGGAATATAAAAAACACCAGAGTTTTCAAAATTATATATTATAATATAATATGATTTGGCAAAAAAATTAATGACAAATGTAACCAATAAAACAAAAGTAATGAATGGAAAATATAATATAAAAGGCAAGGGCTTCTGAAATCATATATTATAATATGATATGATATAATTTAACAAAAAAAATTATAGGAATACATTAATCATACCATAAAAAGGTGGTTCACATTATACAAATTTTGAAAATGATAATACTCCAATTGGTTCGTATGCACTTAATATTGTACCCCATAGCCATTATTCCATATGTCATTTCATACTTTCATATAATAAACATTTAAAATTTACTTAATTTGCTTTTTTTTTTCCTTATAGACATTTGTAAAGGGTTAAATTAAATAATCAATGCTCTTTTTTTAATAGCTAAGGGTTTAAACAGATGATAATAGGGAATGCAACACTACTAAGAATTCTTTACCTTTTAGCTTATAAATTCTATTGTTAGATTATTTTTAGTAGATTAATATACATACTTAAAAACACAAAATGACAATTGTTACAAATAAAATTTCATTTGCATTAATAGTTACGCTTGTATAATAACAATAATAACATAATGGCTTATTGAAATGTATTGAAACAATGGGATATGAAAATATAGACGTTTTGAAATTATATATTGTATTAATGTATTTGGAAATAAAATTCCCAATGACTTAAAAAGTGAAAATGAACCATAACATTGACATTTTAACTAAAGAATAATGATTTTTTTCCCTATAAGAACACACTATAATAAGGGTAAATAGTATTGTGATTTTATATTAGTTTAAGTTGCTTGAATATATCTATTTCCACTTTCTTTGTCACATTGAAAACCATTATCATTGTCATGAAAATCATTAATATCATTTATTCTTACTTAAAACTTGTGCATTAGCCTTTAATATCTCATAATTGCATTAAATTAATTTACAAACGTAAGACATAAAATTACAAGCGATAATTATTATATTATAAATAATATTGTTGCATAACAACAACTACAACAACAATATAATGGCTATTTGAAAAACATTATTATGGTTATGAAAATTATTAATATTATTTCTTTTCACTCAAAAGTTATGCATTAACTTTTACTACCTCCTAGTTACAGTAAATTAATATACATATTTGAATATATAAAACGACAATTGATAGTTTTTATTTTCTAAATAATATTAATTTGCTTTAATGATTACTTATATAACAATAATGACAAAATAATGACTTGTAAAAATATATTGAAGATGTAGAATACAAAAAAGATAGAATTGTTTGAAATTATATATTATATTAATATATTTAGAAATAAAACCCTAGTGACTTAAAAAGTGAAAATGTATCATAATATTGATTTTTTACTTCGAAATAATGATTTTTTTTATAACAAAAGGTAATAAAGGATTATATGTGAAAGTGACAAAAATTTAACACCAAGCATATATTTATACAAAATATAGCATAAAAATTAAGGATTTCAAAAAATCTAGTTATTAATTTTATTACATGTCGGCTCGTGATAAAATCAATAAAAAGACTGATATGCCAAAATATTAATGAATTGGATGTCGATAAAAACAATTTGAATTGTACATCATCTTTCTAACTCGTAGTATCCTTAACATTATTATTAATTATTCCCATTATTACATGATCTCTTTAACACCCTTTTCAACATTTATGTATTGAATCCCCATGCTAATTTCCAATTGATGCATGCTTATAAATAGGAAATTGTGTAATAATAATTTAATTGTCATAATATATTTAATGAAATTAGCAATAAATGCCCATTAAGATACATTCACCTTCCAACTAAAAAAAATTATGATTGTTACATACCACAAACACATAAGTTGTTGATAAAAAAATATCTCATTTAATTATCTCAAAAAATGCTATAAATCCTGTTTAATTTTCCATAAAAAAGTTTTCCAATCATAACAAAATTTAATTATTTTCATTAATGACAAAATATGACCATTATAATTGCTATAAAACATATATAAAGTGATTGTTTAAGTATTATGGATTAAAGTAAAAAAACAAATGGAAAGGTTTAGACTTGCTATTTCTCTTATAAATAAAGTAATGAGAGTGGAATGTAATGCGTAAAGTTACCTAATGAAGATGAGCATGAGTTTAATACCACTAATGAGTGAACTTGGGAATGATTTCTTGAACTTGAATCTGAATTTGAGGATAAAATAAGGTTGATTGATGATTAATGTGATGATTTAAGAACTTGTAAATAGTTTGGATAGAGGTTTCTAATTGTATGGTGAGTATATGTCTAGATTAAGTAGAATTGTTGTTTTCAATTATGTAATGGGTACATTAAACTTAATTCTTAGAATTTCTAGCATATGCCAAGAGTAATCGAAGTGAGATATGTGGTTAAAAATGATGATATATAATAATTGAAGATTTGCATGAAGCTTAGCAAAAATAGGAGATGAATTATTGTGAAAATTGGATGTTTTGTTCTTGAGATTTTGGTGAATATTGCTTGCCATGTTACTATGATTAATTCTAAAAAATTTTAATTAATATGTTTAATTTGAGTTATTTTGATATGATACATTTAATTAGTGAATAGGAGTTTGTTTAGATGTAAAATGAAGCATAGAAGTTAAGTTGTGTTAGAGATAAGCTCATTGGAATAAACCTTTTATGTTTGGGTGTGTTTTGGAAATTTAAGGTTGTTTTGGTGTTCTTTTGGGTTAAATCTAAAATAGAAATGAAATTTTGGACACTATAAAGGAATATGATCAAGTGGGCTTTGATTTGAAGTAAATTGAACCTAAATTGGATAAGATATGAGCCTTTAAAGATATGAATTCACAACCTAATATAATTTGGAAATTTAAGGGCCCTAGATTAAATAAAATAAGGCTTTTATATTAAATGGATAGTGAAAATAATGAGGGTTTAAATGATTTTGATTTCACTAAATTTGAGTTAAAAATGAATATGTTATAACCCTTTAAAAGTAAAGTCTTTAAAAGTATGACAAATTAAAATTTAACATTAATTGGTCAGTTAGCATGAGTTAAGGCTAACCCAATCTCAAGCTGCCCTATTTATATAGGCCCCAAGGCCACCCTTCCACTTTCCTTTATAGGTGGCCCATATAATTAAATATAATGAAATTAATCAAGATTAATTAACTTAACTATCTGAATTGAACCAAGATAGGAATTAATTTAATGAAATAAACTTAAATATTTCAAAATCTAATTGAGCCCATTCCCCTTTTTAGGTATATATCCTAAAAAAACACCTAAAATGAATTAGACTCATGCATAATAAAATAAAATGGGCTCATATGACTCTACAATAATCCAAATGAGCTCAAGACTAAAAATTTAATTGGAACTATTTTTTCTTTAGAGTGCATACCCTAAATGAACTCTAATAAGTTAAGAAAGCTTAAATGGGCCTTAAACTCTATAATGCCTTAAATCAATTAAAAACCTAAAATGAAATTAAAATTTGGTATGATAATCAATTGAGCATAAAATAATCATAACATATTAAAATAACCTAATTAAACCAAAAATGGGCTTGGGAATAATAATTGAACCTAATAATTATGGTCGGGCTTAAATGTAATCAAATGGGCGTAGACATCTAAACTAGGATATAATGAATCAAATGAGAAAATTAAATGGATTAAATCATAATTAGATAAATCACTTCACATAATAGGATTAATTAAATTAATTAAAGCTAGTGGGCCTAATTCCAAGCATATTTAGGTTTACTGTTCTTTAGAGCTCAAATACCCTAATTGAACCTTAAACCCATCTAAACTTAAATTAAGTAACATGATAAGTTTAAGTGAATAAACCCTAAATAGTTTAGGTCAAATTAGCCAAAAGGCTAGTTGAGCCTAGCAACCTCTAATGAGCTTATAACTAGTATGAGTTTTAAATAGTTTAAACCTAACCCCAGAACATTATTCAAATATTTAGAGTAATTATCTAACTTAAGTTTTCTCTTTAATTGCATAAAATCAGCTCAACTTACTCAATTGGAATTTCGGAATTTGATTTAGGAATTTTCAACCTTTTTAGCTATGTAGTAATATTTTTGTTGCTTGTTAGGTTAGAAAAAATAATTGGACTAATAATCAACTCGACTAAATACTTGCTTGCTACTTGTGCTTGGTCACTTAAGCCAAAAAGTGACACCCTTGGGTTGGGGTTATAGTTGTGACTGTATACCCCAAAATGACATGATGGTTTAGGCTCTTAAGTCATCAAGGAATGGCTTAGTTGATAGTTGATAAGTGAAATCACATTAGATAATGAGTATTGTAAGCAGAGAGAAGGTATATCGGGAGTCGTCTAAGATTTATAGATCTCGGTGGGTGATACGATATAGCTGGACTATGATAAGTGAGGATCACATAATAGTAGGGTCACTTAGATGAGACTACAAGATTTTGATTTTTATGACATGAAGTTTGGTGCTCCCATTAACCGTTGATTGCCACTATAGTGGAATCAAACCCCAAGTTTCTAGTTATGTTGTCTAGGGTCATTGGTACTCTCATGTTGGTTGATTACTTTAAATAAAATAATTAATAAATAGGATTTTTTTTGTTGCATTAATGTATAGGTATGTTTGACTTATGTGAGTGTATTTGCATTACTGTGTACTAAGTTTTTTTTACTCACTTTTCTTTTTCTAGTGTGGACATTTCTATTGGTCCCTTATACGATTTGATGGGTCTTGGCTTCAAGGAGAAGTATAAGGACAAGTTCAAGGACTTAGATTATGCTAAATACAACTTTTATTGATTTTCCTGTTTTTTCAGACTTAATATCTATGTTTTGGTTATGTATTTGGATTTATACTAAGAGTAACCTATGTCTCCATAACATGTTACTCATGTTTGTATTTTGTAAGCCTCTTAGGGTTTCAAACTTAAATACTCATCACATTTGTGCATTTTTCCTTTAATAGATAATCGTTCAAACATTTTTAAAGTCAATGAATTAACAAAAATGTTTTCAAAGTTTAATTAATGATTTTAAGGTTCTAAAACTGGTTTAAAAACCCCAATAATAAATGCAACTTTATGTATTTTACTTAAGTAAGTTATGTTATGAACTATCATTATTATAGCAAATTAGGGATGTAACACCATACAATCATATGCTTTTGATAGGTCCAATTTCAATATCATCTAGCCTCTTACTCCCTTTTTCATACTTAACCTATGAAGAATTTCCTGTAATATAATAGCATTATTTGCAAAAGCATAACCTAACACAAAGCTTGCTTGGATTGGATAAACCACCTCTTCTAAAAACGGTCTCAATCTATTAACCAAAATCTTAGCAATAATCTAATAAATAGTTGTGCATAAGTTGATGGGTTGAAAATCTCTAAGATTATTTGCTCCCTTGATCTTTGGTATAAGGACTAAAAGAGTTTTATTCAAATCTGGGTGGATTACATAGTTTTGAAAAGTTTATTGGATTACCTTCTCAATTGTGCAACCTATAATATCCTAATACAATATAAAGAAACTTGCATAAAAACCATTTATACGTGGAGTTTTTTGTGGTCCTATATATTTTAAAGTCTTGAAAATCTCCTTTTTATCCAAAGGTCTTGTCATCTCAATGTGTTGTTCATCCGTTAACTTCTTTCCACCCACAGCTAGCAAATCATTCTATAGGGGCATGGCTACTTTATTTAAAATATAAAGATCTTTAAAAAAAATTAATACATTCAAGCATAACATCCTTTTGGTCAGATTTTCAGTTTCCTTGACTATCAAAGATCTCCAAGATTTGGGACTTATTCTCCTTGCCATTACAATAGGGTGGAAAATTTTCATATTTTGTTCTCCCTCAACTGCTTAATTAACTTTTGATTTTGTCGCCTGGTTTTTTTTTTTGTGAAAATTCAGCACCTTCTTTAGTTCTTCCCTTAGGAAGTTTACTCTTTTTAGATTATCCTGATTGTGGCTTTGTGCTTGAGACTTTTTAGCATCTCTTAAAGCTGCTATGACTCTTTCTATCCTAGTTGGAATAAATGTAAAAACTTATTCCATTGCCTTAGATGTTACTTAAAGTCTTCAAGACTTGTGAAGAAATCAAACATGCTCCTATCCTAGTTATTCCCAACCTAACCCATAAAGCAAGGATACTCTAACCTCATACTATGGAACCTAAAAGGTCTAGATTTTGCCCTCCCTTTTCAAAAAAACTAGATTGCACTTTATTAAACTATGCATAATCTTTTACTTTTCAAAAAAAAATTTCATAATTTTTTTTTTTTGAAACTTGAGAGTGTCGAGACCCCTTCCTCAATTTAAAGTATGTTGTTATTGTGTTAATTGTGATTTTAGCATGTTCTAAGCCTCATAATCATATTGTGATATGAATATGTGATGAATTATTCACGTTAGGTTTCGAGACATAACACTTACGTTAGGACCAACTTAGAATTGATACTTAAATAACAAATTCTAAGTCCTTTTCAACTACAAAGGAAAACATATATATATATATATATATTATGTCTACATTATAAAACACATCACTCTATTTTCAAGGGAAATTGTAAAATAAACAATTTGTAATAGAAAATTAGTTAGCTTAAGAGAATGAGATGCTATTTATTTATGAAAACATAGTCATATTACTACACTCTATGGAATTATATGTTACATGATAAAATACATGTGAAATTTTTCTAACAAAAAAAAAAACCCTAAAATTCTATTATATATTTTTCAAACAAAGAAATTATTCCTTATAATGAGATGAGGTTGCAACATTTCCAAAAAAAGAAAAAAAATGAAAACTCTTCAAGAAAAATTGTCAAATGTTATAAATTTACATGAAATTATTCTTTTCTTCTATATACGATCGTTGTTTAGACATATGTGTGATTTGTTTTGTCGATAATCAAAATTAGACAATTTTATGCATCAACTTTACTCTTCATTTTCCATGAATAATTAAGCTTCAATTGATATATCCTCCCTTAAGTGCAACCCAATGGAGAGGGGAGAATAGGTGGATTTTCGAGATATACAAAGATTAAGACATATATATATATATGTCAACATACTTTCTACAATATGACACAATTATCACAATGGGGTGAAGCTTACACTAAGGGCTTATATAGAGAAATCCATTAAAACAATATTATTTTTTTGAAAAATAATCATGAAATAGGGTAATCAAAAAATTTATTTTAAAAATAGGTTATAAAAACATAGATCCAGAGTGAGCCTTTAGTTGAACCAAAATTGGCAAAATTAAAGGTGCAGACTGTGTATGTGCCTTTAAGCAACTACTCTAAATAATGTTTTTTCCTACTAACATCCCCTATCATCCAATAATTTCATAAACTTTCCCCCCACCGTCTAATAATTCTACACCTTCTGTAAATCTATAAAAATTATTACAAAGTGACATTGCAAACATACATAGTATCATAGCATGTAAACTTCAATGGTTAGAAAAAAATTATTACATTGATACTTAGTATTATAAATTCACAAACAGAGTGCTCCTTTCTCTATCTCTCTTTCCGCTTCCTTCAATGTTGTTTCTCCCTCTTTGTTTTAATTTTTACACAGGTCTCGTAGACAGAAGAAGAGAAGCTTGTAGATTTACGAGGAGTCTAGGAGCATCAACAAAAGATCTTCCCAATATCTTCATCAATCTATAATACATTAATTGTAATTTTTCATAGTTTTCTTTTTTTTTAATACCAGTAGTTGTTGTCAATTTGTAGTGTATTAAACATGATTTATGAAAATCTTGTAATACGTAATATGTGAAGACGATGAACATTATGCATGGTAAAAAATTTCCTATTAATTTTAAATGTAATATCTTGGTTTATTATTTAAATTGTTGTAAAATTATTTTTTTAATAATTAATCATTAAAAATTTAATTTTCAAAAATTTTGTATTAATGAAAATGTAATATGTTGGTTTATTGTAAAATTATTTTGTTATTAATTAATCATTAAAAAATTAATTTTGAAAAATTTCATATTAATATTAAATGTAATGTCTTTGTTCATTATTCAAATTGTTGTAAAATTATTTTTTTATTAATTAATCATCAAAAAATTATTTTTAAAAAATCTCGTATTAATATTAAATGTAATGTATTTGTTTATTATTTAATTTTTTTGTAAAATTATTTTGTTATTAATTAATCATTAAAAAATTAATTTAAAAAAATTCATATTAATATTAAATGTAATATCTTTTTTATTATTTAAATTGATGTAGATTTATATTGTTATCAATTAATTGGTAAAAACTTAATTTTAAAAATTATCTTATTAATGAAAATGTAATATCTTGGTTCATTATATAAATTGTTCTAGAATTATTTTCTTATTAATTAATCGTCAAAATTAATTTTAAAAAATTTCATATTAATGAAAATATAATATCTTAGTTTATTATTTAAATTTGTGGTAAAATTATCTTATTGTTAATTAATCATTAAAAATTTAATTTAAGAAATTTCATATTAATATTAAATGTAATGTCTTTGTTTATTATTTAAATTGTTGTAAAACTATTTTGTTATCAATTAATCAATAAAAAATTTCATATTAACTGATTATTTAGCTATGCTGCGGATATGAAAACAATAGGTAACTATGTCAAATCGTTACGTGTGTAATGCTAACATGTTTTGTTTTTGTTATGTAGATTAGATGCCCTTCGATCGATCCATTTTGACATAGTGGGAAGGACATTGTTCACAAGCCATTTGCGATGGAGAGGTAAATGACATATAACTTGTTGATCACTTTATTTTCCATTCCCAATAGTAAAATGTTTCACTTCTTAACTTTTAAGATCAATTATAACTTGTCGTTTGATGGCGCAAGTTATCACTTCGGCGTGTCGAGAACATTATTCCTATAGATCCTTGAATGGAGTCGTACCTACTGTTAGCAGGATTCTAAGGTATGAGCCGCTTACCCTTCATATAGCTAGATTAGCATATGATAACTGTCCTAATTGAGTGGTAGATGCTAGAGATGCACACATTTCACATGTCAATTGGGGAGTTCACAATCACCCTGCAGACAGTTAGGCCTCCTAATCAATGGCCAAGTAATGATAGGGGGTAGTTCCTTAGATTAGATTGCTACATGTGAGAGGCCGCTTGGGTTGAGGATAGGTCCTAATAGTAAATAAGCCGCATTAGTATATGTGGGCATATATCTTGTAGTTGCTTAGTGGATTTATCTTCACCGATAAATCCAACTCCCTCATATATAGCATGTTTCTATCATTGTTAGAGCATTTTGATGTGACAAGGACGTATAGTTGGGGGTCTACATGTTTGGCTTGGTTGTACTGTCAGCTTTGTGTTGCATCTACCGTATTGGCTCATGAGATTGAAGGGGTAGTGATACTCCTACAGATTTGGGCATGGGATAGATTCTCACACATAGCACCTATCAATTGGCATAGACTTATTATAAAGGTTGGAGATTCATTAGCCGCATGTTGGACGACGAGGTTGGACATGCAGTATCACTTGACCCATGTTGTTGGGGCTTATCAGGATGCTTATGATAGGTAGAATGATGAACAAGTATTTCCTCAACTATTTTTCACTTTTCCATTTCATTATATGCATCGTTAACCTTAAATTTTACTTATTATTTTTTAAGTTAAGTGGGAGCCACATGCAGGCAATTTGATTCACATCCTATCACCCTTTTGTAGAGTAGGCAGACATATTTAAATTGGTTGGGTACCATTAATACGTTTCTACATAGTTGAGTGGCATTTTTCCAACCATGTCACTAAGCAATTCAGGGGTTACCAATATATCCCATACGATGTGAACATATAGTTAGAGCTCCATCATATTGACTTGCATGGGAGGGTTGATATGGATTGGCCGATACAACATGTACTGTACATTGCCTTATGAGACAAGCGTCTAACTTGGTTAGTACACATAGAGAGTCCTATGGTGTGTAGCGGGGATGCAAAAGGTGGTACCAATCTATTAATTGTTGATACATAGGATGGACAAGAGTAGTTCTTGGACATCTAGTAAGTAAAACATCAATGCTGGCTAGGTGATTCATTACGTATTTGATACTAATTGAATTTATGATCCGTTGTAACTTATAGGTTGATACATTGTGGCAAATCCACTTATTCTTAGACCATGTTATGGCTGTTGCTTTAGTTGATCATAGTCTTAAGTTTATGCATTATCATAAGGGGGTAATGTTGTACCTACAGGCTCATTAAAGTCAAGGCATGGAGGTTGAAGCAAAGGTGCAACCTGCTAACATTTGGCAATAGCAGCAACCAATTCATGTACGCCATAGGACCGTGAGATGTAGATGACCCTAAAGTCAAGCTTAAGCATAGGAATATCCTGTATAGGATCAACAGCTCCCACTAGATGCTGATGAGATGGATGACAGCTTGGCCCCCATGCCTAGCATATACATCACATCACATCGTCATTCTATTAGTGATCCTTCCTTACACCAACAGCTTTGTAGAAGAGACACTCCAGTAAGCAAACTATGTATTAAGGTGGATTTTTGCAACGTGTTACTAATTGGAGTCTAGTGCCTCCCTGTGATTTCAACGATGCCCCTAATACCATCTAATATAAGAGTTATAGGCTCCTCCTACTCCAAATGCAAGACTGGCAAGAGAGCCCACAAATACATTTTCGTAGTTAGCATGATAATTTAGTAGGAAAAGGAATAATAGGGGATATGATATTATTTTATCTTATTTATTTAATATGTAAATCTTTCATCTACATTTATGATTGATATAAATTATTATTTGAAATTTATAAATTTATTAACATTGTTTAATAAATGATTTTTTCCTATTTTTATATTTACGCTTTTACATTTTTTTTAACAATTGTTTTTGAGATTTTTTTATAATTCTTTTCACCAACTTTATTTATGATTTTCTTTACATGATTTTTCATAAAAAAATTTCAAATGATAGATTTTCTCAAATTAAAATTTTTTATTTAAAAAAATTAATAGTTCACATATGAATAAAAAAATAATTTTCATGAATTTAAAAATCATAAAATCGATGTAAAATTTATAACTTTTTTTTTTGAAGCATTTGCTTGAAGTCAGTTTTGCCAATTTTGACTTAATGGAAGGCATGTTTTGACTTTGTACCTTCGTAATTTATTTTTGGAATAAATTTTTTGGATGTTTTATTTCGTGATTATTTTTAAAAAATAATATTTGTTATATATCCATTTTTTTAATAATAAATATTGCAACTTTTTCGAAAAGGGAAAAAAAAATTAAATGAATGCATCTCGTTAGGAAACTGTATCAATACCACTAAAACTATCTAATACTTAAGAGAACCAAAAGTAATTTTGTAATGTTAAAAAAATTCTCTATAAATTTACTCTTTTTTATTTAAAAATTAATATAACTCTAGTTATGAGCTATATCTATTTAAATAGTATATTTTTTAATTCGTCAAATAATCACTTCACCACTGCATAATTTTTTCATGAATTTAATTCTCTTTTATTTTTCAACTTGAAAATCACTATGATACCATATTTCCATACCTTTATTAAGCATTCTTATTTGATTGCATACAATTTATGCAAAAAAGAAAAAGAACGTATGAAGATTGATATATCAATTTCATTAGCTGGCACGAAGGTTTAACTTGGCACCAACCGTAAAATTAAGTATCGGCTCGTTCCTATATTTTTATGGTATTTAGTTTATAGTTTGATTTATATATTAATTCAAGCTATGGATAAAAAGGTTTTAATTTACTGAACTAAAAGTCTAAAATTAAAAAAATTATAATATATATTTAATAATATAAAAATATGTTTTACATTATAAAATAATTATATATTTAAAATTTAAAAAATTACTCTAAACCAAATTCTTAAATCATCAATAGATTCCATCTCTTTCTTTTTATTTCTTTTTGTATTTAAGGTACAATAAATCCGTATTCAATACTGTATACACTAAATATAAAACAAAAAAAATTATATTTTCCATTTTTTCTTTATATCGTACTGTCCAATTATCAATAAACACGGGATCGGACAAGTAGAGTAACAATCATTAATATAATACCTTTTTAAATTTTTTTGCAAATATTATACCCAAAAAAGTTATTCCAAAAATAGATTGTGAAGACGTATATGACATCCATGCCTTTAGTTCAAAAAAAAAAAATTTACAATGAAGGCGCAGGTGGCATCTGTGCTTTCATTGTAATTTTTTTTTTTTTTTTGCATTGAAGACATGGAAGCCACCCGTGCCTTTATTTAAAAAAAAAAAAAATGCACTGAAGGCTCGAGTGGCATCCATGCCTTTAGTATAATTTTTTTTTGAAGGCGTAGATGCCACTTGTACCTTCAATGTAATTTTTTTTTTTTGTACTGAAAGTGCGGGTGGCGTCCGCATTTTCAAAAAAAAAAAAATTACACTGAAGACCTGGACACTACCCGCACCTTCATCTTATTTATTTATTTATTTTAACATTGAAGTCGCATACGAGATCTGCGACTTTACAACATATTTTAGTAATATGTTTTACGGGTACAATATTTACGTAATTTAAAAAAAAAACAATACTTTAGTATGTATCCTCAGACAAGCATGCCATGAAATTAGGACGAGCCAAAATGAGATGGATACGAGTAAGAAACTAAAGAAGCTACTTTCATAGATGAGCCATAAAGAGCCTCTTGTCTTCACCCTAAAGGCGCTGAATAATTCTATTGTGTGGAAGGAAAATGGAGCAACCAAATGCATGAAAATTTTGTGCACTATAAATCAATAATTAATAGTATAGATCCGTCATGATTATTATTATTTTTATTATTATTATGACTTAGATGGAGACATAAGCATTGATATAGTTATGAAAAGAGTTTTGTGGTGTTTTGCACCAATCAAATGGTTAAAAAAAAATGAAAAAGTTAATGTATATATTGAGGATTCTACTTAAAAGATTATAAAAAGGTATCTTTGAATTTTCTTATTTACTTTTTTTATAAATTGTATAATTGATGAATTACACCTAAAAATTACTTAAAATCAGGGATAAACTAGTCACTCAATTCAAACCACTTTATATATAAACATTGCTATGTGGTAGAAAATTTAGAAAATCAAAGGGAAAACACATCTTTCTCTCTCCCTCTCATTTGGCGTTGCCCTTTCCCCTTTTGTTACTACACAAAATCTCCTACAAATTTCTAAAGTAAGAAATCCCCTTTTTAAATAAGACTATTTTACTATAGAAAGATGCTAATCAATGTATGATAGTCTATTAAAAAAGATCAAGGAAGAAGGATATAGATCATATATTATATCATTGAAAGGAGTATAGTGATCAAGAGATTTCCTTGATCTTGTGATGTTTGTGAAAAAAGGTAGAATTGTACATGATAAAAGGTTTTGATCCATTTTGGTGTTTGATTAAGGAAATCAAAGAAGGAATGAGACCAGACCATGAAAAAAGTGGGATAAAGTGTTTAAGGAAATCTTATGTTTGCTAGCATATTCGTAGTTAAGTAAGAGATATTTTATCTTGGAGAATTAGGTAAAACCATCCCTTAGGTCTTTAATGTAAGATTGGATAATTAGTTACTTAAATATTAGGAGATAAAATCATTTGGGAGTCGAAATCATGATACTAATGTCAAACATATAGAGATTTTAGAATTTTAGGATGAATCATAGAATTTTGTAATGATGATGAAAAGTATGAAATTGGAGTTTAAGTTATTTTGCATGGTTAAAAAAATATTTTAATGGTTATAGGATTTACAAATATTAAAAGGATTTTAATGTTAAAAATTCACTTTGGAATACCTTAGGTTGCATTTTAACAAGGAAAATAAAAAAGAAAATGAACAAAGGAATAAAAGTTGGTTGAGTTGAAAAACTATCAATATATAACATATTAAACTCATTTGACCAAGTTAAAAGTTAGGTTGACCAAGTTATGCAAAAAGGGGAACTTGGCTAACCATATTAGGAAGTGGGTCAATTGAGTTAAGGTGCTAAGAAACTAGGTTGATAGAGTTTTAAGGTAGGTTGATCAAGTTGCTTCTATGGTTAACTTATGCATGTTTATAAGATTTATAATTCCTTCAAAGTATTTGCATGTTGGTGAATTGAATCCATGTTCATGGGTTGTTATTGTATGGGGTATATGTGTGTATAATTATATATAATAAACCTAAAAACTATCCAATTACTAAATTGATGTTTGTTGGTTGTGCTTGTATTGAGGGCATAGCCACTTCAATAAGGGGTCATGGATTAGGTGTTCATCACTTATTGAAAATTGAATATTTGAAATGAAATGCCTAATGGTTTTAGGAATTAAATCGCCATGAGGAAATATGGGGGTTGTTGATATGGCTAATTCGGTATGTGTTGGTTCATCAAAAGAGAAGCTACAAACAAGTTACATTAGTGGATGGGGGATGCTACTATGGTCAGTTATAGAGAACTTGTTGTACAGTGGCTAATACGAGTAGTGGAATTGGTATAAGAAGATTTGACTCTTGAACCCTTTAGATCTATTTATTTGTACTATAACTCTTGTACTCGTGTAATGCAAGGATTTGACATCTAAGCTTAGGGCATTGGCCTGTGTTCTTGTTGCTTAGCTTAAATAAGACTAATTAATTGAGGCCTATATGCTATTTGTTAGTGTTGGCAAAATAGTATAATTGTATATGTATGCATGCGGCACGCTATATGTATATTTTTTGCATTCAATATCTTTACAATGAACTTCATTGCTTACCCATGTTTATGATATGTATTTTAAATTTGTAGATGAATTTTAGGATGTTAACTGTTATAATTACCTCGGTTATAACTTATGGGGTAGGAATGGGTTTGGAGATAGTACCTCTAATGACTATGAGGGGTAGTAGATGGAGATTTTTTTTCATTTTTAGTTTATTTCTCTTTTTGAAGGCTACTATAGATTTACTATGCTTAGGATTTCTTCTAGTACAATTTATTATGAATAGTAAACTCATGGACAAGTACACATACGAGAGTTTAAAAGAATGGAATATTATGACAATGTAACGTGGATTTTAGGAGAAATGATTTAATGATATTAGTGCTACATAAATGATAGATTAATAACATGAATAACATTATAACACTTAAAGATATAAATGATAATTATTTAAAAAATATTTATTATTATTATATATTTAAATATTATTAATATTTACTCATCATTCATCTATTCACCAATAATTTTTTTTTTTTAAATCTTACATATCCTATCGTGTGTGGAGACATATGAAATCATTGCATCCCCATAGTTTCAGATCATCCCGATTAATCTTAAAATAACATAAAAGATTCTTTTTTAAACTTCTAATGAATGCGAGTTGAAGCTCATCTTGCTACATGCTTGGAAAAATCTTTTCAATTCTCCGTTATTCATTATAATGATAATTAGGTTAAATAATAAAAACAAAATCTTCTTTTAACCCGGTTACCAACTTCATGCCAAAAAAATACAATTATCCACAGACAGTGACATATGACGGACGAGTGATGGGACACAATGTCTCTCTCCGCCGTCCAAACGCTGAAAGCTTATTTTGTCGTTGATCGCGACCGGCTTAATCTTCTTTGTCGTTGCTGGGGATGGAGATGGGGGCGGACAACGAGCGAGAGTAAAACGACAACGCCATAATAAATATACCCATACCATACCATCAACACGGCGCTTTGAGGCATGGACAGGGACACGTTTCTATCAGCACGTCCGTGTTTTAATTTGAACATTTTTGTTTAATAACCATAAATATATCATCAACATGTTGCTTTGAGGCATGGAGAGGGACACGTTTCTGTCAGCACGCCCGTGATTTTAATTTGAATATTTTTTATTGTTTGGTTGGTTTATTTTTTTTTAACAGTATTAGTAAATCCACATTTAATATGAAATTGTGACGATTTTATTTATTTATTTATTATTTTTAAAACTCTTTTCTCATTATAAAAACAAAATCAAATAACACAACCATATTATTTTTAATTGGTTTATCTGGTACCCTTTGAACGGGGCATGCTTATCATTGAAGCTTGTGATTGGTAAACATGAATAAAATTATAAAAATTTCACCTCCTTTTTTTTTCCCCCAACAAATTAAACTTCAAAACAAAACCCCATGCATCCTCCAAACATAAAAGATTTCTTTCCCCCAGTTTGATGGCAGAGTTCTATAGTAAACCTTTTATTATCATAAACGAAAAACTCACAAAATTGCAATTATACATTGAATGCTCTCTTACATTAAGAAGAATAATTTGCATTTTATGACATGTTTGGTATTAATCATACTCACAATATTTTTCTTAAATCACCATTTTAAGCTTAGGGGTTAATTTTATGCTGGTAAAAATTAAGCGGATTAGCATCATATGAATATATATATATATATATATATATTTACTAATCACTATTATAACTGGGAGAGAGAGAATTTAAATATTATTCATTTCACTAAAAAACCAAGGTTTATACAACTGAATTATATGCACATGGGTACTAATTATCTACTTGTACGTGTCCTTATATTCACAAAAAACCCGTACCCTACTTGCGTATCGGATAAAAATAAATAAGCTTGCATATGTATGGCTTTTTCTGCTTATTCTGGGATGATGCCTTTCTTGATCTTTTTGACGTACACATATGTATGTGTTAAAGTTATCACGTGCTATTTATGGTGTTGAGTTTGTATATTTTCAGGGTTGAACCGATGACGGAAAAGCTGTCGGTTAAGGTGGTTGAATTATTTGAGGCCTAACTTAAAGAGAGGAGAGTTTGAAGAAGATGAGGTTGATCTCATTATCAAGCTTCACAAACTTCTAGGAAACAGGTGGGCTGCAAACGTATTGCTATAGTTGTTGTCTCAATTTCTTAAAATATTAATCAACAACAAATGAGGACTAAATACAGGCTTTTAATATTCAATATACAGGTTACGTAAGTGGATTAGTGGTTGACACGGGTCAAAATAAAATTTAAAACATCCAGGGTATTTTTACTAACAGTAGGAAGTAGGAAGACATTGGTTGGGGTTATTACATATAAACACATCTTTGCATGCAGATATTTTGACCTCGTTACTGTATTCTCGATTAACCGAGTGTAAAGTACTATAAAACTAATTGAACATCATCTATAAAATTATATATTTACAGTACAGGACGAATGCGCAACTCCGTTAAAGATATATAAATAAAGAATAATTGGTTGAAAACACTAACATGACTAGAAGTAAATGTGATCAATAATAAAAGGAAAAAGAAACAAAGAAGTGACAGGAAAGAGATAAATGATAAGTTATAAATAAAACAGAGATTAATTGTTTTCTCAAATCGTAATCATGTATTAGTATAATTAATTCTCATTATTGGTAATATATGCAATATCTATAAAAAAATCATCATCATTATTAGTATGTACCATAGACATACTTGGTAAGAGGGTAGTAATTACTTAACTGATGCGAAACAATAAATTTGTATGAGCAAGTTAAGTCAGGTTTTCTTTTTTCCTTTTCTTTTTATTTATTTATTTATTTTTCATAGTGAGTATAACAAAAGAAAAAAATTTGAATTTGATTCATTCTATTAAGAGATTAGATCAATGGCACTAAACTATAAAAATCTTAATGAATGAAGGAGGAAAGTGATTCAACTCATCTTACAAGAAAAAATTATTATAAATACTTTTTTATATGATATATGACTTTTAAACCTAGGGTCTATACAAGAATTTTCTCAATTAAAGACTATTTCTACAAGAAACTTACTGCACTCTCTAGAAAAGTGCAACCAGATTTTCCTGCCGAACTAATCATCTCTTTAACATATATATAGATATTCACACAGAAGATGGATGTATTGAATTTTTTACAAAAATAAGTTGATAGTCGCTTGAAACAAACTATATACACTTTGAAATAAAAAAATGCTAGAGAATTATTGCGTATTTTGGAATATATAATAGGATTACACCCGTTTCACTAGTATTTTCTTTGGATATAGATCCTTTTATCATCAAATCCGAACTGAAGAGCTTCAGAACCGTAAACAATTTGTGTTTGGAAAGAAAATAACTTTTATCTAATCTAATGGGCTTGAGATTTGAGGCAAATGATTTTTATCCTTATATTTATTTTACAAGGAATCTTTGGAAGGAAATTGTAAAGGCACAAGAAAATTTGGAAAAAAGGTTTCTCGGAACTTATCAAAATTCTCTTACAATTAGAAAAACTTCAAATTATAGTTCAATAAACTCTGTATCTAATAATTAAACTAGATATATAATAGGTTAATTTTCCAACATAAACATTTTTATCAAATAATAATGATCTAAAAATACAAAATTGTTAAATATTATTTGTATATAAGAGTTAACTACTTCATTACAGTATATATAACAGTTAGTTTACATCCATTGATGTCTACTCAGGTGGTCATTGATCGCTGGAAGACTTCCAGGAAGAACAGCAAATGATGTAAAAAACTATTGGAATACTTATTTGGTGAAAAAGGTAGCCCCTCCAATTAAACCAGGCGAAAATCAGAGAACAGAAATATTGCCCCCCAAAATTAACGTTTTTAAGCCTCATCCACGGACCTTCACTAAGGGCTTCACTTGGATGAGAGGAAAAGCTACATTGGTAGCTCGTGGTGATAACTATATGCCCCCAAGTTCTGATTTTGACAGGCCATCAACTTCATTACCGTCAATGGAGAATCAGATCAACTGTTGGGAAGACCTACTAGCCGATATCGATAGTAATGCTAGAATCAATGCGTTAGAAAACGACTCGGAAGTGGAGCCAACCATCACCACAAGGTTTTTCACCCAAGATTTGGTAGCAGAGACAGATATGGGAACTTCATGCAAGGAAGATAGACCTAATGGTTCCATAGATATTTCATTTGATGAGGAACTTAGCACTTTTCTCGATGAAGAATTGGGAAATAATCATCCGATGACACAATCCCATTGATGTAGCTATTTATAGTTTGCTAATAAACAAGAAATGTCGATACTTTAATTCAATTGTATGTGTAAATTTCAAATCAGTGAATGGAAGCTATGTTTTTACAATATCGATACTTTAATCCAATTTTATGTGTAAACTGTATCCAAGGGTAAATGTGTTGGAAAGTTGTTGGTGATTTAGTCATATTGAAGTGTTTTTTTTTTTTTTTAATGATAGTTCATTGATTGGCTATTGTATTTGGTGCTACGCCCCATCTGATTTTAGAGAGATGATTACACTATGGAATCGTTTGACAAAACTATCAAAATTAGTGGTAAGGCCTTAGCTATGCATAAGGAATTTCAATGAGATCTTAGATAGTTCAAAAAAGAGTGGAGGGAGATCGAGAAATAAGCACTAGATTTTGGCAATTAATAAAATGAATTTTGAAGCAAATCTACAGGACTTTGGTTTTGTAGGACAACAATTCATATGTTCAAATGACAATCAGGAGGCATGTTAGTTAGAGAGAATTGATAGAGGAATAATTGATTGGTTGGAAAAAATACCTAGAAACCTAAGTGATCCATGAACTCCCAACGAGGTCAGACCATGTTGCTCGCATAGTTAACTTTTGTCTTTTTGAAGTTAAGGGTGAAAAGAAGTTTAAACTTGAAATATGTGGAGAGTGGCGAAAGAGTGGATGGAAGTTACTAAAATGATGTGGATGGAATGTGAAATAAGACCTAACTTAGAAGGATTTATACTTAAATTGGAAGAATGCAACAAAGAATTAGCGAGATATAGTAAAGTGACTTTCCCTAATAATGGGTCTTCATTGAGAAGCTTAATAAGAGGCTCACCAGGATTCAATTCCAACCCGTTAATATTGAAATGGTAGGGAAGAGGAGATTCAATCTTGAACTGATGAGTTATGAAGCCTTGAAAAAGTCTATTAATATCAAAGATCACAGGAAAATTGGTTGATAATGGTGATAGAAATACAGCTTTCTTCCTTTAGTCCACTATTGAAGGAAGGCAAAGGAACAAAGATTCTATAACTAGAAAATGAAGATGCGAACTTGGCAGAGGCAAAAAAAAATAAAAATGAATTGATAGGTGTTGTGTATGGATTTCGGACCTCGAGCCTTTAAGAGTTGTTTTAGGCTAAAAAATAGGGATATCACAGACAATAACTTTTTATATAAGTATTTTAGAATATTTAATGTAAAAGATTTTTATATATCTATCACAATTCTAACAACGGCTAACATATATAAAAGACCTCAATGATCTCTATGATAAAATAATCTAAAATTTCTAAAATCGAGAATGATATTATTAATTGGAATTCTTCACCTTCACTCTATTGTCTTTTAAGTATTGAAGAGTACGTGCTAGAGAAATCTAATGTCCAAGAGAATCGGATGTTTAAGACAGCAGAGTGAAGGTATTACCTTATTCCAAATAAATCCAACGTCCAAGAGAGTCAGATGTTTAATAATCTTATCCTATATTTGTTAGTTTATGTTAAAATTATAAGATATTATTATGATGTAATATGTTCTACAAGCAATAGCACTATAGCAGTTGATGGTTACGATAAATCACGAAAATCGTGCAATAATTTAATTTTCGGAGATTTATTTCAAGGTGCATTGCTATTTTAATAGCTTTATGTTTATATTAGTATCTTCTCTCGGTTTTATTTTACTAGTCAATATTGGCATGTATCAGAAATTTAGGTTGAGTTTCTTTTTCAGTTCTTTCTTTTCATATTGGAGAAATTTTGGTTAGCGGTACTAATTTGAAATTGAAAATAATGTAAACTAACCATCAAGTAGATTTATTTATTTATTTATTTTTCAGGCCGAGTAATAATCTGATTTGAGATTTTTTTCAAAAATTATTTATGCCTTATAGGATTTATTAAGAATAGGATTTCTATAGGAATTTGATTCTATGTTTAGCAATATAAATAAGTTAAGAATTCAATTCCATAATGAACACCATTGCTTAAAATCCACGTGGAATCCCTTCCCTTTCTTTCTTTATTATTAAGATTATTTTAAATTCTAATATACATATTCCCTCTTGAGATAAAGCTCTCTCTCTCTCTTTATAATTCCAATTCCTATAAAATCAACCAAATAAAATAATGGTATTCCATGTTCCTTCTTTGTAGATTCTCATATAATAGATTGTCAATCAAAGTTAATGAAAATTAATTCTAACGTCCGAACTCTCTAAGCATAAGATTCCATTAGACTTAGCATTACGTTATTAGGACACGACATGCTTGCATCCCAGTAGACTTGAACCTATTGAGATGGGTTAAAGCGTCCTAATATGTCTAGTAATGTAGCAACAAATTGCATCTTTTATATCTTGTTTAATTACCTATATTTACACATGTGACAATGATTATCTTGTTCATGCTCCTTCCAATTTAAGACACAACTATTCAAGCACATCTAAATTTTTCTATAATTAAGTCCTAAATCTCCAACCACCTTTTTTGCCTCATGAATTGATTTGGGTAATTTTTCACCTTTTGGTAATGCTTCCTTTAAGAATTGAAGCAATTTAGTCGCTAACTTGTCACTCCATCTATTTTTACATTTAATGAGCAACAGTTGAACCACAAAGGATAGCATTGAGAACTTTGTGCATCATAGATATGTTTCCTTTTGAGCATTTTTAAGCAACCTATAAAATGCTTCAGCTTCTGTTGGCCATCCATATCAACATTCGTGTTCCCATCATCACTTACGTTAGTACCATAAACTCCAAATGTTTCATTCAACATAATATGAGTGTTATCCTTGATGTTAATCCCATCATTACCGTGGTTGATGGCACTAATTAGACTAAATGATGATCCTTCTTTAGTGAAATCCAATGCCTACAATCTTTCATAAACCCACCACATAATAGATGTACTTTTGTATCCTCCTTAGTTGTCCACATAATATTTTTATACTTTTTACATGGATATATGATTTTTCCATTATTAGTATTAGCAAACTATGTGTTTGTAAATTTCTCTGATCCCCTTCTATAAGTTTCACTATTCTTAGAAGTAGTTGACCAACTCGTATCCATTACGATCTTTTAGAATACAAATAAAGCAAACATTAATCACAACCTTAAATAAAAATAAAACAGTACATATGTTTGCAAATTTTTATTCTAATAATATACAATCCTTGGTAAAAAAGACTCATCATCCGAACCTATATCAATTTAACTTATAATACAGTTGTTTAGATCCACGAAAGTGATGAAAATCTATACAATTAACACATACAACAGCATGCAATCAATACAGACCAAAGATGCTTTCATTTCGTGGGAATATGGTTCAGGGTGAGGAGTGGAATATATGTGAAATAATGTATAATAATTGCCATCAACAATAATGATACTTCACATTATTTTATTATTATTGTATATAAATGTGTATTATTAGTTTATGAATTATAAATATTATTATATATTTCCAACTAAATATTTTGGTTCATGTGTATATTTCTATTACCCATGATATGTATCCACTTCTACTGTACTTCCAATGCATATTTTCATTTAGAATTACTGACTTCATTTATCAATTATCTCATTATTTTGGAGAGATTCTGTGGTATGCAAATGCAATAGTATTATCCAAGCAATATGTGCTTAGTTTCCAGCGAAAACAGTTGAACAAATACAATATATATAATTCATAGGTGCACTCATTTCACAAATTAAACAACCAATACATATGACAAACATAAACCGAAAACTACGTCTTCTAGAAGTCCAATCCATATGAAAAGTCCATCCCATCCATGTAGATTAATGTCAGGTTTTATTATTAAATTTCTAAAATCTCATTACCAGAAAGAAGTCCCAATGCCAACAACCATGAACGTAAAACAAAAAGAGAGCATGGAAGAGAAATTAAAAAATATTTTATTGTAAAACTTAGACGGGAAAAATGTAAGGAGGACTGGTTTTAGCCACATTAAACGATAAAAATTTAGTTAAAGAAGCATATGTGAAGTGACAATTGAATGCTTCCTAAACAATAAGATCAGTTGACCTTATTATAGTGATTTCATAGGGGAATGAAATATCTCCTTTATGATTTGGTTTTTATGGAACTTGTTCACTTTTATCATTCACATATCTTATTATTTCGAATAAGACATAAAGATGCTTCTATTCCTACTCTACGAGTGTATCTTTCCTCTGAGGCACTTTCTGGATTATGTATAACCAAGGATAACACACTATGATGATTAAAAAATAATATTAATAATAAGAGAGAGAAAGAGAGGTTCTTGCCTACTTGTCCAACCTTGTTAGTGTACCATGATGGCTGAAAATTTATAACTTCAAAGAAATCTAAGCACATATGTATACATGAGGATAATATCATCAACAACAAGGGGCAAATACACTCAATGGTCCAAGAATAATCATCAAAGCATAGTCTTCTATTGCCATACACGTGACACATACATTTGACAAAAGAAACTTTCAATGGTCCATCTTTCCATTTAAAGGGAGAGCTTGTTAATTTATACCATTTGATTTCATTGGACAAATACACTCAATGATTTCATTTTCATACCAGCAACAAGCGAGAGCTTATTAATTTATACCATTTAAAGGATACTGAGTTTGTAAAGCTATCTATTTAACACCTATTGCTCTTTCCAATGGTCCATTCCTCCCCCCCCCAAACCTCAATAGCCCATCAATTGCTCGTTTCTCAAGAAAAAAGGGATGGAATGGAAACTTCCTCACTATATGTGCATCTTTTGCCATGTGAGTAACTTCAGAAAGGTTTACCGCAATTATCCACCATCTTTCTTACAAGTATCTAAGTTGTTTTCTTTTTCTTTTAATCGGTAATTAACGAGCATATAAGTGTTATATTAATATTCCATGATCAGCATACACAAAGTAGCTTTGTACTAACTCCAGCATCAGTGTAACAATGCAAGTTATCTTCTAACTAAAAGCAAAGAAATAAATATCTCAATCATAACTAGCTGTTCAAATGCATTGGAATTTTGAAGGGGAGTAAGGGCTTTCTTTCTTTTCTTTTTTTTTTTGATTTTTTAAAAGAAGTAAATGAGTTACCACTAATAGATTCCATGAATGTACCACCAATTATCTAATGATGTTTGAACCTTAAAGTGATTGGAGTAACATAAAAAAGCAAACTGAAATCAACTAAGTCAAAACCATAGATTGAACTGGGACAATAGAGAGGTATAAACCATGTCTTATTATCAAAGTTTCCATGAGCTTTGAAAATTTTACTCCAGAATCTCACCTTATCTGAATATCAAAATTCCGTTTTTTAATATAAAAATTTACCATCAAAATAATATATATATATATATAATCATTCCAATCAGAATTCAAAGTAGAACCTTGTAGATTTTAATGATCAAATCACACACGAAAGAACAGCATATGGTTCAGTTAGCATATACAAATTTTTTATCACCTATCAACGCAAATAATACTAGGTTTTTCCCCAATTGTTAACAGCTCCTACCGTATAAGGTGTCACTAAATGTGTAACATTTAGAGCACGTTTCATACAACCTGATAGGTATTGCTTTTTTACTTGTTTGAGTCTTGTTATCTTAGTGGAAAGAGAACAAAAAAAAGAAAAGAAAAACCTTGTACGATACAATCGTAGATGACATAAAGATGGGATCTTGATTCTAAAATTGCTTAATAGTGTCATGTTAAATGTTCATATAAGGAAAATGAGAGAGAGTGAGAGAGAGAGTAACTGTGGACGGCGATCGAAATAAAAGAAATCACAAGTCGTTATGGAGTGGAGAGAGTTGTCATGGAGTGGAGGGACAAAGTCGTGTGGGGAGAAAATGAGAAAAGAAAAAGTCAGTGAGTAGAGGGGGGGCGGGCAGGGTACACAGAGACAGAGACACAGAAAGAGACAGGGGGAGAGAGACAGAGACACCTAATCGTTGATTGAGGATATGGAGTCGAAAATGCGAACCAAATGAGTCGACGTATCTCGATCTGCATTGTTTATCATTATCTCTCATTCCTCGGTTAATGTGGCCAACTTGTCAACCTGAAAAATTGCAATAATTTTGTTTTTGTGTGTGTGTGTTTTTGCGTTTTCGATTTGATCTAATGATAATATGCTGCTATTTGATCTAATGACAATAATTTTATCTTACTTCTAATGATATGTTTTAGTTGAAAACAATCAGCGTCAGGATCTGCTGCCATTTGCGTTCCGAGTACTATATTGTTCAATTTTTAGTAGATTTTATGTAGTCTTTGTAGCACCAACTTAAGAAGCAAATACATAATGGAGATGTCACCATACTGTATTCTATAGCTTCTATTTTATCATTAAAAAAAAAAATCTTATAGGCTAACGCAGGTTAACCCACTTCGCATCGGGTTACCTTGTAGGTCACACGAGATGAGTTAAAAAGTTCATAACTTATATGAACTTGATTTTTTTTGTGGGTTGGGCCGCCTAGCACATCCCGCACTCCCAACTCTACTGAAAGATAGTGATAAACAATGGAAAAAATGGCAGAGTAATAAGAGAGTCAAACAAGGATTGAGAAAGAAAAAGAAAGGATCGGAGGGAAATGAAAAATGAAAAATAAATGATGTGGGAAAATAAATGTTAATTCACTTTTTATTAGTGTCCCTTCAAATCAAATTTGGTGACCAATAACTTATTGTGTCCCATTAATTCCATTAAACTACCATTTAGTTAATTGTGTCCCATTACAATGGTCACATAAGCCTAAAGTTATATTTATAAGTCAATGAGAGATATAACACATTTAGTTTGGAGTTTGCTGATCAAAAGTGTCCTTATATGCTTGCACAACGTGTGTCGGTAATAGATACATAGATATGTATATTAAGTGAGAATTAAAGTATTTTTTCCTAATTTTAATGTGTTTTAAAGGATTTTATTTTAACTTGAGTAATATTTTGATTTTAGGGATTTGATGAATTATTGAATTAAAAATGAAGAAAAGGAATCAAATTTTACTCAACTTGAAGTTAAATAGAAAAAATTATGAATTTTTTAAGATAGACATGGGTACCAGACATAACCATGCTAGAATTGTGTTAAAATTAAAGCTTGAAGAAATAAATTGTGATAGTTATATGGGAGCAAGACGCGGTTGTGTCTATTGGTCATGTATCTCTTATAAATAATAATTTTAAAGTGTGACTTAGATACAACCTCTAGACACAATCGTGTCTAGACTATGTCAACTGTAGATTTCAGTTTTTAGAATTTTTTATTTGATGATTTTGGCACAACCTGAAGCACAACTACATTGAATAGCATATTGGCATTAAAACAGAATTTTGGATGCCTGCCATGTAAAGGAAAATAGGGAGCTAATTTCATAATTTTGAGAAGATGTTTTCATAGGTTTTAGGGTTCTTTTGAAGGTAGAGAAGAGCATATTCTTTCAATTCAAGAATTAGAGTTTTTCTTTTGAATTCCTTAATGATATATGCTTTTTCATTATTGAAGGATTTTTTATTTCACTATGATTTGAGCTTAAATGCTTTAGTATTTAGACTTGTGGACTTTAGAATTGTTATAAGATTGGGTTTATTACAATTTCAATGAAATCTTTAGTTTGTTGATTCAATCATGTGTTCCTGATTTTGTTTATATTAATATTTATATGATATTATTCTAATTATTTAATATTATGCATCATGATTAAGAAATCTAATGTATAATTAGATATAACATTATTGAAAGGAATTTATATAATTTTAGAGATAAGTTGTATGAATCTTTTGGATTTAATTCAATTGTTTTTTAGAGAATTTATTAATTTTAATACAACATTGGAAATATGCTATTATAAAGAGATTCAAATAGGTATTTTTGATATTAGGATTAGTAAACTTGAGAAAGTTATTGATTTAATTTAGGAATTCTCCTAATAAATGAAATTAAAGATGAAATTGAATAATTTTTGTTGATGTCACTTAATAAATATTAGAGAAAGTAAAGTCCAGATACTTGTCTTATCATCTTGAAGTTAATTACAATTTGTTTTATTCTCCTTTCTTTTAGTTGAGTCTTTAGTTTACTAGATAATAATTAGTTGTAGTTTTTAGATTAATTAATCTTTATAATTTATCAATTAGATAATAAGGTGCATGTTAGTATTAGTATTAATAATCTCTATGGGACAACATCCATATTCAGTTCATTATATTACAAACTTTGATAGGTACACTTGCCTTGCATCAAGTTTTTTTCATTGTTGCTAGAGATATCAATATTGAGAATACTAATCACTTTATTAATTTAATAATTTTTTTTAGTTTCTTGTTTTTCATTTTCTTTTGCAGTTTATGACCCAAAGTACTCTATCGGATGTGTTAATATTTGACCTAGAGATTAAAAAGATAGTTAAGCATTTAAGAAAGACAGTTTAGTAAACAATAGAAGAAATAAATCAAGGTTCTTCTATATAAATTAAGGCAAAAGAGGAAGAGAACGATTTGGAAATTATGGGTGACGAAAACTAGAACCAACAGTAGACTATGTCTGATTACTCAAAATCTTCTTTAATTGGAGTTGACTCTAGTGTTATTAGGCCACCTATTGTTGCTAATAATTTTCAAATTCAACTACATATCATACAAATGGTGTAACAATTTATGCAATTCGATGGCCTATAGGATGAGGACTCCGATGCTCACATATCAATTTTTTTGGAGATTTGTGACACTTTTAAGATTAATGAGGCTTCTGACGATGCAATTAAGTTGCGATTGTTTCCTTTCTCATTAAAAGGCAAGCAAAAAAAAAAATGGTTGAATTAACTTTCAAGGGGATCCACTACTAAATGTGATGGTATGGCTTAAAAATTTCTTAGAAAATATTTTTCACCTGCTAAAACAATCAAGCTTCGAAAAGACATATCATCATATGCTCAATTGGAGATCGAAACCTTATATAATACTTGGGAAAGATATACGGAGTTATTAGGCGATACTCATATCGTGACCTCCCTTTATGGATGCAAATCCAAACCTTTTACAGTAATGGTCTCAATTTGTCAACCAGGTCAATGATAGATGTTGTTGTTAGAAGAATATTGAATACTAAAACACCAAAAGAAGTCTAAGACATAGCAAGGAACATCTCCCAATGGGAAGGTGCTAGGGTGAGAAATAGAGCTATGAGTATCTATGAATTGGATGTTGCGATAATTTTAGCCAACAAGGTTGATGCAATTAGTAAGAAATTAGATGCATGCAAATGTAGGGGGATTTGGGACACAAGACAAATAGGAATAAGTAGATTATTTAGGAAACCACTTTACACTGTAAAATAACAAGTATAGTAATGCCTACAATTCAGGATGGAGGAATCATCTAAGTTTCTCTTGGAGTAATCAAAATCAAAATTAGTAAAGGATGGCTTTATCTCCACCAGGATTCTAGTAACCCCTACAACAAGAGAAGAAATCAAGTTTGGAAGAACTTTTAACCAGATATATTTAAACTAATGAGACTAGATTATAAAATACTAAAATTTCTTTAAGAAATCGAGAATCCTTTATTCATAACTTGGAAAATTAAGTAGGTCAACTTATAAAAATGATGGCTGAAAGGCAGCAAAAGACACCGTTAGGAAACACCGAGACTAATCCTAAAGAGAGTAAGAGCAACAACCTTTAAAAGAGGAAAGGAATTGCAAGTTGAATAGAAAATTAGTAGGGAGTTAGAAAAGAAAGACAAGTTAAAGAAAAAGAGAGTATAAAGCCATAGAAAGTGAAGGAGTACAAATTACCCATATCTTATCCTCAACGCCTTAAGAAGGATTACTTTGATGAGCAATTTAGTAAGATCCTTGATCCTTTTAAGCAGCTACATATTAACTTACCTCTTGTTGATGCTTTATTGTAGATAATAAAATAAGCAAAGTTCTCGAAGGACTTTTTATCTAACAAGAGGAAGTTAAAGGAGCTTTCAATTGCTACATTAAGTGGGGAATATTCGGCGATCCTTCAAAGCAAGCTACTTAAGAAACAAAAAGATCCAGGGAGTTTTATTATTCCTTATTTAATTGGTAACTTGTTGGTTAATAAAACCTTAGCAGATTTAGGAGCAGGTATTAATTTGTTACCCTATAAATTATTTCAAAAACTAAGGTTAGGAGAGCTAAAACCCAAATGTATGAGTTTGCAACTAGCTTGTTAGATTTGTTACATACCCTAGGAGAATTATAGAGGATGTGCTCATTCAAGTAGGAAAGTTTATTTTTCTTGTAGATTTTGTTATACTTGATATGGATGGGGATATAGAAATATCTCTTACTCTAGGTAGACCTTTCTTGGCCACAATTAGGGTTATTATTGATGTTAGTGATGATAGATTCATCTTAAAGGTAGGAGGCGAAGAGATAATTTTTAAAGTGCCTATAGTTATGAAAAAATCTGCTAATCAGAATGATACATGGTACAGCTTGGATGCTATTGATTTCTTTGTTGTTAATTATGTATAAGAGATGTTATCTTAGGATTCCTTAGAGTGTTGTCTACAAAAGGGGCTAGAAAATGAAGTAGAAAACCTAGAGTGTCTTGAAGTTGCAGTCCAATTAAAGGCTAACAATTCCATTATTGGGAAGAAGGGGTTTGAATAAATTGATATGAAGAAGGAAATCAGGCTGAAACCATTCATTAGAGATCCACCGATAGTAAAATTAAAGCAACTTCTTGATTATTTAGAGTAAAACTTTTTAGAGAAGGATTTTAAGTTACTAATGATCATAGCTTCTAACTTAAAAACAAATCAAAAGGAAAAATTGCTAAAGGGACTAAAAAAACACAAGAAGGTCATTGCATGGAAAATCTTAGGCATAAAGGGGATTAGTCCTTCATTTTGCTCCCACAAAATTTTACTGGAGGAAGATTTCAAACCAATGGTGTAACCTCAAAGAAGACTAAACCCTAATATGAAAGAAGTAGTCAAAGATGAAGTGATCAAGCTGCTAATGGAGGAATGATTTATCCAATTTTCAACAACTCATGGATTAGTCTTGTGCAGGTAGTGCCCAAGAAAGGAGGGACAATAGTAGTTCTTAACAAGAAGAACAAATTGATCCCCATGTGCATAGTTACAGGCTTGAGTGTATTCATTGACTACCTAAAATTAAATGATGCCGTGTGTAAGGATCATTTTCCTACTCCTTTCTTTGACAGAATGTTGGAGTGTTTAGCAAGCCATATATATTATTGTTTCTTAGATGGTTTATCTAGTTACTTTCATATATCAATTGCACTAGAAGATTAGGAAAAACATTTACATGTCCTCATGGAACCATTGCATACAGGCGAGTGCCCTTCAATCTGTATAATGCACTAGTAACATTTTAAAGATGCATAATGGCCATATTTGAAGAATATATAAAGGACATCATGGAGGTTTTTATGGATGATTTTTCAGTTTTTGGTGGGTCCTTTAACAGTTGTTAATTGAGAGAAGGTATTGTGTGGGTGTAAAGAAACTAACCTTATGCTCAACTGGAAGAAGTGTCATTTTATGGTACATGAAGGAATTGTCTTTGGGCATGAAATCTCACATGGGGGTATTAAAGTAGATAGTGCCGAGATTGAAACTATTTCAAAACTTCCACCCCCCAACTTCGGTTATGGTAGTAAGAAGCTATTTAGGACATGCAGGATTTTATCCACGATTTATAAAGGACTTTTCTAAAATAGTTAGACCATTAACCAAGTTATTAGAGAAAGATGTACCTTTTGTTTTCTTGTAAGAATGCTTAGATGCATTTAATCTATTGAGGGACAAACTAACTAAGGCTCCCTCATGTTGGAATTTATCCTTTGAACTTATGCGAGATGCAAGTGACTTCACAATTGGCACAATCTTTAAACAAAGAAAGAACAAACACTTTCAATTAATTTATTACACTAACGAAACTCTTATTGATGCACAAGAGAATTATACAACTATTGAGAAAGAGCTTTTGGATATAGTTTTTGTATTTGATAAATTTTGATTTTATTTAATTCTTTCAAAGATTATTGTATATACTGACCATTTTGCTTTGAGATATTTGTTAACTAAAATAGATGCCAAGCCATGACTAATTAGATGGATCCTCCTTTTGCAAGAATTTGACTTGGAAATTAAGGATAAAAGGGGTGCCAAAAACTTAGCAGTAGACCATTTATCCAAATGGGAAAATCTTAACCTAGAGAAGTTAGAGGAACAAGACATTAATGATGAGTTTCCAAAGGAACAATTATATGCAATAGCTTAGGTTAGAGAACAAGAAACCCTAGGTTTGCAGATATTGCTAATTGTCTCATTACTAATATCCTTCCAAGAGGACTATCATATCAATAAAAGAAGAAATTCTTTTCTAATGAAAAGTACTACTTTTGGGAGGATTTGTTTCTATTTTAGATTTTTGCTGACTAGGTTATTAGAAGATGTGTTTCCTATGAAAAAAGATGGCAAATCTTGAGCCATTGTCACTTTAGATCGACTAAAGGACATCATAGGGCTAATAGGACCACTCATAAGGTCTTAGAGTTAGGATTCTATTGGCCTACACTTTTCACAAATGCCTAAATGTATGTAGAGTTTTGTGATGGTTGTCAACAAGTAGGAAATATATCCTGTAGGGACGAGATGCTATAAAACCCCATCTTGGTATGTAAAGTATTTGATATCTAGGGCATAGATTTCATGTGCCCATTTCCCAATTCTATTGGGAATAAATATATTTTAGTAGCCATTGATTATGTATCTAAATGGGTTGAGGCTCAAACTTTACCCACTAATGATGTTAGGGTAGTAAAAAGGTTATTTAAGAGTTTATTTTTCCACTTTGATGCTTCGATGTGATTTTTAGCAATAGAGGAATACATTTATGCAATGTTTAGCTTGAAAAATTATATAAATGTTATGGTGTTACTCATAAACTAACTACCCCCTATCATTTGCAAATAAGTGGTTAGATGAAAGTCGCCAATAGGGACCATAAGCAAATCCTAGAAAAGACTATAGAGCATCATATCAAGGATTAGTCTGATAAGTTGGACGATATTCTATGGGTATATAGGATAGCTTACAAGACACCTATAAGAACTACTCCCTACAGATGAAAGCTTGCTATCATGGTTTTCAAAATCACAATTTTACGTAGAATAGCCAAGGGGTCCGTAGAATCGGAACGTAGAAACGGAACGTAAAAACGTAAGTTTTTACAATCTTTATAAAATAACTTTTAAATATTAAAAATTTACTTACAGTAGTCATTAAAAAATATAATGGATAATATAAATTAAAAATTTCAGCATAGAATTGGGTCATAAATCACAATAAAAGTCATAATATAGATAATCAAGCATAAGTTGTATACTATAAATAATCAACCAAAGTCTCAATAAAAGTTATGAAATCATAAATCATATTACAAAACAAGAACTAAAATAAATCATCACAATTTCCATCATCTCTCTCATTCATATCATCATCCTATTTGCATTTCAACTTCAACATTATCAATATCATGAAGGTCCAAATCATTTGGGATTAGGGACTTACTGACAGGACTCTCCAAATTGACATAAGCACCAATTTCGTCTTCCTCCGCATCATCTTTATCTTCATCCCTTGGACTTAGAAAGATATGCAACACACCTTGACCTTCATTCTCATTTGATGAGTCAAACACATTTTCTTCTTCAACTATCCATTCATCATTAGATGAGAGATCTTTAACAGTGAAAGTAGAAGTGTCAGTGTTAGCAATGCATCTTTCTTTCCTATTTCTTAATTTCAAGTTATGCATTACAAAGACTAAATCATTTATCTTTTGTTGATGCAGCCTATTCCTCTTTTTGGTATGGACTTGAAAATGAAAAAGGTTATACATAACTTTATAAGATTCATAATCGTAATAAGTAATAATATATAAAATTGAATAAAAGAACTATTTGTATCGTACCATTTCAAATGCACTCTAATTCCGCTCACAACCCGAAGAACTACAAGTCAAACTTAAAACACGAATAGCAAACTTTTGTAGTTCTAGGCATTCATCTCCATATGAATCCCACCATTTAGCTGGAGCTTTTTTGTTTCTTGCTAACCTTGCAACTTCAATGCCAAATAGTCCCTTAGCATCCTTAAATCTTTTAAGCTGCATATCAATCTTACACCTTTCTGTTGGATTAGAAACCATAGGCTCTATGCAACCGTATAATCCAATCTTAACATCGGCATCAACTTTAAAATCATCACTATAATGATAATGGGGATTCAAATAATAAGTTGCAGCATGTAATGGTCTATGAAGTTGAAGCTCCTATCTCTTGTCAATAATCTTGAAGATAGGTTCATAACTACATTAAATAAATATGATTTCAATTTAGAAATGAAACTTTAAAATTAACACTAAAGAAAATATATATATATATAGCTAACAAGTTACGATATTACCTTTTCTTCACATTGTTGAAGTTTGCTTTAATTTTCTGCTTAGCACGATCCATTTCTGGATAAATGAAACCCATAGCTGGTTGATCATCAGAATCCACTAATCTAAGCACTTTAATAAAGGGAAATGCAGCTTTAAGGCAAACAATAACATTCTTCCAAAACCTACTATCCAAAACCACTTGTTGAATCCGCTTTCCATTACTTGTGGTCGAATACTTACATGATTTCCAATGACTAGAAGTGAACATCATCATCAATGCACTTTTCAACTCACTAAGGCAACCTAATGTCAAATACGAAGTGGCAAAACGAGTTGCACCAAGTCTAATCAAGTCCCTCCCTTTAGTGTATCTTCTCAAAATTGAGATAAGTATAGTCCTAGAATAAGTATATGTAGTAATTCGCCTTCCTTTTGCAATTGTCCCTTGATGGATCTTCAAATTCTTCTTAAAGTCTTTCAAGATCAAATTAATGCAATGTGCAACACAAGGTGTCCAATATAAGCATTTTCCCTTCTCCATCAATTTTTCTCCTACCGCTTTATAATTTGCAGCATTATCTGTAATAACTTGTACAACATTTTCCTCTCCAACCTTCTCCACAATATCATCTAACATTGCCAAAACTTTGTCGGTTGTCTTGGATACATCAGAAGCATCTATAGATGATAAGAAGATCGTTCCTTTAGGGCTATTAACCAAGAAATTGCATATGGAATGCCTCTTTCTATCAGTCCATGCATCAGACATAATAGAGCAACCTGTTTTTTTCCATTCAGCTTTGTAGTCATTAAGTAATTCCATTGTTCGAGCTACTTCTTTCTTCAAACAAGTCACCCTTAGCTCATGATAAGAAGGAGGTTTAAGCCCACATCCATATCGACCAACCACTTGAAGCATCTTCACAAACTCTAGATTTTTGACACAATTAAACGGAATTGCACTAGTATAGGAAAAAACGAGCAATTTGTTGGCTACATTCTTCTCTCAAATCTTTCTTCATGAATTGGTTAATTGTACCTTGCGTTGCCCGTGTTCCACTTTGACAATTTTTTTTTTTTTTTTTTTTGTTTCAGAAAGAAGTCCATGCAATTCCTTTCTTTTTTGTTTATCCTTGTTTACTCCACCTCATCATCAGCATCATCAGAATCTTTAATGCCATGAATTTGCTTTCTCTTCATTTTTGATAATTTTGCCGCTTTTAGCAACATTGTTAACATTTCATTTTTTACATCATCCGGGACACTGGTGCATGGCTCTACATCTTTACGCGTACACCCCAAGTGATTCTTGAATTTGTAAATGCCTCCACTAACAACTTTATTACAATACTTATATTTAACTTTTTTCCCATTGTTGTCTACATCAATTCCATGCTCCGAACCTACATCAGATCTACTTTTAAGTGAATTCTTTCTTTTCGAACTCTCTCTAGATGATTTAGAAGATGACATTTTAACTCAATTAATACTTAAAATCCTGTAAGAAAAAAAGAAAAAGAAAAAGGAGTAAAGAGAGCTATGGTAGAAAGTAGAAACTATAAAGTACTATTACATATTTACAAATTACATATATAAAGTAAATTGCTCATGCTCATGCTCATGTAACAAGTAATTACTAATTAGAACTAGAAGAGATAGCAAGAAAAATAACTATAAAGCTTCTCTTTAAATCATCATCAAGAAAAGGAAAGCAAAACATAAGGGGTAACAAGCTTTACATTCCATAAAGCTAGAAAAATGAGTATATTATAAATTTATAACTAAGTAATATAATCCCATTTCCAAATTATAACAATATAACTTAGCACACCACATGCTCAACCTAAACCCTCCAAATGCAACTTGTACGAAGGATTAAGTTTATCTGGAATTGGCTTCATTGATATTTAAGCACAAAATACATTTGGAAATGACTACCGATTAACTGGCTCAAGGTTTTTCATCAAGGAATTATCCACCTAGATTGTTCCATAATCAATAATATTGGAACTATTCAAATATTTCATTAACAGATAATGGTATTTCACAAGTTCTATAGATAGACATCTGTTAAAATACATATGTAAAAAATAAAAGGAAAGAGAACATGATGTGAAAAAACTTACCAATAATAAATATAAAAAGTTTAAGGGCCTCAATGAGGCAATTTCCTAACTTCCTCCTCTTATCCGGGGACTCTCCTATAGAGGAAAAGATTCATATTCAAAATTTTAAACAAGTGCAGTGCATAGTCAAGTGCCTATTCGATTATCCAACAACGGTATTTTTATCCACAAAAAAATAGCAACATCGGTATGATTAAGACAGCAAATTCGGAAGAGCAAACTTCCATCATAGAAGGCCTGCATCTCTAAGCTAATTGCCCATTGTGCATCATTCAAGGTTATAGAAAGAAGTAAGAACATATTATTAATTTCTAGAACTTCACATGATAGAGTAGTTTAGGTAATAGTATCCCGATCAAAGAGCTTATGAAGGGGATGAGCGAAACAGGGAGTCTACTGGACGAGGTTCAACTAGCGGAATTCCATTACTTAGCCTTAGGAGCGGAACATATTCCACTTTCAAACTTAAAGATTAAATAGCTAGCTTACTTAAAAATTTTTAACAGCTGAAAGTCTTTATATAAGTACTTGATAAGTACAAATTAACACTTGGATTGAGATTGGATATCAACTTGGATTGAGATCGGATAAGAAAACATGAAGAAAAATGCTTTTTGGAAGGAACAGGGGAAGAGCACGACCGGGTAATTAAATTACACGGCCGTGTGTCAAGGAAACATGCCTACAGAAGCACACACGGTTGAACACATGGTTGAAGGCACGGCCGTGTGTTGAGCTTGAAAAATCCACAGAAGCACACATGATTAAGTACACGGTTGAAGGCACGGCAGTATATAAGCCATGTGTCGAGACCGTGTGCTTGAAAAAAGTCAGCTGTTTCAGGAGATTTAGCCATCAACTCATCTTTACTAGAAGTATTGCCCATTCACAACTCACAAGCATAAATACGAAATTCAAATACCCATCCACAATCATAACTCACAAGCATAAAAATTCACACGATACACTACATTACAACTGTACAAGTATTGCTAGTCATACAAGTCGAAGTCATACCTAACACAAAACTCGCGTCTATGAAGATGGATCTCAACTCGGTGGCTTGCTGCAAGAAGGATCGCTACTTGGCGGCGCTCACTGTTTTCAATTTTGTTCAATACACAATCGTAACACGAAGGAGAAGGATCGCTAGCTCGCTGCTCGACACTCTCTGTTTCGAATTTCTATCAGCTCAGCTCAGTGTGGAAGTGGAACTATGGATCTCGGCTCGCCTCTCCTATTTTCCCTGTCTCTCTTCTCCTCTTTCCACTGAACTTTGAAGAACTTCAATGTACAGCAGCAAGCCAGCAAATGCAAAGGACACGCTGAGTTGCCGGCTGGGCTGGGCTGCGCTGGGCCTTTTATTAATTAGGTAGGGTAGCTAATTACTGGATCGTAGACTTAGATCCAATCCGAATGGCTAAAGCCTGCAATTGGAAATATTTGTGGAATTGGTTGAAACGGATAGAATGGCGATTTTGAATGATTTTACTGTTCAAAATTGCAATTTTATTATGATTTTTCTTCTCTTCGATTTTGTGTACTAGTTAACTAGAAATATATATACAAACTCATAAAATCGTTGAATCGTATGAGTTAAATCGTGATTTTGACAACAATGCTTGCTATTTTACTAATAGAAATTGAACACAAAACCTTTTAGGCCATTAAATTAGCTAACTGGGATCTTGAGCGTACAAGTAATAATAGGAAACTTCAATTAAAAGAGCTTGATAAATAGAATACGACAGTATATGAGAATTCTAAGCTCTCTAAGGAGAGAACTAAGAAATGCCATGATGATAGGAATCAAAATCCGACAAGACCTATCATTAGGATAAGAATTAAAGGATTTCGAATCTTGGTGATGATGGCCCATTTTAAGCAAATCGACCTCGGCATTATTTGTTTACTAACCTCTTTTCTCTTATTCATGTATTATATATTCCAGCAGGCACACTTATCAGGCTTTACAGGGCGATGGACAAACTCATTAAAACTCAGCTTGTGGGTTATCCATGGACTGACCTAAACTAGTGATGAGTTGGGCCGATGAATCCTATGGAAAAGCTAGCATCTTGAAGACTAATTTTTATATATTTGTTATTTACTTGAACTATTTATGTTGTAATCATTTTAGAACACTTTTATTTGGTTGTAATTGAGTTTTAGGACCGGCCACCCTAAAAGTGGCATAGTTGTAATTTTGTAGACTTTTTTAACCCTAAAGGGAGCAAGTATAGATACTTGCTTAAAGTAGGATTTGAGGAGGCCATTTTTCATATTTGAACATACACTTTACGTGAGGGAATTAGGGTTCTTCCTAGTTCAATTTCTCTTATCAATTTCAATCCCAAGAATTGGAATTGTAGTGAGTGCAACAAGGGGAAATTGTGAGTCATATCAATTTCTTATTGTTGTGTTTCTTTTCATCTTTAGTGAATCGTGTTTAGGGTTGGATTGAAGTTTTCTTGGTCAGATTTTGATTGCATTTGTAATCAAACTATCATTGCATAATTGATTGGTTTTTAGCACTTGTTAATACCATCAATTTATCATTATACTTGTGGCGTGGAATTTCTTTGTTGTGAGGAGGATCACGGTTTGAATTTGTGTATTTTTTATTAGGATTCTCTTGGAATTTAAGTTGGTTAATTGATTCAATTGAGGACTATCATCTTTTTGGATTTCATCTCCTTGATTTTATCATTTGATTCATCATCCATCAATTAGGGTTCACCCAAATTGTCTCTCTCGTGAACTGAATTTGATCTTGTCTTTCGAGGTTGATATTTGGGTTGTTTTTGTTTGTGCTTAATTCCCTTTTAGGCACATCATCTTTTGGTATTAGAGCTTATCATTCTTGGATATGCAATCTTCATACATGTTCATATTTGTGGATTTGGAATTATAAAGATTGACAGTTTATGCAATTTGGAGGACTAGTTTGATTTCATTGTGTAATTGGTCTTTCAATTGGGTTTTGTGTGCTTGGGCTTGGTTTTGAGCACATCATCTTTTGGTATCAGAGCATCATCATACTTGGAATTAAGATTGATTACGCTATCGTTTAAGAATTAGTTCATAAATATTGAAGAATTGTGCAATTGTTGAACTAGTTTGATTGTCTTTCAAAATAGTTTTGCATGTGCTTAATCTTGGTTTTAGGAACATCATCTTTTGGTATCAAAGCTTGAGGTTTAAGAGAAGGGATTTTGCAATTTGGAAAATAAAGAAGTTAAGGAATTGTTGAATATCACATTGATTTGAATTTGCTTGACATGAAGCTTAAATTGTCTAATTGTGTTGTTGAGGAGTTGTAGTTGCTGCTTGTTGTTGTAGATGTAGGGCAATTGTGAATCCTTATCATTTTGTTGTTAACGTGAGCTTGGAAGGAAAAGTAAAAAGTGTATTTCCTAGTGTTTGATTGTGGAATTGGAAATACAATAATTTATGGTAAAAAGAGAAGTGTGACTTTTGTTGATTTCAGAATTGGGGAGAATATTTTACCATTTCCAGATTTGAAGTGTGTGGAAGGATAAGCATCCATTTGAAATTCAAATACCTTCTTTAAGTTTGAAGCAATTCATTGAGTAGCATTGAGTAAGTGTTATTTGAATTTGAATTGTTTTTACCATTTGTGGAGAAGGTTGCATTTAGTGGAGTGATTTCAAATTCGAATTTTGTTATTGCCATTGCTTGTGGTTTATGGTGTGAATTGGAATTGTGTAGTGACAAGGAAGTGTATACTTTGAAGTATTGTGTGTGTTGTATTGGGGAGGTTGTGCACCGTGGTTGTTTTTGTGTAGAGTTGTGTTTGTAAAAATTTAGTGAAGTTGTGTGTTTAGTGTGAGTGGCGGTGTGACTTATTGTGTGTGTAAGTGTGTGTGGCAGTGTGAATTTGTGGAAGTTGTGTGGAGTAAGGTGCTGCACATTAAGGTTAAAGTGTGAGAGTGTAGTGCATGGATAGCAAACTGTGAAGGGGAAGAGTGGTGTTTCAATTGTGAAGTAGAATTATGTAGTGTGTGCATTTTCGGAAATTGGAGGAATCACAATTATTATTTTTAGATTTGAAATCAGAATTGAAAGTGTACATTAAGAGGTCAATTTGAAATCTCAAATACACATTAAGTCATAGGTAAATGTATATCTTTTGAATTTGAAAAAGCCTCTTACCATTTGTGGAATATTCTAATTATTGAACTCATTTTGAATTTGAAAATTGAGTTGCCTTTGTTATTGAAGTTGCGGTTTGATATTTGTGTGGAAGTGGGGAAAGTGCACCATGGCTTGAAGAGGAGTGTATGTAGTGTTGTGTTTTTCTAAACTTAGTGAATGGTGTATATATTTGGCGTTGATTGTTGTTTGTGTTGTAAAGATAATTGTTGTTAGTGGCGTGAACATATTAGGACCGTAAGTAGAAGGAGAGTTGTGTGATGGTGAATTGAGTATTGTATATGTATTTAATTGCTGCCAATTGTGTATTTAAGTGGTGAGAAACCAAGGCAAGAAAAAGGAAAGTGAGTAGTAGAATTTGAAATTCAAACAAGTCATTAAAGTGTGAAAATAATTGAATTAGTTACTTAAACACTTATAGTTGAATTTAATTCTATCTACTTAAAAGTAGTTGAGTGTACTTCACTTGTAGCTTGGTTGTGTACTTGAACCTTGGAAGTGTGAAGATAATTATTGTGTTGTTGGGTTTGAACATAGTCATGTCTAGTGAAATGTTTCATTATGCTAATGTATTGTGTCGGACATTGACTACATTTACTACTAAGGATGATGAACAAAGGGAAAACTTATTCCATACTTCTTGTAGGGTACAAGGAAATTTATGTGTCCTTATAGTTGATAGTGGTAGTTGTACCAATGTGGTAGCAGCATCGTTAGTAACGAAACTAAAACTTGTTACTACTCCACATCCTGAACCATGTAAATTGCATTGGCTTAGTGATCAGGGGAGTTTGCATGTGACCTAAAGAGCTAGGGTACCATTCAGTGTAGGGGATAAATACTTTGATGAGATTGAGTGTGATATTTTGCTTATGTGTGCATATCATATATTGCTTGGCAAGCCTTGGTTATATGACAGGAGGGTCTTACATGATGGCTTCAGGAATACTTATGTATTCCAGAAGGAGGGAAAACAAATTATTCTGAATCCGATGTCGCCTTCAGAGGTTCAAAGGGTTCAGTAACAAATCAGTAGACCATCAGAGGGCCATGAGCAGTTGAGCCAACCCTTAGAGCACAAAATTTGTCAGACACAGATATGCCAACCTTTAGAGGATCCTGATGATCATAGTTAGATGAGAAGACTACCAGAGGACCAAATTGTTCAAGGACAATTGTGTTCACCTTCAGAGGTACTAGAGGCTCATGAGCAGTTGAGTAAACCATTGGAGGATTCTGAGGGTAAGAGTCAGATGAGCCTATCATTAGAGAGCTAGACTGTTCAGAGACAGTTGTGTTCACTTTCAGAGGGTTTAGAAGGTAGTGAGCAGTTGGGCCAACCATATGAGGGCTATGAGGGTCAGTGCCATACAGATGAGTTAGAAATGAAGGAAACAATATCAGTGGAATGGGTTGAGATAGGGGATACCTTAGTGGATAATAGGTCATTATTTGTGTTGCAGATGAGATACATCTTAGAAATGGAGGAGAGAAAACAATCACCCTCTATAGTATTTCAGATATTGAGATTTTGCAGAGATACTTCTTCAGATGGATTGCTAGGAGAAAACAAAGTCTCTATTGCATTTGATCCACCAGATTTGAGGACAAATCTTTTTGAGGCCCGAGGAGATGATATGAATCAAAATCCGATAAGACCTATCATTAGGACAAGAACTAAAGGATTTCGAATCTTGGTGATGAGGGCCCATTTTAAGCAAATCAACCTCGGCATTATTTGTTTACTAACCTCTTTTCCCTTATTCATGTATTATATATTCCAATAAGCACACTTATCAGGCTTTACAGGGCGATGGACAAACTCACTAAAACTCAGTTTGTGGGTTATCTATGGACTGACCTAAACCGGTGATGAGCTGGGCCAACGAATCCTATGGAAGAGCTAGCATCTTGAAGAATAATTTTTATATATTTGTTATTAACTTGGACTATTTATGTTGTAATCATTTTGGAACAATTTTATTTGGTTGTAATTGAGTTTTAGGACCGGCCACCCTAAAAGTAGCATAGTTGTAATTTTGTAAACTTTTTTAACCATAAAGGGAGCAAGTATAAATACTTGCTTAAAGTAGGGTTTGAGGAGGCCATTTTTCAGATTTGAACATACACTTTACGTGAGGGAATTAGGGTTCTTCCTAGTTCAATTTCTCTTATCAATTTCAATCCCAAGAATTGGAATTGTAGTGAGTGCAACAAGGGAAAATTGTGAGTCATATCAATTTCTTATTATTGTGTTTCTTTTCATCTCTAGTGAGTCATATCTAGGGTTGGATTGAAGTCTTCTTGGTCAGATTTTGATTGCATTTGTAATCAAACTATCATTGCATAATTGATTGGTTTTTAGCACTTGTTAATACCATCAATTTGTCATTATGCTTGTGGCGTGGAATTTCTTTGTTGTGAGGAGGATCACGGTTTGAATTTGTGTATTGTTGATTGAGATTCTCTTGGAATTTAGGTTGGTCAATTGATTCAATTGATGATTATCATCTTTGTGAATTTCATCTCCTTGATTTTATCATTTGATTCATCATCTATCAATTAGGGTTCACACAAATTGTCTCTCTTGTGAACGGAATTTGATCTTGTCTTTCGAGGTTGATATTTGGGTTGTTTTTTTTTTTTGTGCTTAATTCCCTTTTAGGCACATCATCTTTTGGTATCAGAGCTTATCATTCTTGGATATATAATCTTCATACATGTTCATATTTGTGGATTTGGAATTATAAAGATTGATGGTTTATGCAATTTGGAGGACTAGTTTGATTTCATTGTGTAATTGGCCTTTCAATTGGGTTTTGTGCGCTTGGGCTTGGTTTTGAGCACATCATCTTTTGGTATTAGAGCATCATCATACTTGGAATTAAGATTGATCACGCCATTATTTAAGAATTGGTTCATAAATATTGAGGAATTGTGCAATTATTGAGCTAGTTTGATTGTCTTTCAAATTAGTTTTGCATGTGCTTAATCTTGGTTTTAGGCACATCACATGACCAAAGAGTAAAGCAAGGGAGACAATTCAAAAAAGGCGACCATATCTTACTGCACAACTCTCACCTATGTTTATTCTTAAGAAAACTAAAGTCCTGATGGTCTAGTCCTTTCACGGTGACCCACGTTTTTCTTTATGGAGCAGTAGAAGTCACATACCTTAAGAAAGGAACTTTTAAGGCAAATGGTCAAAGGTTAAAACTCTACTTAGGAAGAGAATTTGCATCAACTGAAAGGAAGGATCTTCATCTCCACCTTACACCAGGTTTGTGACTTTGAATGGAATTTTGTTAAGTTAATGATGTAAAATAAAAGCGCTTCTTAAGAGGCAATCCAATTATTAAGTAGCTTAGTATAATTTTAATAAAAAAAATAGTAAGCCATTTTTTTAGCAAGCTTAACACAACCACTAGACATGAATGTGTTAAGACCATGTTGAGTGTAATGATGTTCTTTGGATGTAGCACGACCATTAGACGGGCATGTTAAAGTTGTATCAAGGCTATTTTTCAAAATTAAATTTTTACAAGAGTTACATGACTTTTTGACATGGCTATGTTTAAGTCGTGTCTAATGGGATTTTAAATTTTAATAATTTATGAGAGATACATGACCTATTGACATGATTATGTCCAGGTTGTGTCTAGAGCATAAAAAGAATGTTAATTATTTATGAGAGTTACATGACCTTTAGACATGACCATGTTTGAGGTCGTGTCGAGTGTGCACTATTCTTAATTATTTATGAGAGTTAAATGGTCTCTAGACACAATTGTGTATATACTATATTAACCTTAAATCCTTGTTTTATTTTTCTAAACATGGACACAAGCTAGACATGCTTGTGTTAGCCTAATTTGTCACCTTTTATATAAAAAGGGTTAGACACACATACTATCATTACCCATTACATTACATTCACACATTCCTTTCCCCTTAAACATGAACACACGCTTGAGCACACACACTATAATATACACGTCACACCTCTTTCTATAGATTTTTTGTCAAATTCTTGCTCACACATGGTACATCTCTTAATATTGATACTTTTATGTTTTCATTTTCCCTCTTCTTGGCTATTTCGAACTTACATTGCATTAAGTTTTAGGGTTTGATGTATTTTTTCTATTTTTAGTGATATTGGTTTGTTTTGGTAGTTTTTTTCAAGTAAAATTTGAGTAGAAATCCTAATAGCATGTATAGAAAGTTTAAAATCATGAAATCCCTCTATTTATGTTTTTCGATTAGACATGAGGTAAACATGACCATATCTATTATGAGATCGGTCATATTCTTTTCTACGTTTACAATACTTAATAAATCCATTAGGTTTTTTGCAAATTCAATTCACGAAAGATTAATGTATAGTATATGATTTATATTTAGGATGATCTAGTGCTTGGATTCATATAATTAGGGTACTTAATCTTAGTGTACTTAGAATTAACCTAAATCAAATCATTTGGTGCTATTAACATTGGATAATTGAATTACATTCGTAACCCACTTCCTTGTTTATCTAATATTACATTTGTATGATAGGTGAACTGTTTTGACTAGTACGTGCACTTGGATATATTGAATTGTTTTCTTTTATTTATAGTAAAAATGGCTCCTATAGGTATACTTGCCTTGCATCAATATGTCTATATGATGGAAATTAATATCAATTGTATTAAGAGCATGAATCCTAAAATTAATTTAAGATGCTTATATCCATGTCATATATTAAATTAATCATAATCCAATCTCATGAAAACCATTAAGTCCCTTTCAATTCTTTCGAGTTCTATTCATAAAAATGTTGTTGATAAGGTAATAAATTACAAACTATGAAATCAGGATCATTAAAAGGCACAACTAATTAAATAATAACATATAATAAAATCATACACTAATTATATCATCATGCAAGTGTAAAAATCCCATGATATTTAATTTAGTTCATGATAAATATAAAAGCAACACAAAAAGATATAGGAGACATGATTATAAATCAACAAAAATGGAAAAGAAGATCTAGGGTAGAATATTGAGTGCGGGTATGTCTTCAATTTTTCCTTTGATCTTTTTGTAGCCTTGTGACTTAAAGCTACATACTTATAAAATAAAACTTAGGCAACACAATGATTTTAAATTGAAAAATAAAGCCCTCTATGCAACTCTACCTCTTTAAATTTTTCCCCATGTGGAGCTCTTCATCTCTCTATAGCTTCCCTTTCTTCTATGAATTCTTTAGCTTTTATCAATGATATCAAACCTAAACCAACCTAGGCAATTCAACTAGGTTGACCTAAAACTAGCCTTTGGATTAGGTTAGTCCTTCATAGAGGCCCATTTTAAGATTAACCAAGCAAGGTGAATTGGAACCCAATTGATTTAGTTGGGTCAAACGAGTCAAAATGCACTCGAAAGAAAAAAAGAAGTAAAATTTTGCGAAAGCAAAACAACAAATGTGGTCCAATCAAGTAATTTAGCAAATAACAAACATGAAAGAAAAGGAAAAACATTTACATAGTCAACAAAGCAATATTATATTATTTTAATATTTTATTGCCACTAATTTACATTTAAAATATTATATTTTATTATATTTTTTTGCCACTATTATTTATGTTTATGGTTTTGAATTTGACAATGTATGGTTCCAACTCTTGTATTGTTCTTTAAATTAGTTTGGATTTTATCTAATTTTTATTATGTAAACCTATATATCATTTAAGGTTCATGTTTTATATTTATTTAATGACTAATGGATAGATTTAATCCAATTATGGATTTAATTGTGTAATTTTATATTTATTTTCTCCTATAATTAAAATATAACTTATTTTTTTATTGACCTTGATTTAACCCCTAATTGAACCTAGTTTAAACCCTTAGCCTTTAACCCTCTAGCACAACCAAGTTAAACTCTTAGTCCGAGTCTGATAACAATGGCTTTTATAGAGATGTTCCCAACCTCTTTTTATTTATTTATTTATTTATTTTTTGTATTCGATATTTCCAATACATGATCTTTCCTTTCATTTTGTTTTACATGCCGCAATTTCTTGATGCAAAAGCTATGGGCTCTAATAAAATTTTCATTTGAATTAATATTTAGCTTGATAAAAGCATGGATGTGGAAAATTTCTAGATGAGGATGGTGCGTACAATACTTGTATAATTGCAAAATCAAGCTGTAACTGCATTAATTTCTAAAGATGGGAATATGTGATGAGTGTTAGAAGACCCTTAATTCTAGTGCTTATTAGTAATAATTTTATATAGATTTCATATAATTTGTGAAGAAAAGGGTACTTATATGATTAAATTTTAATTTCAAGCATCAATGGAGATAAAAGAAAGGTTTAAGGATGATATGAGCAAAGACGAGGTGAAATTTGGAAAAAAAATGAAGAAAATTGATTTTCAGTTTAGCACAACCTTCAGCATAACCTATGCAGACACCAGTACTAGATGAAAAAAATGACCAATAGCTAATTTTTTTTCAGCCCTACCCCTAGTATGGCCATGTTGGAGGCTATGCTAAACTGGGCAGTGAAAAAAAAAATGTGTTTCAAAGTCGACATGGCTTTGAGCACGGTCGTGCCGACACCCATGTTGAATCTTGTTTTCATAAGAGCTATAAATAGACGCTTTGTTTTATTTTAAAAAGACTTCTTTCCTTTTAGCTTCGTTCTAGGAACCCTGGGGGAGATTATATACGAACTTCATGAGGAGAATTATCTAAGCGTCATTAGAGATCACAAAACAATAAGGGATCATCCTTTTCAGCATGAATCAATGTTATTTCTATAGATTCTCTATTTTTGTTGAAAACTCCATGGAGGAGTAATTATTTATATCTTTCATCTTGTGAAACCTTAACTCATATGCTAACCCCTTGATTGATTAATGGATTATTTATATTTTGTATCTATTCATGTGTTTCAATTATTTTTGCAATTGATTTATGTGCATAAATTGATTGCATGCCTGATTTTTATTAGATGGAAAGATGTTTCGTGTATTAAATTAGATCTTTATGAATAGAGAGATCACATGTTTTACCTAGAGGTAGGAAAATATTGACTTTCTACAATTTATTAGAATCGTGAACTTAATGAGATCTTGCATAACGGTAGTGAGAGAGATGTCTCCATTATCTTATGCATGATTATGAATTAATTAACTTGAGGGAGTAATTGATTTTACTTGAAGAATTCCTACAGTGTAAAGTGTAAAATAATTCATTAATTGATATCTTATGTTGATAATTTAAGAGTTATGGTGGAACAAGATGAGGGGTATATTTTGTTATTGAATATATTTTCTTTAGATAATACTATTCAATTCTAGGGTTACTAAGATTTGTTATTTCTTACCAGATAGTTATGGGAAGTAGATGCATTGCATTTTAATTGTTCACATATACCACATTGCATACTTAGGGTTCTAAAATGTCCGCAAATTGGGGTTTTTTGAAAGAATCATTAGATATGCAATGCAATTTTGGCATTTATGAAAGATTGTTACATGAAAAATCAATTTTTGATTTAAGCACGACCCTATGCACGACTACCTTCCCGCACCCATGCTAATTTGAATTTTTCACCATTTTACAATCTGCCTTAGCTTCAATACGACCATGCTGACGCTCGTACTGAATGGCATGAACATATCTTTCCATGTTTCATCCTAATTTAATGCCTTTCATATCTTATTGCAATTTTTCTAATCTATTTAAGAACAAAGCTCCCATATTTGGCATGACTAAACACCCCTTGTGAATCAAAACATGTATAATCATTGAAAAAAAAAATCATACTTGTATACCTTTTGAAAATTTTCATTGCGGAGATGAGGTACAAAAGAGCATGTATGAAGAACGCCACACCAGCCACTTCTACTTCAAAGGCTTCTCAGTCTAAGAAGAGGCCTCAGGTTTTTCAACCCCCACCAGAACCCGTCAACATCCGACCAAAGCTATCTGAAGAAGATTAGAGTAAGGAAAGGAGAAAGCGGCTGGAGAATCTTCCCTTTAGGAATAATGAATATCTGGATTAGAAATTACTTCGCAGTTATGGGATTGAAGATGGGGTATGCCAATTACTAAATGTAGGGCCTTAGGCAAACTTAGTCACTATCCATGAACTGGCTTACAAAGCAATCACCTTGGAATTCCTCAGCACACTACAACTTACAAAACAAACAATGAGGTTCCAAGCATATGGTAAAGATCACATCTTACATCCCTCCACAATTGGTTTCTATATGGAACTATATTCATGGGTAGAAAGTAACACCCTAGACTTCAAGCAACTAAGGAACGGATGGCCTAAGGGGGTAACAGCCTAGTCATATTAAGAGACATTATGTCCACCCCCTCGTTATCATCCCTCCAAATCAAAGGCTTCATGCATAACCAATATCAACCTGCAGGTTTTGCACCACATTCTAGCCCACACAGTTGGATCCAAAAAGAGTAGTCATGGAGTAATAAACACATTCAAAATCTTTCAAATGTACAACATGGCTAACAACTTCAGAATAAATGTAGGACTCGAAGTAGCCAAATACTTCTATAGGTAGGCTACAGACCCTAGAGCAAAGGGCATTTACTGTGGAGGATATGTCACAAAGTTCTTAAAAGGTTTTCAAATTTTTCAACATCCCAAATTTGAGGACCCCAGGATTCCCTCCACCACACTCACTGATGGGCCATTCCGCATGTAGCGGTTGGTCAAATTAATTGATCAATCATCTACAGCCAAATATTCCACCCCACTTAGAGGATTTTCTTCTCTATATGCTACATATACTTCCAGGCCTCCAACGTAGGACAATGATATCCAACAATTAAAACGGGAATTCTAGGAAGAAAGGAAGCTCCAACAGCGTAAATGATAAAAGAACAAATGCTTTCGGGCAGCGGTTTGGTGCTTCTTGGAAAGACTTGCCCGATGTTTCTCTTCCCCACCAGATGACTTACCAACATATGCCTCATCTCCTGAGCAATGTCCACTAGACACTAACGCTCTTGGCCCATCCAAGAGAAGTGAGAAGGCTCCTATGGTGATTGAATCTTCAAGTTTTGATGAAGAGGAGAGCGAGGAAGAAGAGACTGGCGAAGAAGAAGATGATGAAGGAAATCCCTAAGAAGATGATAGTGACGAGGATGGGAGTGAGGAAGAAGACGATTAACTTGATTAATTCATCTTAATGTTTTGTATAATTTTTTTTGTGAGACAATTTCCATTCAAGCATAGGGTAGTCTAATGTTACTTTAATACGCATCTATTAATTGTGATCCCCATGCAATGGAACACTTTAGATCTTTTAGGGTGGCTTCACCTATTATGTAGACTATGATAGTATATTTTGTCGTTTACCTTTAATTTCTTTTTTTCTTTTTTTAGGATGATGCTGCACGGACCTTGCCTCAACAGCTCCAATGATGACAACCATCCACATTGCATTACCTTAACAATAGCATTAAATCATACCGACAACCATGCACATCTCAAACCGGGGAAGTCTTTAATGCCTTTTCTTTTGTCTCAAAATTTTTATTTTTTCTTTTGTTTTCCTTTTCTTTTCTTTTATGTGTGCTTAATGTAGGTCGACATTGCAGACAATGTCTTTACTAAGTGTGGGGAAAGGATATAAGGAACAAAAGAAAACAATTGAACAATCTGTAAACACTCCATTTTTGCCCCTAATAATTAATAATGGTCAATTTTTTTTTATTTTTCTTATAATTTAGCAAAAATAAAGGAAAAAATATTCAAAAAAATAAAATAAATAGGGAAAATATATCGATTTTGGAAAATAATAGTAAAAATAATAAGAAAAGGAGTTAAATAATTTTTATAATTTTAAAACAATATAAAATAATAAAAATTGCAATGTATATATACAAATTACGTTTAATAAAAAAACGAGAAAGTGGGTTAGCCCAGCTAGTTCAAACCATAGCTTAAGGTGCATGGGGGAAGGGCTCGATTGCAAATTCGAATCGTGGGGGACACATTTCACGTTTTGCAATTTTTTTTTCTCTACAGGACATATGTCAGCAGTTGATTGGACGACACAAACGCACGTATCGGGCGTGTGTTCATCCCTTACCTTTGTCCGAGTCGACGTCAATGGGGGAAAATCCAAATCTGGCCGTTTTGATTCGATTTTTTACATAAATCCAACAGATTTTTAACTAAAATAAGATAAATATCATCCAATTAGCATCAAATCGCAAACAAAATCGAAGATTTGCAAGAATCAAATCAAATCGGAGAATATTTCAACCGTGAATCCGATTTGCCCCAATCAGAGCACGATGTGGGGAAGCCAAATCATGGATAAAAAGTGAGAAAATAGTGAAAATCAGAAGTTTCGAGAGCCGTCGGAGTTCCTAAGCCGTGACTGTTGATCACCACCCTTCGAACCACCACTTGGAGAGGTTTTTGAAGAAAACCACCACCAACATTAGATTACCCACCCTCGAAAAGTTTGGAAGCCGCCTTCAAACGCCCTGATTCGACCCGACCGACCTGACTCGCGAACCATGCCTAGACCCAGGTAAGTCAGATTTTCCTTTTTTTATTATTTTATTTATTTATTGTATTTTATTTATTTGTTTGTTTATTTATAATTCAAGAATAAATAAAAAACTAGGAAAAATGGTAGAGTTTAGATTAGTTTATTTTTTATGTTTAGTTTAGAATAGAATAAATAATTAAAAATTATAAAAAATTATAAAATAATAAAAATGTTGAAAAATATTTAAAATAATGAAGATAATACGAAAAAATAAAAAAATAGTAAAACAATAAAATAAAAAAATAAAAAAGAGATAATAAAAAATAATATAAAAATGATAAAAAATAATAATATAATAATAATAAAAAGTAATAATGATTAAAAGTAGGATTAATAATAGAGGTAGATTAATAATAGGGATATAAAAATAATTTTTATCACTTAGAAAATTTTCTTTTAAAAAAATAAATAATAATAAATCCAAAATTGGTTTTTCCTTAAATCAAAATTAAAAATAATAATAATAATAAAGCTTAGGCTTAGATTTTTTTCAAAATATTGAAAATGGTAAAAAATGTAAACCCGAGGTATTTTTCATAATTAAAATTAACGAACCCACTAAAGCTTTTAATAAAAAGCAAACTACGGCTTGTTTGATCCCAAATTGCGGGTACGTAGGCATCTTATGGGACAACTCTTAAAAGAATAAAAAAATCATTTTCTTAACTAGTATGACTCGTTTCAATCAATAAATAAAAAATAATAAAATAATAAACAACAATAAAAGACATTAAAATATGGTCCAGATTTCAAAAGAATAAGGTGGTAACTTTAAAGTTTTAATAGGTTAGCCTTCAAGTCCAGAAACTCTAGTTTTCTTTTCCTTTTTTACAAAAATGAAAAGAGAAGTTTTCGTTGACTAGTTGTCTAAATTAGGATTAATCTGCTCAATTAGTTCTAATTCAATAATATTTCCCAACTTCAATTAGGTGGCGACTCCAAAATAAGATGAAATTCCTAGTTCAAGTCGAGGATTTATATTATATGAGCATAGGGTCTAGTATAAATCGAATTAGGAATGAAAATAAAAATAAAAAATAAAAAATAAAAAATTAGACTCGACAGGATGGCGACTCCACTAGGGACTCCCTAGTAGACTAGCCACATGAACCTTCTAAAATCACATTTTCCAAAATGTCTCTTGATTGTTATACTACTGATGCTAACCTTTCAAGGATTTAGTGAAATTTAGGATTTATGTATTTGCTACTGTTGAGTTTACATGTATATAATCGTGTGATAGATACGGTCAAACCCAAGCCGTCTTAGGACCCTAAGACGGGGGGAGGGGGGGGGGGGTGCGCTATTGTATAGGTGTCGGGCAAAGTGATATAATCACCATTCGAGACTAATTAGGCCACCCCACCCAATGCTTTGATATGGCCTAAGATCCATTTCTTTGAGAATGCGGGAGGCCATAGAGCTTGGGGACCTTTTAGAACCCACCTATCTACATACATGAAGGCATGGGTCGACAATTGATTAATGATATAATCCTTTTGTTCCTTTTCTGGAGTTCAGATACATTTACCTGTAATAACATCATTTATAATTTGTAAAAATCTTGTAATTGGAAAATTCCTATTGTAATAGATGGCTGGTCTTACAGTCGACTGCCTCCTCTACAAGGAAATCCGAGTTTGCAAACCTCTGGATCCAAAATTGGTACTGGACCATTGGTTTACTCTGTACAGCCTCAAAGAACAAGCCTTCATCCAGCAAAAGATAGGGCCCATCCCTTTATTGATGAAGATGGAAATGAACTTACCTTTGATTTGGGCTATCCTCCATCTATAGGAAATTGAGCCTGTGACTTTCTTTATTGGGCCACATGAGATCACTCCTACTCCGAAAGAATACACCTAACTTCTGTAGGCCCTATCACTAACCAGCGACGTAAATGTGCGAGATCTTGAGGCTGGGCCGACCGGTATTTTCAGTAGACTTCTGGGTATTCGCAAGACAGGCCTTAGCAAAATGTAACAGGTACTACATATGGATGGACAAGTTGGAAACTTGGTTCATAGTCTGGAATGATGATGGGAACAGGAAGGATATATTATGCGGGGATCCAAGAGCTACAAACAGAGAAGGGTGTACGCTTTCATCCTAACAGCCTTCACCACTGTACACTTCCCTATCGGAACCTTTTATATCCATTACCGAGTCGCAGAGCTGGTAACCCAATTATGCGAAGGGAGATCTTATATCCCAACTCTACTAGCTAAATAGATCCGGAACTTGAATTTTGTTAAGAAGAAAGGACATGGGATCCTCCACTCAAACATCAACCTTATCCTGATCTGGTTTGTGAGCCATCTCAAATGTTTTGGGTTGAACATGGTCCGAAAATCACCAGCTAAACAAGTAGACCTTGTGGACTTTTGCATAGAGAAGATAAAGTTACCTGATGACCTTACCAGCCACGGTTAGGTAAAAGTACTCAAGAGCTTCAATGCCAACGACATCCTTTGGATCGCTAGATGGAGTCACTGCAATAAAGTCATTCTAACTTACAGAGACCTTCAGGCTGTTCCTTTAATTGGTATCAATGGGTACATAGGTTATCATCCAAACTTGGTGGTCTATTAGTTCGGTACCATCCAAGATATAGTTTACAGATCATCACTGAAGGGAATCACATTTGAATACTAAAACCCAAGTCTCTTAGTAGCCGAGAAGTTTGCCAAGCTGGCAGAGGTCAAAGCCCTATGAGAAGCCCAAATCAAGAGCCCTAATGTAAACCTCAGAGACCTGGATGGAGAAGTAGGTAAACATCGAGCCCCCTAGGATTTTGTGACCCACCAGCTATATTAGACAGGAGAAAGGGCATACCGAGTCCCAGATGTCACCTAACCCAAGCTAGACAAAGTAGGTCCAAAATTGAGAACCTATTTGGAACAAGTTAGGGCCTAGATGGAAGTATACTTCAAAGTTGCAGACTACAAAAAGGATGTTTGGAAGGGCAGATTCAAAGAGTCTGATCAAAAGAACAAGGCCTTGGAAGCTCAGCTAGAAAAGACCCAAGCTAGAGTTAAAGAGCTAGAAGCTATCATTAGTGGAAAACCAACACTTACACAGCAGAAGAAGAGGACTAGGAGCTAGATTATCATTGTACTTTTTCTTTTTCGTGTTTCAAGTATCGAACTCCAAGTTTCCAATAATTAATAAAAATAAAGTTTCGGTATTATGTCATTAATCAACTGTTGGCCCTTTTATTTCTAGCATCTGTATGATACATGCATCATATTTACATACATGCATCAAACTAAGAAAAACGCGCGCCCAGGTGTCAAAGATAGCTCCCAAACAACCGAACCCTCCAAGGAGCCCAATCCACACCCACTCAAAGACCAAAATGGCAAACAGTGGCAATAACAGCGACAACCGCAACAACACCAACACTAACATCGCCTTGGATCCAAGGATCATATCCCTAGAACAAATGGTCAAGTAGTTGGTTGCACAAGTCTACCTCCTGACTAAGAGTATTGGCTTCCTTCTCACCATCCAACCAACAGAAGAAGAACACTTAGGGGCCAGAAAAGGGAAAGCAGTAGAAGGTCAACCTCTAGAGTATGAGGATATCAATTCCCACCTCAACCCAACATTCAAATATGAACTGAGAGTCAACCTCGGTCCAACCTCGGACGATATAAAGAAGGAAATGGAGGATAGGCAAAAGGAGATAGAGAGAAAACTCTTCTAACAACTGGTTGACAAGATGAAGATGCTAGAGGGGCCTAACGGTTTTGAGCAGGTGGGAATCACTAGCCTACCGGTATATGGGGAGGAGGTATACCCAAAGAAGTTCAAGACCCCAGAGTTTGAAAAATATGACGGCACTGGATGCCCCAAGATGCATACAAGGCTGTATGTTCAAAAAATGAGCAAATATGCCCAATATGACCAACTCATGATCCAGACCTTCCAAGACAGCCTCACAGGCCCTACCCTCGTTTGGTATGCACACTTGGACTTCAGCCAAATCAACACCTGGGAAAGACTCGCTCGAGCATTTTATGACCAATACAAATTTAACATTGAAGTTGCCCCTTCGGTAATGGATCTAGGAAGTCTTCGAAAGAAACACATTGAGTCTTTCAAGGAGTATGCCCAACGCTGGAGAGCTCAGGCTTCTAGGGTGACAACCTCGATCTCTGAAAAAGAGTTGACATTCATCTTTGTCAACACTCTAGAGAAGACTTACTTCTCACATCTGGTAGGCCAGACGTCATCCAGCTTTGCAGAAGTAGTGGTAATAGGGTGTCGAATCGAGAATGCTATCACATTGGGGAGACTCTAGATAATCGACCCTCCCAGAATCACATCATTGTAGAGGCCCTTAGGAGGTAACAAAGCCAAGGAGTCTACCGTCAGTACAGTTAACTCCAATAGAGTAGACAAGGTCTGGTCCCGCATAACATTTCAAACCTCGAATGCCCCAATCCAATAACCACCAATGAATCATACCCAGGCTACTATGGTCTTAAGACAATTCACTCCAATATCTATCCCACTCAGCCAAGTCTTTACTTGGCTGCGAGCAGATAATTTGATCAGCTTTGAGATCCCAAGTGATCGGTACAAGCCAAGGAATTTTGACCCAAGACTCAAGTGCGATTATCATATGAGCCAAGAGGGGCATTCCACGGACAAATGCTGGAGGCTCCGAAATAAGATTCAAGATCTTATTGATGCCAGAATAGTGCGGTTGGACTTTGTTAACACACCGGCACCCAATGTCAACACTAATCCACTACCCAACTACAAGCCCATCGTCAATATGATCACATCTGAAGAGCCGGACTCCAAATCAAAAGAGTCCTCAAAATAGGAAAAAACAACAACACAGCAAGAAAGTCACTCCCACTAAGTCCCAGATAAAACCCCTAAATCACGGATCAAGAGGAGATGGTTAGCTAGAGACCCGACAGTTGGTACCTTGGGCTAATCATGTGGGAGATTTAAGTATCTGGTGAATTACTCTTTCACCCCAACTGAGTATTGGCCACCTAGTGGATGGGGACCCGAGTTTGAAAAAGAAGACAACCCACCAAAGGAAAGAAGGGAGTCCGTAAATATGATTAAATCGGACAAAAAACCGATAGTCATAAAGTGCTATGAGGACAATCTGCTGAGGTGCAAATTCCAAAGAAAAGATATGTGTTTAATGTCCCAATACCCTCAAAAAGGTATAAGGCGACACCATTTGACTATCTGGTTCTCGATCAAGAAAGACCCCCTATCATAGGAGGAATCACCCGCTCCGGGAGAATTTATGACCCTAAATATAGGATCTCAACCGAAGAGCCCAACACTGAGGTAGAGAAAGAGGAAGATGGGCTTTCTAAATTTACAAAAATGGTTAAAGCAAGTGAATACAAGATCATGGAACAACTTAACAAGGTTCCAGCCCAGATATCACTTATGGGCCTCCCCACAACGTTTGAGCCTCACAGAGTAGCACTCTTCAAAGTACTCAAACAGATCAAGGTACTAGAAGGCATTGCAATAGAGAAATTGAGCCATGTGGCGGACTCAATCTTCACCATGGATCAAATATTTTTCTCTCCTTAAGAGTTAAGAGAAGATGGATACCAACACACGAAACCACTGTTCATAGTGGTGAAATGTAACGACACAATTGTCTCCAAAGTACTCATTGACAATGGATCTTCTCTCAACGTATTCCCTTTGGCTACCCTTGACTTGCTGGGGGTCAATCTGAGCAACATCAAGCTAAGCTCGACAGTAGTTAGGGCTTTCGATGGGTCCAAGAGAGAAATAAACTTGCTAATAGAGATTGGTCAATAGGTGTTCGACATCTCTTTCCAAGTCCTCGACATTCCAAGGTCTTTCAATCTGCTATTGGGAAGGTTGTGGATACATACCGCTGGAGCCATACCCTTAAGTTTACATTAGAAGGTCAAGTTCATAGCAAATGGATAGATCACCACCGTGTTGGGAAAGCAAGACTATGCCATTTATAAAGAGACCACCATACCCTACATTGGGGAAGACGGTTCCGAAGACTTTGGTCTCCAGATATTCAATGGGGTGAGTGTGGTAACTAGCAAGGAGGGCCACCAGTTCAAGGAAGGACAGCAAGGGACGTTTGGGCTAGGGTACGTTCTTACATCCTAGGAAGAGGCACAAGCAAGGGGTATTAGAGGTAGAAAGAAAGAGAAGCCAAGCGATACCCGAATGCATTTTCCACCCCTCCAACAATCATTCAAGCAAGCAACTACCATTCAAGAGCCAAGGATAAGCGAAACCGACGTCAGCAATGAAGGCTCGGCCTCTTGCACGTCTGATCAACATCCAACTCTTAACAATTGGTTCTGTTATCCTATTGATAGCGCTAGGTCAGCTCAAGGATAAAGAACAATTATTAAAAAAATTTCTATTGTGGTTATTTTTCAGATTCAATAAATTACAACTTATTCCTTTTGCTCATATATACATGCTCTCGCTTCACTTTACCCATAGATTCCCCACTGTCGAACATCAGAGACATTTTGCGCAAGTAAGTAATAAAAACACCGATATCGTTTCCAATACTACTAGGTCAGTTGTTGGAGGCGATGTCTTTGACCACGAAATAATACGAGAAAATTGGCAAAAACATGAACAAAGTAAAATTTCAATCGACGAGCCGATGGAGACGGTAAATCTAGGAAACACCGAGGAACCTAAAAACCTCAAGATTGGGGCCAATTTAAGTGATGGGCAAAAGCAAGAGATGATTGAACTATTAACTGAAAACGCAGACGTATTCTCCTAGTCGTATGGCGACATGTTAGGACTAGACCAATCAATAGTAGTTCATAAGCTTCCCACGAGGGAAGGTATCAAACCTAAAAGACAAAAATTGAGAAGATTTAAGCCTAACATCTTACTAAAAATTAAAGAGGAAGTCAAAAAGTCAGACTGCTCGGAATGGGTAGCAAATATAGTCTCCATTCTAAAAAAGAATGGGAAAGTGCGAGTATACGTAGACTTTCAAGATTTAAATCAAGCCACGCCAAAAGACAATTTCCCTCTACCTTACATCGACGTCTTGGTAGATAATACCGCAGAGAACCATCTCTTCTCATTTATGGACGATTTCTCATGATATAATCAGATAAAAATGGCTAAAGAAGATAAAACTAAAGCAACTTTTATCATAACATGGGGAACTTTCTATTACAAAGTTATGCCATTCGATTTGAAAAACGCCAGGGTAACATATCAGAGAGCTATGGTCGCGATACTTCATGATATGATGCATCTAGAAGTTGAAGTATACGTCGACGATATGATAGCTAAGTCCAAAAGAGAAGAAAGCCATGCAGTTATCTTGAGGAAATTGTTCAAGCGATTGAGAAAGTTTTAGCTCAGGTTAAACCTTGAAAAGTATATTTTTTGGGTCACAATAGGTAAGTTGTTAGGATTTTTCATAAGCCGAAAAGGCATTAAAATCGACCCTAACAAAGTAAAGGCCATACTGGAACTGCCTTCTCCATGCACTATTAAAGAGGTGAGAGGTCTATTGGGAAGATTGAATTATATAGCTCGTTTCATCTCACAGCTCACAAACAAATGCTGCCCTCTATTCCATCTATTAAAAAAGAATGCCACAGTAGAATGGGACGATGAATGTGAAGAAGCATTCAGAACGATCAAAGATTATCTCACAAATCCTCTGGTCTTGATAGTTCTAAAACAAGGAAAACCCTTATTCTTATACCTCACGATACTCCCTGAATCCATGGGATGCGTGTTGGGACAAAAAGATGAAGAGGGGAGAGAACGTTCCATATACTATCTGAGCAAGAAGTTCACAGACGGGGAATAGAGGTATTCTGAAATAGAGAGGACTTGCTGTGCTTTGATTTGGGTCATGCACCGATTGAGGCAGTACATCCTTTACTATCCCATTGAGTTGCTAACAAGACACGATCCTCTAAAGTACCTGGCAGAGAAGCCCGTTTTGTTAGGGAAAATCTTTAAATGGCAAATGCTCTTATTAGAATTTGATATCACATGTATAAATCAAAATTCAATAAAAGGGCAATCTTTATCAGTTGGCAGAATACCCAATTGAGAGAGATCCCCAAGAATCACAAGCCCAATTCCCTGATGAAAACATATTAATAGTAAAAAGTGAACCAATAGAAGACTACGGGACAAACCAAAGCCCTAAATGGAAGATGTTCTTCGACGGAGCTACCAATGTATTTGGCTGTGGGATCGAGGCAGTGCTAATATCACCAGAAGGAAAACAATTCCCTTCAACAACGAGACTTATGTTCCCATATACTAATAATATTGCGGAATATAAGGCATGCATCCTTAGCCTCAAAATGGCTTGCCACATGGGAATCCATGAATTAGAAGTATACGGAGATTCTTCACTCATCATATTACAGATAAGAGGGGAATATAAAACTAAAGACCTTAAGTTGGTACCATACCATCAACATTTGACAGAGCTGATCAACAAATTCGAAGCAGTCACCTTTACATACATCCTGAGAACTCAAAATCAGTTTGCAGATGCACTTGCTACACTAGTATTTATGATTCAGATAACAGGGGGAGCCGAAGTCCAACCATTGAAAATAGAAATTGAAAATCGGCCCACCTACTGTTTGGTAATCGAAAAGCACAAGATGATAAGTCCTGGTATTATGATATCAAAACCTTTCTCCAAGAAAGCAAATATCCTGAAATGGCTAGCAAAAATAACCAACAAACACTCAGAAGGTTAGCGAGTCATTTCTTACTAAATGGGCCCATGCTCTATAGAAGATCACCTGATACCACCTTGATAAGATGTGTGGATAAAAAAGAAGTATGTGAGCTGATAAAAGAAGTGCATGAAGGAATATGTGGACCTCACATGAACAGCTACATGTTGGCCCAAAAAATCATGAGAATGGGCTACTATTAGCTAACCATGGAATTAAACTGCATCAAATATGTCAAGCACTGTCACTTGTGTCAAGTTTATGCAAACCGAATAAATGCCTCACCTAAAGAGCTTCATTCGTTGTCTGCACCATGGCCTTTTTCCGTGTGGGGAATCAACATCATTGGGCCAATCACCCCAAAAGCATCCAATGGTCACAGATTTATACCGGTAGCCATTGATTACTTCACCAAGTGGGTAGAAGCTTCTTCATATGCTAATGTCACAAAAGGGGTAATAGTTCGATTCTTGAAGAGGGATATAATAGCTCGATACGGAGTTCCTAAATCAATTATCACCGACAATGGAACCAATCTCAACAACAATTCGATGACAGATTTGTGTCAATAGTTCCACATAAGCCACAGAAATTCAACTCCCTACCAACCTTAGATGAATGGTGCAGTGGAAGCAGCTAACAAGAACATCTAAAGAATCATCAAGAAGATGGCGATCACTTACAAAGATTGGCATGAGATGCTACCGTTAGCCCTCATAGCTTACAAAACGTCAATCCAAACATCTACTAGAGTTACCTCATATTCTCTAGTATGCGGTACTGAGGCAATCCTACCAGTTGAAGTTGAAATACCATCCTTCAGGATCCTATCAGAAGCACGGTTAGATGAGTTAGATTGGGTAAAGAAGAGGCTCGATCAGTTGAATTTGATCGACGAAAAAAGACTCACTATATTATGTCATGGCCAGTGCTACCAACAAAGAATGACTTGAGCATTCAATAAGAAAATGAGACCTAGATGTTTCAAGGAAGGAGACCTGGTGCTAAAGAAGGTTCTCCCAAATATTTAAGATCCACGAGGGAAGTTTACCCCAAACTATGAGAGTCCATATGTTGTAAAAAAGATATTGTCAGGAGGTGCTTTAATATTAACTCAAATGGATGGTCCAGAATTGAGAGACCCCATTAATATGGATGCTGTTAAGATGTACTATCCATAGGCAAGGAAATTGAGATTTTGCCAATATTTATAAATGCCAATATTCAGTACAAATTTTGTTGAGTTTAGTTTTCGTTTCTTTTACAAGAAAAGTTAATGTCTCTGTATGATCAATCATTCTAACCACTTCTCATTAAAGCAAATGTCCATATACACACATTACCCATTGCCTCACAATAAACAGTGAATATTGAAATGATAATAAATCTCAATAGATTTTGTGATATAATTCTACCTATTTTTGAGCATTAAACCTGGTGCATTAATAGGATAGCACCACGATTACAAAGAGCCATGCTCACAAGAAAGAAAGTACATCAAGGCCCTTAGCTCTGTTTTGAAGCAAGAGAAAGCAAAGAGGAAGCAAACCAGCACGAATGTTTGGTTGTTTGGTTGCTATCCGCGATGAACCGATAAGCATTGTAAAGTAAATAACCATCATTTATCATGAATCACATATTCTAAAATAAGCAATCTAAAAGATATCTCTTATCAATCATTTAACCCATTCGTTGTAAGAGTTTTCAAAAGTGTTAGGTAAGTCAGCCCACAATAGGGCACTTTCCTAGATATTTCCTTCTTAAAGTCAGCCCATAATAGGACACTTTCCTAAACATCTATTCTTTAGGGTTGCAAGTCCGAGGAGACGCTTCCTGTTATCGGTTAGTCAGCCCACAATGGGGCACTTTCCTAGATATCCTCTTTCAGGGTTAGCCCATAGGGGTACATTCCTAAACATCTATTCTTCAAGATTGCAAGTCTAAGAAGACGCTTCCCGCTATTGGTTAGTCAACCCACAATAGGGCACTTCCTAAGATATATTCTCTTATGGTTACAAGTCCATAGGAGCACTTTTCTAGATAATTCATCGATTAGTTAACTCATAGGAGTACTTTTTTAGATAATTTATCGATTAGTTAGCTCATAGGAGCACTTTTCTAGATAATTTATCGATTAGTCAGCTCAAAGGAGCACTTTTCTAGATAATCAATTAGTTAGCTCGTAGGAGCACTTTTCTAATTTATTGATTAGTTAGCTCATATGAGTACTTTTCTAGATAACTGATTAGTCAGCTCATAGGAGCACTTTTCTAAGATAGTTTAATAATTAGTCAGCTCATAGGAGCACTTTTCCAGATTATCCCCTTTAAGGTTGTTAATCCTACAAGACACTTCCTGATATTAATGAGTCAACTCATGAGAGCACTCCTCCAAAACATTACTTCTCCCAAACAGTCGCTAGTCTAGCCAGACGCTTCTGTTGGCAGGTAGCCAGCTCATAGGAGTGCTTTCTTAAACAATATCTTCTTTAGGGTTGCTAGTCCAATAGGGCGTTTCCTGTTATCAGCTATTCCACTTACAATAACACACTCTTAAACAATCCTTAAGATGTTTCTTATTGTCGATTAGTCAGCCCATAGAGCACTTTTCTAGATGATACCTTACTTTAAGTTGTTAGGTTGTTTAAGACCATTCCCTAAGCAATACCAAAGCACTTGTGGGATTATTAGCTCATGGAGTATTTTTCTACTAAAGACCAAGTTCCAGATAACCAGCCAAATTATGGCATTATCCATTCAATTTGTAGGCCAAAAATGGTGTTTTTCTTGTTTTTGTAGTTAAGTTTTGCAAACTTTACCACAAAGAAAGGCAACTGTAAACACCCCATTTTTGTCCCTAATAATTAATAATGGTCAATTTTCAATATTTTTATTTTTTAATTTTTCTTATAATTTAGCAAAAATAAAGGAAAAAATATTCAAAAATAAATAAATAGAGAAAATATATCAATTTTGGAAAATAATAGTAGAAATAATAAGAAAAGGAGTTAAATAATTTTTATAAATTTTTAGAATTTCAAAATAATATAAAAATAATAAAAATTGCAACGCATATATACAAATTGCGTTTAACAAAAAAACGAGAAAGTGGGTTAGCCTAGTTGGTCCGAACCATGGCCTAAGGTGCACGGGGGAAGGGCTCGATCGCAAGTTCAAATAACAAGGGACGCATTCCGCATTTTGCAATTTTTTTTCTCTTCCTAAGACACGTGTCAACAGCTGATTAAAAGACACAAACGCACGCGCCGAGCGCATGTTCATCCCCTACCTCTGTTCACGATCAACACCGACACGGGAAAATCCAAATCCATTGGTTTTGATTTGATTTTTTACACAAATCCAATATATTTTTAACTAAAATAAGATAAATATCATCCAATTAGCATCAAATCGCAACAAAATCGAAGATTTGCACGAATCAAATTAAATCAGAGAAGATTTCAACCGCGAATTCGATTTGCCCCAATCGGAGGAAATATGAGCTTATCCAACTTGATTTCTGGTGCCTATAAATAGAGCACGGTGGGGGAAAGCCAAATCACATATCAAAAGTAAGAAAAGAGTGAAAAATCAGAAGTTTCAAGAGCCACCGGAGTTCCTAAGTCGTGACCTCCAATCACCACCCTTTAAACCACCACTCGAAGAGGTTTTTGAAGAAAATCACCACCACCATCAGATTACCCACCCTTGGAAAGTTCGGAAGCTACCTTCAAATGCCTTGGAAAGCTGTCGGAATGCCGCTGATGAGGACCTCCAACCGCCGTGATCCGACTCGACCCGCGAACCGCGCCCGAACCTAGGTAAGTTGGATTTTTTTGTTTTTTTTAATTATTTTATTTATTTTTTTGTTTATTTATTTATTTATAATTCAAAAATAAAAAAAATAATACTAGGAAAAATGGTAGAATTTAGATTAGTTTATTTTTTATGTTTAGTTTAGAATACAATAAATAATTAAAAAATTATATAAAATAATAAAAATGTTGAAAAATATTTAAAATAATAAAGATAATACAAAAAATAGTAAAAAATAAAAAATAAAAAAGAGATAATAAAAAAATAATATAAAAATGATAAAAAATAATAATAATGATTAAAAGTAGGATTAATAATAGAGATAGATTAATAATAGGGATATAAAAATAATTTTTATCACTTAGAAAGTTTTCTTTTAAAAAAATAAATAATAATAAATCCAAAATTAGTTTTTCCTTAAATCAAAATTTAAAAAAAAATAATAATAAAGCTTAGGTTTAGATTTTTTCCAAAATATTGAAAATGGTAAAAAACGTTAACCCGAGGTATTTTCATAATTAAAATTAACTAACCCACTAAAGCTTTTCATAAAAAGCGAACTACGGCTTGTTTGATCCCGAATAGTAAGTACGTAAACATCTTATGGGGCAACTCTAAAAAGAATAAAAAAATCATTTTCCCAACTAGTATGAGTCATTTTAATCAATAAATAAAAAAAGAATAAAAGAATAAATAACAATAAAAGACATTAGAATATGGTTCAGATTTCAGAAGAATAAGGTGGTAACTTTAAGATTTTAATAGGTTAGCCCTCCGAGTCTAGAAACTCTGGTTTTCTTTTCCTCTTTTACAAAAATGAAAAGAGGAGTTTTCGTTGACTAGTTGTCCAAATTAAGATTAATCTACTCAATTCGTTCTAATTCAATAATCTTTCCCAACTTCGGTTGGGTGGCAACTCCAAAATAAGACAAAATTCCTAGTTCAAGTCAAGGATTTATATTAGATGAGCATAGGGTCTAGTAGAAATCGGATTAGGAATGAAAATGAAAAAAAAAAATCAAAAATTAGACTCAACACAGTCTAATCCTCCCTATTTACAATTATGAAATCGAATTATTAAAAGAACAAAATCCTTGAAATTGTACTCATAAATTTAGTGGTTTTGTGCCCCTTACTCACCTATTGCTGGACTTGGTATAATTAGTTGGAATTTTAAGATGAAATCTAAGTGGGGTAATCCTACTTGCTATTTAATTATTGGTTCTTGAGTTTTAAAATAGATAGAAGTCCTCAGTCTAAAGTCAAATGGTTGTATTTTTAAGCTTGTTGGTTAATATATTTACTTTTCAAATTACACTCAATAGCCCTTCTAATTTTATTTTTTTTTGTGAAAGGTGCATATGAAATCTATCACTTGGTGATTCCTCTTAAGTAATCTCTTAAAAATTCAATTGGGCAATAATGAGAAAAGCTTGGTTAGTATGGGCGGGCTTTAGTCCCTAAGAAGAGCAAAGTCTGACTCTGCTGCTATCACTCAATTAAAGAGATAATAAGCCACTACTCCAATGACCTAGGTTCCTCAAGTTAAGAGTATCTTTATGAATCCCTAAGGTTATGATAATGGAGGTTCGATAGGGTCCCTTTAAAACCCGGTCACCTAAGGTCGTCTGGTTCAAGATTGACTAACCTATGATATTATAATAACAAGATGAGATACAAAAAAAGGCAAAGTTCAATGGATCTTGTAACTTGAATAATTAAGTCCATAGGGACGCCTTCAATTGAGGCAATAACGTTTGTTAATTTGGGTGATGAACCCGAGATTATCGGCTGAACATTCGTTACATAGGTTGCAAGATCTTAAATAACTAAAAAAAAAAAAAGAGGAAAACTTTGAAAAAAAAAATTTAAGATGTTTAATAAAAAGAGGAAGAAATTCCAAGGGAATGATGGATGCAATATACTTTCACTTAAGGTTGTTATATTCTCTAGTAAGTTGTGAGATATGACCAAGCCACTTTTGCTTTGTTTGACTTTCTTCGTAACTTGGGAAACATTTCTTAAATGGTAAATGTAATAGCTTAACTCACTTGGATTAATATGTAAACTCCAATTTTTGTATGCTAGGTACACATATAATCATGATAGGTTTGAGTGGCAGGCACTAATGAAAAAGTCTAACTATGATTACAATTGACGAGAGGAATTATATTTTGTCCTTACTTTGTTTACTTGAGGACTAGCAAACGGTTAAGTGTAAGGAGATTTGATATGTGTCAGAAGACCTTTAATTCTAGTGCTTTTTAGTTATAATTTTATATGGATCTCATATAAGTTGTGAAGAAAATGGTACTTATATGATTAAATTTTAATTTCAGGCACCGATAAAAACAAAAGAAAATTTTAAGGAGAATAGGATCAAGGACGAGGTGAAAATTGGCGAAAAATAAAGAAAAATGGATTTTTAGCTCAGCACGACTTGCAGCACAGCCCGTGTAGACATCTGTGCTGAGTGAAGAAAACAAGCAGAAGCCATGTCAAGACGCATCCTAGGTTTAGCACAACCCGTGCTAAAGATTAACCACAAATATCTTGTTCAGCCCTACCCCGAGCATGGCCATGCTGGAAGCCGTGCTGAACTGGATAGTAAAAAATAACGTGTTCCAGAGTCAGCACGGCCACAAGCACGGTCTTGTTGGCACATGTGCTGAATCCTGTTTTTGCGAGAACTATAAATAGACACGTTGTTTTATTTTTAAAATGACTTCTTTCCTTTTAGCTTCATTATGGAAACCTTAGGGGAGATTTATTACGAACTTCAAGAGGAGAATTGTCTGGGCATCATTAGAGATCACAAAACAACAAGGGATCATCCTTTTCAACATGAATCAGTGTTATTTCTATAGATTCTCTGTTTTTATTGAAAACTCCATAGATGAGTAATTCTTTATATCTTTCATCTTGTAAAACCCTAATTCATGTGCTAACTCTTTGATTGATTAATGGATTATTTATATTTTGTATCTATTCATGTGTTTCAATTGTTCTTGTAATTGATTTATGTGTACAAATTGATTGTATACCTGATTTTTATTAGATTGAAAGAGGTTTTGTCTAGTAAATTAGATCTTCATGAATAGAGAGATTACATGTTTTACCTAGAGGTAGGAAAACAATGATTTTCTGCAACATTATTGGAATTGTGAACTTAATGAGATCTTGCATAACGGTAGTGAGGGAGAGGTCTCCATTATCTTATGCATGATTATGAATTGATTAACTCGATGGAGTAATTGATTTTATTTAAGAATTCCTGCAGTGCAAAGTGTAAATTTATTAATCGATATCTTATATTGATAATTTAAGAGTTATGGTGGAACAAGATAAGGGGTATATTTTGTGATCGAATACATTCTTTAGACAATACTATTCAATTCTAGGGTTACTAAGATTTGTTATTTCTTAAATTACTTCATAATTTTCATATCATAATTTAGACTAGATAGTAGAGAAAAAGCAATACTAGTACTTGTTTTTTAGATCCCAGAGGATGACACCTATTAAATCTATATTATAATCGATAGGTATACTGTCTAGCTCGATAATTGATTTTATTGGTTATAAATTTTAAAACTTCAACAATCGATTAGATTCGAGAGCTCTATCAATATGACATCATCCATACCAACCCATGTGATTAACCAAAAAGAATTACAAGAGTTGCTTTTTTCCCATGAAATCTTTGAACATGAAGTAATTAGGAGTGGAGTGAGGGTTCCACAACCAACTTTGTAGGCAATGTAGATGCAATTGAATCTCTATACATGATATTTCAAGATAAAATTGAAAGAGGGTCCCACTTGGCTACTTTGTTAAGGTGATGATGCAAATTTTTCTCCTAGATGCTAAAGTTAATGAAAAACAATTTCAAGCTTCAATTTCTCCCATATTTTTGCACTTGTAATAAATCAAGTGTCTATTTTTCAATTCCACCCATTTTTCCTATTTTAGGTTATTTAAGGGTTTTTACTCGATTATTAGTTCATTGATAAAGCAACTGAAGTCACTAAATTATGGAGGAGAATATACTATCGATATCTAGGGTCTGGAGTCTGGACTTATATATGCACTTATCTAAATGGGATAAGAAGAAAAAGCTTTATAACTGATATATAATATGAATTAAGAATGGAGAACATGATTGGTCCACCGTTGCTGGTGCAAAAAAAAGAACCTGTAGTACTTGTGTATGGGGTAAAGGATGCAAATGTATGGCTTGTTCTGCTTATTCTGGGATGATGTCTTTCTTGATCTTTTTTACGTTAATATATGTATGTGCTAAGGTTATCACGTACTATTTATGGCGTTGAGTTGGTAAATTTGCAGGGTTGAACCGATGTCGGAAAAGCTGTCGGTTAAGGTGGTTGAATTATTTGAGGCCTAACTTAAAGAGAGGAGAGTTTGAAGAAGACGAGGTTGATCTCATTATCAGGCTTCACAAGCTGATAGGAAACATGTGGGTTGCTAACATGCTGTTATAGCTGTTGCCTCTTTTTGTTAAAATCTTGATCAACCACAAATGAGGAGAAAGGCTTTTGGTAAATACAGGCTTTCATATATATGGACGCCATATATATAGATTGGTGATTGACACGGGCTGATATAAAATTTAAAACATCCAGAGTATTCTAACTATCGATTAACCAAGTGTAAAGTACCACAAGACTAAACAAACATCACCGATAAGATTATTTTTACAAGAGAGGACGAATGTGCACCTGCATCAAATATGTGTAAAGATATAAAAATAAAAAATAATTAGTGACATTGTTGATTCTAATTATTGGTATGATATATGCACCATCTATAAAAAAATCATTATCATCATTGTTATTATTAGTATTATTTAAGAGGATATTAATTACTTAACTAGCATGAAATAGTAAAAATGTATGGACAAGTTTTGCAGCTTTTCTTTTTCTTTTGAGATTATCAAAAAGGGGAATTTGAATTTGGTTTATCCTTTAAAATATTATATTTATTTCATTAAGTTATAAAAATTATTGCGCTCTGTGGTAAAGTATAGCCAGATTCTCCTACTAGACTAATCATCTCTTTAACATATATATACGACAGATGATGGATCTACCAAGTTTTTTACAAAAATAAGTTAATAGTCACTAGAAACAAATCAAATACACTTTGAAAGCAAAATATATCGAAGAATTATTATGTGTTTCGAAATATATACTCAGATAATAACTTTAGAGCCAATAGTATTTTCCTTGGATATAGATCCTTTTATCGTCAAATTCGAAGCAAAGAGCTTAGAACTGTGAAAATCTTTTGTGTTCGGAAAGAAAATAACTTTTATCTAATCTAATGGAAATGAAATTTTAGGGGAATAATTTTTATCCATTTATTTATTTTACAAGGAATCTTTGGAAGGAAATTGTGAAAGCACAAAAAAATTTAGGAAAAAGGTTTCTTAAAAATTATTTAATTTCTCTCATAAATTAAAAAAAAAACATCAAATTATAATTTAATAAACTTTAAATCTAATTATTAAACTAGATATATAGTAGGTTAATTATTAAACATAAACATTTTTATCAAAGAAAAATAATAATGATCACCCTCTTGGCACTATTGGTTTGACATTATTGCGAGTTAAAATGGAAGAAGATAAGGATGTATAAATATAGGAATGTGAAAGGTAAAAGAAATGAAAAATAATCAAGTCAGCCATGGCTATGGTACAGTTTGGGTCCATACTCCATAGAGCAGAACCTGACAGAACAACATTATTATCAGTGCCTCGTGGAAAATCTATCCCCCATCGAGATAAATCCATCGGCATACGGCAGGATTTGACTTCTTTGCGCAGAAGCACATGATCATTTAATGTGTTGTATCGACAGCGCAGGATTTGGCATCTTCGCATATGCCAATTTGTATCAATAGCGCATTGACTAACCCGCTCTGGATAATACATGATACTCATCGTGAGGTGGATGTTAAGATTATGGGATAATTTTTTTTGTATAGATTTTTTTAATTTATTTTATAAAATAGGGTATTAATATAATTTTGGAGTTTTCTTATTTTATATTGATTTTAAAATTTATATTTTAAAATATACATAATATAAGTTTTAAAATACACCATATTTATTCTATAAAAAATCACTAAATAATATTAATTAGTAAATAATAAATAATGATATTATATATTTTTGCTAATAAATATTTTAATAAAAAATTTTGAGTCCATAAGTTAATGACTTTAATGTGGCCTCTCTTTATATTTTTTTCTTTTTTTTTTTTTTTGCTATTAGCTGTAATAAACTCATATAAACTTAAAATATAAAAAAGAAGTTAAATTATTTATTTAATTTAACAAATTTTGCTACATATTTTAGAAAATTTTCATATATATAATTTATAATATAACATATATATATTATTTTTTTAATATCACATAAACTTAAAATATAAAAAAAGAGTAAAATTTATAACTTTCACATAACACTCTATAATTTATAAGTTTTATAAGATATACTATCTAATGTGATTTTAAAGTGTTACAAAATAGATTTTGATTCTAAAATTTAAAAATTTATACCTTATAAGATAGAATACAGGTGGTGTCTAATACTTTACCAACCTTGTACTCATTCACCCTAGTGTCATATATGCTTTTGATTAAAAAAAAAAGAGTTTAGAAGGCAATATTTACGTTTTATATATTAGAAATAGCGTACTCACAAAACTTATGCCTAAACATATGAAATAATTAAATAATAAAAGGGTAAATATTTAGTTTTCTATTACATGTGAAGAAATGTTTTCTTCTTCAAAATTTAAACTATTAGATTACATAAAAGCTATCAAAATTCAAACTATGATTTCCGCATAATAATCCCATCATTTACAGCTTACGCTTTTCTTTTTTAAGTGAAAGGGCTAATTTAGTAATTTTGCATCTTACATTAAAACTTTTTCTTTTTCCTTTAATATTATAGATTATATGCATAAAATGTCTATGTTTACAAAATAAAAATAGTCTTTTAAAGTATCTAATAAATATAAATTATATTATTAATTTAATAATTTTACTATGTATACGATTAATAATTTTTTATAGTGTTTATGTTAAGTTGAAATAATATTTAACTGGAACTTAGATAATATGTATTACCAATTGAGAATTGTGAATAACCAAGTAACTAATAATATATCAATATTATTATCAGTTAAATAGTGTTTGTATATAGAAAATTAACTACTTCATTACAACGTATAAAACGGTTAATTTATATCCTTTGACGTCTACTCAGGTGATCATTGATCACTGGAAGACTTCCAGGAAGAACAGCAAATGATATAAAAAATTATTGGAATAGTCACTTCGTGAAAAAGGAAGCCCCTCCAATTAAACCAGGCGAAAATAAGAGAACAGAAAGATTGCCCCCCAAAATTAACGTTTTTAGGCCTCTTCCACGGACGTTCACTAAGGGCTTCACTTGGATGAGAGGAAAAGCTACATTGGTGGCTTATGGTGATAACTATATGCCCCCAAGTTCTAATTTTGATAGGCCATTCATTACCTTCGATGGAGAATCAGAAGTCAGAACAACTGAGGGGACGACCTACTAGCTGATATCGATAGTAATGGTAGAATCAATGCATTAGAAAGCGTCTTGGAAGCGGAGCCAGCCGTCGCCACAAGGTTTTTCACTCAAGATTTGGTAGCAAAGACGGACATGGGAACTTCATGCAACGAAGATGGACCTGATGGCTGCATAGATATTTCATTTGATTGTATTCAATTGTATGTTTGAATTTCAATTCAGTGAATGAATGCGGTGTTTTTTTTGGGATTTTTAGATTTAGTATTAGGTGTAGTGTAAACAAGATACCAATATTGGAAGATTTGAAAATATCATGTAAGAATATGGCTAACAAAGGGATTTTGTATTTATAAGCATGAATGATCGAAATTAACAATTGAATAAGAATTAAGGCACAAAACCCTATTTTTAAAGAGTATGTGCCTAATGCAACCTATACCGAATGAGCATTGCTTTCGCTCTAGAATAAGTTCAACTATTTCCTTTTCCCTAACCTATAAAATATAATGAGGAAAAAAAAAATGGGTATGCAGCTTGTACTAAGCTTGTCATGAGTTTGATGCACATATATACAGGTGTAAATGAGTTAAATTTTGTTATGAGTAGGCCACCAAGGAACAAGAAATTACCACAATGACACTTTGACTACTATGGATACCAAGATTGTGTACAGAATGTTTCTAGATCAATAGTATAACATACCGTTGAATCTAGGAAATAACATAATACAAGCGGGAAATACCATCATAGTGTAACAGACAACAAGTATAAAATAGAATGAAAAAAAAAAAAAAAAGAAAGGAAGGAAGGAAGAAAGAAAATGGGTATTGTGTTTCACCCAAACACTTCGTGTCTCTCTTCTTCTTCCGTTCCTTCTCAAAGTTGGCCACTCGAAAAGCCAATACATCAGTAAAATCATCAATAAACAGCAAACACAACAAGTTATAATCATGTTCTTATCAAAATAAGAAAAGAGATTGAATTAGGAAGAAAACTTAAGGTTTCTTCTTTACCTGACTGCAAAGAGCGAGTCGTGAAGAGCAGGACAAAAAAGATAAAGGGCTTCAAGTGAGTTTTCTTTACTAGGCCAAGTTATTAGGCCTATCACATGGTCCTCCTAACAGTTTGGTGCTTTCATCATCATAGCTCCTTCTACAAGGAAAATGTCCATTGAAGACTAGTTAGCAACTTTGACAACAAATATTCAATAGATGCAATAAACTATGTTTGCAAAACTGGACAAGCAATTTTAGGAAATGCAAGTGCAATAAAGTATACAGCAAGAGAAATATCATAAATAGGCACCATTAGGACATCAAGATTCAATTAATAATCAAGTGTCATCATCTTCTATTAGTAGCCATTCTAATAGTTTACTCAAAGGCATAAAATTGTAAATACCCAAATTTCAGGGCAATGATGTGCTAGGATGGATATTCAAGATAAAAAGATTCTTTGATTTTCATTAGAAACCTGACAAGCAATATATTACCATTACTTCCTTTGCATTGGAAGACAAAGCCTTACATTAGTACTAGTGGATGTACAACAACAAGCAACTCAATTCTTAGAATAGATTCAAGGAAGCTTGGACATCACACATTGGTCCATCAAATTATGAGGACCTTGAAGGATATCTATCAAAACAGTATAGTAGCTGAATATTAGTCACAGTTTGAAGCATTATCCAATCATGTTGTTTGGGATCCCTAATAGTTTCTTATTAAAATATTTCATTTTAGGTCTTTCACCCAAGATTAAACATGATCTTTGTATTACTAAACCTATAGATCTATCACATGCTATATGGTTAGCCAAGATGCATGAAGCCAAATTTACTGAGGAATCTTCTTACTTTGTTTCTTATTCTAAACCCTCCATTTCTTTTCCTTCTAAACCATCTTCATCGATTCAATCTTCTCCTAAACCATTAAATCCTTCTAAACCCATTTCCATATTAGTATCATCATTAGACGCAATCTTACAACCTTCTACAAATATACCCACTACTACTTTACCAGTTTAGAAACTATTAGCATTTGAAATTTGAGCTCTGCAAGAGAAAGGTTTATGTTATAAATGAGATAAAAATTTTCATTGTGGCCTTAAATGTAAAGCAAAATTTCTACTTTTGTTAACAAGTGATGAGGAACATACCTGCTATGAGGATGAGGCTTCTATTGTTATGGATGATCTTGTTATAAATGTTAGAGGTGATGCAAATCAGAGTGATTCAAGTACCATTAATTCCCATGCATTATCTAGCATGTGAGTACCTTAAACATTACGTTTTACTGGAGCTATTAATAATCATTTTGTATCTATATTAGTATATTCAAGGAGTACTCATTATTTCTTACAAAACTATGTCGTTAAACATTTGGGTTTAATTGTATTACTAGCTCCAAGATTCCATGTCACGGTTAGAAATGATCATAAGATGGCATGTGAAGGTCAACGTGTTGATATTCATATTTCTATTCAAAGGCTAGAATTTATGGCAACTTTTTACATGTTGCCAATACAAAGCTGAGATGGTTTTGGGTGTACAATGGCTACAACAATTAAACTTGGTTACTATTGATTACAATTCATCAACCATGCAATTTGTTCATCATGGTACTATAGTGTCTCTTTTGGGTGAAAATCCTACTAACATGTGTCAAATTTCTAGTCACTAGCTTAGGTGCATGCTCCAAACTAATGCCATTTCATCATGTTATCATATGGTAGCTCGGCATGTTACTTTTTTAGAGAGTACAACCTGCAATAATGCCTTGAAACATGTATTGGGTCAATTCTTTCAACTTTTTGAGACACTATCATTATTGCTACCCATGTGTTAAGTTTAAGATCAAATTCATTTGAAAGAAATTACCCTACCAATCAACATTAAGCTCCATAATTATCCTCATTTAAAAAAAAAATGAGATTGAAAAATAGGTCAAAGACATGTCAGATCAAGGGATTATTTAGGATAACACAAGCTCCTTATCATCACCGATGCTTTTGTAACCATTAAAGATGAATTTCCAATTCCTACCGTTAACTAGTTGTTAGATGAGTAACGTGGTGCACAAGTGTTTTCCAAGCTAGATTTAAGATTAGGGTATCATTAGATTAGTATTGATAAGGATGATGTAGCAAAAACAATTTTTTGAACTCACGATGGCCACTATGAATTTTTAGTGATGCCCTTCGATCTAAGTAATGCCCTAACAACATTTTAAGCCACCATGAATAGACACGTTAAACCCTTTTTAAGGAAGTTTGTCATCTTTTTTTTTTTTTTTAATGACATGTTAGTATATAGCCTAGCTATGGAGTAACATGTGGATCACTTAGCTCATGTCTTGCAAACACTAATAGAGAATGATTTTTTTTTTCTTAGAAAGAGTAAGTGTTCCTTTAGGTGACTCAAAATTGAATATCTAGAACATATTGTGTATAAAGCAGGAGTTAATCTGGAGCCTACAAAAGTAGAAGCTATTAAAAAATGGTCTTTACCTTCATTTGTGAAAGAGATGCAAGCCCTTTTAGGCCTTTTAGGTTATTAGAAAAGATTTATTCATGGCTATGCTTCTATTGTAGGACCATTAACTAATATGCTACAATAAGATAAATTAGATTAGAGTTAAAAAGCTTTGGATTCTTTTGAAAAACTTAAGTTACCATTACATAATGCACCTATTCTGGTTTTACTAGATTTTTGAAACAATTTGTGTGGAAATTGTTGCATTTAGGGTTAGCATTAGCACTTTCTTGTTGCAGTCAGTGCATCCTTTAGCTTATTTTAGTAAAAAACTTCCTCAACACTCAACAAAAGCATTTGCTTATGCAGGGGAACTATTTGCCATAGTGAAATCATTTAAAAATTGGTAGCATTATCTCTTAAAAACTCATTTTATTATTCGCATTAATCATAGGAGTCTCAAAGAAATGTTGAATTAAGTGATTTAAACCCTAGAGCAACAAAAGTATTTGTTTAAGCAAATTAGTTATTCATACACAATCGTGTATAAATTGGGCAATGATAATATTGTGGTTGATGCATTATCATGCCAACATGACAATCAATGAAAGTCTTTTGGAATTTCTTCACCTTGCTTTTAGATCATTGATATTCTAAAGCAAGAATATGAAAATCTTCTAGATTCTAAGCAAATTATATCTACCATGAAACTTGGGAAAACCTATGAAATATTCTCAACAATGGAAGAATGGTTTGTTGTATCATAGCTTATGATTATTTTTGGTGCCTCAATCATCACTTATACTAGTCCTACTACAAGATTTCCATGATTCTCCAAGTTCGAGTCATTTTGGTGTCCTTAAGACTTTTGGTGATTGGTAACAAAATTCTTTTAGGAAGGAATGCGATCTTAGATTGATTAATATGTTTAAAATTGTAGAGTATGTTAGCAAGTATTCTTGAAAAATCCTAAAAATAATAAATGAAGTCAATAGAATTAAAAAGGAAATTTTTGGAATTAATTAAGAAGGATTTACAAAGCATGAGAACAATTTTTTTTCAAAAATAACTTTTTTGTCCTTAAAATTAGTTTATCGATTTTGGACCCTAATTAGCTTAGAGACACTAAATGTAGCTCTAATACCTTAATTAGATAAATAAAATCAATTTCAAATTATTTGGAGACAATGAGAAAAAACTTTTAAATTTGAAGCTTAATTGAGTAAAATGACCAAAAGGCCTCTAAGCTTAGTTTTATTAAAGGTGGCTAAATTCTTAAGTTCCTAAGGGTAATTTGAGGAAAAGAATGAATTATTTTTCAGCTGATATGGAGTGATAAAATAAGGAAAAGTAAAATACCAATTATGCTAAAAAGGACACTTGGCACTTTTTATGCTTAAACCCTTAAACCCTTGTGCCCCCCTTTGCCTTTTCCCTTAAACCTTAGCCAAAACTCTTCTATTAAGCTCTTTTTAGCTAAAATTTTTAGATATTTTAATAAATGAGAATAGAAGAATGTAGTAAACTCTTGTTGCAAAATAACTCTAATTTTATTTTATTTGACATAAAAAATACTTATCTAAATACGCACAGAAAGATTTGTTATAACTGAGTACAACTGATTTAGGGCCTAATCAACTCTTGTCTTTCTATAAACACAGTTTTTTCTTCTATTGCAACTAAGCTTCTTAGCTCGAGACATGAGCTCACTCACGACCCCTCTAATTTTTTAAAATTCCCAAGCAAGGTAAGAACCAAAAATAGAGCTTAAATCTTATACCCTAAACTTAGCTCTAATTCCATCTCAATTAGCTATTAACCCTACTTGTTTTCTTGTAAGTTTTAGATGAAAAAAATCAAGTAAATATCTTAGCTAAAGGGAACTCTCATTCACAATTCAAGGAAGAAATTAAGGTAAGTAATTTTCTAGCAAAATCTAGGTCAATCCAAGCAGATCTTGAGTTTTGATGCTACACTAGTTAATTTATTATAAGAGAATAAGTTGAAATCAAGAAAACTCCATATTGGACCTTCAAGGTGCACAACAAAGGAAGTTGGATATGGTGGATCTCCATCAAGGTAAGTGCAATATAATGGTTGATTTGGTGATTTAGAGTGATTAGAAATAGTATAACATAGTAATTAAGTGATTAATTGACCTTGATGGTTTGATGTAAAATTCCCACAAAACCTACCACTTCTAAAGTATGATTTTGATGTCTTTTGATGATTTTAGATGTAGATCTATGTTTTAGTATGCTAAATATGATGTTGGGTAATAGATTTGATGATAGAAATGAAATTTTATGCAATAGCAATGTGTTAAGTGTGCTAGAGTTATGTTACCACCATTATGGAGTATGATTTGGGATCTAATATTTTTTTGAAATCTTATTTTAATGTTAATAAATGATGATTTGATGATTAAAGTATAAGTATGTGGATTTAAGAGTACTTTGGATGATGAATTTAATGAATATGTCAAGTTAGAGGTTAAGACTGGTGATATTGATAAGTTGATAAATAAACTAGTTGATTTGATTGATAATTTATGAATCTTCAACATGTTGACATGTATTTGAAGTGATAAGTTAAGTTAAATTTGGAGTTATGTGATGAATAATAAGTTTGGCAAAGTTTAGGGGTGATTTATGATGAAATTGTGAAGTGAATAATTTTGAGATTATGACTTTCCTACTTGATTGGAATAAAATGTTTAATTTTGGAAATTTATAAAAAAATATGTTTAGTATGAGTTAATTTTGGTGAAATCTGTTTATTTGATGAATAAGAATTCGTTGCAATGAAAAATGAGGCCTAGAAGTTCAGTTGTGATGAAATTAAACTCATTGGAATAAATTTTAATGTTAGGGTGTAATCTAGGGTTCCAAGTCTCATATGGTGATAATTTGGACTTAAATATAAAATAAAAATGATGTTTTGGACTCTAGAAAGAAATATGATTAAGTAGGCTTTGGTTTAGAGTGAATTGAACCTAAATTGGATAAGATATGTGCTTTAAAGTTGCAATCTCGTAACCTGATGTAGTCTAGATATTCAAGAGCCCTAAAATGAATAAAATAGGCTTTTATGTTAAAATATAAAATAAAAGTAATAAGGGTTTGAATAGCTTTAGTTTCACTTAATTTGGGTTTAAAATGAATAAGTCATATCCCTTTAAAATAAAGGCCTTCAAAAGTGACGAACTTAAACTTAACATTACTTTATTTAATTAACTTGAATCAAGGTCAGCCTAATCTTAAGTTATAAGCCCAAGGACCACCCTTCCACTCTCCCTTATAGGTGGCCCATATGGTTAAGCATAATTAAATTAATAGAGTTTAATTAACTTGATCACCTAAATTGAACCAAGATAAGAATTAACTAAATGAAAAGGACTTAAGTAACCAATGAGCTCAAAGCCCAAAGTCTAATTGAACCCATTCATCTTTTATGGTTCATAGCCTAATTTGGCATTAGACACATCTATACTCAAATCTGAATAACCTGATAGGTTTAAGTGAATAAATCCTAAATGGTTTAAGCCAAATTAGCCGAAAGGCTAATTAGGCATATGTAACCCCTAATGGTCCGTAACTAATATGAATCTTAAATAGTCTAAACCCAACCATAGAATAGTATTCAAATACTTAGAATGAATATCTTGCTTAAGTTTTTCTTTTTTTATGCATAAAATCAGTTCAATCTACCCAATTGGAATTTCGGACTTCAATTCAGGAATCTTTAACACTTCCAAGTACGCAATAACATGTGTATTGGTAGCTAAGTTAGAAAATCAACCGAACTAATAATCAACCTAACTAAGTATCTACTTGCTACATGTGCTTAGTCACTTAAGCCAGCAAGTGACACCTTTGCTACATGTGTATTGATTTGATGGTATAATTATTGAATAATGTAGGGTATATTTGATTAAATATGTTAATTGCATTGGATTGATGAGATCATAATTTAGAGATGTTAATAGATGAACCTAGGATCAAACTTTGTTCATAATCAAGTAAAAGATAATCTTGGAGAAAGATATCGTCGAATTTAAGTTCTATTCTTGTAAAACCTTGATTTGGTGATTAAAGTAGGTATTTGAATGACTGAATCAAGGTAAAAAGTCAAATTTTGAGAACCTAAGTAGAATATTCATCAACTAAAACTCCATTTGGTTTCATTGATCATAGTTGCATAGAGTGCAACTTAAGTCAGTCTATAATGGTTTAACCATATCCCAGTTAGTTGAAAGGCTTGTTTTAGGTAATCTGTTAGGCAATTAAGCTCATAAAGGTGATTTAATGTCTATGGTCATTTGAAGACTTCTGGGGAGCGATCAAAGCTTTTCTAATTATTCATAGATTGTTCTTATTGAATTAATTTTATTTAAATGTTATGACTTATGTTTGAAAATGATAATTCATTGAACTCAAATCATAGCACTATGTGCTAATTTTTTGTATAGTGCTTGAGTTTGCATGAGGTAGGAACCTTGTCAACTAATATAAGGTAATATATGTGGTTCTATGATGGCAACATGATTAATTTGGGAAGTAAGTGTGGGCTTAAGTGAGGACTAAAGGGGGCATTTGCCCGCCTAGCTAAAAAAAAATTAATAAAAAAATGAAAAATTATATATATTATATGCATATTTTAAGAGTGAAATATAATAAATTATTAGACGTAAAGTAAGTGGTGAGGTATGTATATTTTAAAACAAAAGGTCATGGTTCAATTGTTATGAATGTCATTTTAACTTCTTTTTTTAGGTTGTATTTATTCTTATATTGCTTATATGGCATTTGTAGATACCCCATTTTTACTTCCTCTAGTTTATTAATATTTTATTTATATTTTTATTAAAAAATCAAAATAAATATGATTTATTTGCATTACAAAATGAGGTATAGGCCAATAGCTTACTAAAAAACATATGCACAAGTTACATTAGAGACTAGGGTTCAACTCTTCCCCTATGCAGGCATATGCAATTTTTTTCCAAAAATAGAATAAATGTGATCTGATTGTAATAATAGACTAAGGCATATGCCCATGGTCTGTTAGAAAGCACACATACATAAATGAGAGGAGACTCGAGTTTGAAACCCATCAAGCGTGTAGCATCATTTTTTTTCTTCCCTTGGAAACATAGCAGTTGTTCATTGGCTGGCCACTATTCATTATCATCCTCCTCTTTCTTCGTCCATTTCTTACCTTCCTTTTTTTGTGATTTCACCAAATTAATGGTGAAATCACAAAGATCACATGGCCTATTATGCATCTAAGCTAAAAATTGGTCCAAATACACATGATTACTCGATTAAATTTGGAGTAGAAAATGGAAAAAAAGAAATCAACTTGCACGAATCAAGCTTTGTTCGAATTTATCCTCAATGGTCAGTTTTTGAAGCTTCTTTGTAGTGGATTAGGCAAGAATAAACACTAGAAAATCAATCTTAATCATCAATTATCTCAAAATTGGGCAAAATTCATAGAATATTCCATGTTCCAATTTGGTGCTTTAATTCATAAATCATATAAATCAAGCACCTTCCACCTTCATTTCAAGCTGCTACAATATAAATAGGAGCCCAAACACAGCTTCCCAATCATCAAGAATCACCTGAAAATAATTCTCTCCTTCAAGCAATAATTCAAGCTTTCTCTCTCTAAACCTATATCCGCAAAGCTCCCACTTCTCTCTAAAAATTCTCCATGCACACTCAATTTCAAAGTAGCAAATTGGTGTTTTTGAGTTCTTAGAGTGGTTTGGCTTTGGAAAACACCCATCTTTGGCTTTGAGTCTCCATATTTGTGCTGGTTGAGTTCTTAAAGTCTTGACCATCAACCACCATTGCCATCATTATAACCACTCATCACTCGCCACCATTACCTCTACATTCGATACCTTTTAAAACCTCTAGCCAACTGTGAGGACCTAAACTTAAGCAATAATGTTAAAATTAAAATAATATATATATATATATTTATATATATATGTGTGTGTGTGTGTGTGTGTAAAGTAAAATCAATATATATATATGTTATATGCTAAAAATAAAATAAAATAAGTATATATAAATAATAATAATAATAATAATAATAATAATATATGAATTATATGGGCATATATATATATATGTAAAAAAATGTACATAATATATTATATTATATTATATTATAGCTAAAAAGAAAATAAATAAAAGAGGAAGGAAAAAAAATAAACAAATACAGAACAACACCCTCAATGTTAGCAAAATTAAGTAATATTATATATATATATATATATATATATATAGAAATTAGAATAGAGAGAGAGAAAAATCAAATCATCAAAAATTAGAAAAAAAAAGAAACCAAAACCCTCTCCATTTCATCCGAATTTTCTGGGAAAATTGAAGTTGGAATTTCCAACATGCAATCATCAGGATAGGAAGAAGAACAAGATTGAAGTAGGATACAACAAGAATTTGAAGAAATTGAAGAACAAAAAATCAAATTAAGTAGGGAGAATTTTGTCTGTTCGTTCGAAGGGGGTAGGGTAAATCTGCTGCTAGTCCAAGCTAGGGTTAAGGTTTTGGGTGGGAGAGGATTCCGGCCGACATAGTGGTTTCCGGCGTTGGTGGCCGGAGGCCGGTGAACGGAGCAACCCCTAGTAACGCCCGAAACTTCCTATTTTTGTTAAAAATATCAAATGTTGATGAAAAATTATGATTTTTTGTATTCTAACATAATTTTATATGAATATTAATGTGGTAATTTTATTTTTCTCAAATTTGATTCAAAAAGATGTACTCCTTAAGAAATGCTCTGTTCTGGTCGTAAATTAAATTGGAAACTAAATAGGTCAAATGATGTAGTTTTGATGTAATTTTTCGTATATAAGATCCTTATATGATTTATTAGATCACCAACTCAATAATTGTTCAAATTGGAGTCGTTTTCTATTTTTAGTGAATTTTTCAAGCTAGTTATCCTGTTCTCGCCGAATTAAATCCTTAGCAAAATTAGAGAATTTGATTTGATTAGTTGAATTTGATGTTCAATTGAGGTTCATTGAAGCATAATATGATTTTGAGAAGCTTAAGTTAGTTACGAAACAAAAACGGGAGTGTTCGATGCAAGATCGTGATAATTTAGAACCATACGATTCAATATAGAATCATGTTGAAATTTAATTACATTAATATATAATAGAGTGTAGTATACCCGTATGTATATGAATTAGAAATTGTAGGAAAATGGTGGATTATACGAGGTTAGGATGGAATTTAAGGGTTTGGAATACTGAATTAGCAATTTCGGGTTCAATAGAGCGAATGAGGTAACATTGATTGGTATACTGATGATTCAGGTATTTCTGTTGAGTAAGGAGGACAAAGGAACTTGGCTGATGCGACTGTTTGGACTGGCATATATTGTTTCAGGTCTTTTCTCTTGGGTACAAGTGGTTGATAATGTAGACTACTTGTTGTTGGCTGAAATTACCCTGTACAATCACTTACTGTGATCAATGCAGGAGGATTGTTGAATTATATTGGTTTACTGATGGCTGGTTGTGTGTCATGATATGATTGGATTATGAGAAAAAAAGGGAACATTCTAGAAAATCCTAGAATGAGAGTTGGGTGCAGGATTTGATTATACTATTCCTGATTGTATGTGATGTAATGAACTTAAATTATCGAATGCTTAATGATTGTGATGTAATGCTGGGTTATTTTTAGCTTATTAAATGGGGTTTATATGACTGGTTGAGTTCATACTATTGTTGTCTTGGTAACGATGAAATATCTAAATGGATAATAAAATGGGACTTAGGCTATAAGTACCTACTAACCTAAAACACATAATGTAAGAAAAGTCATGTTCCCTGCCTAGTAAGTTTGTGGTACGACCTTTGAGTCGACCCGGATGGGTTTGAGGCATGGTCGACGGACCGGCCCGGTTTAGTGACCTATGGGGATCTAGTCACCCCTTTTGTTTGAGGCAGGTGAAAGGCGAGCTGAATATTTCTAACTAAAAAGAGTATATAAGGATGTCTTAATTGGTTGAGAAAACATTAAGTTTTGAAAAGTACATGGGGGTGGTTTATCTACCAATTGACAGGCTTTGCCTGGATTAATTGAAAAATATTTGTGACCTGTGAGTAAACAGGAGTGATTGAAATGGTCTCCAATGAAAAGGTTATGAGTTTAGCAAAAAATGGAATTACGGGGAAAATATCACTAAGTAAGATCATGATGATGTTAAAATGTAATAAATTGAATTAGGTTTCTTGCAAGTATAACTTGAGTTGAAAACTTGCTTGCTTGAGTAATCACTTCGAGGTATTTGATAATATTACTGATTACTATTATGTGATTTTGTTGTTTGTTTTTATTGGGTTGCTTGATTTTATACCACTTTGCTTCTTAAGAAGCTGAGGGGTTAGTGTTTTTGCTAACCTCAAGTACAGGTAATGAAGAATAAGTTGTTGGAGACTCGGGTTTTTGGAGAGCATTAATAGAGACAAAGAAGCCCTTAGTTTCATTTTGGAACCTTTGTTATTTGTAATAAGATCTATAGGTGTTAATCTTCAGATTGTAATGTAAATATTTGTGTGTATAAGGTTGGATTTGTAATCTTTTGAGCCACTTAAGGCTACAGGATTAATCATGGGCTATGCCTACTTACCGGGAATGCAGATCCCGATGGTATATATATATAATGTATGATGTGACAGGAGATTTTAAGTAGATGTGTTTAGATATGATGTGGATATGAAATGATAGCGCTGTTAGCGCCATTTTACAGGACATTTATAAAATTTCATATAGGTTGGAGTTACAGGTTTAATATTAGCAGAATTTTCCTTATCTCTAATTTAGAGACGGCATAGCAACCTACCTACAGGTACCAAGGATAGTTACAAGAATCTTGGAACAGGTTTAAGAATCAGACCTAGTAGGTGGGTCGCTACAGGGTGGTATCAGAGCTTAGGTTTAGGCATTATGATTAAACCCGTGTTAGCTTGTGTGGGGTAGTTAGGATGAATGAAGACTTTAAGTTGTGTTAATTGATTTGACTTACCAAATTGTGATGTATTTGTGTATTGTGGGATACATATGCTTGTTTAAGAAGTTTAAGTGTTTGATTTCTGATTCAAGTGTACTTATTTACGTAGATTTGATTGCAGTAAATGGAATGTGGAAGAGGTCGAGGCAGAGGTAGAGGAAGGAGGACCAGGAATATGGTCCCTCATGATCAGCAAGAGGATTTACCTCCACCACCCCCACCACCTCCACCGCCAGCTCCATAGAATCCAATGGAGCAGATGGTTGCTGTAATGCAAGCTTGGGCTGAAGTTATGGCCGCGGGATCAGGTGGGGATAAACTAGCAAAGGTACAGAGGATTGTAAAGCCCTTTGATGGTAAGAGTCTAGACCCCACTACAGCTGTGAATTGGATAAACTCCATAGAAAGAGCTTTCCAGGTACATGATGTTCCCGAGGATAAAAAAGGTGGACGATTAGAAGATACTGCACATGATTGGTGGGTATCACAGAAGGAGCTAATGGAAGCTCCAATTACTTTGCCAGCATTTAAGGATGTTTTCCTAAGTCAACATTTTCCCTCATGTGTACAAGATAAAATGAGGGAAAAGTTTTATGAATTAAAGCAGAAGGGTAGAAGCATAATGGAGTATAAGCGAGAGTTTAGCAGATTGTGAAGAGGTAAAAGCTGATAAATTTCGTGCGGGGCTGGATATCTATTTTCAGGCAGAGCTGAAAAGAAGTAAAGTTGCGACTTATGTGGAGATTGTAAATGAAGCCCGTATACTAGAACAGGTGAGGGATATGAAGGGTATGGAGGGTCCTTCACACAAAAGAAAGGATGGAGGTAGTTTTGGGCAAAAATGGAGTAAGGATAAAGGAAAAGCAAAGAAGCAGTATCAGCCACCAGTCCGACCTCAGAGGAATCAGACTTATACTATAGTGTGCTGGAAGTGTAAGGGCAATCATAAGGCTAATGAATGTCCTCAGCTAAAAGGAAAATGTTATAGATGTGGGGTAGATGGACACATTGCTAGGTAATGTCAGAATCCTAATGACCTCCAATGTTACACCTGCGGACAGTTTGGTCATACTTCCCATAATTGCCGGGGTAGGAGTGAGGGAGGTCAGCAGACTTAGGCTCAGACTCAGGCCCCAGCACCTATGCATGATCTAAATCCTAGGAGGGGTAGACCGCAACCTCAAACTCAGGCACGAGTCTTTGCTATACAACAGATAGAGCCAGCTAATGTGGATGATGTAGTAGCAGGTAAGACTACTAAACTTATCTGATAGTTTGATGGTTAAATAGTTGTAATGTAAATGAACCTATATATCTATATAAATATGTAAATGTATAAGTGTAAATATGTATATGTGTGTGAATTTTGATGTGTATGAGATGCTGATGCTTGTTATGAATTGAGTAATTGAATTAATGAATGAATCTATATGTGTAAATATAAATGTGTGTGTAGACATGAACTTACATGTGTACATATGTAAAATAGTTGTATCTGCTTAGGGGTTAAAAAAATTGTATTAGTGAATATATGCCTATAAGTACGTGTAAGTGTGTATATGCAAATGTGAATATATAGATGTGTTTATGGGTATAGACATGAAGTAATTAAGATGTAGATGTGACTATGCTTAACTTTTCATTGAGTAGGATTTTAACAATAATTGTTGGAAGTGGAATGTGATGTGTTTGATGATTTCAAGTGTGATTCGATTAGATGATAATCTCGCTTATGCCTTGTTTGACACTGGAGCAACCCATTCTTATGTCGCTGAAGACTGGGTGAGACGGAACATGACTCCAGTGAAGAGTCTGAAATGTGAATATGTGGTAAGTACTCCTTTTGGAGAGGAGAGGATAGCAAGTTATCAATTGGAGAATGGTATTGTGGTGATTGAAGGGCGACAATTGCCAGTTAATTTGGTTATTCTTAATATGAAAGGGTATGATGTTATCCTTGGCATGGATTGGCTGGCCAGGTATAAGGTGCATCTAAATTGTCGGGATAAAGTGGCAGAGTTTTGTCTACCAGATGAGGAAGCATTCAGTTTCAGAGGGAGTATAAGGCGATCAATACCTAAGATTATAGCAGCTAACAAAGCCAAGAAATTATTAAAGAAAGGATGTATGGGATATTTGGCTTCAGTGGTAGATGCACAATTGAAAAAGAAGAGAGTGGAGGATATCCCAGTTGTATGTGAATTTCCAAAAATATTTACTGAGGAATTACCAGGTTTACCCCCAGATAGAGAAGTTGAATTCGGCATTGAGGTAATGCCAGGTACGAAACCTGTATCCAAAGCTCCTTATCGTATGGCTCCTGTAGAATTGATGGAGTTGAAAAAGCAGTTGCAGGAATTATTGGATAAGGGTTTCATAAGGCCTAGTATGTCACCTTGGGGTGCACCAGTGTTATTTGTGAAAAAGAAGAACGGTAGTCTACGTTTGTGTATAGATTACCGTGAGTTGAATAAGGTAACCATCAAGAATAAATATCCTTTACCCCGAATTGATGACTTATTTGATTAGTTGAAAGGAGCAGCTGTATTCTCGAAGATTGATCTGCAATCTGGATATCATCAATTGAAGGTGAAGGAGCTTGACATACCAAAGACTGCATTTCGAACCAGGTATGGTCACTATGAATTTCTGGTGATGCCTTTTGGTTTAACTAACGCCCCAGCTGCCTTTATGGATATGATGAATAGGGTATTTAAAGAATATTTGGATGATTTTGTGGTTATATTCATTGATGATATCTTAATCTATTCTAAAGATAACGAGGAGCACGCTAAGCATTTAAGAAAGTTGTTGCAAACTCTACAGGAAAAACAGTTGTATGCTAAGTTGAAGAAATGTGATTTTTGGCTAGACCAGATTGCATTCTTAGGCCATATTGTGTCAGGTTCTGGAATATCTGTAGATCCTACAAAGATTCAAGCCATCACAGAGTGGAATTCTCCTACTACAGTCAGGGAGGTAAGAAGTTTTCTTGGTATGGTGGGATATTACAGGAAATTTGTGAAAGACTTTTCAAAGATAGTTGTACCCCTGACTTGATTGATGAGGAAAGGAGTCAAATTTGAATGGACAGACCAATGTGAGCAAAGCTTTCAGGAATTAAAGAGGAGGTTAGTTTCAGCTCCTATTTTGGCCATTCCTAGTGGAATAGGTGGGTATGCTATATATTGTGATGCCTCTCAAATTGGATTAGGGTATGTATTGATGTAGGATGACAAAGTTATAGCATATGCTTCCCGTCAGTTGAAACCATATGAGCAGAATTATCCTACTCATGATTTGGAGTTGGCTGCTATAATATTTTCTTTAAAAATTTGGAGACATTATTTGTATGGTGATAAATGCGATGTATATACTGATCATAAGAGTTTGAAATACGTCCTTACTCAAAAAGAGTTGAACATGCGACAAAGGCGATGGTTGGAATTGATGAAAGACTATGATCTAGCCATTCACTATCATCCTAGTAAAGCTAATGTAGTTGCTAATGCATTAAGTAGGAAATGGTGTAGCAATCTGGCAACTTTAATCACTGATAGAGTGGAAATGTGGAGGGATTTAGAGTAGTTACAGTTAGAAATTATATGGCCAGGAGTGGAATCTAGATTAAATAGTTTGAGTATTCAACCTACATTGAAAGATCAAATTCGGGAAGCACAGCTAACTGATGAGGAACTGCAAAAAGTCAGGAATAATATGATTAGATATCCCGACTTTATATGTGATGAGACAGGAGTATTAAGATTAAAAGGTAGATTATGCGTACCAGCAATAGAGAAGATCAAAAAAGCAATTCTAGATGAGGCTCATCATACCATTTATACAAACCACCCAGGAAGCAATAAGATGTATAGGGATGTGAAATCAGTGTATTGGTGGCCAGGGATGAAGAAAGACATTGCAGAATATGTGGCAAAGTGTAGCACTTGCCAACAAGTTAAAGGAGAGCATCAAAAACCTGGAGGGTTATTACAACCCCTCTCCATTCCTGAATGGAAGTGGGAGCAGATTTCCATGGATTTTGTTATAGGATTACCCGGGACCAGGAAACAGCATAATGCTATTTGGGTAATCGTTGATAGGCTGACTAAATCAGCCCATTTCCTTCCAATTCAATAGAGCATGCCACTATCTTGCTTAGCAGCGTTATATATTAAGGAAATAGTGTGATTACATGGAGTACCCGCTTCTATTGTTTCTGACAGAGATCCCAGGTTTATTTCTAGATTTTGGCAAACCCTACAGGAAGCTATGGGCACCAAATTGAAGTTCAGTACAACTTATCATCCTCAGACAGATGGTCAAACAGAGAGAACCATATAGACACTTGAGGATATGTTGAGAGCATGTGTTTTGGAGTTTGGTGGTAATTGGGATGAACATTTCCACTAATCGAGTTTGCATATAATAACAGCTATCATAGTACTATACAGATGGCCCCATATGAAGCCCTATATGGAAGAAAATGTAGATCCCCATTATATTGGGATGAGATTGGAGAGAAACAAGTAGTGGGACCAGAAATGCTCCAGCAGCTGAAGGATAAAGTTCAAGTGATAAAGGCCAGAATGTAAACAGCACAAAGTAGACAGAAACGTTATGCTGATAAAAGTAGAAAACCATTAGAGTTTCAAGTTGGAGACTTTGTGTTCTTGAAAGTACCACCTATGAAGGGGGTCAGGAGATTTGGAGTAAAAGGGAAGTTGAGTCCTCGTTATATTGGTCCATACCAGATTCAGAGGAGGATTAGAGCTGTGGCATATGAACTTGAGTTACCTGCTGAGTTAGCTAATATCCATAATGTATTCCATGTGTCTTCATTGAAGAAATGTGTTAGCGATCCGACAGTTTTCTTAGAACATCTACCAAAAGGACTCTAGGAGAACATGACATATGAGGAGTATCCCATTTCCATTTTGGACAGGTCTACTAGGCAACTCAGAAACCGGGATATTACATTTATAAAAGTCCTTTGGAATAGTCATACCAAGGTAGAGGCTACATGGGAGAGAGAAGATCATATGAGGACTAAATATCCAGACTTAGTCTAAACAAGTAACTTCCGTTTCACCCTTAGGATATAAATATGTATGGCCTTACTTAAATTCTAAGTGTTTTGTAATTTAAGTGTAGAATATTAAAATACAACGAGTTGTACCCGCGTAGAAGTTTCGAGGACGAAACTATTTTAAGGGGGGGGGGGGGAATGTGAGGACCTGAACTTAAGCAATAATGTTAAAATTAAAATTATATATATATATATATTTATATATATGTGTGTGTGTGTGTGTGTAAAGTAAAATCAATATATATATATGTTATATGCTAAAAATAAAATAAGTATATATAAAAATAATAATAATAATAATAATATGAATTATATGGGCATATATATATATATATATATATGTAAAAAAATGTACATAATATATTATATTATATTATATTATTTTATATTATAGCTAAAAAGAAAATAAATAAAAGAGGAAGGAAAAAAAAATAAACAAATATAGAACAGCACCCTTGATGGGTGTCGAATCCAACAAAAATAAAAACCTACTCCTAGACAATGATATGATTTGCGTATAGTAGTGAGTAAGGTCGTATCCACAGGGATTGGTTAAATATATTTCTATTCAAAGCGAATAAAGAGGAAAAGAAAAATGGGGGGGGGGGGGGGGGGGTTTGTTTGTGAATCAAAATAATATTGAAATAAGATAATAAAATCGAATATTGATAAAAGCCTAGCCAAAGGAATCAAGATAGTTTAATTCTAGGAATTGATCATCGATGCAAATGTCTTCTATCCTTGTTTCTAGATAAACTGGTTACGGTTATTAACAAGCTCTAACAACCTATCTCTCCGTACTTCTTCGATAACCAAAACAAGCTCTTTGATTATTTCTCTTATCGATTAGACAACCCTAGACAAGCTCTTAGGATTTAATCTATCAATAGCATTAAAAACTAGAGAGACTACCAATTCATGCCAGTAGATTATAAGATAACCTATTTAAACAAGATCATACATCTCCATAACATGAATTCGATCATCTATTTTATAATCAAACATGTTATCGTGTCACCGAGACTAGAACTATCAAACAATTACGGATTTGACGTGCTAGATGACAATATATTAACTTGCTAATTGAGTAGAAGAGCTCTAATTCATACCAATCAACAAAGATAATAATAACAAGACGTTCAGAAGATATATAAATATCCAAAAACAAAGAATAGATTAAATACAAATCAATTAGATCTCACAATTCGTGGAGAATCAAACTTCTATGACCCTTTGGCTAGAAAAACTACTTAGCTACACATGTTCATCATAAAAACGAAAATTAAAAGTGAAAACATAACAAGCCTCTATTCCCGGCTGCCTGCTCTACCTCCTTCTTTCCTTCTTGTCTCCAAGATGATTCAAGATCTTTTAACCCTCTATGGTTAGTTCTATTTATATTGTTAAAGGGATGGCAAAGGATCTTTAGCTAGCAAGATACAAAAATATCTTTCATTTTTTATGTAAATCTCGAGAAGTGAATAATCGTCCGCCTGGTACGCCCTACCACACGGTCGTGGGTCAAGCCGTGCCTTCCTCTGTGGGTAATCTACAAGTCTTCATCCGTGATCAGTGTGTGCCACGGCTTATACCACGGTCAGATCTCAAGCCGTGTCATCCTCTGGTTGATGTTCCACAATTTCTCATCCTTGGCACGTCTTCCATGTCAACTTCTACCACGGCTTCGACCACGGCTTCAAGCACGGTTTCCACCAAGGCCAGATCACGAGCCGTATCTCTCTTTGTTGGAAGTCCACATTTCCACCTTCTTGTGCAGTGTATAGCACGGTTTGCACCATGGTCGTGCTTCAAAACGTGCCTCCTTCTAGGCAGATACATGGTCGTGTACTTCAACTGTGTATTTTCCCGTAGATTCTTCAAGACAGATACACGGTCGTGTACTGCAACCGTGTAGTTTCCTGTGGCTTCAAAACTAAGTACACGGCCGTGTACTTCAACTACACGCCCATGTACTTTCCTCCGGCGGTGTAAATCCTTGTCTTTGATTCAAGTTGTAGATGACTTCTCTAATTTACTTGAATTAGCACCCTTGACTCCATTTAACCTGATTTATCATCATAATAGAATTAAGTACCATTTCCTTATGATTTCTATAAAATCTATAATAAATTAACACACTTCATACTATAAAGATTGAGTATAAAATGGCTCTATCAAATTCCCCCGCACTTAAACTCTTGCTTGTCCTCAAGCAAATGAATCAAATCAATTGAGAAATCCGTCATAGATTATACGAACTTTTCTTTTCATTATTCCAAGCATCTATTCATTTGTAATTCATGACTTGTAATTTTAATGCCTACTACTTCAACCAAACTGGTTTCATGTGATCAAATTACCATGAACAAAATTTAATAGCTAATCTAAACAAAACAAACTTTAATCCTCATGTTTAGCAAAAGAATTTTTTATTCCAAAAGTAAATACTTAATCCACTAAGGAAAAACACCCAATTAAACTTCATTGGATATTAGCAGACATATAATCCTTGCAGCATAAAGTAAAAGCATATGGTATCAACTCTTTGCTAGATATTCTCCCTTTTTATTATAAGTCTTGTTTTATTCAATGAATGTTTACATTCATGTTCTTTTGATTTAATCAAGCATCTATTTTGACGGGTTTTTGCCCGCTTCTTTTCATGAACTTTTGCCTTTTTCGCCCTTATCGTTATAGTGAGTTCATTAAGTCGGCACATCCCGAGCTCGTCACTCAAGTGACCGGGTTTTGAGATACCCCTATGGACTTTTCCTCACTCTAACATTCAAGTTTGAATACTCTTAACTCAATTAGTTGAATCATTGGAGTAATGGCTATGCTTGATTTTTATTTTTTTTCAAAGAGTATACAGTTGCTAATATAACCTAGAAGTAAACTTGTTTATTTTTCACTTAGGGACTCGACTTACTCTTAGACTTCCAATTCTAAAGCTAAATACAAGGTAAATTTGTTTCTTAAAGATTTCACTACTTAATTTTAACCAAGTATTCTAATCACAGCAGTAGGTGAGTAAAGCATTTGAACAAGTCAATTTCACATTTTGTAGATGCTTATTACAACATTTAGTACAATTCTCCAGATTTCATGATAATGTTGAAAAAATTTGGCTTAAAATTGCTTAAGGACAAACATTCAAAGTTTCAAAGTATGAGTCAATTCTCTATTCTCTATATTTTATTATCCTCTCCCCCACACTTAGCTTGAACAGTGTCCTCACTGTTCCTAATTCAACACAATTAAAGAGGAATTAACAACACAAGGAACATTAGAGAATAAGAGAAAGGAAATACTGGTACTTCCCTGGTATTTGGAGTTCTCCCCTTAAGCACTAGAGAGTTTCATTTGATGATATGTATCCTTGCTGCAGCTAATCCACAAGAAAGAATCAAAACAAAACTAAACTAAATTAAATTTTTTTTTTTTTGACATGGGTTGCCTCCCATGAAGCGCCTTTCTTTAATGTCTTTGGCTAGACGTTCCTGTAATTAATCGCAATACTCGAGGTGAGTTAAATTGGTTTCTTCAATATTACATACTTGAAATCCTTCATAAAAAGGTTTCAAGCGATGACCATTGACTTTGAAGTTCTTACCGGTTTCAAGACTTGCGATCTCAACTGCACCATGTGAAAATATGTTAGTGATAACAAAAGGACCAATCCACCGTAATTGTAGTTTTCCAGAGAACAACTTCAATCGAGAATGATAAAGTAGTACTTTTTGACCTATAGAAAAATTCTTTCGGGAAATCATTTGATCATGAAAATTCTTTGTTTTTTCCTTGTAGATTTTAGTACTCTCATAAGCTTCTCTTCGAATTTCCTCAAGTTCTTGTAATTGAAGTTTTCTGTGCTCACCAACCTCATCCATTCGCATGTTACATTGTTTTACAACCCAGTATGCCCTATGTTCCAGCTCCACAGGGAGGTGACACGGTTTTCCAAATATCAAACGGTAAGGAGACATACCTATAGGGGTCTTGTAAGTTGTCCGGTAGGCTCATAATGCATCTTCAAGTCTTGTGCTCCAATCCTTCCTGCTTGGATTAACGGTTTTTTTCTAGAATAGACTTGATTTCTCGATTTGAAACTTCTGCCAATCCATTGGTTTGAGGGTGGTATGCGGTGGAAGTGCGATGAGTGACCCTGTATTTTTTTAGTAGAGTTTCCACTACTCTATTACAAAAGTGTGTACCACGATCACTGATAAGAGCCTTTGGTGTCCCGAACCTAGCAAAAATATGAGATTTAACAAAATCCACAACAACTTTGGCATCATTAGTTCGGGTTGCTTTGGCTTTCACCCATTTTGAAACATAATCCACAGCAAGAAGGATGTAAACATTACCGAAAGAAGGAGGAAAATGACCCATAAAGTCAATACCCCATATATCAAATATTTCACATGCAAGAATAGGGGTAAGTGGCATTTGGTCTCTACGTCCTAAGTTGCCAATTTTTTGACATCGTTCACAAGACTTACAAAACATAAAAGAATCACGAAACAATGTAGGCCAAAACAAACCACATCCTAATACCTTTTGAGCTGTCCTCTTAGGGCCAAAATGTCCACCACATGCATATGAGTGACAAAATTGCAAGACAGAAGGAATATCGTCTTGAGAAATACACCTTCTAATGATCTGATCAGCACAATGTTTCCACAAATATGGATCATCCCATACATAGTACTTAGCATCACTTTTAATTTTATCTTTTTGAGCCCTAGACAAATCAATTGGTAGTGTCTTAGTAACCAAATAGTTGACAATATTGGCATACCACGGAATTGTCTTTTGAATAGAAAAGAGATACTCATCTGGGAAATCATCTTGTATTGGTGTTGACCCTTCACTGATAGGTATTCTACTGAGGTGGTCGGCAACTAAGTTTTCAGAGCCTTTCCTATTGCGTATTTCCATATCAAACTCTTGTAATAAGAGTATCCATCGAATAAGTCTTGGTTTCGCCTCCTTCTTCGCGAGCAGGTATTTGAGAGCTGCATGATCAGAGTAAACAATTACCTTAGTACCAAGTAAATATGATCTGAATTTTTCTAATGCAAAAACAACAGCTAAGAGTTCTTTTTCCGTTGTAGAATAGTTGCATTGAGCATTATCCAATGTTCTGGAAGCGTAATAAATGACATGAGAAGCTCTTCCAACTCTTTGGCCAAGAACGGCTCCAACTGCATAATTGTTCGCATCACACATAATTTCAAAGGGAAGGTTCCAGTCAGGTGGTTGGATGATTGGAGCAGAAGTCAACTTATCCCTCAATGTGTCAAAAGCGTGCTTACAGGCCTCATCGAACTCAAATGTCACTTCTTTTTGCAGCAATCGACATAGGGGTTGAGTAATTTTGGAAAAATCATTGATGAAGCATCGATAGAATCCTACACTCCCAAGAAAAGAGCGAATTTCCCGTACACTTACGGGGTAAGGTAAAGATTTAATCAATTCTACCTTAGCTTTATCGACTTCAAGCCCCTTAGAGGATGCAATATGACCTAAAATGAGACTCTGTTCAACCATAAAGTGACATTTTTCATAATTCAACACTAGGTTCTTATCTATACATCTTTGAAGCACTTTTGTAAGGTTAGTCAAACACGAATCAAAAGAATTACCATAGACGGTGAAATCATCCATGAAAACCTCTATGATATTTTCCACATAATCTAAAAATATACTAACCATACACCTTTGGAATGTGGCTGGGGCATTGCAGAGACCAAAAGGCATCCTTCGATACGCAAAAGTACCGAATGGACAAGTGAAAGTAGTATTCTCCTGATCTTCCGGTGCCACTGGAATTTGATGAAAACCTGAATAACCATCAAGACAACAATAGTGAGAATGGCCGGCTAAACGTTCAAGCATCTAATCAAGAAAAGGAAGAGGGAAGTGATCTTTTTTAGTTGACGCATTTAACTTCCTGTAATCAACACAAACCCTCCAACCATTCTGAACCTGAGTAGGAATTAACTCACCATCAGAGTTTTCAATCACAGTCAAGCCTGTTTTCTTTGGAACAACTTGAATTGGACTTACCCTTTTGCTATCAGAAATTGGATAGATCATACCTGCATCAAGAAGTTTCAAGATCTCTTTCCTAACTACCTCCATCATAGGCGGGTTCAAACAACGCTGAACTTCCCTTGAAGGTTTGCAATTATCTTCCATTAAAATCTTGCGCATGCATGTGGAGGGGCTTAGTCCTTTGATATCGGCTATGGACCATCCAATGGCTTCTTTATACTCTCTTAGAACCCGAATCAACTTTTCTTCTTCTAAAGTACTTAGTTTGTTAGAGACTATCACAGCAAGAGTCTCATTTTCTCCTAAGAAGATGTACTTTAGATGTTCGGGTAAGGGTTTTAATTCCAACTTTGGTGCCTGCATAATAAAGGGAAGAAGTATTGTGTCAGAAGGGGATAAATTAATGTAGAACACATCATACCTTGGTAGGTTTTAATGACTCCAACTCCCAAATCATGTCCTGCAAATCAGAGGATATTACAAGCTTCTCCTTAAGAGTTTTCAATGTATTAATAGTAAGACTCCTATTAAGTACAATTTTCAACTCATCATCGTCTATCAAATCAAATGTAGCCTGTGTTAATGGGTCAATAACATCCACAACAAAAACAGGGGAGATATCACTAGGATATTTCATGGCATCATAAATGTTAAATTTAATCACTTCACCATCAAATTCCATAGTGAGGTTACCGTCATGTACATCAATTTTCGTTCTGGATGTCTTAAGAAATGGTCTCCTTAATAATATCATTGAGGAATTATGAGAATCATCATTCTCCATGTCAAGCACATAAAAATCTACAGGGAAAACCAACCCATTAACTTGTACTAAAACATCTTCTAGGACTCCTTCAGGATAGACATTGGACCTATCAGCAAGTTGAACAATAACACCCGTTTCCTTCAAGGGACCAACATTCAAGCTTTGATAAACAGATAAAGGCATAACATTGATTGAAGCTCCTAAATCACACATAGCTTTAGCGATTCTAAGATTACCTATTTTGCAAGGAATAGTAAACATACCTGGATCCTTACATTTAGGAGAAAGCTTCTTCTGAAGAATAGCTAAAACATTCTCACTCACACTAATCTTTTCATTACCTTTCAGCTTTCTTTTGTTAGTGCACAATTCTTTAAGAAATTTAGCATAACGAGGTACTTGCTTAATTGCATCCAGCAAAGGAATATTTACCTCAACTTTGCGAAAAGTTTCAAGAATCTCCTTTTCTTCAGTTTCATTCTTGGTTTTCACTAATCTAGAGGGGAAAGGAGGTGCTGTTGTCATGACTTTTGGTGGTTCAACAAGGGTTCCTTTGATCTGGTTGTTCTGCTGACTTGGAGTTGCAGTCTCTTTCTTAGTCTCTTTCTCAAGATTGGTTCGGTGTCCTTTCTCATTTGATCCCTGCAATTTCGTTCCACTTCTCAAGGTAATTGCATTAGCGCTTTGCTTTGGATTTGTAATAGTTTGAGAAGGTAACTTACCTTGAGTTTCTAACCTGTTTATAGAAGAAGCAAGTTGGCTTACCTGATTTTCCAAGTTGTGAATACTCTGCTTTGTCTCATCCTGAAATTGTTTTGTATTAACAGCAAGTGATTTAACAATTTCTTCAAGAGACATACCTGAAGTGGAAGTAGCTTGTGATACTTGGTTTGATGGCTTAGGTTGAAATTGTTGAAAGTTTTGTGGTTTATTGCCATATCTGAAGTTAGGATGATCCCTCCATCCAGGATTATAAGTATTCGAGTAGGGATCATATTTCCTTTGTGGCTGTCCCGAGAATCCTCCTACAGCATTGGCGTGTTCATGATTGTCATCTTGCAATGTGGGGCACATGTCGGTAGGGTGATTAGGAGCAGCACAAATTCCACAAGCCTTCACTTGTTGGGTATTTCCAAGAGCTAGCTGCTGCACAAGGGAGGTTAGGTTAGAAATTTGATGTTCAAGGTTAGAGACACTTACCTCATTTACCTTCCTTGAAGATGTATCATGCCTATACCCAAATTGTTGCGAATTAGCAGCCATAATGGAGATCAATTCCCTAGCTTGACCAGGGGTTTTGTTTACTATGGCGCCTCCACTTGCAGCATCCATCATCTTCCTCTCCATTGGAAGCAAGCCTTCATAGAAGTATTGGATGAGGAGTTGTTCAGATATCCCATGTTGTGGACAGCTTGCACACAGTTGCTTGAGCCTCTCCCAATACTCATGAAGAGTTTCGGTGTTCCTCTGTTTGATACCACAAATTTCTCTTCTTATACCAGCGGCTCTGGATGCGGGGAAGAATTTGTCCAAGAAGAGTCTCACCATATCTGTCCAAGTGGTTATAGAACCTGGAGGCAAATAAAACAACCAATCTTTAGCTTTAGTACTTAAAGAAAATGGAAAAGCACGTAACTTGATTTGATCGTCGGTTATTCCTTGCGGCCTCATACTAGAACACACTATATGAAACTCTTTCAAATGTTTATGAGGATCTTCATTCTCAAGACCATGAAAGGTGGGTAGCAGATGTATCAACCCAGATTTCAACTCGAATTCAACAGCTAGTTCGGGATAGTGAATACAAAGGGGTTGTTGATTCACATCCAGTGCAGCCAATTCCCTTAATGTTCTCTCGAGATTTGCCATATCGTCTTCTTTTTCAGAATCAAGGGATGAATCAGACAAATCCAATGCTAAGTTCGGTCTAGGGGATGATCTAGCTTCTCTTCGCAGCCTCTTAAGAGTCTTCTCGATCTCTGGATTATAAGTGAGTTCACCTATCTGAGAAGAACAAGTCATACAAGAATAGAAATAAATTTAACACCAATCCCCGACAACGACACCAAAATTTGATGGGTGTCGAATCCAACAAAAATAAAAACCTACTCCTAGACAATGATATGATTTGCGTATAGTAGTGAGTAGGGTCGTATCCACAGGGATTTGTTAAATATATTTCTATTCAAAGCGAATAAAGAGGAAAAGAAAAATGGGGGGGTTTTGTTTGTGAATCAAAATAATATTGAAATAAGATAATAAAATTGAATATTGATAAAAGCCTAGCCAAAGGAATCAAGATAGTTTAATTCTAGGAATTGATCATCGATGCAAATGTCTTCTATCCTTGTTTCTAGATAAACTGGTTATGGTTATTAACAAGCTCTAACAACCTATCTCTCCGTACTTCTTCGATAACCAAAACAAACTCTTTGATTATTTCTATTATCGATTAGACAACCCTAGACAAGCTCTTAGGATTTAATCTATCAATAGCATTAAAAACTAGAGAGACTACCAATTCATGCCAGTAGATTATAAGATAACCTATTTAAACAAGATCATACATCTCCATAACATGAATTCGATCATCTATTTTATAATCAAACATGTTATTGTGTCACCGAGACTAAAACTATCAAACAATTACGGATTTGACGTGCTAGATGACAATATATTAACTTGCTAATTGAGTAGAAGAGCTCTAATTCATACCAATCAACAAAGATAATAATAACAAGACGTTCAGAAGATATATGAATATCCAAAAACAAAGAATAGATTAAATACAAATCAATTAGATCTCACAATTCGTGGAGAATCAAACTTCTATGACCCTTTGGCTAGAAAAACTACTTAGCTACACATGTTCATCATAAAAACGAAAATTAAAAGTGAAAACATAACAAGCCTCTGTTCCCGGCTGCCTGCTCTGCCTCCTTCTTTCCTTCTTGTCTCCAAGATGATTCAAGATTCTTTTAACCCTCTAGGGTTAGTTCTATTTATATTGTTAAAGGGATGGCAGAGGATCTTTAGCTAGCAAGATACAAAAATATCTTTCCTTTTTTATGTAAATCTCGAGAAGTGAATAATTGTCCGCCTGGCACGCCCTACCACACGGCCGTGGGTCAAGCCGTGCCTTCCTCTGTGGGTAATCTACAAGTCTTCATCCGTGATCAGTGTGTGCCACGGCTTATACCACGGTCAGATCTCAAGCCGTGTCATCCTCTGGTTGATGTTCCACAATTTCTCATCCTTGGCACATCTTCCATTTCAACTTCCACCACGGCTTCAAGCATGGTTTCCACCAAGGCCAGATCACGAGCCGTATCTCTCTCTGTTGGAAGTCCACATTTCCACCTTCTTGTGCAGTGTATAGCACGGTTTGCACCATGGCCGTGCTTCAAAATGTGCCTCCTTCTAGACAGATACACGGTCGTGTACTTCAACCGTGTATTTTCCCGTGGATTCTTCAAGACAAATACACGGTCGTGTACTGCAACCGTGTAGTTTCCTGTGGCTTCAAAACTAAGTACACGGCCGTGTACTTCAACTACACGCCCATGTACTTTCCTCCGGCGGTGTAAATCCTTGTCTTTGATCCAAGTTGTAGATGACTTCTCTAATTTACTTGAATTAGCACCCTTGACTCCATTTAACCTGATTTATCACCATAATAGAATTAAGTACCATTTCCTTATGATTTCTATAAAATCTATAATAAATTAACACACTTCATACTATAAAGATTGAGTATAAAATGGCTCTATCAACCCTCAATGTCAGCAAAATTAAGTAATATTATATATATATATATCGAAATTAGAATAGAGAGAGAGAAAAATCAAATCATCAAAAATTAGAAAAAAAAAAAAAGAAACCAAAACCCTCTCCATTTCATCCAAATTTTCTAGGCAAATTGAAGTTGGAATTTCCAACATGCAATCATCAGGATAGGAAGAAGAACAAGATTGAAGTAGGATGCAACAAGAATTTGAAGAAATTGAAGAACAAAAAATCAAATTAAGTAGGGAGAATTTTGTCTGTTCGTTCGAAGGGGGTAGGGTAAATCTGCTGCTAGGCCAAGCTAGGGTTAAGGTTTTAGGTGGGAGAGGATTCCGGCCGACATAGTGGTTTCCGGCGTTGGTGGCCAGAGGCCGGTGAACGGAGCAGCCCTCGGTAACGCCCGAAACTTCCTATTTTTGTTAAAAATATCAAATGTTGATGAAAAATTATGATTTTTTTTATTCCGAAATAATTTTGTATGAATATTAATGTGGTAATTTTATTTTTCTTAAATTTGATTCAAAAATATGTGCTCCTTAAGAAATGCTCTGTTCTGGTCGTAAATTAAATTGGAAACTAAATAGGTCAAATGATGTATTTTTGATGTAATTTTTCGTTTATAAGATCCTTATATGATTTATTAGATCACCAAATCAATAATTTTTCAAATTGGAGTCGTTTTCTATTTTTAGTGAATTTTTCAAGCTAGTTACCCTGTTCTCGCCGAATTAAATCCTTAGCAAAATTAGAGAATTTGATTTGATTAGTTGAATTTGATGTTCAATTGAGGTTCATTGAAGCATAATATGATTTTGAGAAGCTTGGGTTAGTTACGAAACAAAAACGTGAGTGTTCGGTGCAAGATCATGATAATTTAGAACCATACGATTCAATATAAAATCATGTTGAAATTTAATTACATTAATATATAATAGAGCATAGTATACCCGTATGTATATGAATTAGAAATTGTAGGAAAATGGTGGATTATACGAGGTTAGGATGGAATTTAAGGGTTTAGAATACTGAATTAGCAATTTAGGGTTCAATAGAGCGAATGAGGTAACATTGATTGGTATACTGATGATTCAGGTATTTCTGTTGAGTAAGGAGGACAAAGGAACTTGGCTGGTGCGACTGTTTGGACTGGCATATATTGTTTCAGGTCTTTTCTCTTGGGTATAAGTGGTTGATAATGTAGACTACTTGTTGTTGGTTGAAATTACCCTGTACGATCACTTACTGTGATCAATGCAGGAGGATTGTTGAATTATATTGGTTTACTGATGGCTGGTTGTGTGTCATGATATGATTGGATTATGAGAAAAAAAGGGAACATTCTAGAAAATCCTAAAATGAGAGTTGGGTGCAAGATTTGATTATACTATTCCTGATTGTATGTGATGTAATGAACTTAAACTATCGAATGCTTAATGATTGTGATGTAATGCTGGGTTATTTTTAGCTTATTAAATGGGGTTTATATGACTGGTTGAGTTCATACTATTGTTGTCTTGGTAACGATGAAATATCTAAATGGATAATAAAATGGGAGTTAGGCTATAAGTACCTACTAACCTAAAACACTTAATGTAAAAAAAGTCATGTTCCCTACCTAGTAAGTTTATGGTACGACCTTTGAGTCGACCTGGATGGGTTTGAGGCAAGGTCGACGGACTGGCCCGGTTTAGTGACCTATGGGGATCTGGTCACCCCTTTTGTTTGAGGCAGGTGAAAGGCGAGCTGAATATTTCTAACTAAAAAGAGTATATAAGGATGTCTTAATTGGTTGAGAAAACATTAAGTTTTGAAAAGTACATGAGGGTGGTTTATCTACCAATTGACAGGCTTTGCCTGGATTAATTGAAAAATATTTGTGACCTGTGAGTAAACAGGAGTGATTGAAATGGTCTCCAATGAAAAGGTTATGAGTTTAGCAAAAAATGGAATTACGGGGAAAATATCACTAAGTAAGATCATGATGATGTTAAAATGTAATAAATTGAATTAGGTTTCTTGCGAGTATAACTTGAGTTGAAAACTTGCTTTCTTGAGTAATCACTTCGAGGTATTTGATAATATTGCTGATTACTATTATGTGATTTTGTTGTTTGTTTTTATTGGGTTGCTTGATTTTATACTCACTTTGCTTCTTAAGAAGCTGAGGGGTTAGTGTTTTTGCTAACCTCAGGTACAGGTACTGAAGAATAAGTTGTTGGAGACTCGGGTTTTTGGAGAGCGTCAATAGAGACAAAGAAGCCCTTAGTTTCATTTTGGAACCTTTGTTATTTGTAATAAGATCTATAGGTGTTAATCTTCATATTGTAATGTAAATATTTGTGTGTATAAGGTTGGATTTGTAATTTTTTGAGCCACTTATGGCTACAGGATTAATCATGGGCTATGCCTACTTACCGGGAATGCAAATCCCGGTGGTATATATATATGATGTGTGATGTGACAGGAGATTTTAAGTACATGTGTTTAGATATGATGTGGATATGAAATGATAGCGTTGTTAGTGCCATTTTACAGGACGTTTATAAAATTTCATACAGGTTGGAGTTACAGGTTTAATATTAGCAGAATTTGCCTTATCTCTAATTTAGAGACGGCATAGCAACTTACCTACAGGTACCAAGGATAGTTACAGGAATCTTGGAACAGGTTTAAGAATTAGAACTAGTAGGTGGGTCGCTACACCAACATCCCCCATCCCTCTAACAACCACCAAGTGAAGATACTCAAGATCCAAAAGACGTTGCTTCCCTCCACACATGATTCAATCTAAACTTAGATTTGCCAACCTGCTAATCCAGATCTAGGTTCATGACCCTAGCCTATTTTTCTTTAGATTTTTTTTTACATTTTAACTTTTTCTCTTAATATATATAACAATCACGATAATTTTTTTTATTTTTTTATAAAATTTTTAGACACATTATTTAAAAAAATTAATAAATTGTTTTTAAAAAATTTAGCCTTTAAAAGAAATAAAAAATTCTTTTATATAATTTTTTTGGACATTGCAGCCTTTAAAAAGAATTTCTTTTTTTTTTCTTTTTACATTGTATCCTTTAAAAAAAAACTTAGTTTTTAGACATTTTATTTTTTAAAAATATATATATATATATATAGACATTTTAGCTTTAAAAAAGAAAAATTTTAATTTTTTAGTTTCTATAAACAAAAAAAAAAAATTTTTTGTTTCCATAAATTTAAAAGAAATAAATAAATAAATTTTTTCTTATTTTAACCATTTAGAATTTATGCAAACTACGACCAATGCAATCCCAAATAGTAGATACGTAGGCATCTATTAGGCAACCTCAATAATAAATTTCTTTTAGAATAAATTTTCTTTAGTTATTTTTTTTAGATAAAATTTAATTTTGGAAAGTTAATGTGGTAATTGTTGTATTTTAAAATATAGCTCCTGAGCATAGAATCTCTGGTGTTCTAAAAAATACATGTATATTTTTTTTTGTTATGATTAGTAGCTAAGTTAGAATTAATACTACTCTATTAATTATAACTTTCATAATCGAGTGGCAACACCCTTTTTTAAAAGTATTTTTTTTTTTCTAATCTTAGGCAAGGGTTTACACTAAATGAGCATATAGTTTAGTGTAAATAAAATTAGGAAAAAAGAAAAAAAAAATTAAGCTCAACGAGATAGCAACTCCTCTGGGGACCGCCGAGTGGGCTAGCCACTTAAACCTTCTAAAAATAGAATTTATTTTTCAAAATTATTTATTGAAATCCTTACTTTTATATTTTTATCTATAAATAGTTATACTAACTCTTGTTTATGCAGCATTTAGAGTTTGTGCATTGGAGATTTTTTTTTTCAAATGCATGTTAGACATAGTCAAACCTAAACCACATTAAGAACTTAAGAGGGGGGGCATTGTGTAAGCTTCGAATGTTGTGGGGCAACCATTGCTTAGGAATGCTTCAGCTACCCCACTCAATTTTTAATGTGACCTTTAAATCATTTCTTTGAAAATGAGTGAGGCCACAAAACTTGGGGACCTTTAGAACTCACCTAAATTGTATACACTCTTCATCAACCATAAAGTTATTGCAGTGATTAATTAAAATTGCAACCCAATTTATGCTAGAGTGTCTTATAAATGATTATGTAAACCTTCTGTGTGCATCTTGAATGTATATTGTAAACAAACATTATATTATTTCCTTGTAAATGCCTTTATAAACAAATTTTTTGTAAATACATTTCCCTATATATTAGAATTATGATGTAAACACCAAGTCTTAATAGGGTTGCGACTTAATAAATGCTGTATTACTTTAATGGTTCTTACATTCGTGTGTTGCCATGCATTTTTTATTACCTTTTTTTTTAAAAAAAAAAAAAGATCAAATGGTTCATATATATTACTCATGAAATTGATAATTACCCAAATCAATGGCAATCAATCAACAAGGCAATGAGCAACAAGTTAACAGTATGCCAAGTGTCGAGTCTAATTTTTGAATTACCATTCCTAATCCGATCTAGACTAGACCCTATGCTCATCTAATATAGATCCTCGAATTAAATTAGGAATTTCATTTGATTTTTGGAGTCGCCACCCAACTGTTGTTGGGAAATATTGAATTAAGACTAAAGGAGCGGATTAGTCTTAATTTGGACCACTAGTCGTCGTTATTTCCCCTTCTCGTTTTTGTGAAAAGAGGAAAAGGGAAAACCAGAGTTTCTAAGTCCGGAGGCTAACCTATTAAAACCTTTACGGTTACCACCTAATCTCCTGAAACTGATCTTATTTAGAAATGTGCTTCATTGTGTTTTTGTTACTTTTTATTATGTTTTTAAGTTATTTCAAGAAAATGATTTTTCGTTCATTTTATGGGTTGACCCGAATGGGTGCCTACGTACCTGCTACTCAGGATCAAACAAGACGTAGTTCGCTTTTCTAAAAGCTTTAAGTGGGTTTGTGAATTTTAATTTTCAAATCTCTTTTGCTTTATGTTCTTACCATTTTTGGGATTTTTTTCTGAAAAAATCTAAGCCTAAGTTTTATTTGATTTTTAAAAATGATTTTTTAAGGAAAAACATCAATTTTGGATTTATTTTTTGAGAAAAATGATTTTTCTAAGTTCTAAAACTCATTCATTTTTTCTTTTTGAATTTTTATTAATTTTTATGATTTTTTATGATTTTTATGATTTTTATAAATTTTTATGATTTTTGTGAAAAATTTTATCCTAAGTTAATATCTATCCTATTTTGAAATCTAAAGTTTTATTGTTATTTTTCCTAATATTTTTTATTATTTTTCTATATTTTATTATTTTATTATTTTTTATCTATTTATTTTTTTTCTTATTTATTATTTTTCTACATTATTAAATTCTAGAAAAATCTAATTTCTACATTTTTCTATTTATTAAAAATAAAGCATAAACAAATAAATAAATAAATAAATAAATAAATAACTAAATAACAAATAATAAATAATTAAATAAATTCGGAATAAATAAATAAACAAAATTAATTAAATAAAATAATAAAAATCCGGAAAATCCGACTTACCTAGATCCTGGTCGGTACGTGGGTCGGGTCGGTCGGGTCGAAATCGGGTCGGGTCGGATGCGGTGGCGAAGGGTGCTCGTTCACGGCGTTCCGGCGGCCTTTTGCAACGGGTGAGGTGTCGAATCCTAGCTTCTCGAGGGTGCTGAATCCAATGGTGGTGGTGGTTCACTCCCAGATCGCCTCCTGGTGGTGGTTTAGCTCCGGTCGGTGCTCGCGGTTTTGGATCCTTCTCCGATTCTCCCCGATTTGCACTCTTTCCTCACTTTCTCTCAATTGTGATTCGTGTTTTTGGCTTCCTCCACTCCTCTATTTATAGGCACTTGAAACCGAGTTGGATAAGCTCGGATTTCCTCCGATCGAAGCTAATCGGATTTTCGGTTAAAAAACCAACTCCGATTTGTGTCTATCCATCGATTTGTTGCGATTAGATTCCAATTAGATAATGTTTATCTTATTTCTGTTGAAGATCTGTTGGATTTGCAAAAAAAATCGAATCGAAATGGCCGAAATACAAATTTTTCCTTCCGCCGGCGATCTCGGGCTCGAGGTAGGAGACGATCACGCGCCCGGCGCGTGCGCTTCCTCCAGCCAATCAGATGCTACCACGTGTCCTGGGTAAATGAAAAATTCGCAAAACGCGGAAACTGCTTCCCCCGCGTTTCGAACCCCTGACCGAGCCCCCCTGCGCGTGCCTTAGCCCATGGTTTGGACCAGCTGAGCTAGCCCACTTTCCTGATTTTTCTAATTTCGCAAATTGTATATATGCAATGCGATTTTTCTATTTTTTTTAAATTTCAAAAATTTGTAAAAATTGTTTATTATTTATTATTGCTATTTCTGAAATCATTTTTCAAAATTGATGTGTTTTCCTATTTATTTTTATTTTTTGAATATTTTTAATTATTTATGCTAAATTAGGGAAAAATTGGAAAAAATTGAAAAAAAATGGAAATTGATTATTATTGATTATTGTGGATTCCTAGGGCAAAAATGGGGTGTTTACAGCTGCCCCTCTTTGTAGTAAAGTTTGAAAAACTTGACTACAAAGACAAAAAAGACGCCATTTTTTGCCTCTTGAATAGGTTTTTGGTAGGAAAATACTCCAAGAGCTAATAATCCCACGGTTTAAGATGGTCCTAACAATTTAGAGTAATGTTCTTTCCCAAAAAGTGCTTTATGGCTACTAATTGGCGACAGGACACATCTCAAGCATTGTGTAGGAATGTATGAGAAATAATGATAGGAAGCGTCTTATCAGACTTGCAACCTTAGAAAGAAAATTTACTCAGGAAGCGCCCTTATGAGCTGGCTACCTATCAACAGAAGCGTCTTGCTAGACTAGCAACTGTTTGGAAGAATATTTCCAAAAAGTGCCCCAAGAGCTGACTAATCGGGAGAATTTAGGAAAGTGCCCCTCATGGGCTGACTAACCTTGAATTGAATGCCTCAAAAAGTGCCCCCTATGGGCTAACCTTGAGGTAAATTTTTAGGAAAGTGCCCCCTATGGGCTGACTAACCTATGATAGAAATGTCTCAAAAAGTGCCCCCTATGGGCTGACCATGAGAACAATTTTTTAGGAAAGTGCCCCCTATGGGCTGACTAACCTAGAGTTGAATTGTCTCAAAAAGTTCCCCCTATGGGCTAACCATGAGAACAAGGTTTTAGGAAAGTGCCCCCTATGGGCTGACTAACCTGGAATTGAATTTGTCTCAAAAAGGGCCCCATATGGGCTAACCATGAGAACAAGGTTTTAGGAAAGTACCCCCTATGGGCTGACTAACCTGGAGTTGAATTGTCTCAAAAAGTGCCCCCTATGGGCTGACTAACCTGGAGTTGAATTGTCTCAAAAAGTACCCCCTATGGGCTGACCATGAGAACAAAGTTTTAGGAAAGTGCCTCCTATGGGCTAACTAACCTAGAGTTGAATTGTCTCAAAAAGTGCCCCCTATAGGCTAACCATGAGAACAAAGTTTTAGGAAAGTGCCCCCTATGGGCTGACTAACCTGAAATTGAATTTGTCTCAAAAAGTGCCCCCTATGGGCTGACCATGAGAACAAGGTTTTAGGAAAGTGCCCCCTATGGGCTGACTAACCTGGAGTTGAATTTCTCTCAAAAAGTGCCCCCTATGGGCTGACCATGAGAACAAAGTTTTAGGAAAGTGCCCCCTATGGGCTGACTAACCTGGAGTTGAATTGTCTCAAAAAGTGCCCCCTATGGGCTGACCATGAGAACAAAATTTTAGGAAAATGCCCCCTATGGGCTGACTAACCTGAAGTTGAATTGTCTCAAAAAGTGCCCCCTATGGGCTGACCATGAGAACAAGGTTTTAGGAAAGTGCCCCCTATGAGCTGACTAACCTGGAATTGAATTTGTCTCAAAAAGTGCCCCCTATGGGCTGACCATGAGAACAAGGTTTTAGGAAAGTGCCCCCTATGGGCTGACTAACCTGGAATTGAATTTGTCTCAAAAAGTGCCCCCTATGGGCTACCCATGAGAACAAGGTTTTAGGAAAGTGCCCCCTATGGGCTGACTAACCTAATGTAAAAATGATATCTAGAAAGGTGCCTTTATAGACTGACCTTGGAAGAGATCTAGGGAAGTGCCCCTTTTTAGGCTAACTACCCTATTAAGGGGAATGTTTAGACAAATGCCCCACTATGGGCTGACTCATTTTGTGCTTTTGAATATGCTTTCTACAGCCTGAACTAAATGATGTGATGATATGATGATAGTTATTTATTTTAATATGCTTGCCAGTTTATCGTAGATAGTAACCAACAACCGAACCTTCGTGTTGGTTCGCTTCTGCTTCATTTCTTCTTATCTTGACACGGAGTTGAAAATTTTGATGTGCTCCCTTTCTTTATGCGCAAGGCTCTTTTGACGGTAATGTTATCCTAATGATGCGCTCAGTTCTAATGTTCAAAAATAGATAGGATTATATCACAAACTATATTAAGATTCATTATCATTTCAGCATTTATCTTTCATTGGTGATATGGTGGGTAATGTGTTTAGGAATATCCATGATGAGAATTGATTGTTGATCATTCAAGGATATTAACCTTTGCTTGTAAAAAATAAAAACTCGACTTAACGAAATTTATATCAAATATTGGCTTTCATTAACATTGGCAAAATTTCAATTTCCTTGCCTAAGGATAGTACATCTTTACAACATTTGTGTTAATGGGGTCTCTCAATTCCAGACCATCCATTTGAGTCAGTATCAAAGCACCTCCTGACAGAACCTTTTTCACCACATAAGGGCCTTCATAGTTTAGGGTAAATTTCCCTCTGGAGTCTTGGGCATTCGGAAGAACCTTCCTTAGTACCAGATCCCCCTCTTTAAAGTACCGAGGTCTCATCTTCTTGTCAAATGCTTGGGCCATTCTTTGTTGATAACACTGGCCATGACATAATGCGGTAAGTCTTCTTTCATCAATCAGGTTCAGCTGATCAAGCCTCTTCTTTACCCAGTCTGATTCGGTTAACTGAGTTTCTGACAGGATTCTGAATGACGGTATCTCAACTTCAACTGGTAGCACTGCTTCAGTACCATATACCAATGAATAAGGGGTAGCTCCCGTAGATGTTCTTATTGAAGTCCTATAAGCCATGAGAGCAAACGGTAACATTTCATGCTAATCTTTGTAAGTTGTTGTCATTTTCTCGATGATCTTTTTGATATTTTTGTTAGCTGCCTCTACTGCCCCGTTCATTTGAGGTCGGTAGGGAGTTGAATTTCTGTGGTTTATGTGGAATTGTTGACATAAACCTGTCATCGATTTGTTGTTGAGATTGGTACCGTTGTCGGTGATGATGGACTCAGGAACTCCATATCGGGCTACTATGTCCCTTTTCAAGAAGCAGACTATTACCCCTTTTGTGACATTGGCATATGATGAAGCTTCTACCCATTTGGTGAAGTAATCGATTGCTACCAGTATAAATCTGTGGCCGTTCGATGCTGTTGGAGTGATAGGGTCAATTATGTCGATTCCCCACATGGAGAATGGCCATAGTGCTGATAACAAATGTAGCTCGTTGGGTGGAGCATTGATCCGGTTCGCATAGACTTGACACAAATGACAGTGCTTGACTTATTTTATGCAATCTGATTCCATAGTCAACCAATAATATCCTAACCTCATGATTTTTCGGGCCAACATGTAGCCATTCATATGAGGTCCACATACTCCTTCATGCACTTCTTTCATTAGTTCGCATGCTTCATCTTTGTCCACACATCTCAATAGGGTGGTATCAGATGATCTCTTGTAAAGTATGGACCCACTTAATAGGAAATGGCTTGCTAACCTTCCGAGTGTTCTTTGGTCATTCTTGCTAGCCATCTCGGGGTATTTGCCTTCTTAGAGAAAGGTCTTGATATCGTGATACCAAGGTTTGTTATCTTGTATCTTTTCCATTGTTAAACAGTAGGCGAGCCGATTTTTGATGTCTATTTTCATCTATTGAACTTCGGCTTCCCCTGTTATCTTGATCATAGATGCTAGTGTGGCTAGTGCATCTGCGAACTGGTTCTGAGTTCTCGGGATGTATGTGAAAGTGATTGCCTTGAATTCTTCAATTAGTTCTGTCAAGTGTTGATGATATGGTACCAGTTTGGGGTCTTTAGTCTTATATTCCCCTCTTGTTTGTAGTATGATGAGCGACGAATCCCCATATACTTCTAATTCGTGGATTCCCATTTGGCAGGCCATTTTGAGGCCAAGAATGCATGCTTCATATTCCGTGATATTATTGGTGTATGGAAATGTAAGTCTTGTCGCTGCAGGGAATTGAGTTCCGTCCGGGGATATCAATACTGCCCCAACCCCACAACCGAATACATTGGCAGCTCCATCGAAAAACAGTTTTCATTTCGGGTTCTGCTCTATCCCAAAGTCTTCTACCGGCCTATCTTCCACTGTCAGTATATTCTCATCCGGAAATTGGGCCTGTAGTTCTTGGGAATGTGTCTCGACAGGGTGTTCCGCCAATTGGTCGGCTAAGGCTTGCCCTTTCATCGAGTTCTGATTTATATATGTGATGTCGAACTCGGATAGGAGCATTTGCCACTTAGAAATTCTCCCTATCAAGGCTGGTTTCTCTACCAAGTATTTCAAGGGATCGTGTCTTGTCAGTAGCTCAATATGGTAGTAAAGGGTGTATTGCCTTAGCCGATGCATGACCCAAATTAGAGCACAACACGTCTTCTCCACCTCTGAGTACCTCTGTTCCCCATCTGTGAACTTCTTGCTCAGATAATATATGGATTCAGGGAGTATTGTGAGGTATAAGAATAAGGGCTTTCCTTGCTTCGGGACTATCAAGACCGGAGGTTTTATAAGGTAGTCTTTGATTGCCCTGAATGCTTCTTCACATTCGTCATCCCATTCTATCGTGGCATTCTTCTTCAACAGACGGAATAATGACCGGCATTTGTCTATGAGCTGTGAGATAAAACGAGCTATATAATTTAATCTTCCCAGTAAGCTTCTCACTTCTTTAGCGGAGCGTAGGGAAGGTAACTCTAATATAGACTTTACCTTGTCAGGGTCGATTTTAATGCCTTCCTGACTTATGACAAACCCTAACAATTTCCCCGTTGTGACCCCAAAAGTACATTTCTCTAGGTTTAACTTGAGCTGAAATTTTCTCAGTCGTTTAAACAATTTCCTCAGGATATCTATATGGCTTTCTCCTTCTTTGGATTTGGCTATCATGTCGTCGACATATACTTCAACTTCTCGATGCATCATATCGTGAAGTATAGCGACCATGGCTCTCTGATACGTTGCCCCAGCGTTTTTTAAACCGAAGGGCATGACTTTGTAACAGAAAGTCCCCCACGTTGTGATAAAGGTCGTTTTGGTTTTATCTTCCTCAGCCATTTTTATTTGGTTATATCCTGAGAAACCGTCCATGAATGAGAAGAGATGGTTTCCCACAGTGTTGTCTACTAGAACATCAATATGAGGTAGGGGGAAGTTATCCTTTGGCGTGGCTTGGTTTAAGTCCCGAAAGTCTACGCATATGCGTACTTTTCCGTTCTTTTTCATGACGGGGACTATATTTGCTACCCACTCTGGGTAGTCGAATACTTCAATGAACCCTACTTCTAGCAGTTTCTTAACTTCTTCTTTGATTTTCAGTAAGATGTCAGGCTTAAATCTTCTCAGTTTTTGTTTTTTAGGTTTGACATCTTCCCTTGTGGGAAGCCTGTGAACTACTATTGACTGGTCTAGCCCTGGCATGTCGCCATATGACCAGGCAAACACATCCACATATTCCATTAATAGCTCGGTTATCTCACATTTTTGCTCGGCACTCAAACTGGTCCCGATTTTGAGGTTCTTAGGGTTTTCCATGCTTCCTAGATTTACTATCTCCATAGGCTCGTCGATCGAAATTCCGCTGTGTTCATGTTTTAGCCAATTTTCTTGTATTATTTCGTGGTCTAAGATATCGCCTTCAACAACTGACCCAGCAGCGTTGGAAACGATATCAGCGTTTTTACTTTCTACCTGCGCGAAATATCCCTGACGTTCGATGGTAGGAGATCTGAGTAACATAAAAATGAAAGCATATATATAAGAAGAAAACAAACTGTGATTGAATTTGATAAAGAGTCTCAATAAAATTTGTTTAATAATTTTTCTCTACTTTCGAGCTAACCTAGCGCTACTGATAGGATAACAAAACCAATTGTTCAGAGCCGAATGCCGGTTGGATGTGCGGGGGGTTGATTTCCCTTTGCTGTCGTCCTCTTCATTTATCCGCAGCTCTTGAATGATGTTTGCCTTTCAGAAAGATTGTTGGAGAGGTGGGATGCATATCTGGGTATCGATCAGCTTCCCCTTCATTCTGCCTTTGACACCTTTCGTTTGCGCTTCTTCTACGGCCGTAGGAATGTACCCAATGCTAGTGTTGTTGCCGCTGTTTGCCATTTTGGTCTTGAACGTGTGCAAATTGGGCTTCTGGGAGAGTTCGGTTGCTTGGGAGCTATTTTGATACCTGGCGCGCATTTTTCTTTTTTTTAGTATAATGTATGCAAATGCTATGCATGTGTCACACGGATGCTAAAAATGAAAGGGTTGACAATTGATTGACGATGTAATATTGAAACTTTACTTTATTAATATTGAATAATTTTTGGAGTTCAACATTTAAACAAATAAAAGATTATAATGACAATCTATTTCCTAGCTCTCTTGATCTTCTGTTGTGGAGACTCAAGCTTCCCGTTGATGACGACTTCGAATTCTTCAACCCTAGCTTTAGTCTTGAGTGGGAGTGATCTCGTGTGGCCCGATAAAGAAAGCAGTGGGCTCGATTTCCCATAATTGGAGCATGGCCCGGACTAAAGGCAAATTCACCTCTATCTTTGTCAGTGAGAGGATGGAACCGATCTTTTACTGGATGAAGGCCTGCTCCTCTGGGTTGTACAAGGTAAACCAATGGTCCAGTACCAACTTTGGGTCCAAAGGTTTGTACACCCGAATTTCTTTGCGGAGGAGGCAATCAACTGCAGTGCTAACCATCTATTACAATAAGAAACAACCTAGTTACAAACAGAACTATGAAAACGTTACAGGGAAATAGTCCCGAACTCCAAGGACAAAATAACAAACCATTACATTGTCATCCAATTGTCAACCCCTTATGATGTTATGTATGTAAGTAGGTTGGTTCTAACTGGTTCCTGAGCTCTATGGCCTTCCGCATTCTCGGAGAAATGGATCTCAGGTCATATCGAAGCATAGGGTGGGGTAGCCTAATCGGTCCCGAACGGTGAATCAACTCACTTCGCCCGAAACCTACACAATGGCTCCCCGTCTTAGGTTTCTAGGACGGTCCGGGTTCGACCGCATCTACTCACACAAACATATGTATGCATGCTGAACCCCCATAACAAAGAAACTAGAATCTAACTAATTCCTGAAAAATTAGTAACAGAATAATAATTGAAGCACATTTAAGGAGAACAATTCGAAGATTCGGGTGGCTTAGCCTACTGGTATTGATATCCCCAGCGGAGTCGCCATCCTGTCGAGTCTAATTTTTGAATTCCCATTCCTAATCCGATCTAGACTAGACCCTATGCTCATCTAATATAGATCATCGACTTGAGTTAGGAATTTCGTTTGATTTTTGGAGTCGCCACCCAACTGTTATTGAGAAATATTGAATTAAGACTAAAGGAGCGGATTAGTCTTAATTTGGACCACTAGTCGTCGTTATTTCCCCTTCTCGTTTTTGTGAAAAGAGGAAAAGGGAAAACCAGAGTTTTTAAGTCCGGAGGCTAACCTATTAAAACCTTTACGGTTACCACCTAATCTCCTGAAACTGATCTTATTTAGAAATGTGCTTCATTGTGTTTTTATTACTTTTTATTATGTTTTTGAGTTATTTCAAGAAAATGATTTTTCATTCATTTTATGGGTTGACCCGAATGGGTGCCTACGTACTTGCTACTCAGGATCAAACAAGCCGTAGTTCGCTTTTCTGAAAGCTTTAAGTGGGTTTGTGAATTTTAATTTTGAAATCTCTTTTGCTTTATGTTCTTACCATTTTTTGGATTTTTTTCTGAAAAAATCTAAACCTAAGTTTTATTTGATTTTTAGGGAAAAACATCAATTTTGGATTTATTTTTTGAGAAAAATGATTTTTCTAAGTTCTAAAACTCATTCATTTTTTCTTTTTGAATTTTTATTAATTTTTATGATTTTTATGATTTTCTATGATTTTTTTTATGATTTTTATGATTTTTATAAATTTTTATGATTTTTGTGAAAAATTTCATCCTAAGTTGATATCTATCCTATTTTGAAATCTAAAGTTTTATTGTTATTTTTCCTAATATTTTTTATTATTTTTCTACATTTTATTATTTTTTTATCTATTTATTTTTTTCTTATTTATTATTTTTCTACATTATTAAATTCTAGAAAAATCTAATTTCTACATTTTCCTATTTATTAAAAATAAAGCATAAACAAATAAATAAATAAATAAATAACTAAATAACAAATAATAAATAAATAAATAAATTCGGAATAAATAAATAAACAAAATTAATTAAATAAAATAATAAAAATCCGGAAAATCCGACTTACCTAGATCCGGGTCGGTACGTGGGTCGAGTCGGTCGGGTCGAAATTAGGTCGGGTCGGATGCGGCGGCGGAGGGTGCTCGTTCACGGCGTTCCAGCGGCCTTTTGCAGCGGGTGAGGTGTCGAATCCTAGCTTCTCGAGGATGCTGAATCCAATGGTGGTGGTGGTTCACTCCCAGATCGCCTCCTGGTGGTGGTTTAGCTCCGATCGGTGCTCGCGGTTTTGGATCCTTCTCCGATGCTCCCCGATTTGCACTCTTTCCTCACTTTCTCTCAATTGTGATTCGTGTTTTTGGCTTCCTCCACTCCTCCTCTATTTATAGGCACTTGAAACCGAGCTGGATAAGCTCGGATTTCCTCCGATCGAAGCTAATCGGATTTTCGGTTAAAAAACCAACTCCGATTTGTGTCTATCCATCGATTTGTTGCGATTAGATTCCAATTAGATAATGTTTATCTTATTTCTGTTGAAGATCTGTTGGATTTGCAAAAAAAATCGAATCGAAATGGCCGAAATACAAATTTTTCCTTCCGCCGGCGATCTCGGGCTCGAGGTAGGAGACGATCACGCGCCCGGCGCGTGCGCTTCCTCCAGCCAATCAGATGCTACCACGTGTCCTGGGTAAATGAAAAATTCGCAAAACGCGGAAACTGCTTCCCCCGCGTTTCGAACCCCTGACCGAGCCCCCCTGCGTGCACCTTAGCCCATGGTTTGGACCAGCTGAGCTAGCTCACTTTCCTGATTTTTCTAATTTCGCAAATTGTATATATGCAATGCGATTTTTCTATTTTTTTGAAATTTCAAAAATTTGTAAAAATTGTTTATTATTTATTATTGCTATTTCTGAAATCATTTTTCAAAATTGATGTGTTTTCCTATTTATTTTTATTTTTTGAATATTTTTAATTATTTATGCTAAATTAGGAAAAAATTGGAAAAAATTGAAAAAAATTGGAAATTGATTATTATTGATTATTGTGGATTCCTAGGGCAAAAATGGGGTGTTTACACCAAGCATATGCAACTCTCGAGTCCAACTAATTGAAGCGAAGATGAATTATTAGAGAAAAAGAGCCAAGGATGGTAGAATTAGATGTGCAAATTCTCTTAGCCCAAACTAAAAGAATTGAAGATGTCCTTGAGCGGGCATTAAAGATGCTACAATGACTAGGAGCACAAGTGTGGGATTAGATTAAAAATATTGAATCATGTCAACTAATCTAGATATAATTGTCAATTTTATGAATAATAATAATAAATTATGTTTTTCTTCATAAGCCATTTGATCTCTTTTTAACTTTAGTTCTTTTTTTCAATAATAATGCATAAAAAATAAGAGAGAAATAAGAAATAGATACTAAACTTAGTAAATATTTTTGCCAATCATTAAATTTCACTTTACTTAATGTCATTTACCAAAAAAAAAAATCAATTGTCTTTAATCCCCCTATAAATATTGGTTATTCCACCCATCTTAATCTCTTTAGGATTTTAGAGTTACAATCATTGTTTCAATCAATGTATAAGTCCTTTTTATTTTCAAAGTTCTAAAAAAAAAATTTACTAACAAATATAGATTCTCTTAGGATTTCAGCCTCTATGAGTAAATTCGCATTCATGCTTGATTCTCTAGCACATCCCTTCTTTTGTCCATCCCATAATTACGATTCTAGCATAGTGATGTGTAGAACACCGTGTAAACGTAAATCAACCGTTTCAAGTAATAAATGGACTGGAAGCTTTGAACCTGTAAGGATAGTGTCTACTATATTAAGTAACACCTTTATTGAGTAATTAAAACAAAACCTGAAAAATATAAAAAATTATCCTACTAAGTCGACAATTTCACATAAACGGTTTGAAAATGGTAAAATTGCCTAAATTCAACAATCAATTTATGGAATTTGATCATCAACTTAATTACATAGCAATCTCACTTGAATAATGTTAAACCTAGATATGGGATAGGATCAAGTTGAACCAATCTAAGATAGCTAATTCAACTTGGTAAAGGACCCGCCAATTTTCCATGTGAGCTAGCCAATTGAAGGCAAAAAAAAAAAAAAAAAAATTTATAATTGGTTCATTTGAGGGACTTCGGGCCAATCTTGGTTCATACATTCATGATCCGAGAACTGACGAGTTTGAACCGATTCAAGCCCAAACTGATGATTAGCTAAACCTATTTATCTAATTCGGTATTGTATTTCTTGATGATCATCTGCAATTAAACAAACAAATAAAGTTCCTAGAATCTAATGACTACATGATTTGAATTGGTATTCTCCACCTCTTTGTATCATCATACATGTTGGTAGAGCAAAAGTAGGAAATTACCTTCTAGTCTCATTTTTAACCTCCCAATCAGTTCAAATGGCCAATTACACCCTTAATCACAAAGAGTACATAAAATACATAATTTGCAATAATTAACCAAAACACATAAAACATAATTTTGCTAATACTGAAATGTAATGACTATAGCTTAGCTGAAAAATATTTTAATGTGCAAGCTAAAACTATCCTACTAACAAAATAAATTACTAATGGGTATAATTTAACTACTAGCATTACGTTTGACTCAACCTCCATTTTCCATTTTATTGGATGTAATCAAAGAGACATGACCTCCACCTCCGTTCATACTCTTAAAATATATCCATCTCCTTAAGGTTCATCTTTTACCTCTTCAACTAAAAAGTAACATTTGAATGCTAAACAATACAAAGAAAATTAAACAATACAAAGTAAGACAGTATAATTTTCTTGTATGATGTTTGATATGTGCAATACTAGACAAGGTTTTTGTGATGTTTATGTTTGAATATATAAATACTGAATTAAACATAATATACAAAGTACTGAATGTGAATTTTTCTATTTTTATTTAGTGAATTTAATTTTTTTATCATATTTTAGATAGTATAAAATATAAGCATTTTACTGGTACCTCAAGATCATTTTTTTTCAATAACCAAAAAAATATGTAAATAAAATAAAGAATAAAATATTTTATTTAATTCAATACTATAATTTTTTTTTACAACTAGTGATCTTAAATGTTGAGTTTTGAATGCTGGACTGATCCTCTCTTTCTCTTTAAGCCCAAATCAATATGGACCAGCACCAGCCCATTTACTTTTCTTATAGAACACCGTTAGAACTTAGACTTCGTCACCAGGCTTTTCGTGTGTATCTATTCTCTTCATACTAATCAAGACCCTTTCTAATTCTATATTGCTTTCTTTTTAGGAAGTCCTAAAGTTTACCTAATAATTGACCCTGCCTAATTATTTTTAATCAGACTATGGTAGTATTTGGTTCAATACAGCACAGGATAAGGGAACTGGTAGTATTTGGCTCAATACAGCAAAGGATAAGGGAACAACACAACATAGTATATGAAGAGCATGACATTATAAGTTTTTGTTATGCCATGTTTAGTGAGATAAGTACATCACTTTTTTTTTTAATGTTTTATATTATTTGTTATGAAGAAGTACTATAATTAGTAGTGTTGATGGTGTAAATAGTAGTGACAACATAGTTTTTCTTTTGAAATCTTATGGATAGATTTGGAAACATACTAAAAATAAATAAATAATAACTATTTCAACATTTGTTTACTTTTCTATTTGAATTTCTAACTTTTTTCTTCTTTTCTTTTCTTTCTTTCTTTTTGTTTTTTTTTTTTCCTTCAAGTACTCAATGTTTTTTACTTACAAACTAGGACTTTCATTACCATCTTTAAGTTTTTCATCCATAATTGATGTGTGACAATGACTAATTAGTTGAAATAATTTATTTAAATAAATAGTACAATTAAATATACATAAATTATACATAATTAAAATTTTATAAAATTCTAAAAATAAAATAAAAAATGCAGAAACCACAAATCTTCATAATTTCTAGTTGGTTAAGATGGGGAGAGGGAATGACAATTGTAAGATAAGAAATAGGGATTAGCCCTAGAGGAATCACTACAACCATGAAGAAGATGAGGAGGAGAAAGAGGTGGTTAAGAGCTTGTTTTGCATTGAAGGATTGTTGTTTTTTCAACTCCATGTCACGGTAGAGTAGAGAATTTTTCAAAAAATTCAAACTTGAAGGCCAAAACCAAATATATCTTCTTTCTCTCTCTCCATCTTCAATTTTTTTCCAAAAATCAACAAAAAAAATTCTTTTAAATATTCGTAAAAAGCTACAAATTTGAACTCATTGAGCAATTTAGCAAAGAAAATCAAACCAAGGAATAATTTTCAATCAAATAACTTGAGATCTACATGTGTGGAAACATCTAACCTATGAAACAACTTCAAAGATCTACTTTGTTAAGAAATCGATAAAAATATATCAAATCTTGACATAACAAATAGTCTAGAAAGAAAATTAGAGTCAAAAAATGAATTTTGATGATTCGTTATAAAAAAAAAAAAAACTAAAGGAATTTATCTCTAAACAACATCAAATTTACAAATCTACAAATGATAAACACCGAATATGTGTAAATGAGACTATTTATAGATTTCAAGGGTTGATCTCAACTGTTAGATCACTTTGAGATAGATAGCTAAGATATATTGTTGTTGATAGTTATTGGATTGCTCTTGGTGATTCAATGACTGACATTCATCCCTTATTTTCTTATTTAACTTTGGCAAGCATAGATAAACCCAATAGTTTTAAAAGAAAAATAAAAAAAAAGGGAAAAAAAAAGCCTAGTTCATTTATAAAGGCCCATCTTCATTATAAAATAGCCCCAAAGCTTATTTTTCTTATGTCATTTTGAAGGAACAAAACCCAAATGAGATTAGAAAGACTTTTTTCAAGCTTATAGTTTGCTTGTGAGACAATTGAGTAAGGTCAAAAACAAAAAAATCAATTCAACAATCCCTATTCGAATCTATTAAGTCAAATTTTCCTAAAGCATATTTGGCCTAGTTTTTTAGTCTATTACTAGTCTAGTATAATAGTCTATAACATTAAATTGAGCTAAAGATTCAATTATTGAATAAAAAACCCTCTATAGTGATTTTCGTAGAAAAGAAAAACATGTATTGGTAGAATCCCATAAATGGGTAATGAAAATCATAGGCATCATACAATTGAAGTACTAGATGCACCAACATATGAGTTGTTTGTGAAGCTGAATAATGGGCAAAAATATATTTCTTTACGCTTTGAACTATGTCAAGGGTTGGGTAAAATAAGAAGGTAAATGTATATATATTTGGCAAAAAATAAATAAATGTCATGCAACTCATCAAGCGTGAGTCAAAACATGTGCTAGCAAGTTGCCACAACTATAATGGCAATAATGGTCTGATGAGGTTGATATCATGTCAATTAAGCAAATGTTTCAGTACAAACTTAACATATGGTATCTTTAATTGCTACCATACATAACGTATGAGTACCTTGCATTAACATTACTTATACCGACCCTGTTTTGTTAGAATCTTTCCCTTTATACATGGGCAGATCCCCCCACCTCAAATTTCTGCTCCTTCTTGGGTTTTTGGTCCTTCTTTGGGATTGCAATCAACTCAGTTTGTGAATATTCATGTATTAAGGATATATAAATGTTTAGAATTTTGAAGATTGACATAATTTAGATTCAATGATAATAAAATAGAATAAATTAACCAAACAAAAGATCTAATAAAAACCCTTTTGCATAATTCTTTTCATTTCATTTTTAAAACAATGCAATGTGGCTATATTCAAAGCAATGCGGATGGTACACGCCCAAAGGTAATGTGGTTGACTCTTCTATGACGTATTTTATAATTTAAGTGTTCATAACCCAAGAGCCAAGTGGACGGAACGATATTTAATCACCCCTGATAGGGAACTAGACGATAATAATTAATATTTGCAGGTAATCGTTAGCCATATTCTTCTACGAACGACTTGGAACCAGACAATAATGATTGTTTCCCAACCATTTGCCTATAAAGGATCTGCGTGGCGCGGCCCAATAAAATTCTTCACTGCAAGTGGCCGTGAAAAAAATAATATGGACTAGCCATACTTGACTCGTTGCCCAGTCCACGCTGTACCAATTTTTGAAAAACGTTGCAATCATTGAATATCGATCGGGACAGGACAGGACAGGACATCTCCTTTCTTCATCTACCAAGCCACACCACATCGCGCCTTCTAATACCAGCACCTTCTTCCTAGAATTTCGATCAGTACAGAAAAGAGAGAGAGAGAGAAGGAAAAATGGAGCATCTCATGGGACTTCTTAGAATTCATGTCAAAAGAGGTGTCAACCTTGCTGTCAGGGATGTCACAAGTAGCGATCCTTATGTTGTTGTAATGATGGGAAAACAGGTCCGTTCCCTTTTATTCATTAATCATTTTTCAAGAAAAAGAACTTGGTTTATACTCTTAACAAATATTTGTATTGGATTTTTCTACTGATTTTTTGGTGCAGATTTTGTGGTATCATGCGGTTTTAGTTTTAGCAAACATGTCTGTTTTGACTGATCTTGACACTAATTCTGATTTGGGTCCTTTTATGTTGATCACTCTATTCAAGAATTTTAAGTTTATGTCTGGATTCAACGTCTTTTTTTGTGGCAGAAACTGAAAACTCGTGTGGTCAAGAAGAATACTAATCCAGAGTGGGAAGAAGATCTAACTCTTTCTGTAGCAGACCCGACCCTTCCTGTCAAAGTGGTTAGTGTTGATCTAGTGGCATCAATCTTACATCAACTCTTAGTATCTCAAAGTTCACAGCGATTATTGTTAGGATCCTTTTACTGATCGAGCCAATCAATGGCTTCAATTGAATCATCTAGCGTGAGACAGTTCCAGGGATAATTAGACCATCGTGAGATGTGCTTCTTTGAAATCAATTGTCAGTGCTTCATGTGCCTATAGGGAGTTAGAATTGATTATGGCAGTGGCACTAATTGGAAAAAGATGGATAACTTATATAGATACTCCCTAAAAAATTATCATTTATAAAATTATGCCGAATTTTTAAATAGCTTGATTTACGCACCTTGAAAAATCTTGGTACCGTAATATTGACTAGGTCAGTCTCATATAAATATACTGGTAAATTCCATGTTTCTTTTCCTTTCTGAGGCCAACTCATTGTCCAGATTGAGGATCACTCGTTTGTCTGATCTTAGGGATCACCTGGTGATAAATTGCAGATGGTGTATGATAAGGACCGGTTCAGCTTAGATGACAAAATGGGTGATGCAGAATTTGAGATAGGACCATTCTTGGAGGCTCTGAAGATGCGACTGGAGGCCCTCCCAAGTGGAACCGTTGTCAACAGAGTACAACCTAGCAGGCAAAACTGCTTGGCTGAAGAGAGTTGCATCATCTGGTCTGAAGGCAACGTCGTCCAGAACATGGTTCTCAGACTCTGCAATGTGGAGAGGGGTGAATTGGAACTGCAGTTGAAGTGGATCGATATCCCCGGCTCAAGAGGGTTGTAGAATTATCCATAATAATAAGGTGGATAGCTGTTTAAGTGCTATAGCAGTCTATATCTCTGTTTATTTTCGTGCTGATTGTACAGAACAAGGGTTTGTCTTACTACTTCCTACCTTTCTCAAATAATTGTCTGTCCCCACAGTGGAGAAGTAGGTGGGTGTATCATTATGTGCAACTTCTATTAATTTTGTCTAAACATATGAAATTTGGGCTCAAACATGGAAAATGAACCTACATGTAGTCCTGTTTTTATATGTGTCAGAATATTAGTGGAAGTTGCATATAATTCTAATGCAAACTGGCTCATTTGTCTTTTCTCTCGAGGACAGCCTTTTGGCCTTGTTTGGTTTATTTCATGAAATATGATTCATGCCATTGGAGTGAATTGATATTCCCAGGGGCCTGTAAAATTTTCTCTAGTAGTAGGGTGGATATGTCCAATGAAGAGTCTATGTCTCTATATATTGTTGTGCTAATTGTGCAGAAAAGGGGTGTTATTACTTCATACGTTCCTCCAATAATAGCGGTTAGTCTCTAGAGGGTCCCATTTGGACTCGTTTGATTCATTTTATGGAATGTGATTTATTATTGTTTTTAGAAAGATCTTGCTCGTGTAGTAAAGGTAACGATGAGAAAGCGTGATCTCACAGCTTTCAATTCCTTGAAATCTTAATAATTAGTAGGATAGAAGAATCAAGAATTGGAATCTATGAGCTCCCATATTTTCCTATCATAATAACTACGGTAAAAGCTATCTAGAGCCAATATTGATTTGGATTTCATCGAAGCGTCAACATGAAAACAGAGCCTGTCTACTTCTCCAGAGCACATTATGTCTTATGAGAAACCTCTTTAGTCCATGCTATTTGCAGATAAATAACCCTCTCATGAATGCCCTTACAACGGACTTGCACATATGTAATCCCATTGATATCCAGTCCTATGTATCATGTCAAAATTTAGAAACGCAAAACTGGTCCAGGAGATTTTTCTGTGACTTTGACATGGAGGTAACGATAGAGTAAGAAACTGGTGTATTAACTGTAGCCTGTGATTGCACGACAGGAGCTTTCGATGACAGATAGTTGCTGCTATTAATGGAGACACCATTTTGAGATGACATTTTGTAAGTGTTAAAAACAAAGGACTTTCGTTAAGATGAATTTTGCTGATGTTTACGTAGCAGCATGGAGGCCACTGTTCAATCTCAAAACTTCCTTTCATCAAGTCTTGGGTCCCTTCCATCATGGATACTATTGTAGACCAAACAAGCATGTCAAGTCATACGGATGCACACGGATCTTAAGAAATAGGATTGATACTCCAACATTTATCCATATTCTTTATATAGTTGTGTATTTGTCAAGGCTTGTCAGTTTTACGTAGATATATCCTTATTTATAAGAAAACCTGTTAAAAGACACTAGTTAAAAATAATTTACTTGGTGGAATAGTAAAAACCACATTCGAGAAATGCATTTTCACAATAGGTTGGCTTTCGCTTCCTTCCAACTTTGCATGCACCTTCAATGATAAACAAACATTTTTGCATAGAAAACATGTTTATCATTAAAGGCATATACAAAGTGTGCGCTTTCAACTTGCACTAAGAACGCACTCTAAGAATTTTTTTTTAATACACATCCTTACAAAAATATCAAGTATCAACAAAATAAAACTAAAATAAGTAATACAAAGATTAGATTTAGTACCCCTTTCATAAATCTAAATGTAAAATCAAACACCAAACTCCAAATGCAAATTCATCCACCAAACTCAAACTCTAAACGCAAGTTCCAAATCCCAAAGGCAAGTTCAAACACAAAACTCTAAATACAAATTTTCAACCAAAAATCAACAATAAATAATGTGTGTGCATATAAATGAAAAATATCTTAAAAACACAAAACATTCAAACATATGAATTGGAGCAAAGATATATATTAATTCAAATAAGTTCATTTACTTAAAATTGAAAATTTACATGAGTATAACAACACCTATGTGTTCCCCCTCTCTCCCCAATACTTCTCCTTTGAAGGTTCAATGGCAATAGAGGAATAGGTGAAGCTTACTCTTTGACGACTCCACCATGGCCACTAGCAGGAGGGTAATCTGTCCCATACGGCTCAACATGTAAAACCTATGATATATCATGCTGTGGAAGTGATTCAATGTCCTGATAGGGCACTAGGCTCTAATGAGAAAAAAGTCAAGTCGTGTGATATTGTCCCCTGTTTCCTTGTCTGATAAGTCCGAACATTTCTTCTAGGTAATAGGTGGAGTCAGAAGAAGGACGATGTGAGAAGCTAGAGTGAAAATCACAAATAAGCTTAGTCCACACCTGTGCTTCCTACAATATTATCAGAAACCTGATGTGGACTCAATGCTAAGGGGCTGGATGGTTGATAAGGACCATATGCTGCCGATGGGCTCAAATATGTCAAATCGTCTAGAGAGCCCAACAGAGATGGAGATCCATCTAGCAACCTTTTGATGATGATGATCCCAACCATATGTCTTCATTCCCCTCTACCTCTACATTTACCGCAAGGTGGTGCTATTGGCTCGGGTTATGATGGCTCTAGGTGTACTAACTCCTAATGAACTGCAAGGTATGAAAGTCTCTGATCCTCAACTAACTTTATTTCTCCATTAGCAAGAGGTGGCTATTGCCAACATGTAAGGCATAAATACAGGGAACTGAAGGTGTTGCATGAAAAAATAAGGCACGAGTTAGTATGAGTTTTGTCAATAATTCATTATACTAGTTGTTGATTGTAGAAATTCTGTAGAGCTCTCATAGGCCATGTTTAGCTTAAGATGGGCCTACATAAGTAATAAACACAAGTTAAGAGGGTGCTAGAGGGGACTCCGATATATGGGCTTCGATGCTTAGAATAGAAAATGATAAGTGTTAAAAGATCTTTATTATTTATACCAAATTGGAAACATTTGTTAATTATTTCTTCAAAATTATTAAAGAAAATGATACTCATTTCATGAAAAATTATTTCAGGATCTTAAAAAGCTCATTTGGAAGATTTCATAATAATCAAGGAGCAATCAAGGCAATTTAAACAAGTTTGGATCAATTTTGCAAAGGAATAATTTTTTTCTTTTTAACCCCTACATTCAACACAACCATGCTTAAATGGCAGGGCTGACTACAGTAAGCATCAAAAGCAAAAGTAGTCGGATTTGGTTTTTTAGCCCGACCTCAAGCAAGGCCATGCTACCTAGGTCATGCTAACTTGCAAATATTCAAACGTTATAAATAGTACCATTATTTATTATAGGGTTATCAAGTAATTTTAAACCCTATGAGAGATAATACACAAAGTTTCAAGAGAGAAATTCAAGATGAATCATTGAAGATCAGGAGACATCAATTACAAAGGTTTTATCTTTACAACATGAATTCTTTTATCTTCTCTAAACCTATTGTACTTATTGTAAACTCCATGGAGGAGTAAATCTTTCATACCTTGCATTTTGTGAAACCTTAACCCATGTGATTTGAATTGCTATTTGATTAATGAAGAACTCATGTTTTTGTATCTATTCATGTGATTTCATTTTCTTATGATTGATTATTGCACGAATTAACTGCATATTTGATTCTTATTAGATAGAAAGAGATTTCATCTAATAGGATAGATCTTCACGAATAGAGAAATTGAGTATTTCTATTGTAAAGAATTTAATTCTTATCAGAAGGATCCTAAACCTTATGCAATCTTATGTGGCGTTAGTGAGGGAGGGATCTCCACCATCTCATGTAAGGTTAGGAATTAATTGACTTAAGGGATTAATTAGTTTAATTGACGAGATCTTGCAGTGCAAAGCAAGAATAAGTCATTAATCAATTCATTAATATAAGAATTTTAAGGGTTAAGGTGAATCAAAGTGAGGGGTATATCATGTGATTGAATTCATCTTTTGAAGTATACATAATTGATTTTAGGGTTGCTAAATTAGTTATTTAGTATTTTATTCATAAATCATCATTTCAAAATTTAGGCTAAATAGTAGAAAAAACGGTAATACTAATACTTGTTTTCAAAATCCTTGTGGATGACTCCTTAAAATCTATGCTACATTAGATAGGTATACTTGCCTAACTCAAATCCTAGATTTAATTGGGTTTATAAATTTAGGATTTGATACGATCAGTAAACATACATAAAAAAATTCTCAACCAATGGTCTTAGACAAGAGTAGTGAATGAGCCTCCCTTTATTGCCATATCATGCACTTCCATTTGTAAGAGCATGATACATTAAAGGAATGAATGAAAGTACACCTTAAGTAAAATGAGCTTGCTTTTACAAAGTTGTCTTTATCACTCTTTCTTTATTTATTGTTGCTACAAAAAAAGATAATCATCTCCTTAGTGCACATCACATGTATTGTAAAAAGAAACAATGCAACAATACATTGCTGCTACTTAGTAAGAGCTTTGTCTCCCAAGTACACAATAATTGTGTGATTTATATCATATTGATTTGTAGGAGTATTATCTCCTAATCATATGACATAAGACCTTTCATGCATATATCAATATTATCAATTAAGATGTTCTCATGCGATGTCATAATTGAATGGTTAAGTAAAGGGTAATACTTTCTTAACTAAAACTGTCGAGTCTAATTTTTGAATTCTCATTTCTAATCCGATCTAGACTAGACCTTATGCTCATCTAATATAGATCATCGACTTGAGTTAGGAACTTCGTTTAATTTTGGAGTCGCCACCCAACTGTTGTTGGAAAGATTGAATTAAGACTAAAGGAGCGGATTAGTCTTAATTTGGACCACTAGTCGTCGTGATTTCCTCTTCTCGTGTTTGTGAAAAGAGGAAAAGGGAAAATCAGAGTTTCTAAGTCCGGAGGCTAACCTATTAAAACCTTACGGTTACCACCTAATCTCCCGAAATTGTCTCTATCTAGAAATATCTTTTTGTTTTCTTTCTGTTGCTTTTTATTATATTCTTAAATGATTTATTTGAGAAAATGATTTTTTTTTATTTCATTTTATGGGTTGACCCGAACGGAGTGCCTACGTACCTGCTATTCAGGATCAAACAAGCCGTAGTTCGCTTTTCCTGAAAACCTAAAGTGTGTTGGTGAATTTTAATTTTGAAATCTCTTTTGATTTATGTTTTTACTATTTTGGGATTTTTCTTTAAAAAATCTAAGCCTAAGCTTTAATTTAATTTTATTTTTTTGAAATGATTTTTAAGGAAAAACATCAATTTTGGATTTATTTGAGAAAATGATTTTTCTATGTGCTAAAACTCATTTTTTCTATTTCCTATAATTTTTGAATTTTTCTTATTATTATATTTTTTTTGTTAACTTTTTATGATTTTTATAATTTTTATTATTTTATCATCCTTTCCTCATTTTTATAATCTTTATTATTCCTCCACAATCTTTTATAATCTTTTTAAGTTTTCATGATTTTTATTATTTTTATATGATTTTTTTTTATTTTTATAACTTTTGGAATTTTTATTAAGAATTTTATCCTAAATTATTATCTATCCTATTTTAAAATCTAAAGTTTTATTATTATTTTTTTGTTATAATATTTTGTTATTTTTCTACATTTTTATTATTTATTTTTATTTTCGGTATTTTTTATTACTTTATTTTATTTTATTTATTTTTCCTACATTATTAAATCCTAAAAAATCTAATTTCTACATTTTCTACTTATGGAAATAAAACATAAAACATAAATAAATAATAAACAAATAACTAACAAATAATAAATCAATTCGGAATAAAATAAATAAACAAAATAAATAAATAAATTGGAAAAAAATCCAGAAAATCCGGCTTACCTGGATCCGGGTTGGTGCGCGGGTCGGGTCAGTCGGGTCAAAGCGGGTCGGGTTAGATCGGTCGGACACGGCGACGGGGGTTGCTCGTTCACGGCGTTCCGATGGCCTTTTTGCAGCGGGTGAGGTGTCGAATCCTAGCTTCTTGAGGGTGTTGAATCCAATGGTGGCGGTGGTTCGTGCTCAAAATGTCTCCTGGTGGTGGTTCAGCTCCGGTCGGTGATCGCGGTTTTGGGTTTCCTCCGATGCTCTCCAATTTGCTCTCTTTTCTCACTTTCTCTCAATTGTGATCTTTGCCCTGGCTTCCTCCACTCCTCCTCTATTTATAGGCGCTTCAAATCGAGCTGGATAAGCTCAGATTTCCTCCGATCGAAGCTAATCGGCTCGACGGTTAAATAAACCAACTCCGATTCATCTAAATCCTTTGATTTGTTGAGATTTGATTCCAATTGGATGATGTTTATCTCAATTATGTTGAAGATCTGTTGGATTTGTGCAAAAAATCGAATTGAAACAGCCGAAATTCGAATTTTTTCCTTCGTCAGCGATCTCGGACCGAGGTACAAGACAATCATGTGCTCGGCGCGTGCGCGCCCTCTAGCCAATCAGATGCTGCCACGTGTCCTAGATAAGTGAAAAAATGCAAAACGCGAAAACTGCTTCCCTCGCGTTTCGAACCTACGACCAAGCCCTCTTGCGCGCCCCTTAGCCCGTGGTCCGGACCAGCTGAGCTAGCCCATTTTCCTGATTTTCTTTTATTCGCAAATTGCATATATGCAATGCGATTTTTTTATTTTTTGTATTTTTTTGAAATTTCAAAAATTTGTAAAAATTATTTATTATTTATTATTACCATTTCTGAAATCATTTTTCAAAATTGAGGTGTTTTCCTATTTATTTTTATTTTTTTGAATATTTTTATTATTTATGCTAAATTAGAGAAAAATTGAAAAAAAATTAGGAAAAATTGAAAATTGATTATTATTAATTATTATTTATTTCTAGGGAAAAAATGTGGTGTTTACAAAAACTATATTTTTTTCTTTTTTCTTTTTTTTTGTTACTCTATTTGCATACTATTACACTATGTACTCTAAAAAAGATCATTGCTTTAGGGCATGATGTTTTCTCAAGTGACTTAATGGCTTGTGAGAGGTCATATTAACTTTATCACATCTATTTTATGTAAGTGTTACTAAATAAGTGTAACCTCTATTAAGCACACTTTAATCAACATATTATTATAAATTCATTGGACTATTGGGAGTTTATGCTATTTCATGTAATGATATATAAAAGATATGAGAAGTCTCAAAACAATAAAGCAAGACTATCATTCATTTCAAATTCTACAAGTACACCTATAATGTGTCGAATCAAAAAGTGCAATTATAAAACTAAATAGAAATGACTCAACCTTCAATAACTAATCTGACAATATTACTAAGGTCTCTATTTCTAAGGTGTTCTTTTACCTCAAGTTTAAACATTTAAGTTCTATTTTGAGTTAGTTATGTGTTTCATAAGGTCTTGACAATCTAATATCTTTTGAGCTCTAGCTGAAATGATTTCCATATTATTGATTTTAAATTTCAAGCCACATGCCCTAGCAACATTACTTACTAAGAGCTTTAATTCAACTATCAAAAGTGAATCCCAATTTTTTCCAAGAGCTCAACTACTCTCTTGATTTATTTCGTCATGGCATTAGTCACCTTCGTGCTTAAGCAAAGTGATCCAATCCAAAATCCCCCTTCATAGCATGTAAGCTCTCTAATGATTGAAAAAAGGTTTAAGGAACATTGAACTTATAAAATGAAGTGGTTGCCCCTGAATCAACTATGATTATGTTAGGGTTTCCCTCTAGACTTGTTGAAATGCTTCATTTACTAAAGGCGGAAGGACATCAAAAGTTGTTACAAGTAAAGGAGCATCACTAGAACGTGGAAGAATATCATTTGTTATGTTTGTACCTACAAAAGTAACATCAAGCATAATATCTCTATCATCACTATGCACTTAACAAAACATTAGTGTACAGTTAAACTTCCTCTTCTTCATACTCATTATATTCATTTATATTCTCCAAATCATCTAGAAGTTGTGATCTATCATTGGCTTTATTGCCCATTAGAAGGTTTAGTTCTTCATTGTTATTTGCAAGGTCTTCTTCTTGGTCACAATCATAAAACTTGAAGTGGTAAAGGAGAATTATATTACTTTAATGACATGAGTCTACTTAACTTTCTCTTAAGTAGGTAATGAAATGCCATAGGGTCTTGCGATAGTCATTTCTCCTTCCTTAGCATATTCATCAAAGAAAGTTGATTTAATGAAATATGACTCATCATGCTCAAAAGGATTCTTAGTAGCAGGAATGAACACATACTTTCCCTTCTAATGGAATTTAATGCATTTTTTATGCATCAATACAAATTTGAAGGTATTAAGTTGTGATCATACAGCCATTTCTTTCCTACGAGTCAGTGAATAAAGATGAGTGCATTGATTTTGTGAAAAGTAACGATACTATGAGTAGGTCTAACCTTGAAATCCACATTAACTTGTCCCACTATTTTCATAGGATAGTGACTAAAGCCATTCACTAACATTGGCTATTTCAATAAAAGTCAAAGGTTAATTCCAGTAGCTATAAATATAGAAAGAGGCATAATATTTAGAAGGGAAAAAAAAAACAATGTCTATGAATGTCCTTTTTATTGAGTAACCATTCACTATATGTTTTACATACAATTGGCAATTATTATTTGGGTTTTTAACACATATATCAGCATTAATTAATAAAATTGCATTCTCTCATACATAAGTTTTCATCTTCACAAGCTACATTACACTATATTTAGGGTATTGTCCTTTAAAAATTTGCATAAGTGCACTTCTTGTTACAAGCCTAACCTTTTCGTCAAACCTAAGAAGGTTAATTTGTTCCTAAAATTGGAAGTTTTAAAAAGTACTACTATAATGGAGGACATTCATCTTCTTCAATTTTCATTCAAAAGAAAAAAAAAAATCATCTTCTTCAGTCTTAGTTAACTTTCCCTTTCCTTCATGTGTATTATAGGTGGTGTATCATCATTTACTTTTATAGTAGTAGGATCATAAGTAATAATATCATAGAACCATGTTGGTTATTGTGGACTGGAAGGGGATTACATCTCACATCATTGCCTTCAATAATAATTTCTCCATTCTAAACCCTCTCATTAAATATTTTCTTTAAGGTTCAACAATCTTTAATGGGAAAACCCACTATTCTATGAAACCTCTAGAACTTTGAATCATTTTTCTCCTCAACAGTAGCTTTTCAATCAACCCTTGGGAGTAAAATACTTCCATGATGTAACCATTGGTTAAGCATTGTGTGTACCTTTCCCATTGAATACAGATACATTAGTGTTGATGTAAATCCCTTAGGTTTCTCAAACTTGGATTTCTCATGCTTTGGGGCTTTCACCTTGAGCTAAGCTCACTTATGGTGCTCTTTTGTTAAATTTTGCATTCTCTTCCCTTTATCATGCAATAAAGTTTTTAGTTTGTCATACCTTTTCAACTAATGCAACAAATGAGACTAAAAATAGATTTTCTAAATGTATCACGTACTCGGTAAACATTCCTCAAATATGGACTTAGACTAGTTCTTTTTCATCACATATATCTTGAAAAGCTAATGAGCATTCCCTAAAGTGCTTAATATAATCCATGGCATCCTCCCTGGGCTTTTGATGAATTCTTCCCATATCAATGGTGAGAGGAACTATTTTTTCAATGAAGACGAACTTTTCTAAAGACATTTTACACATATTGTCCCACGTATCTACCTATCCTAAAGGGAGGTTAACATACCATGTATACACCTTATCTATAAGAGATTTCAAGAATTCTTTTAACTTCAAGGGATAATCTAAATCATAAATCGCTAAAGTATTAATGAATTTCAATAAAGTTCTTTAACACTTTCCTTCTTGCCATGAACAACATAAACTTTAGGCCTACATATAATCCTTCGAGTAAGGCTCTGAAGTGATACATCGGTGATATGGAAATTTCAGCTCAAGTATTCCTAGTAGACTTCATATGTATCTCCTTCAAATATACATCTAAATCCTCTTTAATAATATGTGAACCCCTTAAGGTAGATGCTCCAACTTAGACATCGGGTCGATTTAAAACCAGCCTGGAACCACCTAGTTAGGGCTGCCGGGAGGGGGAAGGGTCGAGGCTGATTCCCTTGACCTGGCAGTTCAAGAGCCGGTTGGACCCCTAAACCAGCCCTTCGAGTTTTTTATTTTTTAATATTTTTTAATTCCCATTTTTAATTATATAGTTTTCATATTCTTTGAGATTATTTAATATTTATCTGTATACATTTTTTTAGTTGGTTTGGTTTTTTTCATTAAATTTATAAATGTTGAAATTTAATCTACAGTTTCTCAAGGCAATATACGATTTTTTAGAATTAATCTACAATTTCTCAAAGCAATATACGACTGCTACCATCTTCCTTTGTAATTTTATGAAAATGTTTAATAAAAATTTCTGATTTAAGTGGTGCTAATAGCTTACCCATGAAGCCGTATGGGCCACATAAGTGCCCTAAAATTTCTTCCTCTAACACTTTTTGCACATTATCTTGCCCTTCTCCTTTTACCTCCTCCTCACTACCTTGTCGTAGTAGTGGTTTACTTTGTCTACCGGAAGGCCTTTCATGAAAGCTTGGAGATATCATCATCAAGTCCTCTAGGTGTTTATTGGTAAAGTCGTGGATATAGTAATCATCCACTTCAAAATATTGTTAGGGTGTCTGTTGCACAAAATTTCCCTTATCACCTTTGCTAAAACGATCTTTCTTAGAAGAACCTGAACCGCCAAAATAACTTGCCATTTTTTAATATTAGAATAATTATAAAACACTGATATGGGTAGATAAAGAGACAAAATTTATTTAACAGTTGGTAAGAAATATATATAAAAAAAAATAGTAGTGTAGAAGATGCAAGCACAACAAATAGAAGAGAAGAGCACGCATAATAGAGGATGAGAGTATAAAAATTTTAAGATGAAAGCAGAAAACAAAAGTGATTGCAATTTTTGTGCATAGGTAATTTTGCTCTTCAAACTGCACTATCAATTTATGCAACATCCATTATCCAACAACACACTTAATTTCTTCTGCTATATTGCAATATTCAAATTTGAAAATTTGAATACCTGCACACTGTATCTACACCAACAGCTAAAACCTATTACTCACTGCCTACAATCTTATCAACCTACACAAATTTTTTCTTCAAAATGCGCTTCATGCTTTCAAATTCTTTGAGCACAAATTTGACTGTTTTCAACCTACACCCTCCTTTCGCATTTCTCTCTGGTTGTCTTCTCTTTTTCTTTGTTTTTCTTCCCCAATGTTGCAAAGTTGTAGCCTTTAAGCTTAATATTTTCTTCACTCTATTCTTACTTCCTTTGACAAAAATTTTTCCTTCTTTTTCAGCATGTGTCAGGGTACTGTTTTCCAATGTTTGCCTTCTTCCATTGTCCCTCAATGTCATTCAAACTTACAACGTGTGTCAAGATTGGTTTTCAATTTTTTTTTCTTATATAGAGGGTTGGACCTGCCGGTTCAAGTTAATCGTGAACCGGTGGGCCGAACTGGCGGGTTGACAACTGGTTCAAAGCCTGCCAATTCACTGGGTTGCGTAATGCAACCCAAGCATTAAACTACTAGCTTGACAGTTCCTACTTACCAGGCCAATTCCTCAAAAAAAGGGTCGATTCATGAGCCTGAATTGACTCTCTCCAATTTTTACTCCAGCCTCTATTAATGTATAGGGGCTGGATTAGGAGGATTTATAGGTCTAATAACTATAACATGTGGAGTAGTACATAAAGATGAAGCTCCTCCAATATGAATTCTCATCTCTCTTGCTTTGGGTGTCGGGTGCTACTTAGGTGTATATTCTAGTATGGGAGTTTGCTCTTTAGCTCCATGAATGACTTGCTCATTAGTAATAGGAAGGTTGACTTGTTGAGATGTTTGAGGGGTGCATTGTTGCATATCATTAGCATGACTTGGCAATGCCACACCCTGATGTGCAACAACAAAAGCAATCATAGCAAACATTAATTAGGTACACTTTCTTGTGTAGTATTTTCTTAATTCACACCTTTAAGTATTAGCGCAATTTGCTTAGTAGCTTCAATATTAACATAAAACATCTTGATTATTTTTATCAATGGGATTGATTACATTTTTTCTCAAAGGTACCATGATGAAATTGTTAGCATCCCTCCCTAATAGAGTCACCAAAATGTAAGTATAAAGAATCGAAAGGAGCAGTAATGTGCATACTATGTGCATACATGCTACACGTGGCTAAAGAGAAGTGACCTAGAATGATACTTAATGGATGATTGGGAGAAGTGGTAGGGGAGAGGAGTAGGCAATCATGATGAGGTCAAACACACACATGACGGATGGAGGAGCTCTATAGTACTAAACTCCACTAATGTGTGATGAAAAGGTTGCATTCTTCACTATTCATTAGTTTGATCTTTCATAGGCAAGATTTTGGCAACATAACAATGTTTGTCTAGGGTTCTTGATGACCAAATAAGGAGAGACTTAGAGTGCTTATAAAGATTGGCTATTAATGTTATTCAGTAGATCTATATGATGATCAATAGCAAAGATGAGTAGTTTTTACATATGGACCCCTTAATTGGCTCGTCATGAGCTTAAGTTTATTAAAGTCTCTTATAGTGTGTAAACACATTAGGAAAGGTTAGTATCTAATAGGCCAATCCAAGAGATCCTACTCTAGCCCATTGTGTCAAATATCCCCTAATCATGATGAGCATTTATATAAGGAAGTTCTATCATAGAACTAACATACTTCAAAGGAAATTGCTAGAAGGACAAATGAGATATGAGGAAGTTTTATCATAGAATTGACATACCCAAAAGGAAATTACTAGAAGGAAAAATGATATATCACATGTGTTCATATATGATATCAAGAAAATGATTGCCAATGTTTCTCCAAAAAAATATGCTTGTTTATTTACTAGATATAGTGGTCTAATGGAAATTTTTTTAGGATGCAATGGGACACATATTTAATTTTTGTAATGGAGGAACAAAATCTCATGATATTTTAGTTTGGATAAACCAACTTTTATTTTAATTTTAAGATGTAGGTATATTTTTATAATTTGGCATAATCCCTTATGTGATAGCCTAAATATTGCAATGCTTGTCATATAGAAACCATTAAATGGATATTAGACCAAAATGCATGAATTTAAAATTACAAGTTAAAATTTCAATATCACATTAAGTTCTTGTTGAAACACAACCAACTAAAATAAAAGCATGACTATTGTCTAAAACAAAAATAGATGATAGATAGAATCTAAGCACAAATATTGCCATTTTCTTTTTTTTTTTTTTTAAGGAATTGACTTGTTTGCCCAAATGTTTCATTATCAAATAGAGATAATTGAGCTTACGAACCCATCCTAGAAAACCCAAAATCATGTGTAAACAAGCACACATCATGAGAGCACCTTGTTGACCTCCAATTGTTGATTTAAATCTAAAAAAAAAATTATACGATTGAAAATGCTTATTAGAAACTTAAATCAATTGCAAAATTGTACGAGTTATAAAATAGTTAAATAATAATACTAAGTAAATGCAAAGCCTAACATCATAAGTATCTGATATCGCACTATATTTACTAGAAAAGATTATTAGATTTTGGGCAAAACATTGGCATATGATATGAAACTCCTATAATTGGAGGAAACTTGGTCCTTAAAAATGATTGCAAAGATTGAAGATGGAAAGCAAGGAGAGAAGAGAGGCGGGCAAAAAGAGTTAGGGGTAAAGAATGAAGATTAGGGTTTTGTTTTTCTTTATTATTATTTTTTTTAATCCCCCCAATAGACTTTAAATTTGCACTCACCTATTTTCTAGTTCTAGATTGACCCATTTAACACATGGTTGAAATGGATCGAACCTGATATACCCCCATGCATTGGTTTTATAATGAATATAGGGCGGTTTTCAAAAATAATTATTAAAAAGGGATTTTTTGTTTTGTATATACCTTCACTATTTAAATATATATATATATATATTGAACTGAAGGTGCATATAGTGCATGCACCTTTAATTCAATTTTTTTTTAATTGAAGCTGTATGCACCTTCCATTAAATGCCCATTTAAAACAAAACTCGAACATAACAGAAGGCACATATGCATAGTTCAATCTTGGCAACAAACTTGTGCGCTCTTCTTCCCTATGAATTCCCTTCACCATAAACCACTCAAATCTCCCAAGATTTTCTATTTTTCTCACACAAAAAAAAGGTAATGTAAACATCTTTCTACTATTATTTACTTAGATTTAGTTGAATTTACCATCATTTAAATAGAAAATCCACATAAACCCTAATAGTTATATATTGCACACATATTGAAATTTTGTTGATTAAATCATTCAATATGTTATGTAATTGTCTATTTGTAGTGTGTAGATGATATTTTGTATGTATTGGTTACTGTTGCACATTATATTAAGAAAAATATGTCTATAAATTGATGTTGCATGGCAAGTGTTTGTTAAAATGCCTCAATGAAATATAATATAAGTTTGTAAGCCTTGAAAGTGTTGTGCATGTTTACTAGACTTGGGCATGTTTATTAGGCTTGGACTAACATGTGATATCCTTATATTGGTAGGTTGAAAATGGTTAAATTTGTGAAGTTCATTGATTATGCATTTGGAAATATTTTGAGTGGCAATTGGGACTTAAAGTATGATAAAGATGCAATTAAAAAAAAAACTATAAATAAAAAATTTCCAAATATGATAAATTTCTTCATAGGATATGTAAGAGTATTGGTACTGATCCTAACACAATTATAGTGTAGATATTACATGAGCACACTCATTATCACATTGTTAGTGTATCCTATTACTTAATGACCATTAGGGATGATGATGATGTCGAGAACCTTATTGAAATGATTGAAGCTTTAGGGGAGGAATGCATATAGCATTTGTATGTCAATATTAGTAAGGAACCAATGCCTCATCCTCCTTAATTCACACTTTGAGTAGGCAATTCTACTTATACAACATTGCATGTGCAAGAAATTATTGCTAATCTACCAATTGTTGAAGAGTATGATTCAATACTTGTGTTTCAACAGTCATGTGAGGTTGAAAACGAAGTTGAAGAAGAAATTAGTCTGGTCCTCCATTAGCCTATTCTGGATGATCTTAAGTTTGACGGTGTTGGCAATAGTTCCAAAGATAATATTAAACACATTGAAACATTATTTCTAAGGTGTTATGAGCAAACCCTTCTAACTCATTACAATCCTTGCAAGCACTGGTAAATCCATCTGAAAATGAGATGGTGAATAGGGAAGTTCAAGATGCTATTCCATTCTTCAATGCTAGCGAAGGTAATAGCTACATACATTTTAAGGAAATTGAGAATACAATGTGTAGTAACTTGAGTAATAGTGAAAAACTTGATAAAGGGATGAGATTTAACACCAAGAAAGATCTCATTCAAACAATTAAGATGTATCACATCAAGAACCACTGTAACTTTAATGTCAAAGAATTGAAGAGTATTGTGTGGTTGATATTCTATGCAAAAAGGGACAATAATTGTAGGTGGAGGCTATGGGCATGCAAACAAATCTTAGAGGGACTTTTCATTATAACTAAATACGAAGGCTCTCACACAAGTGTAAATCCTATCATAAACCAGGATCATCCTTAACTTGATTGCAATATGATGGCTAGTTTCTTTCTTAATGTTATTTGGAAAGAACCCGATGTGAAGATTGCCACTCTTAAGACTATAGTGGAAGATCACTTTGGTTACACAATATCTACAAGAAGGGTGTGGGAAAGCAAGTGAAAGGTAACTAAGGTTATATATGGAAATTAGAAAAAAAAATCATACAATGAGCTACCAAAATTCTTAATGCAATCAAGAATAGTAATCTTGGAATACGACTTGAATGGGGTGGTATAGATCATCAGTACCTGGGAAGTTAGATTTGAAGTGGGTCTTTTAGACATTCAATTTATGCATGCGAGCCTTTAAGTACTACAAGCTAGTGTTATGTATTAATGATACTTTTTGTATGTAAAAATACACATATAAATTGCTTGTTGCTTACCGTGTCGATGACCATATAGTTGCCTTAGCATTTATCTTAGTTGATGAGGAAGCGATCGGGACATGGGGCGGTTTTTAAGACACCTAAAGCAACATATTGTTGGTGAGCGAAAAAGATATGAAACCATCTGCCTCATTTCTAATAGACATAAGGGTATTGACTTTGCAATTATCAAAGACTATTAGATGAAGGCTTCTGTTTGCTATATGGAGGTTTTGTATACATTATATAGAAAGCAATTTTAATATAGCTCATAAAAATATACAATGTAAGAAGTTAGTAACATATGCAAGGATGTAAGCATAAGTAAGAAAATTTGAATATATAATGCAATGCATAGGTGTAATAAAGGAAGATACCTCGGCTTGGTTTAATAACATTGCCTTAGAGTAGTGGACACTTGTGCATGATGGCAGGTACCATTTTGACAATATGACTATAAACATTGTTGAAGTGTATAATTCAATTTTGAAAAACGCCCGAGGCTTACCAATGACAACTTTTGTGAAGAAGATTTTCTACAATTATGTTATCAAGTAAGCAAAACGGTACGTTGATGCCACATAAGCAATAGCGGAGAACAAGGTGTTTACAAAATATGTGTCTAAGCTTATTGAAAAGTGGAGTTAATGAACCAGTTCCCATAAGGTGGTCGCCTACAATAGACGTAATAAAGTGTTTGAGGTGGTAACTAGAAACTGAGTAGTGAGTGGACTAAATGGGGGAGGTGGGACTTATACAATTGACTTCAAGAATAGCACATGATGGCAGATATATAGGATTCCATATTCACATGCATGTATAGTAGCAGCATATTTGAGGGTTGACTTCTCTCCTTCTATTAGACCTTGGTATAAGTGGACAAATCAATTACAAATGTATTGAACTCGCTTCATGTCAATCAAAGATGAGATTAATTAGGCAACACTGATCTTTTCATATCTCCAACGACATCCGATCCCCCTACGTAAGAAGGATAAGCCTAGGGGAAGACGATATCACTTGGAGATTGATATAGGGGGGCCTTTGGAGTGAGTGACATGTAGTCTTTGCAAAATAGATGGCCACACTAGAAGAACGTATCCATAGAGAAACAAGTATAGTAAATAAAGGAAGATCGTGCAAAAACATCTGTGTGATTGATTCAATTTAGTGTTACATATATTATTTTTAAGGTTGCATTTTATATAGCATTAACATACTTTGTTTCATTTTATAGATTAGATGGAGCCTAAATCAATTAACAGATCGATTCTTACTCGCCAAGATAGTCATTGCTCATAGGCTATTTGGGATGGAGAGATATATGTTATGCCACTTAAATACTTGTGCTTCCTCGTCTATGAATGACATGACATACAATTTAAACATGTGTTTTTAGGGAGACTCTTGGCTTGTAGTCTGGTAGCATGAGTTGAAGTTACATAGCAACTAGTGGGATATTCCATTAGATGCATGCATGGAGCCATATCTTATGTAGGTAGGTTTTTTTAAGTTGAGTCGATTGCCATTTATTTAGCTTGACTAGCACTTGATCATAGCCTTAGTAGATCGTAAGAGGCCCAAGACTCATACATTTCACATGGCTCATGGCGAAGCCACTATTACCCCACAAGAAGTTAAGTTATAGTTTGGTTTTCCTATTGATGGGCAAGTAGTGACAAGTAGCACTAAACTCCTATGGGCGAGTACAATGGAGCATTTGCTTGGCGAGAGCCTTGGAGTGAAGAACATTAGAGAGGAACAAGTAAACCTGTCATGGTTAAGGGATGAGCTTAGGGTGTTACCAGCAAGTGCTAATGAGGAGTAAGTTAGGCACCACACCGGTGCCTACATATTATAGTTGCTGGGAGGATTTATATTTGTAGATAAATCTAACTCCCTCGTTTACTACATGTTTCTACCACTTTTAAGGGACTTTGATATTGTAGAGCAATATAGTTAGGGGTTCGCTTGCTTGACATGGTTGTATTGACAACTCTACATTATGTTGTCATCTAATGCATAAGAAATTTAAAGGGGAGGGGGAAGGGGTGGAGTGATCTCACTACAAGTGTGGCCTGAGATAAATTCCTGCATGTAGCCCATCAAAGTCGCCACGGTGTTTATATAGAGAACAAGAGACCCTTAGCTGCTCGATGGAGGATAGATTGAGATGTCCGATATCACCCCACTCATGTAGTGTCCTCCTACCGTGACACTTTCAACAAGAAAACAAGTGTATTGTTAAATTATTCATATCTTTTAATATGTAGTACCTTAACACTAACTCTTTTGTAAAGGTGGGAGGTACATTTAAATGGCTAAGATCCCACTTATTTGCTTTCACATTGTAGAGTACTACTATTTTAATTGTTTTGTATGCCATTTTGGTGATTACCAAATGATTCCATAGCCAGTTGACATGGAGGTAAGACTATACATATTGGTTTACAAGCGAGGACGGATACTAAATGGATTAGCTTACACACTCTATACATTGTCATGTGGAATGAGCGCTATGCTTGCTTAGTACAAGTAAAGGGTGCTTTTGAAGTCAATCCAAAGTACATTACATGATACATATGGATAACCTAGTGCTATGTAGGGCATACTGGAGCTATTATTGGTCAATTGGGACGTTAATTATCTAAGTTTAACCAATAACTTAATAACTAAACTTATACTAACCCTCTTCTACACATCTTTCTATCTAGGTTAATACAGTTGAAAGAATTCGACTTTCTCCTAATCACATGATAGCTATATCCTTGGTTGAGAGAGAGATGTAGCTTTTGGAGGATCATGGCAAGGTTCAATTGTTCCATGGACCTTACCTTTAGCATTAATAAGAGGATCTAAATGTAGCAGTTGATTAGTAGCATGTTTAGGACAAGTCAATTGCACCACTTCAGTGAGGGGGTAGGACTAAAATCAGAGGACTCAAGAAGATGCTCAGTTAGGGTTGATAGTAGGTAGATGTACTTGACTTATTGAAGTATCTTATGCCACCGAGAGTATCTATCGATGTTGCACCTATCTCAATTTCACACCTAGAGCCACATAGCAGCATTTACATGACTAAGCATATGATTGGTAGCGCAACGCTCAGCTTTAGCTCATTTGAGACTCCCCGTCCTGATTATCATAATTATCCTATCTCCACTCTACTAGCTTTGCAAAAAAGATGCCATGACTTATAACATGGTGAAGTCCTAGCCAATGGAGTCTAATACCTTATTGGGACTTTGACAAGATACCTATATAATAATACCCGACACAAGAGTTGCATGCTTCTTTTGATGGAGATGGTTGAGGACATGAACAATGCACTATATCACAGATTATGCACTTTTTCTTGAGGAGAGTAGTATGAGATAGACTTTTGTTTGTAACTTTATTTTACGTTTTTGTACATTTCAAAGAAACTTAATATAATCGAAATTGTTCACATGTTTTTTCTATGAAATTTTTCTTGGTGTTCGCATTGATACTTGTTTGAATTGCTGAAGGTTAGGATTTAAGTTTGTTTGAATACTCATGTATTAGTTTAACAATAAAATTATATTAATTTGTATTGTATAAGTTGCTATATTTTGGATAGAGAGCTATTATATTTATTGCTTTTCTATTTGCATGTATTGAACCGAAGGTGCCTGTAAAATAGAAAAACATTTATTTCAATAGCAAAGGTGCATAATTTTTTAGATATGTTCCGGTTTGTCGTTCCCTAGCAAAGTAATTCATAAAAAATGATTTTAGCTAAATTAATTCGTGAAATACAATGGTAAAATCGCATATTGGGACTACAATTTTGTCAAACAAAAAATTGCATATTCAACTTGTGATTTACATTTAACTAATATTGTGTTTTGAAGGTAAATCGCAATGTGAACAGATGATTTACTAGTTCGTTAATTGAAATACAAGTTAATTGCAAGAAAAAATGAGAAAAAAAGCCAGCCTAGCTAATCTATGTGTGCGCGAGGAAAGTAGCAAGTCTTAGGTTTTAAATCATAGGTTGGACATGCACAATGTATCTTCTGTCAGATTCAAACCCATTTTTTTTTGTTGTTTTTCTTTACATTTAACTTGTATTTCAATTAATGGACCAGTAAATCGTATGTTAGACATGCAATTTTTTGTTTGATAAAATCATAATTCCAACCTACAATTTTGTTATAGTATTTGATAAATTAGTTTAACAAAAACTTTTTTTACAAAATACTTGCCGAACAGATCTCCATAATTTTTATACTGAGTTAAACGAATTGGATCGGCGGTCCGATTCATTTGCACGGCTCTAGTCACCGATTCGTCCATTCCTTTCTCCTCCCAGTCTTTCTCCCTCCTCAGTGGTAGGGAGGAGGTGTGAGCATGAGCGTAAGTGAGCTTCCCCGAAAGGAAACTCACCTCCTGAAGGGCCACGTAGGTGTTGTATTAGCCGCGAGGTTCAACGGAGATGGCAATTACTGCCTGAGCTGCGGCAAAGATCGCACCATACGGCTCTGGAATCCCCACCGTGGGATTCACATCAAGACCTACAAATCTCACGGCCGTGAAGTCCGCGATGTCCACTGCACTTCGTAAGTCTTCTTTCTCTCTCTCTCTCTCTCTTTTGACATTTATTTCCTCTAAATTCAATTTATAAAAGAAGAATTAAAACCAGTATATGTTTCCGAGGAGTTTGTGTATTATTTTGCATTGTAGGGATAACTCCAAGTTGGTTTCTTGTGGAGGGGATCGCCAGATTTTCTATTGGGATGTATCCACCGGTCGTGTCATTAGGAAGTTCCGGGGCCATGACAGTGAGGTGCGCTCTTCATGTTGTTCTTCTCTTTTTAAAATTGTTTTGTTACATAGGTAGCTCAGCACAAGAAATACAAGACAGCATTGTACCAATTTTGATGCACGGATGCTTGGAATTTTAAAGCATTAACATAAATAAAAAAGCTTGGAATTTTAAAACTACCAGGCATTGCAAACTTCTCTTAGAATGTATAAAGACAAAATCCATTCTCATCGATCACAAAGGTTATTGAGATGCTTCACGGTAGAGTTCTTAATGTAAACCAGTCAAATCTGATATAATCTCTATGGTTGCGTTTGTTTAGTACCATATGTGGCTTGCGATTGTACAAGGATTTCAAGCTGCCACCTATTGGTAGGTGGCAATTAAGCGAAAACTAGCTTTGGCTGCTGGGTTCTATCACTTATGGCAAGAGAGAAAAAGTAGACTCTTGAGAATTTATAAAATTCCAACAGAGAATAATTGGTGAAGAAAAAGTTGAAGTAATATTTCATGATTGGACATTTTTTATCATGAATTCCATTATTTCCGTGCAGCTTCACTTTCTTTAACTTGCTTTGTCCTGTTGGAAAATTTTCTTGATTTTTTGTTTTGATTTTTACAGGTAAATGCAGTAAAGTTTAATGAATATTCTTCTGTTGTAGTATCAGCAGGCTATGATCAGTCGTTGCGTGCCTGGGACTGCAGATCCCATAGCACTGAACCAATCCAGGTAGCATGCTTTTAGAAGAATTTTCTCCTTTTTTCTAATTAGTTCTGGAGATGTGTGAAAAGAATTTCTAGTAGTTTTTTACTTCTTGTTGCCTACTTACTTGATTTTCTTGTTGACTTGTAGATCATAGACACGTTTTCAGACAGTGTAATGTCAGTTTGCCTAACAAAAACTGAACTTATTGGTGGGAGTGTAGATGGGACTGTGAGAACATTTGACATTCGTATTGGTAGGTATGTGGCTTTCTGCTTAGATACCATTGCAAATTTCTATTTGCTTTTTTGGCCACATAATTTCTCTTTGCTTTTTGCTGCTCAATCGTACAATTTCTGGATTATGAGTTCTGTGTTTTTTTTTTTTTTTTTTGACTCGTCCTTCCCTTTTAAAGGCTATAATTTTCTTCAGAGCTTATGACTTTGTCAAATTGGACTTTAGAATTGATGCTTCTTCTGTCAAGACCACTCATTTGTAAGGCGCATTTCTAGAAATTTTTCCATAAGGCTTACATAATAATGCATGCTTGAAAGTGAAATGGAATTGACTTTCCTGAGAGTTGGGATGGAAGATCACCATTCTAAAGGTAATCTGTTTTGGAGTGAGTACACCTGGCAATGGCATCACCAAGTTTTAGAAACTTTTCTCATTTGTAAATCAAAATCTTCTGCTGAGATTTTTCTGACATTTAAATTTCATCTGGACAATCAAGTGCTCCATGGTAGGTCCTTGAATCAGAAAGGGAAAAGAAATTTCTCACAAAATCTTCTGCTGAGATTTTGAGTCACAAATGGCTCGCAAAATCTTCTGTCCGAAAGAAATGAATTTATTTCCTATACATTTGAATTACCCAAAAATGAGTTTGTTTGCATTTCGTGGTATCAATAACTGACCTTGTACCATTTACCCAAGCCAGATGCCTTGATTGCAAAGCCAGTCCTTTATGTGAAACCATATGACATTTTCCAGTTGTTGGATTGAGAATAATAATATCTGACTGGGTTACCCAAATAAAAAAAGGAAGAACAAAAAATGACAGAATGCTGAAGTTTGGGTTCTAGGAGACATAAAATGCATAACAATTTCAAATTTTTACTCTGGCCAAGGCTCATTAGGTAATTTGCACTTTGATTCCATAACCTTTATCTTTGTGCATTCCCTTCTTCCCCCTCCACTCTCCCTTTCCCTCTCTCTTCTTTGACTCTTAAAAAGTACTTAGATCCCGAATAGCCTCTGATGCTATATTTCTAAGATCCTTTAATGATGGTTTTGGGAGGAAAATCCACTTTTGAGAGTTATAGCAGTCTAAGTGCAGTGGAAGTTAGGGAGGTAAGTGCACAAGCATGAAAGTTAGGGGGGGTCAAAGTGCTATTTAACCTTAAAATATTGAAGCAATGAATGGAGCTCCTTGTTAACATTGATGTTGTAGGATAAGTGCTGGATATTTGAGGCCCTGAATGAGAAGGATAAGATGACTATCAATAGAATTAGCTTATTGGTAGAGGCCTTTGTTGTTATGGGGTCAGAACATTTTTGACAAGTTTTTTGATAACAGATTAGGATGTGGTGAAAGTATTAGTGTGAGCATGTTGAGTAATTTCTTTTGAAACCAAAACCTTTATCTTGTAAATTTCAAGGACGGACATTGGATTAGATGTAAGAGACTGACTCTCCAAGTTAATTGGTCTTCTAAAATTGTGTATTACCTTTTATAGACAATGTCATAGCGGTTGGCATAATGTTGAGTATCTAGTAGGGACGATTTTGGAAAACACGGTCCACAGATGTCTGATTTAATTACCTAGGTGAATGAAGATTGTTCAACAAACTTATGAGGTACATCTTGGAATGTTAACTTATTATTATTATTATTATTATTGAGAAACCATGGAAGAATTGGGTCAATGTACTCTTGGGCTTGGGGGTTACAAGCTATCTTCTTTATTTTGCTGGAATGCGGAAGAGTACATATTTTGGGGTGTTTTCATCATAGTTCCTGTGCATCCTGCATCTGGAGTTTTCTCACAGTAAAATGTAGCTTCAGAATTATGTATTTAAGGCATGTTAGCCATGTCTAAGTGCAAACAGAATCATTGATGAAGCCACTGCTTTCTAGTATGAGAGAGCTTAGATGGTGTTATCTCTTTGTTTCAAAAAGCTTTAGTTGAAGGATATCATATTTTCATTTCATTTTTTTTTAAAATGTTTCATGTGTTTAAGTGGCAGTCATGGACACATCCTATTATTATGCAAATGAAACTGAACTTGCAATGATTAGCATCTAATTGGTTTTATTTATGAAGCTTTTTGTGTTATCTTTAAGAACATACATGCGCTTTCTGGTGTTAAAGAATATGGGTAATTCATGACATTACTTTATGATGCCCATGCAGAGAGATATCTGATAACTTGGGGCAGCCAGTCAACTGTATCTCAATGTCTAATGATGGAAATTGCATACTTGCAAGCTGTTTAGATTCTACTCTTCGTTTACTGGATAGGTATGTATTACTGTTGCGTATGCATGTGTAAAAGTTTCATTTTAGACAAATTTTGTCTCAGTGCTTCTCTCCACAGGTCAACTGGTGAGCTGTTGCAAGAGTATAAAGGACATATCTGCAAGGTATATAGACTTAAATCGTTTTCCCAGTCACTAGATATACTTTGTTGCTCTGTCATAGAATGTTTTAAGCTCTTTTTGGATATGAGATTTCGTAGTATAAAGTTTTCTTTATCCTGAGCTGCTCATGTTCTGATTCTTGTGGTTATGCTAGTTCCTTCCGGCTACTGAGTAATTTGACCAGAGAGTCAATAAGCAGTTGTTCCATCATGTACTATTTGTGTTACTTCTACTGGAAACTTTACAACTTGTATGCTATTATGTTGTGTTGTTTGTTTGTGTTCATAATTACCTTGTTCCTTATGTTCCCGCCTGAAGAAAGGCCATGGGGCAGGTAGAAATTACATTGTCCATGGTGAAGTAAGACACCTTATATTGTATCTTCCCTTGGATATTGTAAAGTCATGTGGTTGTCTCTGCTCTTGCTACCTGTTTGTGTATCTTATTCCGAAACTGTGACCTGTAGCTCAGATACATAATTGTGAACAGGTTCTCAAACTCCTAGAAGATTTTGCAACCTGGATCTTGTTTGCTACATATTTTACTACATTTATTTTGGACCATTTCTACTTGTGTTTTGATCAGCTCTTTGGGAAAATTTTTTGAAGGATCTATTTTACTTTGATGCCTGTGCTTAACTGTATCTGATAAAATGGTCTAGTCTTACAAAATGGATTGCTGCCTCACAAATACTGATGCACATGTAACTGGTGGATCTGAAGATGGGCAAATCTATTTCTGGGATTTGGTTGATGCATCTGTGATAACAAAATTCCGTGCTCATGCTTCAGTGGTGCGTGCTCTCTTTTTCCCTTATTCTATTTTGGAAGGTTTCTTTTAATGGGTGTGCTAAGGTCACACTTTAGGAAATCACATTTTACATTTCCAGACATTACATTTGTTAGTTGGTTTGTACTCAGTATGAATAATCATGTAATACAAACACATGCCATGTGGAAGCCAACCAACACACAAAATGCCTTGTAAATTTAGAAAATAATTCCTTAATGGATGTCTGAAGATTGCTTGTTAAAATAACCCATTTTTTATTTATGCTTTTGTTATTTGAGAATCTTGATATGGGGAACGGCATCAGGTATTTACTTCTGTAGTCATACATTAATGCTATCTTTTTGGGGGTTTATTTTAATAATTTGAAGTAGATCTAAATTTTAATCTGAAAATGAAATTAGCCCTTTATTTGGGCTCTGAGCTAGTTGCTATTAGACCTGAGGTCGTGACATGCTTTGATGACAAAAAGAGGGTTCTTGGAAGGGGATATTTTGAGGTACAAAGTGATTTGTCTGTGTCTAAAGATGATATTGCAATTAAAATGGAAATCTAATCTATATATTCTTAAGTGAACTCAAATGCAAAGAAATTATGGTGCAATTGCATGATGATCTTTCATGTATGGACTTAATGCATTATTTAATCTGGTTGGGTATAATTCAATCAGGTCTTGCTAGGCACTTGGCATCTTAAGAGGCTCATAAAAGGCCTATGTCACCTAAAAAATTGCTAGGTGTGGATAAGAGAATTTTTTGGATTACTTACAAGGATATAGGAGAAATTTACAGAACACCAGACTTCAACTATATTAGAAGCAAGGTAGAACTCAAAGTAGCCATGGAAGGAAAGGCACACCTACGGTCAAAACTAAGAAAGAGTTCTTAAAATAAGACACAGTCAAAAAAGAACATTCAAAATGATCTTTCTTTATTATTTGCCTTGCCACTCCATCTCAATAGCTGGATCTAATTTGTGAATGTTGCTGCAGGTAACAAGCGTAAGCTATCATCCGAAGGACAGCTGCATGATAACTGCCTCAGTTGATGGCACGATAAAGGTTTGGAGGACTTGAAGATTGTTGGCTGGGAAAGATTTGGCCCTTTGAATTCTTCCAGTATAGCACTTCTGGCTGAATTTCCAGTATCGGCTAATAGCCCAGGAGATGAGATTGCAAGTGTATCTAGAAACACAGTGCAAATGTAAGATCTGTGTCAATAACCTAAGTATAGGCACCATGATGTAGACGGATACTCTTAATTTTTCTTAAAATTGAAAATTCTCAATTCTTTCTTTGTATTAAATCAAAAAATTAAAAATTCACATTCTTTAACATCTGGAGTTCCAAAAATTTCATTGATTTTTCTTTTTCCTTGGGGGAAAAAAAATAAAAAAGAAAAATCTTAGCTAGTTCTTTTCCCTCTTAAGCCCGTCTTCCACTGCTAATTCCTTTGCTGAGTCTTTTCCCCGCTACTTTATATCTCTCTTCCCCAACCTTGAAGGCTGCACACCCATTGCTTGAACTCATGCTGTCTGGAAAAACTTTATGAGCCATTTGCCTTTACTTTTGTGTGTGCTCATAGATAACTAGTTATGAATTGTCGATACAATTGATATGCAATAGAATAGGAAACTAGCTGACAATATTCAGCCCCATTTTTCATTTCAGTGTTCTTGTCAATAAGCGTTATTAAAAGGATAATCTTTTTACTTAATTTATACTAGTAGTTTATGCACCCGCAATTTGTGTGCTTTAAAAAAAAATGAAATATAGATAATGTGGTGAGAGATAATAATGGTATTAGCACATTAAGATAAGGGAAGAAAGTGGGTTTCCTAAACTAGGGTAGTTGTAGAAAAATTTTGCAAGAACTACCAATTTTGAATATTTCTTTTATCATATAGAATTATTTAGATTAAAAGTAAAATAAATTTGAAAAAAAAAAAAGAGACTTAAAAGTAGTACCTCCCACTTTATTAATATAGAGGAATAGAAGAATATTATGAAACTACAATATATAGAATTATTAATAGGAAAAAAAAATGCCCCAGAGAAGTAAGGTAGATTTGGATGGAAAGAAAATGTGTCACAAACTGCACCCAACCTTGGCGTGGAAATTTTAAGCTGACAATTTGGAAATAATGGTGACATGGGAGAAGTTGGTTTCTATAACATGGTAACGCGAGTATTATAACGTGGATAGATATGATATCTTGATAACTTCAATGGGCATGATAATTGGGAAAAAAAAAATCAATCATTAGACACACCAAAAAGTCTCACTCAATGATGAATTATATTATTTGTTTTACTGAGAATGTGTGTGAGAGAGTAGGGGATGGGGGTGTTGATTTGTTTGGGTGGTTACATGAAATCAATTATAAGAAAAGTAGTGGGGAAGTGGAATGCAAATAAAATATGATTAAACTATAAATAGAATATGTGGAGTTTGGCTTTAACTTAACAGGCTGGATTCTGTTTGGCCGGAAAAAAAGTAAAGGTTAGATTCAGTCATTGTATATTAAGTGGATCGCTGCAGAGTATGGGGGTAGACATTGGATAAGGGTTGAATTGGTCTTGAATTAGTTTGGATTTATTGGTCCCGAGTCTAAAAATAATGATTTGAGATTGGTTTGAGATCTTCTGGTTTTAAGTCGGTTAATATGAATTGATGTTTTACAGGCTAGTTAAATTTGTGAATCTATCATAATTTTTTTTTGTTTTAATTTTTTCGATATACCATATAAACCCGTCAAATTGATAGGTTTGCAAGTAAAGTATCTTAAAACTGCCTAACTGGTGGATCTAATATCAAGTTGTACTGACATGCTGATTTGAGCGCGGAACCGATGTCTAATAGGGGGCATAGGCGGAACCGATGTCATGAGGCGGGCAACTTGATTCCAAACATTGTGCTCTTTGGAGACCCTTGTTTGACTCATCGCTTGCAAGTGTGGAATCCTGTAATTGGTATTTGACATTGATTTTGCCTCTTAAATCAGTGCAATATACGTGGCAAATTTTCAAAGGAATAAATCGAGTGCATCCATTTCCAGCTAGCATCAGTCAGCTTTAGGTGGAGTACAGGAGTGTCACACTCAGAAAACATTCCGTCCGAGCTTGAGTAATTGATTGATTTACTCATGCTTTGCTTGTTTTTCGAAGAAAGTGAGTGTAGCATTCGTAGCGCCCGATGATTTATCACATTGTTTAAGTCACATATTTGTTCTTACATGCTTTGTTTGTTTTTCCAAGAAAATGGGTGCAGTTCACATAATTTAAGGTACATATTTATTCTTAACTGCTTTGCTTGTTTTTCGAAGAAAGGTAGTGTAGCGTAGTGTAGTGTAGGGCTCCTAGTGCCCGCTGCCGATGACTTATCACATTGTTTATGGTACATAGGGCTCCTAGTGCCCGCTGCCGATGACTTATCACATTGTTTATGGTACATATTTATTCTTTAACGAATGCAAGTTGTCATAAATGATCAGATGAACACTTCTTGTCGGGATTTTAGTTGGGGGAAATGAATGGGGCCAAAATGTAAGGAGTATTCTATAGAAAGAGTATTCCTTGTAACGCTTTTTGTTTCCAATGTTTGGTTGGATAATGAAATATAATGGAGAGGTATTTGGGAGGAAAGGTGCTCTGATACTGTATTTTTTACCCCTCCAACCACCCACTCCACCCCACGCAACCACTGCCATGGAAGAACCCAATTATATCAACACCAGGCGTGGATATCTCAAAAACCACCAGAGACCACCAACCCGGAACAGATATGAGAGATGAAAAGAGAAGAAGATAATAAAAAGAGACGTGATTAGTTGACTTAGCCTCGTGTTGCTTTTACATGTCTTCATTTTCTAGCAAGTGTTCATACTATCTATCATTATTTTCAAGAAGTATAAAATGAGTACGTCTAAGTCCTTTGGCATCGTCATACAGAAGCAATTTTGATTGATTTTAGTGAAGAAAATAACCTATACAAGCAATATTGTATTTAAAGTTTTATTTTTCAGAAAGCATGTTATCTTGTTTTCATTTTCGAAATGCTATTTTTCTTTAGGAACCGAACAGAATTATGTATTATAATGTGTAGATATTTAAATAAATTCCAGAAAAAACGATTGATCAATATGAGCTGATCCAACTTATCCCTTGCACCCTCAAAAAAGATAATCGAAAACAAAGAGGATGTATAAAAATATAATATGCACTTTAAGTGATGTAAATTAAGAATAAATACCATAATATATGATGTATATAGAGAATATATGTTTATCTCTTAAATTAAAATAGAAAATAAATATTATAATATAAAGCTCGAATGTTTGTCAATATATGTAAGTAAAAAATGTACATAATGTAATTATACTAGGGAGTCAAGAACATCCTGAATATGTGTAATATATTTTATAAGTATAATTTACCGTGAGTTTGCATCTCATGGTAACATTAAACATATGTCATATGTTTGTATTTAGAAGCATACGGGGTCTCTTATTCTCTCCCCATGACGATCGCTTCTGCTCTAAGATATTATTTTTTCTTCACGGCTAGCTTCGTCTAGAGAGCAGCAGAAGGTTCTTTTTGGTCTTTGGATGACTGGACTATGAAATGAAATATAAATGTTCATCTCAGGACACCAGGTCCAGGATGATGTTTCGTGGAAAATGGAGATCCCAATTGTGACGTTGTAAGAATTGAGTAATTGACTAATTCTCCATTTCGTTTACAACTTAATTGGGCGAAACATCTCATTTGGAGCTTCTAAATATATTCATTAACTAAGCAAAAATAAATCAAACTTCTATCTAGTATAATACCTTGAACTTATGTTTAATAGCCTTGGACCTAGATATGAGATAGGACCGAGTTAAATTGATAATCCAAGTTGAACCGCCATGCCGGTTCATCATGTGAACTCACTGGAGTAAAAAAAAAAAAAAAATTAGAGCTGGTTCATCGAGGGACCTTGGGCTAGTCTTAATCCATACATCATAACCAAGGAACTGATAGATTCGGATTAGTTCAGGACTGGTTTAGGCTCGAACTGATGACTACTTGGACCTTAATTAACCAGTTAGCACACAAAGAAAATGAAATATTTGCATTGGTATTTGTTTGATTTCATATTAAAAAAATTTAGCTTTTTTTTCCTCATTTTACTATAATAAAAACGTTCAAACTATTTAACATCACCACAATAATCTCCAAATGTTGTAAATCCTATTATTTTTTTTTTCTATAAGGAGGTAGTGGAAAGCAGTTACAATGCTTAGTTAGGAATGGTAACAATTAACTATTATGAAAAACGCTAATATGACATGGTTAAAATATTTTCCATAGTTTTCTTTGACATTTTATATAATGAAAACCAACATCATAATATATTGGCTATTGTCTATCTTTTGCATCACTTACATCACTTATTATTACGAACCACAACTTCTTGAATTTATTAAAAAAATATTCAATAATTTTAAAACTTTTATTATGAGAAATATAGGAAAAAAAGAGAGTAAGTTTTCCTTGAAAGAGCAAGACTAGACATGGGTCAATTTGAAACTAGCCCGGACCCACAAGATCAAGGGTCGGTGGGAGGGGGAAAAGCCAAATCAATTCCCCTAACCCGATGGTTCACGGGCTAGCTCAATCGATGAATTGGCCTTACGAGTTTTTTTTTTTAGGATTATTTTTCATTTTTGATCCTCATGTTATATTACATATTTTTCATATTCTTTAAGATTATTTGTTACTTATCCGTGTGTATTTTTTTAGTTGGTTTGGTTTTTTTCCTTAAATTTATTAACATCGAAATTTAATCTATTATTTCTCAGGACAATATATGATATTTCGAAATTAATTTGTGGTAATACCCTGTACACGACTTAGGAGGGGGGGAAGCCAACCCCAAATTTTATTGATTGAATAAAATTATTATAGAAAAAAGTGGAAGATATTTGGTCTTACCTCTTGTACACGATAATAAGATTTTATAAATAAATAACAGAAATAAATAAGAAAGTACTACTTCACTTACAAAATATGTCTAACCTAGTGTAAAAAATAAATAAGGTAGTACTACTACCCTTATAAAATTATTTAGCTTACCCAATATTAAGATCCAAAATCAGCGAAGCTTCCACTCGATGGGACGAAATTGCTAAAGTATTCATCTTCTTTACTAGACATCCTGTATGACTTTTATGTTCAACTCCTTGCCTTCAACCAATCTTTCACGTAAGCTAGTGCCTCAATGTTTACAGGTGACAATCTTGATCACTATTGGAACAGGATAAGGCCTACTATGCTAAATGCCTATTCAACAGTTATCGTTGATGCGGGAGCAACCAAAACCTGGTGAGCCATTTGAGAGAGGATTAAACATGTCTTCCTATGCCTCTTCCACTAATTAAGGATGTTGAAATCCGTAATATTGTTATCACCAAATTTGAACTGTGTATTGAAGTAATCGTCAAGTTCAATATACTTGGTTTACCTCGGAAGAGTACCACTTCAACTTTTGCAACATCATTCGTTACGCAATGAGGGTGTAATCATATGCAATACCATGTGAGTCAAGGGACGGTGAAGGAGTTTGATACACTTGACCATCGAATGCAGTGCAAAAGTTAGAATATAATTCTTTTATTACCTAGAATGCTTGGTGTAGTTTTTGTACGGAGATAACGGCATAAATGTCTTCCATGTCAAAGAATGTGTTAACAATGGAATAATGCAAAATAAGATACTCTAATAACATGTCTTTTTTACATCGTGAATCTAAAATAGAAGTAACAAGATAAATTGTTGGAATTTGTTTATAATACTACAACCATTTTGCAGCCATATCATTTACAGACACCTACAGAAAAGGGTCGAATCAGGAATCGATCAGCACTGACAATATATTCACCGCATTCATACAGAAAAAATGAACACTAGCCTGATACACTTAAGAAAATGTTAGAATATACTCATGAAAAACTCTTAAAACATTCAACATCTACTGTGTACATCCCAATTGCTCGGGTGCAGTGGAATGTTTGGGACATTCACAATAGAAAAAGAATATAATGCATCTTTATAAGCAATTGTATTTTGTAAAAGTCAATATGTGGAATTCCGCCTATGCTTAACATCCTTTTTATTTTTTTTCGGTCGCATTTCATTTTCAATATAAAATCTCTACCATGCCTTATTTATGAAAATATGGTTAATTAAAAAAATATACTAGTTGTCTTATTGGAGACATTTTAAAATCTAAATAGTTTATAATATCCTTAACGCAAAGATTTAAAATATGGCAAGCATATTAAATGTGAAAAAATATCCCACCTAGCATGAGTTGACATAAAGTTTGAAGTTCGTTAATGGATGTTGTGTTAGCGGCTGCGTTATCAAAACCAATTGAAAATATATTTTTTTTTATCAAATTGTATTTACCTAAAATAATACTTATAATGTATAAAATATTTTGTGTCATATGGTAATCACTGAAAACTCTTAAAGCTATTAGTATTTTTTGTGCCTGCTACGCATTATCTATCAAGTGGCATGTAACTCTCATGTATGAATCTTCCTGCTACGGATCGGTCCATATATTTGAGCAAATGGAAACATGCGTTTCAAGAGAATTGAAAAGAGTGACTAATTTATGCTTACCGTTATTATATAGCTTAACAGTGGTTTTTTTATATGGTTTTTGGGTTGTAAGTCTATGAGCTTGGATTCAGCGCTTCTCACTTGTACTCCAACTAGTGCAGGAAAGATGTGTGACTTCATAATAGGTTACACTTTGTTAAGTATTCTATAAGTAGAACTTGTTGCCTATGAGTAGAATAACAAAATAAGCCTCTTCCTTGTGATCCTGTTAACTGCGAAATTTATTGCTATGACTTATCTATGCCGAACTCCATGGGGTGCTTTGATCACATGTTCCTATTGAGGGTATCATACTCCTCTCTCTTTTTATACGCATAACTTGATTGGTAGTAATTGCAATAAGCATGGTTGTTGCCATCTTCCTTTATAATTTTACAAAAAAATTTAGTAAAAATTTATGATTTAAGTGGTACAGGTGGCTTACCCGTAAAGCCAGAAAGACTATGTAAGTGGGTTTGGTATTTCTTCCTCTTGCACTTCCTGCATATCTTCCCTTTCTTCTTCTGCCTCCTCCTCACTACCCTCTCATGGCAGCAGTTGGCTTTGTTCACCAAAAGTCCTTTGATGAAAGCATGGGAGTGGCATCATCAAGTCCTCCACTCGTACATTGGTAAAGTCGTGGATATTGTAATCATTCACTTCAAAATATTGTTCAGGCGCCTTTTGCACAGATTTTTCCTTATCACCTTTGCTAAAACGATCACTTTTAGAAGAGCCTGGATCGCGAAAACAACTTGCCATTTTTTAATATTAGGATAATTATAAAATACTGATACGGTAGATGAAGAGACAGAATATATTTAACAATTCGTAAGAAATACAACATAAATTATTTGCAAGTTAATGACAATGTAGAAAATGGGAGCACAAAAAATAGAAAATGAAAGTATAGAGAATAGAAGATGAGAGCACAAGACAAAAGTAAGTGCAAATTTTTTACATAGATAATTGTGCTCTTGAAATTGCAGTATAAATTTATAGAACATTCAATAACCCGTTTAATTTCTTTTACTCTTTCGCAACATTTAAATTTGAAAATTTGAACACCTGCAAGTTGCACCTATACCTGCAAGCCTATGACTCAGGTGAGTCATTTGCATTCAAAATTTTCTTTTTCTTCCACCAATAGCTCAAACCTATTACTTATTGCCTACAATCCTATAAACTTATGCAAATATTTTTTTGAAAATGCATGTCTAAGTGCAAATTTTACTATTTTTATCCTACCAATTGTCTTCTTCCATCGTTCTTTTGTGTTCTTTTTCGACTGTCTTTTCTTTTTCTTCTCAAAGGTTGCGGAGTTATAGCCTTTGAAATTGCCTTCAATGATTATTGTTTTTTTAGGTTATTTCACACTCATCAGGCACTTTATAATAAATAAAATAATGAAAAAGTGATTTTTATTTGACATGGCATGTGTCTTCATGATTTGCATTTTTTTTAATTTTAATATTTTAATTTCGTTCATTTAGTAAGGCTCCTAATTTAACATAAAACGGAATAGTTTAAAAATGATATTATGATCCATATACACATACTTAGATGAAGAAGTAAAATATCACGTAAATTATTAAACTTTTATTTTAATCGTTTAAACCACTAAATCTTATAGAAAGGTTTAATTATACCAACTTTGATGACTTTTTGATTAGATAGCAAAAAAAAAATCCTACGTGACATGTATAACATATCTTTTCTCTAACTGATCCCATCATTAAAAAAAAAAAAAGTAGTTAGGAACGTTAATCCACTAAAACATGTATAATTTTCACTGGATTTTACATCTTCTCATTTAAAAGCTTTTTGTCACTACTGTTAACTCTTCTCGTCTCACAGTCAGCTTCTAGTGCCCGATGATTTACACATTGTTGAAGCTACATCTTTGTTCTTTTATGCTTTGTTTGTTTTTCCAAGAAAACGGGTGTAGTTCGCATTATTTAAGGTACATATTTATTCTTAAATGCTTTACTTGCTTTTCCAAGAAAGGCAGTGTAGTGTAGGATTCCTAGTGCCCGCTTCCGATGACTTAACCCATTGTTGAAGGTATATATTTATTCTTAGATGAATGCAAGTTGTCATAAATGATATGAACACCTTTTGTCAGGAATTTAGTTGGGAGAAATGAATGGGGCCAAAATGCAAGGAGTATTCTATATAATCAGCATGCCTTGTAACGCTGTTTGTTTCCAATGTTTGGTTGGATAATGGAAAATAATAGAGAGAGATTTGGGGGAAAAGGTAATATTATACTTTATTTTTTACCCTTCCAACCACCCACTCCACCCCCACAAAACCACTAGCATGGACGAACCCAATTGTATCAACACCAAGCGTGGATATCTCAAAACCACCGGAGACCACCAAATTGGAATGGATCTGAGAGATAAAAAGAGAAAGAAGAGAGTGAAAATGTGATTTAACCTCGTGCTGTGTTGCTTTTGTATATTTTGGGTCTCTTAACAAATGTTCATAGTATCCGTTATTATTTTCAAGAAGTATAGAATGAGTGTCTTGATAGTTTTTAGTGAAGAAAATGACCTATTCAAGTTATTGTATTTAAAGTTTTATTTTTTAGACAGCATGTTTTCGGAATGCTATTTTCCTTTTGGAGCTAAAGAGAATTATATATTATAATGTGTGGATATTTAAATAAATTCCAACAAAAAAGATTGATCTATATGAGTTCATCCAACGTATTCCTTGCACCCTACAGAAAAATAATCGGAAATAAGAAGGATGTATATTTACTCTTAATATAAATAAAACATGCATTTTAAGTAATGTAAACTAACAATAAATACCTTAATATATAGTATACTTAAGTTCAAATAGAGAATGAATATTATAATATAAAATCTATATTGCATCTCATAGAAACATATGTCGCATGTTTGTATTTAGAAGCATACGACGTCTCTTATTCTCTCCCGACGACTGCCGCTGATGCTCTCTATAAGATTATTTTTCTTCACGGATACCTTAGTCTAGAGATCAGCAGAAGGTTCTTTTTGGTCTTTGGACGAATGGACTACGAAATGAAATATAAATGTTCATCTCAAGACTCCAGGATCATGTTTCTTGGAAAATAGAGATCCCAGTTGTTGTCGTTGTAAGTATTGAGTAATTGACTAGTTCTCCATTTCATTTACAACTTAATTGGGCGAAACATCTCATTTGGAGCTTCTAATATATATTCATTAATCAAGCAAAAATACATTAAACTTCAATCTAGCGTATGTGTTCGATTAAATATAACCTCAGAGATAGCCTTGGACGGTTGCACCTTGATTAACCAGTTAGCTCACGTAGGAAATGAAAAATTTACGTTGGTACATGTTAAACTGTTTAATATTATCATAATAATCTTAAAATATTATAAATTCTAATTTTTCCTTTCTATTTTTTTTTCAATAAGTGGCAGTGGAAGGCTGTTGTGATGCTTGGTTAGGAATAGTAATGGTTAACAATTACGAAAAATGCTAATAAGAAATTATTAAAATATTTTCCAATGAAAACCAACATCATCACATATTGGCTATTGTCTATCTTCCGTCATCATTTATTACCAAGAACCACAATTTCTCGAATTTATTGTAAAATATTTAATAATTTTAAAACTTTTATTATGATAAAGGTAGAAAAAAAATATTTAAAAAACAAAAAAAAAGAAAAAGAAAAAAGCTTTCCTCGAAAGTCTTGGGATATATTCTTAAATATAGCATGTTTTAAAAAAAATTGTAAAATATAATACCTACAAAAATTATTTCAAAATACAGGTTTTGAAGATGCAAACAAGGTCCATGCTTTTAATACAAATTACACTAGGTGTGGACAATGTTAATAAATTTATTAATTTCGCATATTTCATCAACTAGAACCTTAAATGGAATAATTTTTATAGATTTATAGTATTACTTTATAATAATTTTTATAGGTTTACAATATTACTTTATAATAATTTTTATAGGTTTACAGTATTTCATTACATTATTAGACAATGAGGATAATGCCAGGAAAATATTTTGCACAAATTTGTATTGAAAGCCCGAACCTTGCTCATACTTTCAAGTATTTTTCTTGAAGGCATGAATGAGATTTGTGCCTTTAGTACAATTGCTTGAGGGCGCGAACCAGATTCATGCTTTCAATTTTGCAAATTTTGCAACACTTAAGGCACACATTAGGTCTACATATTCAAAACCTATTTTTGGAGTAATTTTTGTGGATATAATATTTCACAATTTAAAAAAAAAAAATACAATATTTAAAAGTATACCTCGATGAGAATATTGTTACTTGTTATTAGCCAAAGTATAATCTTAAATATTGTATTTTTTTTAAATTGCAAAATATTGTACCTATAATTTTTTTTTCCAAAAATATGTTTCAAAGGCACTGATCTGGTGTGCACATTTAATGTTGCAAAAATTTGCAAAACTGAAGGCACATACCAGGATTGCCCCTTTGATACAAATTTGTGTAAAATATTTTTCTAACATTATCCCCATCGTCCAATAATATAATAAAATACTACAAATTTAGAATGCAAATCTATAAATGTTATTACAAAATAATATTGCAAATCTATAAAAATTACTGTAAAGTGATATTGCAAATTTGCACAGTAACACAACATATAATCTCAAGTGCACAAGAAAAAAATTTACACAACAGTTTGTCATATAGATGTGAATTCTCAATGTTCATTATTAGACATTTCTATTTCTTTTTCTAGTCATCTTCTTTTTCACAATTTGAAACTTTTTATTTTACTTAAGTTTAACTAGTACATCTATGTGTGTAGAAATATTTAGTGAAAAATTTTGTGTTGATTATAAATGAAATATGTTTGTGTGTTTTTGTAAAAGTAGTTGTAAAATTAAGCTGTATAAATTAACCATGAATTAAATATAATTAGTTGTTAATATGCCACTAATTAATCATCAAAAAATTAATTAGTAAAGAAATTTGTATTGATTGTAAATGTAATATCTTTATGTGTTATTGTAAAAGTAGTTGTAAACTTAAGTTGCTATTAATTAACCATTAATTAGACAGTAATTAGTTGTTAATAATTTGTTAATTAATATTTTGATAGCAATGGTAATATTTTCTAACTTTTCATTTTTTTTTTTGCATAATAGATGAAGTTTAGACTTTTCGATCCTTTAGTCTTAATGCAATAGGAGGGATATCAATCACAAGTCATCTTGGATAGAGAGGTAATTGACATTTAACTTATTAATTACTTTATATTTCATTACCAATAATATAACATTTTACTTGTTATCATTTTAGGAACAATCATGGCTTGCCATTTAACACCATGAGTTGTCATTTCTTTGCGACGAGCGCATTATCCCTATCAATCTTTGAATCGAGCCATTCCTACATTTGGCGAGATTTTTAAGGTGCAAGCCACTTGTCATTCATTTCATTAGATTAGCACATGATAACTGCCTTGGTCAAGGGATGAAGGCCAGAGATGCACACATTCCATATGCCGACATAGAAGTTTACTATCACCTAGTAGGATGTAAATGTCTAGCTAGGCCTCTTCATGGATGGTTAGGCAATTACTTATTTAATTTACGTTTTGTTGTAATATGTAGGGTGATACATTAAGGCAAATTTGCTTATTATTGGATCTTGATACGACCTTTAGAATAGTTGCTCATGGTCTTTACTTTGTGCATCGCCATTAGGGGATAACGCTATACCTACAAGCACAGCAGCAATATACCATAGAGGTTAAGGCTAAGGCATAACCAACCGAAGTGTTCCAATTGCAGCTGATTCTTGCATGTCGTGGGACTGTAGGACGTTAGTAACCCTAAAATTGGGTGAAGCATAAGAAAATTCAATATAAGACCAACGGTTCCCAATGGACTCTGATGTAATGTACGATAGCTTGAGCTCAACTTTCAGTACATACGTAACACCACATTGGCATTCTGTCGATGCTCATATCCCTACACCACTTGCATTGCAGAAAAAGCGTTTTGATAAACAGCCAATATATCAAGGTGAATTGTCCCATGGTTAATAGAATGGAGTCCAGTGCGTTGGTGAATATTCGATGATACCCTTCAACAGCATCCAACACAAGAGTCACAAGTTGCTCTTGCTTCATGTTTAAGGCTATCAAGAGAGCTCATGAATGCATTTGCCTAACTTGCTAAACAATTTACTAGGGAAAGGAATAGGATGAGATAGTAATTTAGTTTTTGTTATTAATTTCATATGTATATCTTCCATTTAAGGTTTTAATTGATGAAAATTAATATGCGAAATTGATAAATTTATTAACATTGTCCATGCCAAGCATAATTTGTATTGAGTGAATGGATCTTATTTACGTTTTTGAAAATTATTTTTAAAATAATTTTTATGAATAATATATTTTACAAATTTTTTTTAAACACTATATTTAAGAGTATACCTGTACTCACCTTCTCGGCTTTTAAGTTTGAGTGAGAAAAGCTAAATTAACATCTTCTATATCCCGCTGCCATTATTTTGTAGTCTGTTGGCGGAACTGGAAGTTTCAAAGTGCAGTTATGACAACATCAACATAAGGGCCTAGTTAAGAGTTACATTCCTTGCATTGTATCTGGCCATGTTCCCTTGGGGATGCTGTTTCTTGGAAAACAAAGATCCGAATTGTTGCCGTTGTAAGTAATTGACTGATTCTCCATTTCATTTACAGCTTAGTTGGGCTAAACATCTAACTGTCAGCTTCTAGGTATATTTACTAATCAAGCAATAAATATCAAACTTCTATCTAGTGCAGTACCTTGGTTGATCAGCTATCTTACGAAGAAAAATGGAAATTTTGCATTGACATTTGTCTGATTTATTTAAAAATTAAATCATAATAGAGTGGATGTTTCATTGGAAAAATATTTTTTAAACTTTTTTTAATTTTACTATGATAAAAACTTTACAATGATCAAACATTATTGTAATAATGTCAAGAGGTCACAAATATTAATATCTTTTATTCGAATTATAATGACCTAATGAATAGCAATTCCGTAAAATATTAATGAAAAATAATAAAAATAATTTTTTATTAAAAACTATTTATTATTTTTTTATTAATATTTTATATAAAAATAACCACCACTGCTACAATCATACCACTGTCATTAGCGATTGACTGCTGTTTCTTTATTATCATCAGTCATTATTAAAAACTATCAATAATTGGAACTTTTCAAAATTACTATAAAAAAATTTAACAATTTTGAAAATTTTATTATAACAAACATTAAAAAAAAAAATGTTCTAGAGAAAGGAGAGCCGTCAATGACTGTTAAATCTGAATGAGATTTGCTAAGCCAAGATCTTCCAGGTTCTCCAAAGTAGAATAATATATTAAATAATAGATAAAAAAATAAAAGAAAAGAAAGGAAATTCATGACTCGATCAATAAAAACCGCCACCATGTAAAAAGTTTCCTAGATAAACCCGCTGGACACAGTATAATGTAAAGAGATACGGTCCCAATATTAATTAAGTGGCCCCTTTCTCTCAACCACTACGTTTCACTGCAGATTGACAACGACTGTAATCAAAAGAAAGATACACATAAACGTGAAATATGATACAGTCTAGAGAGTAGCCATGACCTCACAAATTTAGAAATTATCAAAAAAAATTTCTTTTTTTTTCTATCCAGTTTAGCGGGACGACCTAATCCCCTAAAGAGGGTCGACTTGTTAGAGCTTAACAGGTTAAGTATAAAACAAGCTTCTAACATAAGTTTAGAGGTTTGAAATTGGACAGATTTACTAACAAGGAGAGTAGCGAGATCATTGCTGCATGCTAACTGGACCCTTCGTGGGGAATTACCCGCGGGAAAAGAAAAGAAAAGAAAAAAGAGAGCCTACGCTCCATAGCTTTAGAACGGTAGAGCGCGTCTTCTGCTCATCTACACGTGATCGCTTTCTTCCTTAGTTGACATGGCCTGTATTACATCGAGAGACGCGTGAGAGTTGAGACAAATGAATGGAAACAACGTTAGTACCAAGGGTCGCTCATCAACATCAGATGCTGACAAAGGAAAACGATGGCCGAGGCGAAAATTGAATAAATTAATTTCCCATAAACGCGGTCCCACTCAGAACTCGCATTTCCTCCAGTTATCTATATCTATATATATATATCTATGTAAAGAGGAAAAGCAGGCTTGCACAACTCATTGACGTTGCAATTCACGGACTTTACGATTAGATTGCAACGACTATAAAGTTTAAACTGAAAAAAATAAAAAAGAAGAAAGAAAGAAAGAAGGAAGGAAAGGCATCCTTGTTTTGTTGAAGAAAAACATAATGGAGGATACGTTAGGTCTTCTAAGGATTCACATCCAGAGGGGAGTGAATCTCGCTGTCAGAGATCTTAGAAGTAGTGATCCTTATGTTATTGTGAAGATGGGCAAGCAGGTTAGTGATGATTCTACATTCTTCTTCTTCTTCCTCTTATTCTTTTTTGCAAGTCTCTAATTTAGTGGGGTTTATTCTCTAGTCCCGTCGTCGAGGTCTCGGACTGTCCAAAAAATGTGCTAATGCTGCGTCCGCTGATGAGTTTATTTGTTTGTCTAAACTAATGCTGTATTTTGATTATGGATATATGTTTGGTGTCTCTGCAGAAACTTAAGACGCGTGTGATCAAGAAGGATCTGAACCCTGAGTGGAACGAAAACCTGACGCTTTCAGTTTCGGACCCGAATGTCCCGATCAAGATTGTAAGTTTTACTATTTCTCTTCTTCGAAAATTCGTGGCATTTGTGTATGAACAGAGAAGTGTCCCCCAGTAATTTCTGAGGCTTCACATTGATAAAGAGGAAAAGGTTTTGTTAGAGTGCCCTTTTTTTTTTTTAATTTCATTTGAACTTTTAAACATTTTGTTGTTAAAATTCTCGACCATTTTTGTAATTAATCAAGAATAATTCGAGTTACCATTATGTTTCTGGAGTGAAGTGAGCAGTGTGTCTAACCGCCAATCGCGGACAATTTTAATAGTAATTAAGAAAAGATATTTTTCCTTTTCCCGATGATTGCGGTGGATTATATATGAATGAAAGTTGTTTTTATTCAATGAAAGAGGGTGAAAGCAAAATTCCAAATGAATGGATTGTGGGAGCTGTCAAAGTTCTACCTCGTGGAACTTCCACAAATCTTTTTACGAAATTTAAAGCTCTTTCATAGGCTTTTTGAGTAATTTTACAGACTACCGTCTTTTATGAGGTTTTATGAATTTTTTGAAAACTTCTACAAATTTTAAGTAAAATCACGGATATTAAGCAGTTTTATGAACAATATCCGTGATTTGAACATTTGAATAAAGTCACCCTTTTTGAGTGATTATATGAACTTTGTGTAAAATTACGAATTTTGAATGATTTTATGATCAATAACAAATGATCCATACTAGAGTTTAAACTTATTCACGCTAGAGTTTATCAAGGTTTGCTTCTCAGCATATCTAATCTACCTTATTCCAATAGTCAATGTCATGCTTAGATACCTTTTTAAGGAACCCATTCTAGTTCTCCCCTTTCTTTTAATAACTTCACTTCAAGCCTTTTTCTTTAGAGACAAAGTAAAAAATAAAAAATAATCATGTGTGCTGTGTTGCATACAGATGGTGTATGACAAGGACACGTTCGTAGACGACAAAATGGGCGATGCGGAGTTTGAAATCCAATCGTTCGTTGATGCTTTGGGGAAAAAGAGCGGCTATGAAGGCCTGCCAAATGGAACCATAATTCGAAAGATTCAACCCACAAGGCAAAATTGTCTTGCCGAAGAGAGCTGCATTGTTTGGAGTGATGGACGGATCGTCCAAAACATTGTTCTTAGGCTTAGAAATGTTGAGTGCGGTGAAGTTGAACTTCAGTTGCAATGGATTGAAATCCCTGGTTCCAGGGAACAGTGATGTCCTTATGTCATTACAGTCTCTCTTCCCTAGACCCTAAGCCTTGGATGTATATAATACTATGTACTAGTAGAGTTATGTGCACCTAATTATGATTATTATAGAGGAAAAAAAGTCATCCGTTTTTTTGCTTCAATTAGCTTGACATATGTTTATGATTAATCCACTAACAGAAAAAGTGTAAAACTAATGCTAATACTGCGAATACGAAAGGTTGAAGATCACCATGAACAAAAGATGAAGCTTCATTTTTTTTCGGAGAAAAACAGAGAGAACAAAAATAACAAGAATGGAGTAAAAATGAAGCTGTGTATTAACTAACTCTGAAACCAGTGTTTATGTATAAGATTTAACTATTCTATAATTATAAAATTGACATCAGTGATGACATGGAATATATATCTGAAATGCACACATGCTTTTACTTTCCCTCCTCAAAATGAGGTAGGTTGAAGACCCATCTTGGATGATGAAAAAGTAATATGATGTTTGCCAAATGGCAAAAAAGTAATTTGATGCTCGCCAAATGATTTGGTAAAAACATTGACAACTAGAAGGTGTGAAGTAATAATAAAACCATATGAAATCTTGTCTCTAGTGGAATGAGAATCTATATCGATATGCTTAATACACATGTAAACATAGATTAGCTACTATAAGTTGAGTAGACCTATTGTCTAACTTGATATCAAAATCTTTAAGAATTAGATAAAGTCTATAGTAACTCTTTTGTTATTGTGGCTATACTTTGATACTCTTAAGACTTATTATCAAAGTTGCATTAACACCAAAATCTTTAAGAATATATTGATGTAGAGCAAGATAGAGTAAAAGATGGAAAACCATGCGAATGTAGGTCAACATGCCTACTTACACACTCATGCTTATGGGCATGTGGAGGGTGTTTAAGTGTGAAATTTCATAGAATGCAATATGGGTTTACTACACATCCGTATTGAAAACCGTGTTGATCTACGATTTAGGATTTATATATATATTTTTTTAGATCAGTTTATCACATATTATAAACTTGAGACATATTTGAAAGAAAGAACTTTTTCACTTTTTGTAATTTCTTGGATCAATTGTCAATTGATCTTGTGTAAACACGTTAACTCGTTGTGTTAAATTCTTGCCATGATGTTAGGAGGTGGTAGTTTAATAGGCAGTTATACTTCGGACATTGCTCGAGATGTGAAAGCCCTATGAATCGAGGTGTAGGATCAAAGGGGCGGTGTTGAATAACATAGATCAGAGATTCCAATGTTTAGAACAATGCTTTAATGACTTGATTGAGCATTTCGATGCGATAGGTTTCGATGCCAATAGAGACAGGTGGGATGTGACCAAGGGCAGAGTATGCGTGCGGTGATCCTGTTGTCAAACTTGTAGTTGCAAATCATGGGTTATAGATGTATGAGGATGATTCAAAAGGGGAAGACTAGGTGTTGTTTAGGGAAAACTTACCACGTAGGAGAGGTGGTGATGGGGTAGATACAAGAGGTATGATGGTGGGTGCGACTTTAGAGATAGTGGGGAATTCAAGCTGAAGGTCAACATTCCTAGCTTTAATAGTAATTTAAATATTGAAAAATTTATTGATTAGATTACTGAGACAGATAGATTTTTTAAATATATGGAAATACATGAGGAAAGGAGAGTGAAATTAGTAGCAGATAGACTGAAATGGGGGTGCTTTAGCCTAGTGGAAGAGGCTCTAGAGTAGGAGGTGCCGTGGGGGTAAACAACTTGTGAGAACATGGTATAGAATGAAATAGTTATTACGGTAGGATTTCTTACCTCCTAATTATGAGTAGATTTTGTTTTAGCAGTATTAGAGGTGTTACCAAGGACAAAGAACTGTATATGAGTATACTACAAAATTCATGCATCTGGTTGAGAGGAATGACCTGAGGGAGAGTGAGGATCAATAGGTGGCTAGATATTTAGATGATTTGAAACTGCAAATTAAGGAAAAAAATTGGGGTACATGTTTTGCGTACGTTAAATGAAGTTAAGAAATAACCCCAAGGGTTGAATTGATGCTGCAAGAAACGAGTAGTAAGTTTGATGGTGGAAGTAAGAAGTTTGGGGTTGAAGGTTCAAGTAAGCCTATAGTTGAGAAGAGTAAGACCCACATCTGAATTGCTAGGGTAGTTATTGAAAAGAGAGAAGAGAGAGCTATAAGCAAGAAGCCAGTTGAAACAAAGGAAACATAAAGATAGAACAATCCGTATGTGAAGCCAATACTAGGGAACTGTTACTATTGCAATCAACTTGGGCATTCGATCCAATGAATGTTCCAATAGAAGAGCAGTTGATATAGTGGAGAGAGATGAGGGGAGGATCTTTGAGTTGATAGTGGATAGTGGTAGTTGTGAAAATATTATAGGCAGGGAAGCTATCCAAGCATTGCAATTACCTATCAAGAAGCATCCCAACCTATATACCATTAGGTGGATTAAGGCAGCAAAAAAGATTGAGGTCAGAGAGTGCTACAAAGTACCTTATTCCATAAAGAAATACCAAGATGAAGTATGTTGTGATATAGTAGATATGGATGCTTACCATTTGCTGTTTAGTAAGCCTTGACAGTATGATGTTAACGCCTAACATGCGAGTACGAAGAACATGTATAGGTTGGAGACGAATGGGGTGAAGTTTACTCTTTTGCCTTTGAAGCTAGCAAATCGTCCCGATGTAACCTTTACTAAGAATTTTAGTATATCCCTTAGCAGCTAACTAAGCCTTATAATGATCAATTGCACCATCAGGCTTGTATTTTATTTTAAAAACCCATTTAGATCCAATGGATGTTTTACCTAAAGGCAAATCAACTAATTCCCATGTGTTATTAGCTTCCAAAGCCTTTAATTTAGATTCTATAGTAGAAATCTAATTAGCTTTAGATTTAGCATGTGAATAACATGAAGGCTCTTAGATAGATAGAACATTGCAGATGAATACAACATAACCAAACTAGTAATGTTGGATCGTGTTTGGTTGAAACAAAGGATAAAAGGAACAAATAAATTTGTCAATTGATATTTGTTTAGAAGTATGAACATTATGTACATAATCATTTAACCAAGAAGGAGTTTGTCTGTTTTTTAAAGACCTTCTAATAGGAGGAGAAGAAGTGAGTGAACTATGATCAATTGTATGAGGAATATTCACATTAGTACAATATGGTTATGTGATGATGAAGAAACATGGTTTGACAATAATAAATCATCAAAATTATTTTGAGAAACTGCATGTTTTTGCATAGCAGGTAATGATTTGAAAGTATCAGCGAATGTAACTTTATCCAAATGTGGTCTTGAAGGAGTCAATGTGGGAAAAGAAGATGGTGGACTAGAGCGAAAAGGGAAAATACTCTCTTGAAAAAGGATATCTTTATTGAGTATGATTCTTTTGTTATCAAGATCATAAAGCTTATATCCCTTATGTGCATTTGGATAGGCCAAAAAACTATACCTAATACCCTTTGGTTCAAATTTATCACATAAAGGAGAAGTGTTTAAGGTATTGTAAAGACAATCCATGATTTTCAAGTTGTATGTAGGAACTCTACCAAAAAGAACCTCAAAAGGAGATTTCCAACACAATTTGGCATTGACATTTTGTTTATTAAATATGTGGTTGTGTAAACACATTATGCAAAAAATATTATGGAAGATTTGCATGAAGATGTAATGCTCTTACCATTTCTATTAAGTGTTTATGTTTATGTTTTACCACGCCATTTTGTTAAGGAGTGTAACATATCTATTTTTTATGAACAATTTTGAGTTTGGAAAACATGGTTTAACATTGGGTTGGCACAATCTCTATACCATTATCAGATTGGATGTACTTAGGAAGCTTGTGAAAGTGATTTCTAATGTATGAAAAGAAATTAACTAAGGTAATATGAACATGTGTTTTGTTTTGTAAAAAATAAGTCCAAGTGGGATATGAGAAATCATCCACAATGGTAAAAAAATATCGTGCACCTATGATATTAAGTGTTTTGAAAGGGCCCCAAAGATCCACATGAATCAACTTAAATGTAGCTAAGAATGAGAATCACTTTTAGCAAAAGGTAAAAAATGATGTTTAGCCATTCCACAAGTATTACAAAAGAAATCATCTTTTATCAATTGCTTACAACTTAGAATATGAGAAAGCAAAGAAAGGGATGAATGACTAAGACAACTATGAAACATATGTAAATTGCAAATACTTAAATTCAAATGTGTTGATGTAATAGTGTTTTCCAAGCATTTATTCAAAATAGAAGATCTAGAAGAAACAAAGCTACTCCTTATTGATTGACCATCTAATACATAAAGTCCATATTTCTTCTTAGCAATGGCCACAATTGCTTTAGTTGTATGGTCTTGTAACAACATTTTTGATAATCAAAGTTAGGTTGTAACTTTTGATTTCTCAATAACTTTGGTAAGTAAAATAAATTGTGTTTAAATTCAGGAACAAAAAGAACACCAAACAAAGAAAGTTAGGAATTTAAGTGAATGTCACCAACAATGTCAATTGTTTTAGATGTTCCATCTAGTAGATTAATGGTTATAGGCTATGGAATAGCACATTGGTTAAACAACAAATGTTTATATAGTGAAATGGTCTGTTGCACCTAAGTCCACTATCTAAAAATCATACAAGTTATTCAAACATGAAAGTCCAACGTTAAAAGAGACAGCAGTGCATATAGTACTTGAACTTTTAACATCCATACAAGAAATTCCTCCTTTATCCTTTGCTTTTCCTATCATTATACGAGCCACTTCATTGGACATCAATTGAAGTACCTTTAGTGTCAGCAAGCTGTTGGAAGCTTTCTTCTTTTCTTGGTTATTAACATTAATCGAAGTATCAATATAAGCTAAACTATTATCTAAAGTAAGTTTGGTTCCATATCTTTGATTTTTCTAACCTTGCTTGCCTTTATACTAATTTGGATAACCATGAATCTCAAAAAAATTCTCAATCGTATGACCTTCTTTCTAACATTTCTTGCGAAACCCCTTAGTTGAGTTTCTCTATTTCTTATTGTCTCTTCTCATATTCAATTGAAATTTTCTAGAAGATTTGGTCACATAAAAAGTAGTAGAATCTTGCACATTAGAAATTGTATTAGAAAGTTCTTTCTATTTCCCTACTTGCTAGATCAAATAAAATGCACAATTGACATTAGGTAATGGATCCATCGAAAAAATTTGATTACGAGATGTTTCAAATCCTTCATTGAGGTCCATGAGAAATTGCACAACTTATTTTTTGAATCAAGGTCTAGACACTTTTCATAGAATTGACATTCACAATTTTGAAAATACCACAAGTGCAACATAGTTTTCCATTCAAATTTTCAATCTCATCCCAACATTTCTTCAATATATTATAGTAAACATAAATTGAGGAATTGCCTTATTTAATATTTTCCATTTCATACTACAACTAATATAGTAATGGATCGCACACTTGTCTAAATCGTTCAACAATATCGTCCCATAGATCTTTTGCAGATTAAGAGTAAAAAATCTTTTTGATAATTCTTAATTTATTGAATTGATAATCTAGCATGCAACCATGTAATCACAATGTAATCATTTTGATATTCAATTGAATTTTCATCAAGTTGTTTAATTGAACCATTAATGAAACCTAGCTTGTGTTTCGCTCCAAGTGCTATCCTGATTAATCTGCTCGTTGTAAGAAAATTTGGTCCATTGAAAATTACATTTCCAAGAGTCATTCCCAGATGATTTGAATTACTCAAATTATATGGATACTAGAAAATCAATTTTCCAACCATATGTCTAGCCAATTCTTGATTGCCCCCCATTTTATTTGTAGATGTTGAAAAAAAAAAATGAAAAATGATAAGTTAAACTTGCTCTGATACCAAGTAAAACTAAAGCTAATATGTGTGAAACTAAAGGTTAAAGATCACCATGAATAGAAGAGGAAGCTCCACTGTTACTTAGAGAAGAATAGAGATAACAAATATGACAAGAATGGAGTAAAAATGAAACCATGTATCAACTAACTTTAAAACTAGTGTTTATGTACAAACTTAATTATTCTATAATTACAAAATTGACATCACTGATGACATGGAGTATATACCTGACATGTATACTATACTTTTACAAATAGTATTAATCATACCATAGACACAAGAGGGTTAACCGTAATTAGATAAGGTCCTGATATTGATTACTCAATGCCTTTTTCTTTTCTTTTTTTCAAAGTGTTTAATGGCCCAAATATCTGAGAAAGGTAAAAACTGCTTTTTCTTTAGAAAAATCAATTACAATCATGTAAAGAAGAAAAGCCTAATTTATTAGGATTTAATAAACTTATACAAAATTTATCTAGATTATTAAATCAATAATAACAAAACTAGATTGGCTAATTCAAGCTTAATTTGCTGAAAAATCTGCTAGTAAATTCGCTTCTTTGTGGATATGCTTCAATAAAGTGATAGTATCCTACATAAGATTTTTGGTGTGTTGCACATCGTAAGTTAAATCCGAGCAGAAACAATTTTGATTTAGCTAATGAACTGATAATTAAGAGTCAAATTCCTCTTCTACTCCTTATATGTCCACCTAATGGCAATTTTCTAACCCATATTTAGATCATTACCCACTCCACCTTCGCAATACTTAAGCCATCTAAGAACTCTTCAAAAGCATACTCCATTTTTCCCTTGCCGTTCCTTAACACACGACCAATTGCAGTTTTGCTGTTAGGAATGCTAGTGTATGTGTTTGATTTCCCTGTACCTGGACAAGAGAGTCTTAATTTTACAAATAACACTCTAGACATCTTCTCATGACTGCTAACAGCCAGCCCCAAGGATAAAGTCGTAGGATGTGCATGCCGGATCTATGCTGATCTCAGTGGGAAAAGTCTGGTGGAATTCCATAGTTGCATGATCGCCTTACTAAAAATAGAGTCTATTGAATACTAGCTGCTGTTATTATATTTATCATCATCAATCCGTCTAGTACAATAGATCTGCCAAACAACAAAAACTTTTAATAATAGACTGAAATGCCTTTCGCTCGTGGATGACAGCTTCACAACCCAAACCATTGGATCAGCGTCTGGAGAAGGAAAAGAATCCGACCTGCATGGATCTCACGGCAATTCATTCCCGATATGCGTGTTTCGTTGATTCAGTGGATGAGCGACGTAAGTGACAACACAAGGCAAATTCAATTCCTTTTATTTAAATCTTTTCATCAGTAGAAAGGATCCCTTCAAACTGAGCAATTATATAAATATTGGATAAATTGCGGAGCCCCTCCTTACAAGTGAGACGAGAAATCCGAGTAGGCTCTATTTTAGTGTAGGCTAGTGCTTAGTGCGGCTTCTATGAAGCTCTACGAACACGGTAAGATGTTTCTTTATTTAGACAACTACTTGGGTTTTCTAATTCGACTAGGCCTAACTCCTAATCCTTGCATTTTTCCTTCATATTACATAAATTGCGAGACATTACGTGGATTGTGGAAAAGGCTACTCAATATGGCAGGTCAGTCAATCCTCACAAAATCTCATCTCGATGCTTTACCAAATTACTATTTCCGATGAAAATTTCCTTGCGAAATAATAATGAAAATTGAGTAAATTATTCGAAATTTCTTCTAGAGTGGATTGACGGAAGTTATAAATAATAATGGTAATTAAGGAAAAAAAAACGAAAAAATTGGATTTATTGGGACAAAATAACATCTATTAAAGAATTGGGTGGGCTTGGCTCTATAGACCTAAACACACATAACAAAGCTTTGAGCATGAACAGGACTTGGGAATTTCAAAATAAGGAGGCCTTTTATATATATATGCGAGGTAGAACTCTTCTGCCTAGAGATCACTGTTCAATTCTATAAAGGGAGTCCATAAGCAGACAAGATTGGATAAACAATAACGGTTTTTTTTTTTTTTTTTTTTAATTTTCTATTGGGTAATATTGGGCTTGATACAAAATTTTTGGACTGATAAGTGGGTGGGAACTGGGCAATCAAAGTGTAAAAAACAGTTAATTCAAGCCTCTTTAACAGAAAATTCTCAAAACTTATCAGTTGAGGAGGTTTAGAAATCAGAATCCATATGGAATAATGATGAAAAATTGGGTTTTGAAATATCAAAGATACTAGTCAATTATTTTGGTCCATGCTGCCTAATACCATCGCGAAAGGTTACATGATTTTGCAATGGCACCCAAAATGAAAAAGTGTCAGCGGGGATTTGAATTCGATCATATGATACTAGACATGGAATCTCCCAGAGAATTGAAGGAATCAAATATTTTTATGTAGAAGGCTCGCAACAATAGCATCCCCATGGGTTGAAACTTGTGCCTAATGGGGATAAGACCAAATGTAACATGATGGACGGGTTGAAACTTGTGCCTAATCGGGATAAGACCAAATGTAACATGTCCTCGATCGACCTCCTTTCGAGGAAGAGGATATGGATCTTAGTCTTAGAAAATGCCCACAAATCCAGACCTTGTATGCGGAAGGAACTCTATCCGCAGGGCTTCGAAATAACTGCTACTCAACACGACTTATCAACGTGTAAAAAATTAAAGCAGCCATTGTAAGAAATCAAATTTGATGAGGGAAAATTATAAGCAAAGAAATCAATATTTTGGTATTAAATTTAAATATATAATCAAATATTTAAATAGTTAAAATAAATGATTAATATAATATTAAAAAGTTAAAATAGATTATTAAAATTTTAAATTATTAAAATAAAAAATCAATATTATATTAAATAATTTTAATAAAGTATTTTCTAATGTCCTATAAACATGTTAATTGATTTTTATAGAGAATTTATTACTTTTTATATCTGCATTATAGTGAGAATTTTATTTGAATTCATATTTATTTAAAATTTTATTTTTTATTTAAACTTGATTATCAACATTCTCTTTATTTATAATTTTTTCAAATTTGATGGAAGTCCAACTACCATGGTGGAAACCTTCGGTTTTGCATTATGGGCTATTTGGATCGATTATAATGATAATATTGTTAGAAACACAACCGATATGTGCATACTTCCTCAAAGAATAATATCCAAGTGCGTGAGTATTGGAGTATTGTAAGGGAAAAACACCTATCATTTTCCGTTTCTACAGAACCAATCTCGTGGAAGGCTCCTAATCGGGATGTTCTTGTAATTATTGTAAGACAAGAACTCAGGTTATGTGTAACGCGAAATAGAATAATCTTGCATGCAGTTGGTGTATAGAAGGCAGTTAAACTACCTCTTTTGTCAGAAATTAGTGCAACTTGCTGATGCATTGATTTGGTTTAAGATTATTTCCTTTTTATTAGGAATTAGTTAAGCGGATTTGGTCCTTTATTTGTGGAAATAAATTAGGAGTCTGTTGGCTCCACGTAGTCGAAATAGTTGAGATCTTTTATGGAGTCCTTTTAGTTTAAATTGAAGTGCTTCTGTTGTCTCTGTAGAAAGCTTGCTGGCAACAATTACAATTCCTAGAACCTGTGCATGGAAGCTTATCTACAAGGGCAGGAACTGTGGGATCTTATTACTGGTGATGAAACGGAAATTTCAACAGATAATCCCCAGAATGCCGAGTTACGACGGAGATGGAAGATCAAATGTGGGAAGGCTCTATTTGCTTTGCGGACATCGATCAGTAAAGAATACATTGATCATGCTCGTGATTTTAAATCGCCAGAGCAAGTGTGGGAAACACTTGAAAAGTTGTTTACAAAGAAAAATACGGCTTGGTTGCAATATCTAAAAAATGAACTAGCTACAACAACTCAAGGTAATCTGTTAATTGACGAATATTTCTGGAAAATTCAAAACTAGATACGGAAGAGTCAATGAGCAAGACACGTTTGCATCGTTATCTCATTCGTGGCTTGCGGGAAGAGTTTATGCCTTTTGTGTCTTCCATTCAAGGGTGAACAACTCAGCCTTCAATTGTTGAGTTAGAAAATCTGCTTTCAAACCAGGAAGTTTTGGTAAAACAAATGACAAGCAACAGTAAGCTTCTTCCTCAATCAGAGGACGTCCTTTATGTCAAAGATCAAAGAAAAAAGAATTCTTTTTTGAAGTTTTCTAGATGTGATAGAAATCAGTCCAAAACTGAGGAGCAACCTAAAGGAATTTTGCAAAGTTTGTTACAAGTGTGGAAAGCTGGGACGTGTTAAACGAGATTATCGGGTGAAAGTAGTGTGTGATCAACGCAGAAAGCCAGGCCATATCATGTCAAATTGCCGTGTCAAATTGCGAGAAACAAAAGCAAATGTTGCACATGAAAGCGGAGAACTTCAATTGGGAGAATTGTTTATTCATTGAAGTCATTGATCAACCAACAAATGTGACTTCTTTTGTGCACTAGACAACGAATGTCAATGCTTCTATTGACTACATGATGGACATATAATTAAATAAGTATATTAAGTGAGAATTAAAGTATTTTCTTCTAATTATGATGTCTTTTTGAAGGATTTTATTTTTAACTTAAGTAATATTTTGATCTAGGGCTTTGATGAATTATTAAATTAAAAAAGAAGAAAATGAATCAAATTTTACTCAATTTAGAGTTAAATAGAAGAAATTATGAATTTTTGAAGACTATATCTATTGGTTGTATATCTCTTGGAAGTATTTATTTTCAAGCGTGATTTAGACACAACTCGAAACATGACTATGCTAAATAGTGTGTTGGTATTAAAAAAAAAGTTTTGGACACCTACTATATAAAGGAAAAGAGGGAACCGACTTCATAACTTTTAGAAGATGTTTTTATAGGCTTTAGGGTTCGTTTAGAGGCAAAGAAGAGTATGTTCTTTTACTTCAAGAATTAAGGTTTTTTTTTTTGAATTTTTTAATGATGCATGCTTTCTCATCATTGAAGGATTTTGATTTAACTATGATTAGAGCTTAAACTTCTTAATATCTAGACTTGTGGATCTTGGGATTATTATGTGACTGGGTTTATTGCTATTTTAATGAAATCTTTAGTTTCTTGATTCAATTATATGTTTTTTATTCTGTTTAGATTAATATTTTTAGGCTATTGTTCTAATTATTTAATATTATGCATTATGATTGAAAAATTTGATGTATAATTAGATCTAACATGATTGAAAGGAATTTGTGTAATCTTAGAAATAAGTTGCATGATTCTTCCAGAATTAATTCAACTGTTTTTTAGATAATTCATTGTTTTTAATATGATATTGGAAATATACCGTTATGAAAAGATTCAAATAGGTAATTTTGATATTAGGGTTAATAAACTTGATAAGGTTATTGATCTAATTTAGGAATTCTCCTAGTCAATGAAATTAAAGATGAATTTGAATAATGTTTGTTGATGTCACATAATAAATCCTAAGGAAGCAAACTCTAGATACTTGTCTTGTCATCTTGAAGTTAATTACAATCTGTTTAACTCTTCTTTCTTTCAATTGAGTCTTTAGTTTAGTAAATTGATATTAGTTGTAGTTTTTAAATTAATTAATCTTTACAACTTAGCAATTAGATAATATGATGTAAGTTAGTATTAGTACTAGTAATCTTTGTGGAATGATATCCATATTTAATTTAGTATGTTACAAAATTTAAAAGGTATACTTGTTTTGTATCAATTTTTTGGTACCGTTGTCAATGATTGTGATATTAAGAATACTAATCACTTTATTGATTTAACTATTTTTTTTTTATTTTCTTGTTTTTTGTTTTCTTTTTTTAGAGTGTATGACCTGAAGTACTCTAATAGATGCATTAATATTTGCCTAGAGATTGAAAAGATAGCTAGGTGTTTAAGGAAGATAGTTCGACAGATGGTGGAAGAAATAAATCAAGGTTTATTTAGAAATTATGGGTGACGAAAACTAAACCAGCAACATATTATGTTTGATTATTTAAAACCTTCTTTGGTTGGAGTTGGCTCTAGTATTATTAGGTTGCCTGTTGCTACCAATAATTTTCATATTGAACCACATATTATACAAATAGTGCAACAATTTATGCAATTCGATGGCCTACAAGATGAGAACCTTAATACTCATATATCAAATTTTCTGCAAAACTACAATACTTTTAAGATTAATGGAGCTTCTAACGATGCAATTAAGTTGCGAGTATTTCCTCTCTCATTAAGAGGTTTAGAAAAACAATGGTTGGATTCACTTCCAAGAGGATCCATTATTATATAGGATGATATGGCCTAAAAATTTCTTGGAAAATATTTCCCGCCTCCTAATATAGTCAAGCTTTGAAAACTCATATCGTCATATGCTCAATTGGAGGCCAAGACCTTGTATGTTACTTAGAAAAGATACAAGGAGCTATTGAGGTGATGCTCACATCATGACCTCCCTTTATAGATGCAAATATAAACCTTTTATAATGGTTTCAATTTGTCAACCAAGAAAATGATAGATGTTGCTACTAGAGGAACATTGAACATTAAAACACCCGAAGAAGTCCAACATTTGATTGAGGACATAGTAATGAATAGTTCTCAATGGGAAGGTGCTAGGATAAGAAACAGGGCTATGGATATCTATGAGTTGGATATAATGATCACTTTAACCAATAAGATTAATGCAATTAGCGGGAAATTGGATGCACTCTCTATAAATCCTCAACATAATTTGGGAGAAGCAAGTGTAGAGGGATTTGGGATACAAGACCGATGGGAACAAGTAGATTATTTAGGAAACCCCTTTAGACCTCATAACAACCTAAATAGTAACACCTGGAGTTCGAGATGGAGGAATCATCCAAAATTCTCTTGGAGTAATCAAAATAAAAATCAACAAAGGATTAATTTTCCTCTATCGAGATTCTAATGACCGCCACCACAAGAGAGGAAATTAGGTTTAGAAGAACTTTAACTAAATATATTTAAACTAATGAGGCTAGATTGTAGAATATTGAAACTTCTTTGAAAAATTAAGAAGCCTCTATTCATAACTTGCAAAATCAAGTGGACCAACTTGCAAAAATGATGGCTGAAAGGCAACAAGGGACACTATTAGGAAACACTAAACAAATCTTAAGGGTCATATGAGAGTAGTAACCTTTAAACGTGGAAAAGAATTGCAAGTTGAACAAAAATTAGTGGAAGTTAGAAAGGAAAGAAGAGAAAGTTAAAGAAAAAGAGTGTCAAGCCATAGAAAGTGAAAGAATACAAACCACCTATACTTTATCATCAACACCTTAAGAAGGACCACTTTGATGAGCAATTTAGTAAGTTCCCTAATCTTTTTAAGCAATTACATATCAACTTACCCTTTGTTGGTACTTATCGTAGATGCTAAAATATGTAAAGTTACTAAAAGACTTGTTATCTAACAAGTGGAAGTAGGAAGAGTTTTCAACTATTACATTACGTAGGGAATATTCATCAGTCCTTTAGAACAAGCTACCTAAGAAACTGAAAGATCTTGGGAGTTTTACTATTCTTGTATTTAATTGGTAACTTGTTCGTTGATAAAGGCTTAGAGGATTTAGGAGCAACTATTAATTGGTTACTATACAAATTATTTCAAAAACTAGGGTTAGGAGAGCCAAAACTCACGCATATGAGTTTGCAACTAATCAATAGATCTATCACATAGCCTAGGGGAATTATAGAGGATGTGCTTATCTAAGTAGAAAAGTTTATTTTTCGTATGGATTTTGTTATACTAGATATAGACAAGGATATAGAAGTACCTCTTATCCTAGGTAGACCTTTCTTGACTATAGCTAGGGCTATTATTGATGTCGATGATGGTAGACCTGTTTAAAGGGTAGAAGACAAAGAAATAATTTTTTAAGTGCTTAAAATTATGAAAAAAATTTGCTGATCAAGATGATACATGTTACCACTTAGATGCTACTGATTTATTTGTTGTTGATTGTGTGTAAGAGATGTTATCTAAAGATCCCTTCAAGTGCTACTTACAAAAATGGGTAGAAGAAGAAGTAGAAAACCCTGAGTGTGTTCAAGTTGTAGCCCAATTAGAAGCCAATGATCCATTATTGGGAAGAAAGGCTTTGAGCAAGTCAAATGAAAAAGAAAATTAGGCTAAAACCATCAATTGAAGATCTACTAGTAGTAGAATTGAAGTAGCTTCTTGATTCTCTAGAGTATGCCTTTTTAGAGAAGGATCCCAAGTTACCGATGATCATAGCTTCCAACTTAAAAATAGGTCAAAAGGAGAAATTGCTAAAGTTGCTCAAGAAACACAAAAGGGCCATTGCATGGAAAATCTCAAACATAAAGGAGATTAGTCTTTTATTTTGCACCCACAAAATTTTAATGGAGGAAGATTTCAAATAAGTGGTGTAACCTTAAAGAAGACTAACCCTGATATGAAAGAAGTAGTCAAAGCTAAAGTGATCATGTTACTAGATGCATGTATGATTTATTCAATTTCCAACAAGTTATTGGTCAGTCTTGCGCTAGTAGTGCTTAGGAAAGGTGGGATAATAGTAGTCCCTAACAAGAAGAACAAATTGATCCTTATGAATACGATTACAAGCTAGAGGGCATTCATTGGCTATTAGAAATTAAATAATGCCACATGCAGGGATCATTTTGCCCTCCCTTTTGTTGACTAAATGTTGGAGTGTTTAGCAGGTCATATGTATTATTATTTCTTAAATGGTTTATTTGGCTACTTTTAGATACTAGTTGTACTAGAAGACTAAGAAAATACGACATCTACATGTCCTTATGGCACATTCGCATATAGTCGAATGCCCTTCAGTTTATGTAATGTGTCAGCAACGTTTCAATGGTGCATCATGGCCATATTTGAAAAATACATAGAGGACATCATGAAAGTTTTTATGAATGATTTTTCAGTTTTTGGTGATTCTTTTGACAGTTGTTTACTTAATTTAGAGAAAGTATGGTGCAGGTATGAAGAAACCAATCTTGTGATAAACTAGGAGAAGTGACATTTTAAGGAATTGTCCTTAGGCATAAAATCTCACATAAGGGTATTGAAGTAGATAATATCATGATTGACACTATTACAAAACTTTCATCCCCAACTTTGGTTAAGGCAATGAGAAATCTTTTAAGACATGTAGGATTATATCAACGATTTATAAAGGACCTTTTTAAAATAGCTAGATTTCTAACTAAGTTATTAGAGAAAGATGTGCTTTTGTTTTCTCGCAAGAATACTTAAATGTATTTAAACTATTGAAGGACAAACTAACAAAGTCTCTCATCATGGTTGCACTTGACTGGAATTTACCCTTTAAACTAATTTTCAATGCAAGTTACTTTGCAGTTGGCATAATTTTTAGACTAAGAAGCCATAAACACTTTTAACCAATTTACTAAGCCAGCAAGACTCTTACCGATGCACAAGAGAATTATATAACCATAGAAAAAGAGCTTTTAGTTGTAGTTTTTGTATTTGATAAATTCTACTTTTATTTAGTTCTTTCAAAGGTTATTATATGTACTGAACATTTTGCTTTGAGATAGTTGCTAAAAAAAATGAATTGAAAGAAACAACTAATTAGATGGATCCTCTTGCTGCAAGAATTAGACTTGGAAATCAAGGATAAAAAAAGTGCTGAAAACTTAGCAACAAACCATTTATCAAGACTAGAAAATCCTAACCTAGAGAAGTTAGAAGAACGAGACATAAATGATAAGTTCCTAGGGGAACAGTTATATGCAATAGCTTCGGTAAAGGAACAAGAAACTCTATGGTTTGTAGATATTGCTAATTATCTTGTGGCTAATATCCAACTAAAAGAACTATTACATCAAAAAAAGAAGAAATTCTTTTCTAATGTGAAGTACTATTTTTTGGAGGATTCATTTCTATTTAAGGTTTATGCTAACTAAGTTATTTGAAGATGTGTGTCCTATAAAGAAGGATGGCAAATCCTGAGTCATTGTCACTTCAGACTGACTAGAGGACATCATAGTGCCAATAAGATCGCTCATAAAGACCTAAATTCGAGATTCTACTGACTTACACTTTTCAAGGATGCCTAGAGGTATGTGGAGCTTTGTAATAGTTGTCAACGAGCAAGAAACATATCTTGTAGGGACAAGATGCCACAAAACCCCATTTGGGTATGTGAAGTATTTGATATCTAAGCCATAGAATTCATTAAGCCATTTCCCAATTCTAATGGGAATAAATATATTTTAGTAGCCATTGACTATGTATCTAAATGAGTTGAGGCTTAAGCTTTACCCATCAATGATGCTAGGGTAGTAAAGCTATTCCTTAATATTTTATTTTTTGACTTGGTACTCCTAGAGCGATTATTAGAGGAACATATTTTTGCAATGTTTAGCTTGAAAAAGTGTTTGAGTGCTACAATGTTACTCATAAACTAGCTACCCCTTATTAATCGCAAAAAGCGATCAAATGGAAATCACCAATAGGGACCTTCAGCAAATTCTAAAAAAAAGACCATAGAGCATCATAGTAGAGATAGTCCGATAAGTTAGACAATGCTTTATGAGCATATAGGACAACTTACAAGACACCTATAGGAACTACTCCCTATAGACTTGTTTATAGGTAAGCTTGTCGTTTACCCATGAAAATTGAACACAAAGCCTTTTGGGCCATTAAATTAGCTAACTGGGATCTTAAGTGTATAGGTACTAAGAAGAAACTCCAATTAAATGAGCTCGATGAATAGCGTGTGATTGCATATGAGAATTCCAAGCTCTATAAAGAGAAAACTAAGAAATACCATGACTAAAGAATAAAGTAAGGGCAAGGAGGCGACCGTGCCTTACTGTATAACTCTCGCTTGCATTTATTCCCAAGAAAACTAAAGTCTCAATGATCTAGTCCTTTCACAATGACTCACATCCTTCGTTATGGAGTGATAGAAGTCACACATCCTGAGAAGCATATTTTTAAGGTAAATGGTTAGAGGTTAAAGCTTTACTTAGGAGGGGAATTTGCATTAACTGAAAGGGAGAAGTTTCACCTCCATCTTATGCTATGTTTATAAATTTGAGTGGAATTTTGTCGAACTAACGACATAAAACAAAAACACTTCTTGAGAGACAACCTAAGTATTATGTAGCTTAGTGTAATTCTAATTAATAATAATAATAATAATAACAAAATAAAAGCTAGCTAAATTTTTGCAAGCTTGACTCAACTACTAGACATGACTGTGTCAAGACTGTATTGAGTGTAATTATGTTCTTTGGATGTAGCACAATCATTAGACATGGGCATGTCAAAGTCGTGTTACGGCTATTGATGTGAGGCAAATGTACTTATTAACTTTTGTAATATAGTGTATAGAATATAGATATCATCCTACAGAGATTATCAGTACTAACACTAACTTACACACTATTATTTAATTGATAAATTATAGAGTTTGATTGATTTAAAAAATATAATGTAATAATAACTAAAGAATTAAGACTTTATTGAAATACAGAAAAGCAAAGCGGTTTATAATTAACTTCAAGATAGTAAAACTAGTATCTAGACTTTATTTCCCTTAAGAATCATTATGTGACATTAATAAAAAGTATTCAAATCCTTCTTAAATTTCATTGATTGAGGGAATTCCTAATTTATTTTTATAACTTCCTTAAGCTTATTAAACCCTAATATTACCTATTTGAATCTCTTCACAATAGCATAATTTAAAGACCGCATTACAAAGACTAGAAATTCCCATAACAAATTTAATTAAATCTAAAAGAATTATGTAACTTATCTCTAAGATTACATTAACTCTCTTCAAGTATTCTAGATTTAATTATATATCAGATTTTTCAATCTTAATGTATAATATCGAGTAGATAACAAAAAATATCTTAAAAATATTAATCTAATCAAAACATCAAGAACGCATGTATGAATCAAGAAATATAAGAATTTATTAAATAATAAAATAGAAATCTCAGTTACATAATAAACCTAGGTTACACAAGTTTAGATATTAAGAAAAATGAAGCACTACTCATATTGGAAAATGAATTCTTCAATGGTCATGTCTAGGTTGTGTCTAGCTTCAAAACTTTATAACTTTTTCTATTTAACTCCAAATTGAGTAAAATTGGATTCTTTTTCTTCCTTGTTTATTGAATTTTCCATCAAAGCCTTAAAATCCAAATATTACTCAATTAAAATTCACATTATTAAAAAACATGCCAAAATAAAGAAAAAAATGTTAAATCTCACAATATACATATATATATATATAGGTAATATATATATAATTAAGCACTTATTAAACTTTTCCACACTTATCAAATTTTTCTATACTTAAGCATTCAATTGTCCTCAAGCAAATTAATCAAATTAAATCGTAGGACAAGAAATACTTAATTAACTTACTATTATTTAAGAAACCATTCAAAAGAATTTTTATTTAACCTTATAATAGTTTAAGCATAGACTCTTAATTAACTCGCAGTTTAAAAAAAAGAAGATTAACTATAACTCTTATATTTTTCACGTAACCAATTTTCTTAAACATATAAAAGATTTGAAACTTGAATTATCATCTCCTAAATTGAGAAGAAATCATAAATACTTTACTAACTCTACTAAAATATATACACCCCCCTCTTCAATTTTACTAAACACTATAATATATATATATATACCACTTATCCCTTAATCACTCTTTTAGTTCTTTATTTTTTTTATTTTTTAATTTTTTTAGGTAATTTCATTGGTCAATAAGTCTCAGACCAGACGATTTTAGGCTACTAGCTTTTAAGATACCCCTTCGAACTTTTAAGATACCCCTTCGAACCATCTACTATCTTTATTTAATAGAGCTTATTTATTTACATTTAGCCTTTACATGGACTTTTCTCTTAACCCTTTTAGTGAGCTTTCAATCAAGAGTCTTGAGTACTTTACTTAAGTTAACAAGTGTTATTCCACACAAAGGAGGCACCCCACAAGCTTAATTATTCGGGTCAATGGGGCCTTCAGCTAAACTTTGTTCAATTAATTTATTTTATTTATTTATTTCATATTTAACTATATTGATTTTTCAAGAAATTTTCAAATGATAAGTATTAACTATTTATTTATCAAGGATTATAGTATTCTAAAAATATCAAAAGGAAAATGTATACATCAAAGTAAAGTCAAAAGAAGTCCATGACTAATTCCTAACTAGTGATGTTATTCAAATTTCTAACTCTTCAAGTTCAAAACTTGATCAAGTATTCTATACTATCCAAAGAGTTATTTTCTTTTAAAAAGTGCAAGTTAACTTTATGATTTTCAAGTTAAATAAACATTTTTTTTTAATTTCTTAAATAACTACACATTTATAACTCCCTTTCCTACACTACAGTGTCCTCAATGTATGAATAAAAAGAAAAATAAACAAAATAAGAAAAAAAAACACAAAAACAATTGAGAAAGGTTATGGAGAAAAGAACCACTACTCCCTTAAACATGGCATTTGTTCCATTGCAAAAGGAGCTCAACGTGTACAATGGTTGTTCTTGAACACTCTTAAACATGTAAAGCTACAAAAAGGTAAAGAGGAAAAAAAACTAAAAAAAAAAAAAACGTTAAAAGAAAAGAAAAAAAAATTGTTACTATCTAATTTAGCAAGTCATATTACTCTCATTAGTACACTAAAGAAAACAAAGAAATTAGTCATTGTAATCATGATTAGAATATCCTCATTTCCTTGTGTCCATGCCCATAAAATAGTGAATTCAAGGTCAACACGATTAAGACACGGTTGTGTCTAAATACCATGTAACTTTCTATAAAGACATGCTTAACACAACCTTAAACACAATCCTGTTTAAATGTCGTGTAACTTTTTGTGCAAATTAACCTTCATTGGATGTTTTGATATAACCATGACATGATCATGTCTAATGGTTATGTGATCATGTCTAATGGTTATGTAACCATGTGATGAAAATTTTACATTCTTTAGATATTTAAACACAACTGTGGCACAATCGTGTCTAATGGTTGTGTAACTCCATGAGAAAAAAAAATTATAGTTGATTTTGACACGACTTTGACATGCTCGCGTCTACTGGTCATGTTATATTTGAAGAACGGTAGCATTTCAACGTGCCTATTGGCACGACCGTGTTGGTGGTCGGGTTAAACTTGCAAAAATTATGACTTTCTTTGTTTTTTTAACTAAGTGTAAAAATGAAAATAGTCTAATTAAATTAAACTAAACTAAGGAAATTTAATAAAATAAAAAAAAACTAAACTTAGGTTACCTCCTAAGAAGTGCTTTTGTTTAATATTGTTAGCTCGACACACTTATCTTTTTCTAGTTTGATGGGCGACCATGAAAATTTTGACACTCAACTTGCTTGAATTTATCTAGATGCTTTTGCTTGCCATGAATGAAACTTTGTGGAATTAGATGTGAATAAATACTATCTTGCACACCAGTAGAACCAAACAAGTTAGATGTATTTAAGAAATAATAGGTATCATTACTCTTAGGGGATTGTTGAATCATGTCAAGCATCTTGAAAGTTTTTGTTTCATCTCCAACTTGTAAAGTTAATGTTTAATTTTCTACATCTATAATTGCCTTAGAAGTAGCTAGGAAAAGGCGACCTAAAATTAGTGGTGCTATAATGTCCTCATATATATCTAAGATTACAAAGTCCACCGGAAAAATAAATTTACCTACCTTAACCAACACATCTTCAATAATGCCGATAGGGTACTTAATGGATCTATCGGATAATTAAATGCTTATATGTGTTGGTTTAGGATTCCCTAATCTTAACTTTTTAAACATATAATGTGGCATTAAATGTATACTTGCACATAGGTCAGCTAAAGCTCCATTTACTAATAAATTACCAATAAGACAAGGTGGAGTAAAACTCTTGAATCCTTTAATTTTCATGGCAACTTATTTTGCATCAATGCTGAGCATTCCTCATTCAATGTTGTAGTTGATATCTCCTCTAGCTTCCTCTTGTTTGAGAGTAGTTCCTTCAGGTACTTAGCGTACTTAAGCATTTGTGATAGGGCATCAACAAAAAGTAAGTTAATATGTAATTGCTTAAAAATTTCTAGGAACTTACTGAAATGTACATTAGAGTGGTCCTTCTTTAGGTATTTAGGATAAGGTATAGGTGGTGGTTTGTATTTCTTCACTTTTGATGGCTTTATACTTTCTTTTTCTTTAACTTCCTCTTTATCCCTTACTGGCCCTTCTATAGTTTTCTATACAACCTACAACTCCCTTCCACTTCTAAGGGTTATTGCTTTCACATACTCTATAGGATTCGTCTTGGTGTTTCCTGGTAGTGTCCTTGTTGTCTTTCAGCCTTTATCTTTGCTAGTTGTCCCACTTGATTTTCTAGGTTATGGATGGAGGCTTATTGATTCCTTAAAGAAGTTTCTATATTTTGTAATATAGCCTCATTAGTTTAAATATATTTAGTTAAATTTCTTCCAAACTTGATCTATATTCATATGATGGGGGTCACTAGAATCTTAGTTGAGGAAAATTCATCCTTTGTTGATTTTGATTCCGATTACTCTAAGATAAATTCGGATGATTTCTCCATCTCAGATTGTAAGTATTGCTACATGGGTTGTTTTGTGGCCTAGAGGAGTTTCCTAAATAGTCTACTTGATCCCATTGATTTTCTATATCAACTTTACTTAAGTTGCACTTTGGATTGATCAAAAGTTCATCCAACTTTCTACTAATGGCATCAACCTTATTGGTTAAGGTTGTCACCACATCTAATTCGTGGATGCCTATTGCTATGTTCCTCACCCTAGCACCTGCTCATTGAGTACTTTTCATAGCCATATCCTCAATTAAAGATTGAACTGCTTTAGGTGTTTTTGTATTTAATGTTCCTCTTGCAGCGACATCTATCATTTGCTTTGTTAATAGATTCAAACCATTGTAGAAAGTTTGAGTCTACATCCAAAGGGGTAGGTCATGATGTAGGCATCTCCTTAACAACTTTTTATATCTCTCCCAAGAGTCATATAAGGTCTTAGCCTCTAGTTGAGCATACGATGATATGTCCTTTTAAAGTTTGGCAGTTTTAGCAAGTGGGAAGTATTTTCTTAGAAACTTTTAAGCCATATCATCCTTAGTAGTGATAGATCCTCTTGGGAGTGAATTCAGCCATTGTTTTGCTTGACCACTTAGTGAAAAGGGAAAGAGTTGCAATTTTATCGCATCATCTAAAGCTCCATTGATCTTAAAAGTGTCACAAATCTCTAAGATGTTAGATATGTGAGTATTAGGGTCCTCATCTTGTAATCCATCAAACTGGATGAACCGCTACATCATTTGTATAACATGAGGTTGAATTTGAAAGTTATTGAAAGCAACAAGTGGTTTGGTGATACTCGAGATGGCTTCAACTAAAAAGAGTTTGGAGTAATTGGACATAGTTCACTGTTAGTTTTGGTTTTCATCAACCTTGATTTCAAACTCATCATCTTCCTCTTCTATCTTAATTCTCAGAGGGGATCCTTGATTTAGTTCCTTCACTGTAGATGATCAAGAACTTCATAAAAGTTTTGGATCTACAACACCATTATCACACAAATCTTACAAGGGTATTCAAAAGACAAAATAAGCTATAAAGATTTTCTTGTAATGTCGCCATGCAATTCAATATTGAATTTCCAACTGACATGGATACAAGTGAGCAAATTCTAGGTTTATATAATGATGAAAAATGAGGAGATGGAGGAGGAAGAAGAGGGATGAGATAAAGATGGTGAGGATGATGAAGAAATGGTGGATGTTGAAAGAAGGAATGAGGATGAAGGAGGGGAAGAGGAGTCTAATCATGATTTCTTGCATGTTTATTTATTTATTTATTTATTTATTTATTTATGTATCTAACTAGACTAATATGGCTTGCTGAATGAAATTGTACTAGTTCTTTTCTTGATGCTTTAGATTTTTCTATTTTGTTTTTTTTTCCTTTTTTTATTTTTATAGCTTTCTACAAGCTTAGAGTGTCTAGAACCAAGAACATGATATGTCGAAATTGGTTCAAGAGAAGGTGCTGAATCAAGACATTAAGTTGCAAAAAATATGAACTGAAGAACAAGCAGCTGACATATTTATTAAAGCACTTGTCAAAACCAAATTTGAAGGAGTATCAGAAATTAATACAACTAATTGATTCTTTGATTTGGTTTAAGATTGTTTCATTTTTATTATCAATTAGTTAGCAAATTTGGTCCTTTATTTGTTGAAATAAATTAGGAGTCCATTGGCTCCATGTAGTTGAAATAGTTGAGATCTTTTAAGGAGTCCCTTTAGTTTAAATTGAAGTGCAACTCATAGTGTTAAGAAAAAAAGGTAGCACTTTCTCTATTCCCCTTTTTTTTATATATATTTTCAAGAATTTGTGTTATCTTTTATAGATAAGCATTTGCCATATGTGTGCAAAAAATAATCAAAGCAGTTAAAAAAAGTATAATGTATTGAATTATTAAATCAAATTATTTATACAACTAATAAAAAAAATCATAGAACATACTTAAAATGAATACTATGCAATTAGTTCATAGAAAAATCTAAGGGATAAAGGAGATTTTAAAAAGTAAAAATTGTAGGAGAGAAAAGGAGTGGAAAAAATAAAACTTAAAAAGCAATTGTTTTAAATGACAATAAACACTAATGAATGGAGAGGAAAAATAAGTAATTAAGTTGATTATCGATAATAAAATCTGAATATTGAAAGAAGTGAGCTGCTAAAATATTACTAACATTAACATTATAGATTAAAAGCATGTAGAGTTGAATAATTTTTTATATAAATATTAAAGATAACAAACTCATGTTCTCCACTTTAATAATATAGATAGATAATTATCTTTTGTTTTATTAAGAAAATAAAAAATCCAATCTGCTTATTGAGAAAACCGAATGGAATTTATTATTCATTCTCATATTAGAGGAATATTCTTGCCCTCAAATGCATCGAAGTTCCACCACGACAGATAACAGGAGTATTAATTATGTCGCCGCGTAACGACATATGACCTTGCCCCGTATAAATTTTATCTGCACTACGATTCCAAAAGGTATTTAATGGCCATTGAAAGCAAAGTAGACGCAATGCACTTGAAACCATCACCGACAGGACACTGGACACCATCACGACAAGAGTCGGGTTTGACAATAATCTCCAAGAAAGACTGCCTTATTTAGGAAAAGAACATCATTAGAGCAACTTTAGTGAAGGATCTTAGCACAAATACCAAGGATAAGCAACTCTTCTCAACCAATAAAGTGCATTTTCAAAGTTGCTCTGCGTAGCAGGTCTTCTCTCTCCCCAATCTTTTTGACTTTTTAATTGCAAAATCTGAACAATGTCAGACAATAGCGCCATGTGAACGACTACTCAAATCTCAATCGAGCAACTGCAATTTATCCTTTTTAGTTATTTATTTATTTAACATAATTTATATTAATTTTTTTTAATAATAATAATAATAAATACTTTATTATGATGTGTAACAATAATAAATTGATTATTCGTACTTTAATCTTGAATAAATATTTCAAATATTAATTAAAAAATAATAATAAAATAAAATTCATAAAAATTTAAAAAAATTATTAAACAACTCTTTTAAAATAATCTAATAATAAAATAAGAAATTATTAGTTAAAATATTACCGTAGCACCGAAGCAACTCTCAAGCAAACCCTGCTAAAGAAGTTGTACAAAAGCGGGACTTAAAGCATAGAAGAATGAAATGGGGATCTGAAGGAGGGTTTCAGACATCAAGCCGCTGCATCATCACGTTCACGGGCTTCTTGTCTTGTCCCGGGCAGCTGACAATCTGTCAATCGCTCACCCCAATTATGGTAGTAAAGTCGACTTCTGGGCTATGGTAGCTATGTTGTCATAGGCGGGGGCTGGTCAAACATCTTAGCAGGCAAATTACTCACACTGTTTTTGTCATTTTATACTGGTTACTGTAGATGGATCCGTTTGGTTTAATGCGCTTTTTTTTTTTTAAAAAAAAACAAAAATCTTAAATTGTTAATTTTTTAATTTCAATTCGATATTATTTATGGTTTAAATTATTTTACATGTGTTATCAAATTTTTTTATATATAAATTAATAAATTATAAAAAATCATATTTAATATAAAAATATTTAATTTATTATATTTTTAATATAATTCATTATTTTCAATACTCGTTTAATAAATTTAAAAAGATTTTACTGTCTATTAAGATAATTATGATATTTACATAAGTCAATAACAAAAATATATGAAATAAAAAAATAATAAATTACTTAATGAAAATCAAATAAGTAATATAATTTTCTTAATTATATATTCTTTAAATTTTTATTTTTATTTTCTTTATTTTCTTTTTTTTTTTACTTATCACATTTCGATTCAATTTGAAACCATTTAATTTAAATTTTAATTTTTTCGAAACTAAAAAAATGATTCAAACCTATTTTTCAGTCAAATTCATTTCACTATTCAATTGATTTTTTTTCCGCCAACCCTACTAACCACATTAATTTAGCCCTTAGAAAAAAAATTTAATTTGATTATAGAATAAGTTATAATGAATTTTAACTGTACTCCATTGTGTTTACCCACGATTCAACGTTTACACTGCCAATCTTTAAAGACACACTTTCAAGCACTTCTATGACAATTCCACAATTGATAAAATTATTAAAAAAAATTTCCCAATGCTAAAATGTATATAAAATAAAAAAATGCAAGAACTTCTATTTTTATTTTTAGTATTTGAATAGTTGATAATAGTTAATTTTTTCTTTTTTCTTTTTAATTGTTCTCAAGAGTAAAAATAGTTATACATAAGTTTGATAGAAGCTGAATGTTTAGTTTAAAAATAGTATTTTTATAATTATTAAAAAGTATATGAAATAGTAAAAGCTTTTTTTTTTTTTTTTTTAATTCTAGTCTCTTTTTAAATGTTCCAAGAGCATATATCAACATTTTGAGAAATGGCAGATCAGCTAATCGGTATTGTTTTCCTTTCTAAGGGTTGCATGACTCATGTTTTTCAATGTTATGTAACCATCAAATGCTCTATTAAAATCCAACATGTATGCGCGTAACCCCAAAAAAACCCTTAAATAAAGTGCATGAATCAGAAAATCCAAAATAATGAATCTTAAATCCCTCTCCCTCGGCTAATTTGGAACTTCTTCACCTAGGACTTGAAAACCAAGATAGGGAATTGGAATATATATATATATATATATATATTTATTTATTTATTTTGTCCAAGGAATCGAAGTGTCTAATTGGGTGTTTCATGAAATTCCATCGCAGTTTGAGGGTTTTTGAGTTCACATGCATGTTATGTAAAACTTTAGAAAAGCACTTATGGATTGTATGATGGTAACTAATACTATTCCATCCCATTTAATTGAAAATAATAAAAAAATGAATAGAATAAAATGTTTAAACATTATGAACTTGTATCCTCATTAATATTATACTAGATAGAGGTTAATTAATAAATTTATTTATATTTTTAATTTAATATTATAATGAATGAGGTAAAGTAAACAATAATATAAGTATTTATTGTAATAAAAAAATTACATAAAGTAAATATTATAATAAATATTCTTAGCCTATTTCTAATAATAGTTATTATATATATATAAATTTTTTATTATCTATTTATTTTATTCTAGAAAGTAAACGAGTCGTTCATGAGTTTAATAAAAGAGAAGAAATAGATCAATTAGTTATAAAAGTACTTAAGAACAAATCATTTGTTGCATTTTCCGGCAGCAATTTCATTTTAATTTACTTAACTCTTTAGGAAATATATAATTTACATAAAGTAATGCGATGATGGCAAAGCTTGTTTATAAGAAACAGCGAGGATGCTTTAATGTGGCAGGATTGTAAAGCAAATTCCACAAGGAGTAAAACGTTCACCTGAATGAAAGGGTAAATGTGGTTCGTTTTTTTCTTCAAAATAAATTAAACTATAAAATTATAGTTTGGTTTTTTATTACTTTAAATTGAACCTTACAATTGGATCTAAAAACTTTTCCAAACAATAAAAGTTTTTTGTTTGGTTTAACTGATTTACGGATTATTTAAGAAAATATATATGCCTAATATATAATTTCATATGAGAAATACTAAATTTATTTGAAAATAACAATTATTGATATCATATAAAATGTTAATAAAGTTAATATTTGAGCAATTAAAAAATTTTAAATATATATTAATAGCTAATTTTATTCCTATAAGTAGCATATAGTATAAATTTTGAATCAACCTAAACATATTTGTTAAATCTTGGTCATAAAATTTAAATACATAATATTTTATTTAATATAAACTAAAAATTATATTAAATGTTATATTGCAAGAAAAGAAATAGCTATAAGTAAAATATTATTACATTTTTTCAAAATGAGTTGGTTTACTTATTATATTTGATAAAAACATTTTATTATGACATATCTTTCAAAGGAAACTCTGGTATATATGTTTATTATAATACTTTATATATTGAATTTAATAAATATAGATTATGTATTGATTAGGTGAAATTTTAGTTCCTATGATAGCATCATTAATAAATGAGACAGTTGAAATTCTTTTGCTTGTGTTGTTAATATTAATGGTTTTATTGGTAGATATTATATATAGGTGTAAATTATTATCATCAAGTTGTACATGGATTCAATATTTGTATCTCATGCGGGTATATTTTCATACAATAAATAAATTATGATTCCAATCGAGAATCAAGCTGAAATTTTATAGTTTATAAACATTTTTAAATTAAACCAAACTATTGAATTCAATGTATGGTTTGAATTGATTTAATGAATAAACCAATTGAAACCAAACCACATGTGCCTAATTTGTAGCCACTCTACAATCTGGGGCACCAATGCTATTGGCGATTGCTATGGGTAGGGCTAGGTAAAAAAAAGTCGATTAAACTGTGAATTGAATCAAATCGAGTTGAATTAATATGTGAATTAGGTTTGAATTATCTTTATAGGTTAAAAAAATTACAAACTGAACAAAACCGTTTCTTTTAAGTTTGAAAAAATTATGAACCAAATCAAATTATTTCAAATCAAACCAAATTATAAAAAGCAAAGAAAAAGAAAATAACGATGAAAATCTAAAAATGTATTACTAAAAAAGAGGATTACATGTTATTTATTTAATTTTTTATCTTATTTAGTTTTTATTAAGTAATATATTACTTTTTTTTTTCTTATTGACTAATATAGAAACTATAATTATCTTGAGAAAGATAATAATAACTCCTTAAATATATGGAATAAGTATTGAAGATGATGAATAATATTAAAATAATAATAATAAATTAAATATTTTTTGTTAAATAGAATTTTTTATAATATATTAACTTATATATAGAAAAAGTTAATAATATGTATAAAAATGATTCTAATTATGAATCAAACTTGACCATTTTTTTTTAAATTTAAAAAAACTACAAATCAAATCATATATCTAAGTTTAATTTAGAAAAAAAATCAAACCATAATATATATAATATATATAGTTTGATTCAGTTTAATGAATCGTATTATAAAGGCAAAGCAGATTTTCTGGTTCCTATGTAGTGATTTATGAAACGGCTTGGGGATGGGCATTGGAACGTGAGATGATTGATGTATAATTCCTACAGTAAAAATTGTCGGGGTGGAGTCACATTTCGAGCGAGCCCAATAGCTAATATGCTACGCGATAATCAAAGTCTGTGGGTCTTTCTCAGCTTGGGTAATTTAGTTTATGGCTAGATCTAGTACATGGCACAATCACGATGTCTTATGCTCCCGTCACATAGGATTAAAGGTCATGCAGAACAAAGAAACTGCTGCTAAACATAAAAGGGAAAATAGAAAGTTAAATTATCCTAAATGCGTCGGCTATATACTTATTTATTTTCTTCCGATCCTTTTTTTTTTCTTTGTCTTCTACAATAATATAAGCATTTGAAACCCTATGCTTCATATTTATAGCTGAGTATAATTTAAGTTATGTCATTTTTTTCCCTAGTTAGTTGTTCATTGAAGTAATGGTATTGCTCTAATTGTAAAATATTAGACCTTCATGAGAACAATATAAGAATAGTTTTGTTGTTGGTCATTCAAACTAAATTTTTATCAAGATTTTTATAATCTAATAATATAAATATTGATTTTTAAATAAAATAGATTAGACTTGAAGCTTTTATTTACTGTTATAATTAAAAAAAGAAAAAAAATAATAAATCTCTATAGAGAAAATTCTATTTGTCTCATGCTTTGGAGAGTTATTTTATTCTTAAGGTAAACTCTAGATTCTAGAAACGTGCTTGTGGAATTGAATAGAAAGGGTATGTGTATGTCTCAAACTTTTTAACTAGTAGAGATAGTACATACTCTTTAATAGAAAGCACAACTTTTCTACTACCGTATAAAATCTTACATATATTTGTATAATTTTATAAAATAGAAAGCAGAACTTACCTTGGCACAACTCCTTATATTGCTTTTTTAGAACATCCAATATTGTCAAAATGGAAAATTTTAAATGTATATTTATATAAAATTCCAAGCAAGTAAATTACAAATTTGGTTAAAATTAAATTTTTTTAATTTAAAAATTTAAGATATTATTACGTGTAATTAATAATTGAAATTATAAAAATAAAAATAATATTATAAAATATTAAAAAAATCTAAATAATTTTAATCATTAATTTATAAATTTAAAAATATTAAAAAAAATAACTTTAGAAATCCTTCTGATTCTTGCATGACATGTCAATTTTAGCTACATTACATTCCAAACGGTACTTAATGACCATTGAAAGCAAAATTGGGAAATTGAGCTGGCTCGCCCCGACCAGCTCCTGTCGAGGGTCAAAGCAAGCTAATATGCACATGAGGTGGGTTGAAGAAGTTGGCTCACCCTGCCCTACGAGCTAACATAGGTCAGCTCGCCCTATACACAAAGTTTTTTCTTTTTTATATTACAAAATTTAAAAAGTCATTTTCATTGATTATTTTTTTGTTTATTGTGTCTCATTTTCTTTTTGCAACTATTTAATTTTTTTGACTCTAAGGTGATGTCAACTATTTTTTTTTTTCTTCCATATTCCTCAATCCTCTGTTATTAGTTAGGGGTTTCATCTATCTAATATAGAATTAGGTTAGCTTATTTTTAAGTAAGTTTGAAATAGATTTGATTTATTATAAAGCATTGAAGCAAAGTATTCTGTCTTTGAAAAAAAAGTGCTATTTGGATAATTTCATGGCCTTAATAATATTAAATATATATAATAATATAATATAACATAATATAAAATAGTACAAAATAGAAACATAATAATTAAAAAGTAAGAAAATAGGTTAGAAAAATTTAAGAATTCAGAAACATAATAATTAAAAAGTAAGAAAATGGGTTAGAAAAATTTAAGAATACCCTAACTATCTTGGTTAAAACCACCTTGACCAACTAGTTTAAGGTTAATCGAAAGTTAATGCACATTCAAGATAGATAAAAAAATTTATAAAATATTAATAATTAAAAATGTACTCTCAAATAAAAATGATTGACATAAACTTATTTTTATAATTTTTTATCCAATTATATATATATTTCAAATTAAAATGTCAAAGGGATTCACTATTTCTTAATTATAAATGAGGTCCCAGTGATCTATCTTACCAACGTAATGATGATGTTAACCTATTGACATCTAGCAAAGCATATGAAAATAGATTAAAATCAAATGTCGAGAGCTTTGCATAACGACTCACCTATTTTGTGTTCCTCAGGTAACCACTCTCTAGGTGGAAATCTTGGGTAAAATATATCATCTTAAAGTCAGAGTATGCGACTCTTTTGGAGAAGATTGGAGTCTTTCATGCCATCACTACATCCACTCGCCTGTGGTTCCCATATATGAGTGGGTCGAAAGTGTGGTAGGCAACCATCTGCTAATGGAATACTTAGACTCACACATTCATCACTTCTTGGGGGGAAATCACCCAGACACTTGAGGATGTGGTCATTTGCAATAGTTTTGGGTAGACCAACATCACTTCTGCTAAAATGTCTTATAAAGAGCATGGTTTTCAAGTGTTCTTACTGGATGCCTTGAAGCCTACTCGCAATAGCAAGAGGAAGTCGTGATTCCTTTCCTAGCTTTCATACTTCTTTGAGGAGTAGAGAAAAGATAGGCTTTGGGTTTTTGGCTTGGGTCGTAAACATAAGTAAGTACTTTTATTCATTCTCAACTATACCCTTATGGTTGTGTAATTATGCTGCACAAACACCCCCCCCCCCCCCCGGTTTTTTTTTTTGTCATTTTTGTAGGTATGAACTTGTAGCTTTTGTAGCTATCGAGTCTAATTTAAAATTTTTTATTATTTTCCTAATTCGATTCATATTAGATCCTATTTTCATCTAATACAAATCCTCAACTTGAACTATAAAAAAAAAATGATTTTCATCATTTATTTGGAGTCATCACCTAATTGGAGTTGGAAAAAAAATTGTTAAGTTAGAATTAATTGAGTGGATTAATTCTAACTTTAACACTAGTCAACGAAACCATTAAAAAAAAATAGAAAAGCCAGAGATTCTTGACTCGGGGGTTATCATATTAAAACCTTAAAGTTACCAGCTTAACCTTATAAAATTTTTATTTTATGATATCCTTTTTAGCATAAAAAAATACTAATATAAAACGAAATAATGATTTAAAAATATTTTTTTATTATTTTTTAGAGTTACCCCATAAGGGTATCTATGTACTCGTTATTCGAGATTAAACGGGCTGTAGTTCGCTTGTTTATAAAAACTTTAGTGCTTTGATTTAATTTTTTAAAAAACAAACCAGGTTTATGTTTATTACCATTTAAAATTTATTTATTTATTTATTTATTATCTTTTTTAGAAAATTCTAAACCTTACTCCTTAATTTTGAAAAAAAAAAAAACAAAAACCTAACTTTTGAAAATACCAATTGAATTTTTTTTATTCATGAAAATCATTGTTTTCTAGGTGACAAAACATTTTTATATTTAAAACGTTTATAAAGAAAACTAATTTTTAAAATAAACTATTTAAGAACCTAATCTACCTTAGGCGACAGTTATACCGCAACACCTAAAGTCTACACAATTGTCCTCTCCTAATTATTATTATTATTATTTTTTCTATTTTTTTTGAAACATCACCAATAAAAAAAAAAAACTCAATTTACCAAATCCAAAAACAAAGAAATTTTGAGCAAACAAACCATAACCCACATTTTAAATGAAAATTTCATATTTTTATTATGCTTTGAATATGTAAACCAAACTTAATTTGATATTATTAATAAAAACCTATATTAATTTTTATTACTAATTGAACCTATGTTATTAAACTTATGTGAAATTAACAAAAATAGTTTGACTATTGAAATTATTTGAGTACTTAAGCTAGTGTAGCTAACTAAATGTTTAAGCTAGTGTAGCTAACTAAATGTACTTAAACTAAGATTATTAACTAAGTTAATGGCGTTAACTAAACTTATCTAAATAACCCATCTTGCTAACTTGCTTTATTAATTAACTTAATTAACTAATATGTGTTATTAGCAAAATTAACTTAAACTATGTCATAATGAGACAAGGTAAGAGGCTTACCTAGGCGTGTAGAGAGTAGATGCAGGTTGAATCCAACTGGGTCTATGGTGTCAATCGAATGAATAGTGGTCCCAGGTACATTGAACTAATGAATCAAGTCATGCAAGCGTATACAACCTTTCAATGATGATAGTTTAGTAACAGCAATGTAAAGGGAGGTTTCGATGGATAAGGAATAGCAGTCGCCTTAGGTGGTCTAGTAACTTAAGATTTTTTTTTTCGTACGTTTTTTTTTCAGAGAGAAAACAATTGGGTGGATTTTTTGGGTATGTTTCTTTTTTTTTTTTTTTTGAAGTGGTGCTACTAATATGAAATTGAGTAGTATTTATAAGCTTAGCTAGATCAACCTCGATAAACCTCAGTTTTGATTCAAATTAGGTTTACATGAGGATGAATAAGCTCTAACTTAACCGATTTAGATTTATTTTATCTAAATCTTTATGCAAATCCTTGGGATATACCTAAATCTATTAGTTTATTTGAAAAAAAAATCAGATAGGAAAGTTTTTTTTTCTTTTTTGGGTTTTTTTTCTTTTTTCTTTATTATTCAGATCTACTTAGGGAAGAAGAAGATCATGTGCAATGTACATGATTTTCCTGACCAATATGTTATTGCCATGTGGTAGCCCTGTCTGCTCAACAAAAAGAAATTTTCGTGGTGCTTCCCAGGATTCAAATTGATAACCTCACACTCCCTTTTCCTCTCAAGGCTTGGATCCTAGCCAATTGGGCTAGGGTTTTTTTCTCAAATTTTATTGTACTCAACTTTTATTTAAGCCTACAACATATTTAGGGCCGAAAATTATTTAAAAAAAAATCAAACTTAGATTTAACTTAATGGGCTAAATTTACTTCCTAATTTCTGAAATTTTTAACATATTATTATTATTATTACTTTATTTTATTTGGTTACTTTTCTTATATTTTTTCCTTTATTACTATTTTTATTTTGTTTTCATTTATTATTATTATTATTATCCTCGCCTTGTTCTTTATTTTAACAGAGCAAAAATAAGGTGTTTACAGCTGCCCCTCTTTGTAGTAAAGTTTTGGGAAAACTTAACTACAAAGACACCATTTTTGCTTAGGAGAAAGGATAGATAAAGCTATATTCAATTGGCTATCCGAATCTAGATTTGTTAGGGAGTTATCTAATCAATAGGTTGAGTGAGGAAGACGCTCTATGAGTTAGTAATATTGTATTGCAAAAGAAGACAATTGCTTTATACGGACCAATATTCCTTAGTGAGTGGTCTCGGTTAAGAAGAAACCTTTAAGAAGAGCTTATCTAGAAAAGTATTCTCATGAACCGACTAATCGATGATAGGAAGTGTCTTATTAGACTAGCAACCCTGAAGAAGGGATTGTTGAGAAAAAGTGCTCTTATGAACTGATTAATTGATAATGGGAAGAGTCTTACAAGACTAATAACCATAAGATGAGGATATCTAGGAAAGTGCCCCATGGTGAGCTAACTAATTGATAGTGAGATGTGTCTTTTAGACTTGTGACCCCAAGAGAGAAAGCCTAGGAAAGTGCCCCTATAAGCTGACTAAACGACAATAGGAAACATCCTTTTAGATCGATAAACATAATAGGTGGCATCTCAATAAACTAGCAACCTTAAGAAGGGATGACTATTCAATTTTTATTTCTTTTAAGTTTAGATGCTTACTTGGTCACCGTAGATAACAACAAAACAACCAAACCCTCATGATAATCTAATCTTCCTCTGCTTATCTTTATCTTGACTTGAGTAGAAGATCTTGATGCGTTTTTCTTACGGGTTTAACTCTTACGATTTTGGTATTATCCTGAATCACTAACGTGCTCTTCGAGAAGGGTAAGATCATGAAAAAAAATTAATGAGTTTTACAATTTTATCACTGTTCATTATTCATTATTCTCTTGTATATGCGATGGAGTGAGGGCTAATATGGGAAAATGATGTAAGAATTTGTTTGATAGTGATTAGTCAAGGTGACTTTGACATTCAGTGATCGCCCAAGGTCATCAACTTTGCTTATAGAGAAATGAAAATCAAGCCACGAAGTTATAACGATTGTTAGTATTCATGAACTTTTGGTAAAACTTTATTATTTACATTTAGAGATAGTACATCTTAATTGCATCTACATTTATGGGGTCCTTCAAATTTGGACCATCCATTTGAGCTAATATTAATGCCCTTTTTACAACATACGGACCTTCATAATTTGGAGTGAATTTACCTCTTGAATCTTATGCGTTCGGGAGAACCTTCCTTAAAATGTTGTGGCCTCATTTTTTTGTCGAACGCTCGGGCTATCCTTTGTTGGTAGCATTAGCTATGGCATAATGCTGTGAGTCTTCTTTTGTTGATCAAGTTTAATTGTTCGGGCATTTTCTTTACCCAATCAAATTCATCTAGTTGTGTCTTTGATAAAAACTTGAAGGACGGGATTTCGACCTCGACTGGTAATACTGCTTCAACACCATATACCAAGGAATAGGGAGTGACCCCGGTAGACGTTCAAATAGAGGTTTTGTAGGCCATGAGTGCGAAGGGTAATATCTCGTGCCAATCTTTATAGGCGATGGTCATTTTCTTAATAATTCTCTTAATATTTTTGTTAGCTGCTTCTACCCCGTTCATTTGAGTTTCTATGATTTATCTTAAATTGTTGACATAACTCCATCATCAATTTATTATTGAGATTGGTGCCATTATCAGTGTTGATTGATTCAGGAACTTCATACCGAGCTATTATGTCTCTCTTCATGAACTGAACTACCACTCATTTAGTGACACGGCATATGATGGGGCTTCAACCCACTTGGTGAAATAATCAATAGCTACTAGTATAAACCTATGACCATTGGATGCCTTTGGGGTGATTGGCTCGATAATGTCGATTCCCCACATAGAGAAAGGCTATGGTGCGGAAAGTGAATGGAGCTCTTTAGGTGGAGCATTTATTTTGTTGGCGTAAACTTGAAACAAGTGGCAGTGCTTGACATATTTAATGTAATCTGACTCCATTGTCAATCAATAGTAACCCATCCTCATGATTTTTCGAGCAAGCATGTGTCCATTCATGTAGGGGCCACATACCCCTTTGTGTCTTTCATTAGTTTACTTGCATCTTTTTTGTCCACACATCTCAACAACATGGTGTCGAATGACTTTTTGTAAAGTATAGACCTACTTAGTAAGAAATGACTTGCCAATCTTCTAAGTGCTTTTTGGTTATTTTTGTTAGCCATTTTAGGATATCTGCTCTCTTGGAGGAATGTCTTCATATCATGGTACCAAGGTTTATCATCTTGTGTTTTTTCAATTACCAGGCAATGGGCAATCCTATCTTTAATTTCTATCTTCAATGGCTAAACTTCGGTTCCTCCCATTACTTGAATCATAGATGCTAGTGTGGTGAGGGTATCTGCGAACTGATTTTGAGCCCTTGAGATGTATGTGAAGGTGACTACCCTGAATTCTTTTATCATTTATGCCAAGTGTTAGTGGTCTAGCACTAATTTAGGATCTTTAGTTTTGTATTCTTCTCGTGTCTGTAATATGATAAGCGTGGAATCTCCGTATACATCCAACTCATGGATTTCCATATAGTAGGCCATTTTGAGACCGATGATGCATGCTTCATACTCTACAATATTATTAGTCTATGGGAATGTGAGTCTCATTGTTGTGGGGAACTGCATTCCTTTTGACGATATCAACACTGCCCCAATTCCATATCCAAATGCATTGGTAGCTTCGTTAAAATACATCTTCCATTTGAGATCCTTTTCTATTTTGGATTCTTTTTTCTAACTCACCCTCTACTATCAATATATTTTCATCTAGGAACTGGGCTTATGATTCTCGGGAATCTCCTTCAATTGGGTACTTCGCCAACTAATATGCTAATATCTACCCCTTCATCGAATTTTGAGTTATGTATGTGACGTCAAATTTTGATAGGAGCATCTGCCATTTAGAAATTCTTCCTAACAAAACAGGTTTCTCCGCTAAATATTTCAGAGTATCATGTTTCGTTAATATTTTGATGAGATAATAGAGAGTATACTGTCTCAGTTAATGCATGACCCAAACTAGTGCGCATCAGGTTCTTTTTATTTCGGAATACTTTTGCTCCCCTTCCGTAAATTTCTTACTCAAATAATATATGGATTGTTCCCTTCCTTTTTCATCTTTTTGTCCTAGTATACACCCCATTGACTCTGGAAGTATCGTGAGGTATAAGAATAAAGGTCTTCTCAGTTTTGGGATTACTAGAACCGAAGGCTTCATAAGATACTCCTTGATCTTCTTAAATGCTTCCTCACATTCGTTATCTCATTCCACTATAGTGTTCTTTTTTAGTAGCCGAAATAATGGGTGGCATTTATTTGTGAGTTTTGAGATGAATCGAGTTATGTAATTTAACCTTCCTAATAAACTTCTTACCTCTTTAATGGTATGTGGAGAAGGCATTTCTAGTATGGCTTTTACTTTATCAGGGTCGATTTTAATGCCTTCTCGACTTACAATAAACTCCAACAACTTACCAGATGTGACCCCAAAAGTGCATTTCTCTGGATTTAACTTCAACTAAAACTTTCTTAATATTTCGAATAGTTTCCATAAGACAAACTCATGGCTTTTTCCTTCTTTGGATTTAGCTATCATGTCGTCAACATATACTTTGACTTCTCGATGCATCATGTCATGAAGTATTACGACCATTGCTCTTTGATATGTTGCTTCAGCATTCTTTAAACCGAAAGGCATGACTTTATGACAAAAGGTACTCCAAGTCGTGATAAAGGTTGTCTTGGTTTTATCTTCTTCTACCATTTTTATCTGATTATATCCTGAGAAGCCATCCATAAAAGAGAAGAGATGTCTTCCTACGGTATTGTCTACCAAGACATCCACGTGAGGTAAAGGGAAGTTGTCTTTAGGTGTAGCTTGGTTCAAATTTCGGAAATTCAAGCATCCCGTACTTTTTTCGTTTTTCTTTAAAACAGGAACTATGTTCACTACTCATTATGGATAGTCCGATACTTCAATAAAACTGACTTCTAGCAGCTTCTTGACCTCTTCTTTGATCTTTAGTAAGATGTCAGGCCTAAATCTTCTTAACTTTTGTTTTTTAAGTTTGACATCTTCTTTTGTAGGCAGCTTGTGAACCACTATTGATTGGTTAAGTCCTGGTATGTCTCCATATGACCAGGTAAACACACTTACATATTCAGTTAGCAACTTGGTTATCTCGTGCTTTTGCTCATCACTCAAATTACTTCCAATCTTAAGGTTTTTGGGCTCTTCTTCAATTAACTATCTCCATTGGCTCATCAATTAAAACTTTACTTTTTTCATATTTTTGCTAACTCTCTTGTATTGCTTTGTGGTCATTGATATCATTTTCGATAGCTGACTGAACAGTGTTGGAAGTGATATCAATATTTTCATTATTTACATGTGTGAGATATCCCTGGCATTCATCAAGAATATCGAATTTGTGTGGAAAATGAAGTTAAAGTATATAAGTAAAGGGAAAAGGCATAATTGAAATAACTTGTGAGATATCCTTGGCATTCATCAAGAATATCGAATTTGTGTGGAAAATGAAGTTAAAGTATATAAGTAAAGGGAAAAGGCATAATTGAAATAACTTGTAATTTTATTGCCTGACATTGTCGAAGAGTTTTATTGAACAATGATGAATGTAAACATAAAAAAAATCTTAATTATGATTGCTCCCTATTCTAAAGAAAACCTAGTGCTATTAAGGAGATAGGAAAACCAATTATTAAGAGCCGGAGATGGATTGGAGACGTAAGGAGCCGGAGTCTCTATTGATGAGTCATCCTTGTTGAAGTTGGCTTGGATTGTTCTTGGATCTTGAGTGTTAACTGGTTGAGAAAAAATGTGTTGAATGTGTGGAAAATCCATTCAGGTATCATATAGTCTCTCTCCCCTTATGCCCTTAATGCACCTTGCTTGAATCTCTTCTCTCAGAGTAAGAATATACCCTAACCCAAACGTCCCTTGCTATCCTTTCTTGAATCTGGGCCTCACTTCGCTAATCTCTTCTTTAACAACTATGCATACTTCATTGAATATTTAGAGTCCAAAGTTTTCAGGACCTTCTTCCCCAATGTAGGGTATAGCCGTTTTCTTATAGATGACATAGTCTTGCTCACCTAGCACGGTGGCTATTTGGCCATTTGATATGAATTTGACCTTTTGGTGAAGGCTCAAAGGTATGGCTCCTGCTGTGTGTATCCAAGGTCTCCCTAGCAATAGATTAAAGGACCTTGGGATGTCGATGACTTGGAATGAGACATTGAAAATTTGCGGGCCAATCTCTACCGGTAGGCTAATCTCTCCCACGATTTCCCTTTTAGAACAGTCAAAAGCTCTGACTATTGTGGAGCTTGGCTTAATGTTGCTCATATCGACTCTTAGCAAGTCGGGGGTAGCTAGAGGGCATACATTAAGAGAAGACTCGTTATCTATGAGGACCCAGGATACTATTGTATTATTGCATTTTGCCATCTTCTCCCAACTCCTCAGGCGAGAAGGATATCTGATCCATGGTGAGGATTCGTGGTGCTTCCCAGGGTTCAAACCGGTAACGTTACACTCCCTTTTCCTCTCAAGGCTTGGATCCTAGCTAACTGGGTTAGGCTTTTTTTTTTTCTCAAATTTTATTATACTCAACTTTTATTTAAGTCTACACCATATTTTGGGCTAAAAATTATTTAACAAAAAATCGGACTTAGATTTAACTTAATGGGCTAAATTTACTTCCTAAATTCCGAAATTTTTAACATATTATTATTATTACTTTGTTTTATTTGGTTACTTTTCTTATATTTTTTCCTTTATTACCATTTTTATTTTTTTTCCATTTTTGTTTCATTTTTATTATTATTGTTATTATTATTTATTTATTTTTATCCTGGCCTTGTTCTTTATTTTGACAAAGCAAAAAATGGGGTGTTTACAGTAGCATACTAGCCATCTTTATTTGTGTTCCCTAAAGGACTAGAGGAAGGTGTGAGCCCCTGGTTATATTCCTAAACCATATAAATTTCCTAAGGTGAGTGCTTCGCACTATGTCCCTTTTACTTGGGCTCTTTGTATCGGCGCTTTGATCTATATCATAAGGCTTCTGGTTATTCAAACAGCCACTATGTAAACGTGTCACATGTAGACCTAGTATGCCTCAAACTCTTCTTTTGTGAGCAGTTTTGGAAACACTTTACTCCTCCTCTTGATATTGTTAGATCCAACCTTGCTTTTCCTAGAGCATGGGTTTAGGTTAAAGAAACTACTGAGCAAGCACCCTTACAGCTTATTGAAATTGACAACGAATTTAAATTTCACCCTTATGTGAAGTAGCTTGTCGATTATGAAGACAGGAGCAAATTATATCCTTTAGGATCAAAGGATGAGGTAACTTTAGTAGATAAACATAAGAATCTCCACAAATCTAAGGCAAGATTTTTTTTTTATAGAGTACTCCAGGGGGTTTACTCTCCCTCCTTGACAGTAAAGACTTCTATAAGTGCTATTTTGATTAAAAGGGTTATGGCATATTCTCCTCATAAGGTTGCACGCTAGCTTGGCTTTAACCAAAGGGTACCTTGTATGATTAACATTATTGAAAATTTTGAGTCATGTTGTTGATCACTCTCACCAGGTGACATTAGAAACATTCATCTAGAAGTTCATAAGCTATTCTTTCCTTTTACAAGTCGCTCTAAGGTTACTTCTCCTAGTTAGCTAACATATTGGTCAAATTGCTTGCAAGACTTCTGAGCATGTGCTTTCGCTTTAGTAGCTGATACATTTTGTGCACCCATTGTGTACTATTGGGAGTTTTGCCTTAAATTGCCGCTTAGGCCCAAGCTTATGCCTATTAGCGATGCCTAAGGAACTAATGAACAAGTGGATCAACAATTAGCATCTCTTGTTGATGTGGAATTAAGGAGATCCTCTAAGAATAAATGTCCATTTCTTCCATTAACAGATCGTAGATAGGTTAAATGTGCCATTATTCAAGAGGTAACATAGGCTTTGAAGTTTGCTCTAGCGGTTATGATGATTCGGCGATTGTTTCAATTTAAGTCGATGATGATTAAGACTTAGTGAATTATGAGGAGTCACTAGTTGAAGATAATAGAGGTGACAACGATGACATTGAAGGGCTATGTGAATCTATGGAAGTTAGAGTAGTTACCAGTACTAATGAGCTAGTCATAAAGACAGGTAAGGATGATGATAACATCGATGATGGTGACCATGCTGATGAACTGCTTTGTTTCGGCACATATGAAGATGAGTTGGATGTAGCATATGCTAATCTCTTTCCTCCCCTAGTTGTTGTCATGTCTCCTCGAGACAAGGAAGCAACTCCAAAGATCTATGCTATGTTTGAGGAGACTACATGCTTTCGAGGGTTTACTATGCCATCCTAGTTATTGGAATCATTTGAGACCCTTGATGCTATAAATAAAGATTTTTGGGCTCAATCCCCTGTGTTAGAGACTGAACTAGCTTGTACTATGGTGAGGATGTTGGGGGAGCCATGCTATTGCTAAATAGACCTTGAAATTCTTTTTTAGAGGTAGAACTTAAGCAATTGATTAAGTGTGTCAAGGGAGCTGGCCTTCTAAGATTCAAGATTAATAGCTTAGAGCCCATTGCTACTAAGGCCAAGAGACTATTAAGCTATTATACTGTCAAGAGACAGCATGCCGAACTGATGGGTAAGGTGCAAGAGTTACAAGAAGTAGTTGAAGCAATTGACCTTGAGATGAAGACACTTTTAGGTGACACAGTGATGGGAATCTACCCTGCGGTTCCAGCCGTAGGGAAACCTGACTTAGATGCATGAGCTCAGATATCTACATATGGCTACATGTTATCTAATAATGTTTGATTTTGCACTTTAGCAGGTACATTTATCGGTTTTTACAGGATGACCAAATAACATGCACTAAGGATCAATTTACGGCACATTCTTGGAGTCACATCCGATGGCCTACAAATTATTCAATTGAAGTGAAGAACCGGCCACTTGAAGACCATTTGTATTTGTAATTGTTGCTTATGAGAACTGGCTATTTTATTTTATACTTGTATTTCATGATTTTGGAACCGGCTACTTAGTGGCATCTTTGTAATTTTTAGTATATTTTTACCCTAATTGGAGCAAGTATAAATATTTACTAACTAGGGTTTTTGGAGAGCTTTTGACAATTTTGAGAAAACATACACTTTGTGCTGTGAGGTTCCATCCTTGCAATCAAAGATCTCTTATCAATTTCTTGTGAAATTGTGGTGAGAATCAATAAGGGTAGATTATGGGTAATATCAATCTTCTTTTTTGTTGTTACAAATTGTGTTTAGTGAGTAATATCTAGGTACGATTTGTGGTTACTTGTTTATTCACATGGATTAGGGTCATAATTTTCAGATTTGATCTTTTCAATTTGAAATTCAATCCTAGTGTAATTGCGTGATTTTCCATTGAAAATCACATACTTATTTGGTCATAGTCCCATTTGGTATTTTGCTTAATTGGAATCAAGTTTATCACGCAATTTTTGAGTCCAATTTGTGTGGTTAATTATTCGTTTATATTGTGTGCTTGTGATTTGGAATCAAGGCATATCACATAGACCTTAAGTCCTCTATAGGCTTGGATTGTCTTCTTTAGTTTAGTATGATTATATTCTTTGTTTTCATTCTAAAGCATTATATTAGAATCAACAAAGTTATTTCTCTTTTCTCTTTATGTGATTATTGCTTATTCTCTTATACTTGCCATAAGTGATGCTAGTCACAATCACATTGAATTTATTTAAGGTATCATGTCGTGCATTAGAGTGAAGCTTTCACTTGCTAACAACAATATATTAAATGATTGAAATAATCAATCATGCTTACATAGCAATAGAGGTGTTTGTTGCATAGTTTAACACATTAGCATTAATGGTTAAGAGGGTATTTCCCAATACATAACCATTTATTCTTTATTTCTGAATTGCTATATACATTTATACGAGCTAAGTATTTCATTGCGCATTTGGGAGCACTTGCTTTGACCATGTGACAACAATGTAAGAGGTGGTAGTTAATCATGTTTGTGCGCTAAGGAGATAACACTCTAACTTTGCAACAACAAGATAACACTCTAACTTAACAATGTAAGCCATGTATATTATTCATAATAAATTGCAAATACATCATTGATTTCACAAATGAAACTTTTTAATGTATTGAAAATTAATAGATGCAGTAACTTTATTGGTTGTTGGGTTCAGAAGTTTGCAGTGGCCACTCTCTTGGACTTCAAGAACTATGAAGGGGCCTTCCCACTTCAATGTAAACTTTGGTGCTAGAATACCTTGCCTCACATGCTTTGTTGTGTGAAGTACAATGTCACCTTGCTGAAAGGATCACTTCCTAACCAAACGATCATAAGCTACAATTAATCGCTATTGATAATTGGCAAGGTGACACTTGGCGGTGTCTTATCTTTCTTCTAAAGCTTCAAGATCAAGCATGTGTAGAGTATTAGGTTCTAACTAGGCATTGATAGCCAGTCTTGTAGATGGAACTAAGACTTCTATAGGAATCATTGCCTTACATCCATATACTAAAGAGAAGGGGGTAGCTTGAGTGGGGCTTCTCTTAGATGTCTTGTACACCCATAATGTTAATGGTAGCTTATTATGCCAATCTTTATGATTTTCATGCACCATATAATTAAGTATTTTTAGAAGAGTCTTATTCATTGCTTCTGCTTAGCTGTTTCCCTTTAGGTAGTAAGGCATAGACTTCACATGATCAATGCAGTAGGAGGCCAATAGTTGTGCCATTGTCTGAAAGAATGCGCTTTGGGATTCTGAAGTGGTAAATGACATGTTCTTTCATGAAGCTTGCCTTTGCTAGTCTTGCAGCTTTCTTTAATAGGATTGTCTCTACTTACGTGGTAAAACATTTTGTACCTACCAAGATCTAAATGCATCCCCTAGATGATAGATGTATTAAACCAATCAAGTTAAATGCCCACATATAGAAAGGCCATGGAGTAGTCAAGCTATGCAGTGTAACGGTAGGGTCATAGATTGCATTATCGTGTTGCTGGCATGCAACAAACCTCCTAGTAAAGTCGAATGCATCATTTTCCATTGTAAGCTAGTAGTACCCTAAGGCCAATAGGTGGTAGTACAACTTCCTTCCTCTTTAATGTTCCCTACCATCTCCGGGGGCTTTAGCTAGCACAATCTTCGTTTTGAGTGGTACTACGCACTTAAGGAGTTATCCTATGAATGATACCTTGTATAACTGATCTTCATGCATAATGTACTTCCTTGCCTTGCACTTTACTATGTGAGCATCAGTTCTATTTGTAGGTAAGGCATCATTTTTCAAATAGTCTATGTGTTCTCCTTGATCAAGAAGCTTGGAGTATTTTAGATAACTCATTTGTATTTGAGAAGCATCTTTGGCCATGGTTAGCCAGTAATACCCAATGCATTATATGTGGCAGTACAAGGATGGGCCTTCCTCTCCACACTAGATTTAATGGCATTTGTCCAACTTTAGGTGTGCTTGCCTTGCACAAATACATTGCGATAAGACATAATATAGACCCTTGAAGTATAGGATGCCTTTAATGTGAATGAAATTTTTTAAGGTTGCCATAAAGCTACATTAGGATGCATTAGCTAGGCCTTGATGGGAGTGCATCGGTCATCTAGTGCTTCCTCTTCTTCATCTAACAACTACAGAATTGTACATGGAATGGACTTTCTAATGACTTAGATATTTAAACTATATTCTTCATCCACAATAGGAACTTTAGATGCCAATTTTTCTAGCGCATTTGCATAACGGTTGGTCAATCATTTGGTGTGCTAGTATCTCACTAAATTGAACTTATTGACTAAAGATTGCACTACAACCTTGTAAGGTGCTGGTGCTGGTTCTTTGAGAGCAAATTTGCCATTGAATTACTTAATAATCGGGTTTAAATCACTGCGAATGCATAAGGGAGATGCTCCATCATTTTGTGCAAAAATGAGTCCAAGCAAAAGAGCCTTATACTTGGCATCATTATTGGTACAATAGAAGTCGAGCTTAAATATTAGTGGTATCTCTTAGCCTTTAAGGGACATCGATACTACTCCGACTCCTTACCTGGTACTAGTAGAGCCATTAAACTATACTTGCCATTCTCCACCCAATTCTTTCCACTTGAAATCCTCATGAAACTTTGTTGGGATTATATCCATAGCGTGAGTCCCATGTGTCATAGGAAAATGGAACAAGAGGTTTACTAGAGCTTGAGACTTAATAGCTTTAGGTAACATAATTGTAATGTCAAACTTTAATAGGAGAAGTAAACATTTTACAATCTGTCCTGATAGAGCCGATTGTGGTAGTAAGTGCTTTATTGGGTCAGAGTGAGTGACAAGGTTGACTTTATGCACTAAGAAGTAGTGGTGCAACTTTTGTATAGTAAATACCAGCGTGAGACAATGCTTCTCGCAAGTCGAATAATTGACTTCACTCCCTTTGAGGGATTGGCTTAGGTAGTATACATGTCGCTCCCTACCATCAAGTTCTTGTGCAAGTAAAGCCCCAATGGACTTATCAGTTGATGTCAAGTAAAGAATCATTGGTAATCTTTTAATAGGCATTGTCATCATTTGTAGAAAAGTGAGTATATCTTTTACCTTATGAATGGCCTCCTCTTGTAATTGCCCCTACTCAAATAGTGCTCCTTTTTTCATGAGTTGCTATAGGGGATAAGAGATCTCAACTAATGTAGGGACGAATCGCTTCATATAAGAGACCTTTTCCATAAATGTTTTTAATTCCTTTAGGTTAATGGGTGAGGGTATGGATCATATAGCCTGCCCCTTTGCTAGATCGACATCAATCCCTTTCTTGTGAACTACAAATCTAAGAAATTTTCTAGATGCTACACTAAAGATGCACTTTAGCGGGTTTATGCGCAACTTATATAATCGACATCACATAAAAACCTTCTATAGATGTATTAAGTGATTCAATGCCCGCCTCGACTTAATAACTATGTCAATCACATGGTCTTCCAAGAAGTCGTGCATTATATTGTGTTAGATAGCAGTCATTGCTCTTTGATAAGTAGCTTCTACATTCTTAAACCCGAAGGGCATAATAATATAGTAGAAATTCCCAACTGCTGCCTTGAAGGTGATACACTCAGCATCTCTAGTGACTATCTTGATTTGATTGTAGCTGCTAAAACCATCCAAAAACAAGAACTATTCATGTCTAGCTATGGCATCTACTAATGTGTTAATATTTGGCAATGGGAAGTTTTCATTTAGGCAAGCCTTGTTGAGATCATGAAAATTTATACAGACTTGTATTTGACCATTTTTCTTCCTTACTAGCACAATATTAGCTAAACACGTAGGGTGCTCAATTGGCTTGATAAAGCTAGCTTAGAGTAACTTCTCAATTTCTTCTTTGATTTGGATCTCAACTTTTAGGCAGAAAATTGTTGTCCCTGTTTTATTGGCTTAACTTTGGTTGCAATTCAATTAATGTACCACTAGATTAGGGTCCAATCCCAGCATTTCATCGTGGGTCTACGCAAGCATGTCTCTAATACTTCCTTAGCAATTCCACTACGTAGATCTTAAGCTTTTGCAAGAGATTCTTGCTAATGAAGATAGGTCTTAGAGACTCCCCTGGTCCCATTAGATATAACTCTTCAATCTCGTCAACCTATGGCTTGAGTTGATCTTTCATCTTTGGAGGGACAAGTTAGATTTCTTGTATTGGTATGGGATTTGAAGAAAACAAGCAAGCTTCTTTGGATCCATTTTCTTTAGATCCCATAGACCATCATAAGTAGTGTATCCTTCACCCATCTTTTTTTATGAAACTTTCTATTATCTCATTCCTTTTTTGCTTTTTCTTACCCCTTTGAGAGCCTCACATTCTCTTCTTTCTCTTGGGCTTCCCTTAAGTCTCCTCCTAAATGGGTAGTGGTGTGTTAGAGGGTTTTGCAATAGTAGTCTCCCCCTCTATGGTGTATTCATCAAAGAATGCAGCCTCGAGAGGTACAACTCATTGTACTCAAACAGATTGTTTATAGAGGGAATGAATATGTCATTCCCTTTCCAATGGCCCTTAATGTACTAGTGCCATGTTGAGGGTATAAGATTGTGATGATGTAACCACTTCCTTCCAACTAGTAGATGGTAGGATGAGAGCATGTCGATCACATGAAACGTGTAGAGCCCTATATAGGGCCAACTTTAAAGTCCACGTTATTGTGAATGTAAAAGCATCGATGAAACTATTCACAGCAATGGATTGTCTCACTATGCGCTGGTTGTCCATCCCTACAACCTTGACTGTAGACATCAATGTTATATTTATAGAGGAGCCATTGTTTATGAATGTCCTCTTAATGGGATGCCCATTAAGCATGCTTTCCACATAAAGAGGATGGCTGTGATTGGGATTCTTAGCGCACATGACTGTATCTATAAAAAGTATTACGTTCTCATGTGCATTGGCCATTCTATGTATAGGTTGTGCTAGATTGCACTCCCTATACTGTCTCTTAACGATATAGGTAAGTGTAGTTGTTGCTACAAGCTGTGCATCCTTATTAAACCCTAGTAAGTCAAAATTTTTTCTAAAATTAGCCATCTTCATTAGGGCAGCAAACTCTAGCGAGCGTGTGCCTTCATCATTCCTAATTAAAGCTTCTTACTCGTTACGTGTCTTAGTGTATGACATATTTCCTTCTTTGATGCTAAGATTGTAGCTAAGAGCATTTACAGTACCTGATTGATTATTGTATGCAAGAAGTGGATTATTATAAACATCATTATTTTCTGTGAAAAGTTCTCCATTATAGACCCTATCATTAAAGATTTTTTCGAAGTCTAACACTCATTTGTAGGGTGACCTACGATCCTGTGATATTTGCAAAACTTGGGATCATTTTTTTTTTTTTTTTTGCATTAGTAAATGATCTACCATTAGGAGTTTGATATTCCTATCTCACAACCATTGGTCAAGCAAAGCATGTACCTCTCCCATTGGGCATGGGAAAGGAGGAGTTGATGTAGAGCTTTGTGATCTATCATTTCTTAGCTTCTTGTTGTCTCTAGAAGTCTTAACTTGGGCTGAGCTAGCAGATGTTGCTCATTTCCTAAACCTTCCATTTTCTCTTTGTTGCCTTGTAACAGAGTTGTTAGTTCTTCTCGTGGTCTTAACGAGTGCAGAGAAGGAACTTAGGTTGAGATTTTCCAAGTGGATTGTATACTCGGTGAACATTCCTTAAATATAGATCTTCACTAACTCTCTCTCATCACATACGTCTTGGATGTCCAAGGTGTGCTCTCTGAAGTACTTTATATAATCCACCAAGTCTTCTTTTAGGTTCTATAATGTTCTTCCCATATTTATTATCATGACCAGTTCCTAGGTGGGGAAGAATTTCTTCAAGAATAGCTTACACATAGACCCCCATGAATCGACTGACCCTATAGGGAGATTGACATGCTAGGTATATGCCTTTTCGATTAATAATTTGGAGAATTCCTTAAGCTTTAGGTTATCATCCAACCTTTATACTTCCAGGGTCTCGATAAACTTGAGTAAATGTTCTTTGGCACTCCCTTTATTGCCATTGAACAAGATGAACTTAAGATTAACATAGTCATTAGTGTAGGGTTTTCAACAATGTGCTGATGATAAGGGAGTCTTAACTTAGGCACTCTTATGGTTGACTTTGCTTGTATTTTTTCTAAGTATACATTCAAGTCTTCCTTCATTAAAAAGGAGGTCCTTATAGCAGATACTACAGAAGTGGGTGTAAGGGTAGGCTAATAGCTAGATCCATCGAAAGCATTGGGAAGGGGAAAGTTTAGTGAAGAGGTTTGTTCTTGAGGAATGTTCTCCTCATTAATGAAAAGATTAGCTGGAATACCTACATGTGATGAAGTTGCATGGATGGTGCCTTGCTGCGTAGTAATGCTGGTGTTTGGCAAAGCTATACCTTGTTGCATAGCAGCAGTGGCAGCCAACCCTATGACAAGCGAAGCTAGCATGGTCACAAGTTGATTCAGAGCCCTTATGTTCTCTTACATTATCTATATCAATTATGCAAGATCCATCAAAGCCTCAGGCTATGAATTGCCCTAATTAGAATTATGCAGCATTTGAGGCGGGTTCTGCTCTGTTAGTTTAGTGTTAAGATCTTGTTCTTGAGAAGTATTATTAGATGGTCCTTTCTTCTTAGAAGGTGCCATTACTTTTTTTATCACTTAGCTCTATCCTTAGTGAAGTCACCAAAATGTAGATGGGGGTTTTCAATAGGAATAGTCACGTAAGTATCACATGGGTACCGCACTACACATGACTTTAGAGAAGTGATGTGGAGATAGCACGTGATGGGATGACTAAGGAGAGAATGGTAAGGAGGAGGAATAGGCAATCTCAAAAGTCTCAAATGTATAAGTGACAGATAAAAGAGCTAAGGGAACCTCAAGCATCAACCTTGCAATTCTTAGGCAATAGAAATCGTTTTTTGCTTAAACTCTTATTTGATCTTTGAGAGTAGAGAATTCTTAATCAAACAACATTTCTCTGATCTCTAAAATCTAGAAAAAAAAAAATCCTTTAATGAAGAGGAATGGTTGAGTATTTATAGATTCTTGAGCTTGATGATGTCCCTCGTATCACCGTAGTGATCAACGAACAAGATAGAGTCTGCTCATTTTAGGGTTATCCTAATGAGCTTGCTATAAGCCTTAAGTTAACGACTTTCCTCATAAGTGCATGAGCTTACTTGAAAAAGGTTTAAGCCCACTAAGCCAATTATCCCTTAATCATTCTAATAACCAAACCAAATTCACTAAGCCTTGTCACATAACCTAATGAGTCAAGCTAAATAATTAATGGGCTTAGCTCCATATATTTATGTAATATTTTTAGCCCTTTAATATATATATATATATATATATCACTACCAATCGAACTAACATAAAATACTTTTTTTTAATAGGTGTGATCCATTGAATATAGATCCAAATTTTCAATTTTTTTTTTATTCTATAGAATTTGTTTTTCCTACTCTTGGTGGTATTAAGAAGCCACTATATCAGGATATCTCACCGGTTTCTATGAGAAAATGGGTATTTTTAGAAAATATTTTAAGTTCTATCCTTTCTTTTTTCTATCTCTCCACTTGGACTAATATGTCGACTTAACTTCTTGTATTTAAAGTAATTCGTGTATCTACTCAAATGAGACTATTGTTACATACCATTATTGAAGAAGGTTTACAATCTACATATTTGTTACATATATGTATATATAACTCATATATATAAAATATCTATACATAAGATTATAGATTTTATACATAATATTACAAATATGACAAATAGATTATATATAACAAATATATAAATATATAATATACATATATATATATATAGATATATATATAACTCATATATATAACATATCTATACATAAGATTATAGATTTTATACATAATATTACACATATGACAAATAGATTATATATAACAAAGATACAAATACATACATAATCTATGTTGTACACCTACATATTTACAACAACACTTTATATATAAATATAATACATGTTACATCAAAAGACTAATGAAAGAGAGGAAAAAAAGAAATTAAGGAATTACACATTTTACATATTAGAATGGAAAGGTTAAATAACATTTGTTGCTTTCCAAAATGACCCAAGTAGGATTCATTAGAGAAAACGATATAAGTTTAATATTTAAAATATTATTAATAATAAACAAGTTCACAAGATGAACATGTGACCTATTTAATAAATAGGTTTTTAAATGAGTTTATGTATCAAACCCAAACCTGGACACGTATTTTAACCTGTTATTTCTAGGTTTAACCCGTTTATTATTTATGTCGATTTTTACAAACTCGAATCTGTTTATAATCGTATTGTATCATATCTAGGTTCATTAGTCGAGTCTTAAATTACTAACCTTATTTTTTACTGACCACAATAATTTGGCCTTAGAAAGTAAAAAAAAAAAAAGGCAAACTAAAAATAAAAAAGAAATTAATTTGATCATAGAATAAGTTATAATTAATCATAACTATACTCCTTTGTGTTTTCTCACAATTCAACGTTTACACTACCAATCTTCAAAAACATACTTTCAAGCACTCCTATAACAATTCACAATTGATAAAAAAGTATTAAAGAAAGTTGCCCCAACATTAAAAAAGTATATAAAACAAAAAAAAATGAAAGAATTTTTATTTTTATTTTTTTAGTATTTGAATAGTTGACTATAGTTAATGTTTTCTTTTTCTTTTATTATTATTATTATTATTATTATTATTATTATTATTATTATTATTAATGGTTCTTAAAAGTGAAAATAGCTATATATAAGTTTGATAGATCTAAATGTTTAGTTTAAAGATAGTGTTTTTACAATTTGCCTAAAAAGTCCATGAAATAGTAAACGCTTTTTTTTTTTTCTTTTTTTTCTTTTAGTTCTAGTCTCTTATTAAATGTTCCAAGAGCACATGTCAGCATTTTGGGAAATTACAAATCAACTAACCCAATTTTTTTCCTTTCTAACAATTGCATGATTTGTGATTTTTGGATTATATAATTGTCAAGTACTTTATTAAAATCCAACATGATACACACGTAACCCCAAAAGAACCCTCGAATCAAGTGCACAAATTAGAAAATCTAAAATAATGAATCCTAAATCCCTCTCTCTTGCTGATTTGAAACCAAGGGAGGCAATCGATATATATATATATATTTTTCCAATGAATCGGAAGGTTTGATCGGGTGTTTCATGAAATTTCAAGTATAGTTTGGGGGCTCTTGAGGTTACACGCGTGTTACGTGCGATTTTAAAAAATTAGTTGATAATTATATGACAACAGGTAATACCTTTTATGAGTTTAATAAAAGAGAAGAGATAGATCAATTAGTAATAAAAGTACTTGAGCTCAAATCATTTGTTGCATTTTCCCTCAGCATTTTCGTTTTAATTTACTTAGCTCTTTGGTATATATAAAATTTAATGAAGTAATGCGGAGATGGCGAAGCTTATTTGCAAGAAACGGCGAGGATGCGTTAATGTGATAGGATTGTAAAGCAAATTTCATAAAGAATAAAACATCCACCTCGATGAATGGGTAAATGCGGTTCGGTTTGATTCAATTTTTTCTTTAAACCAAATTAAATCATAAAAGTGTAATTTAGTTTTTTATTGCTTTAAATCAATAATAAGTATCAAAAGATCCTTATTATTTATGCTTATTTGGAAACATTTGTTATGTATTTCTACTGAATTGTTGAAGGAAAATATACTTATTTTATAAAAAATTATTTCAGGGTCTTAAAAAGCTCATTTAGAATATTTCATGATGATCAAAGGGAAATCAATGCAATTTAAACAAGTTCGGAGCAATTTTGAAAAGGAATAAATTTTTTTTTTTCAACCTCGATGTTCAGCACAACCATGTTGAAATGGCAAGGCTGACCTTAGTAAGCATTAGAAGAAAAATAGTTAGAGTTAGTTTTTTAGCCTGGCTCTGAGCATAGCCGTGCTGAGTTGTGAATACACTAATGATATAAATAGTGCTGTTATTTTATTATAAGGGTTATTAAGTAATTTAAGGGCTAGAATTCTAAAACCTAGGGGAGAGAATACGTAGGTCTTCAAGGGAGGAATTGCATCCATATCATTGAAGATCACAAGACATCAATTACAAGGGTTTTATCTCTACAATATGAATTCTTTTATTTTCTCTAAATCTATTGTGCTTATTGTAAATTCCATGGAGGAGTAAATCTTTCATGGCCTGCACTTCGTGAAATCCTAACCCATGTGATTTGAATTGCCATTTGATTAATGAAAAGTTCATGTTTTTATATCTATTCATGTGATTTCATTGGCTTGTGGTTGATTAGTACACAAATTAATTGCATGTTTGATTTTTATTAGATAGAAAGAATTTTCATCTAATTAGATAGATCTTCATGAATAGAGAAATTAAGTATTTCACCTAAAGGTAGGGAAATTTCGATTTTCTATCGTAAAGAATTTAATTTTTGTCATAAGGATCCCAAACTTCATGCAATCTTATGTGGTGTTAGTGAGGGAGAGGTCTCCACTATCTCATGTATGGTTAGGGATTAATTGACTCGAGGGAGTAATTAATTTAATAGATGAGATCCTACAGTGCAAAACATGAATAAGTTATTAATCAATCCATTACTATAAGAATTTTAAGGGTTAAGGTAGATCAAAGTAAGGGGTATGTCTTATGATTGAATTCATCTTTTGAAGCATATGTAATTTATCTTAAGGTTACTAGATTAGTTATTTAGAATTTAAATCATAAATCTCACTTCAATATTTAGGCTAAATAGTAAAAAAAATGGTAATACTAGTACTTATTTTCAAGATCCTTGTGAATAGCACCCTGAAATCTATGCTACATTAGATACGTACACTTGCCTTGCTCAGGTCTAGGTTTATAAATTTAGAATTTGATATGATTGGTAAGCACACATCAATCAAACAGTACAATTCAGCTTACAAACTTTTCCAAACTATAGGACTTTAGTTTAGTTTGATTTGATTCACATATTTTGATTATTTAAGAAAGTATATTTGTTTAAAAATTAATCTTATATGAGAAGTATTAAATTTATTTAATAATATGTATTAATATTATATAAGAGGTTGATAAAATCAATATTTGAGTAACTAAATAATTGCAAATGTATATTAATAATTAATTTTATTCCTAAAACTTGCATATGGAATTTTGAGTCATCTTATACATATTTGCTAAATCATGTTCATAAAATTTAAATACATAACATTTTAATTAATGTAAACTAAAAATTTATTAAATGTTTGTTGCAAGAACAAAAAAAAAAAAAAATTAGTTATGAGTAAAATATTATTATATTTTTTCAAAATGGGTTGGTTTGTTTTAACAGTTTAGTTCAATTTATCTCTCCAAACTAATTATAATTTTTTTGTTTGATTCATCTTGAGATGTTTTAAGACCAAATTGCATAAAAAAGATTAAAAAAAACCATACTTTTTATTTGCTTTAATTTAGTAGACAGGTTAGTTTGTTTTATATATTTATTTTTTTTCCTACCCATACTTCCTTATTGTAACTTAGAATGGCATATAAAACTAAGAACCCACCAAAATCGCTTTGTGCAGCAAACGTGACGAATATATGTAGGAGTGCAAATGAGTCGAGCTACTCACCAATTACTCGAGTTCGACCCACTTTAAGCTCGGCTCCACTCTAGCTTGATTAATAAGCAAGTCGAGTTTAAGCTTAAAATAAAGCTCGTTTATTTAAATGAGTCAAGCTCGAGCTCTTGTTTAAGGCACGCAGGCTAACTTCAGTGCATACTTGTTTATATTATTAACGAGTCAGCTTGTGAGCTTATGAGTAAACTTATTTGTATTGTTAAGAAGTTGGCTAGTCTTATGAGTGGGCTCGCAAGCTAACAAATGAGTAGGCTCTTGTTTATATTATTAACAACCTAACTTGTTAATAAGCTTGTGTGTAAACTCTCATTTATATTATTAATAAATTGGCTTATGGCTAGATTCGTGAGTAGACTTGCATTTATATTGTTAATAATTAGATTTGTGAAGAGACTCATAAGCAGCTCATTTATTTAAACAAGCTCAAATTCAATCTTGTTTATTTAAATGAACTCAAGTTTAAGCTCATTTATATACATAAGCTCAAGTTCATTAATCTAAATGAGCCAACATCTAGTTTTAGATTCTTTAACAAGAACAAGCTTGAGCTCAAGCTCAATCCTATAATTTTCAGGTTTGATAAAAACTTGACTTGGTTTGAGTTTGATAATTTTTCTAACGAGCTAAGTTCAAACCTTAAAAAGGTTGGCTTGGCTCGACTAGAATCATTTGCAGCCCTAAATATATGGTTTTATCATCTAACATGATTCGAAGAAATTCCTATAGTAAACTAAACTCAATCATCATGGTGGGATCGAAACCAACAATTCAAACTGAACTAAAGTAAACAATTTAAAAAAACAAAATGAAGTCATTTTTACTTATTATATTTAATAAAAAAAATTTATTATGGCATATCTTTTAAAGGAAACTCCAGTCTATATGCTTATTGTAGTATGTAGAGAGTTGAAAATATTATATAAATATATTAGGCTAAGCCTATTAATTATTTGGTTTGAATTATTGTGTTTAGTGATAGGGCCTAGTGAGCTTAGTCTAATTATTGGGATGATTAAAGGAGAATTGGCTTGGAAGGCTTAGAATAGGAATCGTTAGACTAGTCGTCCACATTCAACCTTTCTCAGGCAAGTTCATATACTTATGAAAAAGGTTATTAGCCTTAGGCTTATAGCAAGCTCATTAGGATAACCTTAGAATGAGCAAACTCTATCTCGTCTGTTGATTACTAAGATGATTTGATGGATGCCATTAAGCCTAAGAGTGTGTAAATACTCAACCACTCCTCCTCATTAGAGTGATTCTAGATTAAAAAAAGATCATAGAAATGGTGTTCCACTAAGAATTCTCTACTCTCAAAGATCAAATAAGAGTTTAGACAAAGAACAATCTCCATTACCCAAGAAATGTAAGGTTGATGCCTGAGGTCTCTTTAGCTCTCTTATCTATCACTTGTGCATTCAAGACTCTTGAGTTTGCCTATTCCTCATCCTCGCCACTCTCTCCCTAGTCATCTTATCAAGTGTCATCTCCACATCACTTCTTTGAAGTCATGTGCAGTACAGTTCCCCGTGTGATACTCACATAACTACTCTTATCAGAACCACCCCCCCTCCCAATCTACATTTTGGCAACTCCACTGGAGAGAAAGCTAAGTAATGAAAGAGTAATGGAACCTTCTAGCAAGAGAGGACCATTTGATAATATTTCTTAAGAACACTGAACTAGCAGAGTAGAACTTGCCTAAAATACTACAAAATACCAGTTAGGGCAATTCACAGCCTGAGGCTCCGATAGATCTTGTAGAAATGATGTAGACTATGCAGGATAACGTAAGGGCTCTGAATCAACTTATGACCATGCTTGCTCTGCTTGTCATAGGGTTAGTTGCCACTACTATTGCTCAACAAGTTGTGGCTCCGCCAAACATCAGCATTAGTGCACAGCAAGGTGCTATCCATGCAAATCCATCACATGTAGTTCCTTTAACTAATCCTCCCATTGATGAGGAGAACATTCCTCAAGAACAAACCCCTTTACTAGACGTTCCCCTTTCCAATACTCTCGGTGAATCTAGCCATCAGCCTATCCCTACACCTGCTTCTATAGTATCTACTCTAAGGACCTCATTTGTAATGAAGGAAGACTTGGACATATACTTAAAAGAAATACAAGTAAATTCGATCATGGGAGTGCTAGAGTTAAAACTCCCTTATCATCAATACATTGCTGAAAAACCTTATCCTAAGGACTATGTTAGTCTTAAGTTCATCTTGTTCAATGATAAGAAAGGGAGTGCCAAAAAACATTTACTCAAGTTTATCAAGACTCTAAAAGTATACAGGCTGAATGATAACCTGAAACTTAAAGAATTCTCTAAGTCGCTAATTGAAAAAGGCATATACCTAGTACGCCACTCCCCTTACAAGGTCAGTTGATTCATGGGAGTCTATGTGCAAGCTATTCCTAAAGAAATTCTTTTCCACCAAAAAATGGGTCGCGATAACAGATATGGGAAGAACATGACAAAACCCGAAGGAAGACATGATGAATTATATAGACCGCTTCAAAGAGCGCACCTTAGACATCCAAGATGTATGTGATGAGAGAGACTTAGTGAAGATCTTTATCTAAGGGATGTTCATAGAGTATGTGGTCTACTTGAAGAATCTCAACTTAAGTTCTTTCCTTTCACTCGTTGAGACTACAAGAGGAACTAATAAATCCATTGCAAGGTAATGAGGAGAAAATGGAAGATTTGGGAAATGAGCAATATTTGTTAGCTCAACCTAAGTTGAGACTTCTAGAGACAACAAGAAACTGAGAAATGATAGATCACGAAGATCTACATCAGCTTTTTCTTTCCCATGCCCGATAGGAAAGGTATATGCTCTATGTCGAGTCTAATTTTTTATTTCCCATTCCTAATCCGATCTATACTAAACCCTATGCTCATCTAATGTAGATCCTCGACTTGAGTTAGGAATTTCATTTTATTTTGGAGTCGCCACCCAACTGTGGTTGGGAAAGATTGAATTAGGACTAATTGAGCAGATTAGTCCTAATTTGGACCACTAGTCGTCTTGATTTCCTCTTCTCGTTTTTTGTAAAAAGAGGAAAGGGGAAAACCAGAGTTTTTGAGTTCGGAGGCTAACTTATTAAAACCCTAAGGTTACCACTGTAATATCCTAAAATCTACTCTATCTAGGATGTCTTTTATTTGTTTTTTTTATTATCTTTTTATTTTGTTTTTAAATAACCTATTATGAGAAAATGATTTTTATTCCTTTTTAGGGTTGCCCCAAATGGGTGCCTACGCACCTGCTATTCAGGATCAAACATGCCGTAGTTCGCTTTTCCTGAAACAATTTAGTGTGTTTGTGAATTTTAATTGTGAAATCTCTTTTGATTTATGTTTTTACTATCTTAGTATTTTTCTAAAAAAAAATCTGAGCCTAAGCTTGATAATTTGATTTTTTGAAAATAGTATTTTAAGGAAAAACCAATTTTGGATTTATTTAAGAAAATGATTTTTCTAAGTGATAAAAATTTCATTTCTCTATTTTTCAACTCATTTCTACTATTATAAATTTTTATTGGTTTTTATTAATTTTATGAATTTTTATAATTTTTTATAATTTTTATTAACTTTTATTAATTTTCATAATTTTTTATTAATTTTTATTGAAAAATTTTCTCCTCGATTTTTTTTATCTATCCTATTCTAAAATCTAAATTTTTATTATTATTCTTTTCTAATATTTTTATCATTTTCTTTATAAATTTTCACATTTTTATTATTTATGATTATAATTATTATTTTTATTTTATTATTCATCATAAATTAAATCCTAAAAAAATAATCTAAATTCCAACATTTTTTCTATTTTTGAATTATAAATAACAAATAAGTAAATAAATAAATTCGAAATAAATAAAATAGATAAATAAATAAATAAATAAAAATCGAAAAATCTGACTTACCTGGATCTAGGTCGGTGCGCAGGTCGGGTCGGATTAGGTCGAAGCGGGTTGGGTCCGGTTGATCGGGCACAGCGGCTGGGAGTGTTTGTTGACGGTGTTCCAGCGGCCTTTCGAAGCAATTGAGGTGTTGATTCCTAGGTTTTCGGGGGTGGGGAACTCAACTGTGGCGGTGGATTTTTCCAAAAAGGCCTCCTAGTGGCTGCTCAATGCTTGATCGGTGGTCGCGGCTTGGCAACACCGGCGAGGCTTCGATTCTCTCTCTTTTCTCCCTTTTTCTCACTTTTGATCCGTCATTCTGCCTCCTCCCTTGATCCTCTATTTATAGCTGCAAGGAATTGAGCTAGATAAGCTCGGATTTCCACCAATTGAAGCAAATTGGATTCACGGTTAAAACCTCCCTCCAATTTGTGCAAATCCATCAATTTGTTGCGATTTGATTTTAATTGGATGATGTTTATCTTATTTCTGTTGAAGATTTTCTTGATTTGTTCAAAAAATCGAATCAAAACGGCCGAAATTTAATTTTTCCTCCTCACCGACGATCTCAGACGAAGGTTGAAGATGATCACGCGCCCAGCGCGTGCGTTCGCTCCAGCCAATCAGCTGCTACCATGTGTCCTAAGTAAAGAAAATAATTTGCAAAACCTGGATTCTGCCTCCCTCGCGTTTCGACCCGTGACCGAGCCCACTCCTGCACGCACCAGACTAAGGTTCAAACAGCTGGGCTAGCCCACTTTCGCGATTTTCTTATTTTCGCAATTTACATATATGTAATGCGATTTTTTTTTGTATTTTTTGAAATTTCAAAAATTTGTAAAAATTATTTAACCCTTTTTATTGCCATTTCTATAATTATTTTCCAAAATTGATATATTTTTCCTATTTAATTTATTTTTTGAATGTTTTTCTTATTTTTGCTAAATTAGAGAAAAATGTAGGGAAATTGGAATTAATTATTATTGATAATTAGGGCAAAAATGGGGTGTTTACAGCTGCCCCTCTTTATAGTAAAGCTTGAAAAACTTAACTACAAAGATAAGAAAGATGCTATTTTTGGCATTTTGACTGAATGGATAACGCCTTGGTTTGGCTGGTTATTTGGAATTGGGTCTCTAGTTGAAAAATGCTCCATGAGCTAATAATCCCACGAGTATTTTGTGATGGTTGGTACTGCTTAGGAAACAACCTAACAATCTAGAGTAATGAATCCTCCCAAAAAATGCTCTATAGGTTGACTAATTGGCGATATGAACCATCTCAAGAATTGTTTAGGAGTGTGCTATTGTAAGTGGAATAGCTTATGATAGGAAGCGTCTTAACGGACTAGCAATCTTGAAGAGAAGATTGTCTTAGGAAGTGCTCTTATGAGCTGGCTACCTGTCAACAGAAGCGTCGGCTAGACTAGCGACTATTTGGGAAAATACCTTCGAAGAGTGCTCTTATGAGCTGACTAATCAGTCATCGACACATTTGAAAAAGTGCTCTTATGAGCTGACTAATTGATAGACTCAAAAAGTGCTCTGGTGAGCTAACTTATCGATAGATTTGAAAAGTGCTCCTATGAGCTAACTTTAAGAAAAGGTCTCTAGGAAAGTGCCCCTTCGCGAGCTAACTAACCTATAGCGAGAGGACATGCCTCAAAAGGTGCCCCTATGGGCTGACGTTTTTGAAGGGGTGTTTGGGAAAGTGCCCCATTGTGGGCCGACTAACCTATGGTGGGAAGTGTCTTCTTAGACTTACAACCCTGGGGAAGAAATGTTTCGAAAGGTAACCCTACAGACTGACCTTAAGAAGAGATATTTAGGGAAGTGCCCCATTGTGGGCTGACTAACCTACAGGGAGAAACGTCTTAAAAAGTGCTCTTATGGGCTAACCCTAGAGAGAATGTTTAGGGAAGTGCCCCAACGTGGGTTGACTAACTTATGGTAGGAATGCATGTCTCAAAAGGTGTCCTAATGTGCTGACCCTACGAGAGGATGTTTAGGGAAGTGCCCCAATGTAGGCTGACTAACCTTATGCTTTTGAACATGCTTTTATTGACTGAGCTAAATGATTTGATGTTTTCATTATATGCGGATGATAGTTATTTGTTCTAATATGCTTGCCAACTTATAACGGATAGCGACTAAACAATCGAACCTTCGTGCTGGTTTGCTCTTGCTTTGCTTACTCTTGCTTTAACACAGGGTTGAAGGTCTTGATGCGCTTCCTTTCTTGTGCTCATGGCTCTCTTGATGGTAGTGTTATCCTACTAATGCACCAGGTTCAATGCTCAAAAGTAGGTAGAATTATATCACAAAATTTATTGAGATTCATTATCATTTCAATGTTTATTGTTCATTGGTGAAGTGATGGGTAATGTGTTTAAGAATGTCTGTGGTAATGAGAATTGGTTGGAATTATTGACCATTCAGAGACATTAACTTTGCTTGTAAAAAATGAAAACTAGACTCAACGAAATTTGTATTGAATATTGACTTTCATAAACATTGGCAAAATTTCAATTCCCTTGCCTAAGGATAGTACATCTTAACAGCATTTGCATTAATGGGGTCTCTCAATTCTAGACCATCCATTTGAGTTAATATCAGAGCACCTCCTGACAATACCTTCTTCACCACATATGGTCCCTCATAGTTTGGGGTAAATTTCCCTCTGGAATCTTGGACATTCGGAAGAACTTTCTTTAGTACCAGATCCCCTTCTTTGAAGCATCGATGCCTCATTTTCTTATTAAATGCTTGGGCCATCCTTTGTTGGTAACACTGGCCATGACATAATGCAGTGAGTCTTTTTTTCATCAATTAGATTCAACTGATTGAGCCTCTTCTTCACCCAGTCTGCTTTAGTTAACTGAGTTTCTGACAGAATTCGGAATGATGGTATTTCGACCTCGACTGGCAAGACTGCCTCAGTACCATATACCAATGAATATGGGATAGCTCCCGTGGATGTTCTAATTGAGGTCCTATAAGCCATGAGAGCAAACGACAACATCTCATGCCAATCTTTGTAAGTAGTTGTCATTTTTTCGATGATCTTTTTGATATTCTTGTTAGCTGCTTCTACTGCCCCGTTCATCTGAGGTTGGTAGGGAGTTGAATTTTTATGGTTTATGTGGAATTGTTGACATAAACCTGTCATCGATTTGTTGTTAAGATTGGTACCATTGTCGGTGATGATTGACTTAGGAACTCCGTATCAAGCTATTATGTCCCTCTTCAAGAATCGGACTATTACCCCTTTTGTGACATTAGCATATGATGAAGCTTCTACCCACTTAGTGAAGTAATCAATTGCTACCAATATAAACTTGTAGCCATTGGATGCTGTCGGAGTAATCGGGCCTATTATGTCGATTCCCCACATGGAGAAAGGCCATGGTGTTAACAATGAGTGCAACTCGTTGGGCAGAGCATTTATCCGGTTTGCGTACATTTGACACAAATGACAGTGCTTGACATATTTGATGCAATCTGATTCCATGGTTAACCAATAGTAACTTAACCTCATGATTTTTCGGGCCAACATGTAACCGTTCATATGAGGTCCACATACCCCTTTGTGTACTTATTTCATCAGTTCGCATGCTTCATTTTTATCCACACATCTTAGCAAGGTGGTATTAGACGATCTTTTGTAAAGTATAGACCCACTTAATAAGAAATGACTTGCTAACCTTTTGAGTGTTCTCTGGTCATTCTTGTTAGCCATTTCAGGGTATTTGCTTTCTTGGAGAAAAGTTTTGATGTCGTGATACCAGGGCTTGTCATCTTATGTTCTTTCCATTGCTAGACAGTAGACGGGCCGATTTTCGATGTCTATTTTCAACTGTTGGACTTCGGCTCCCCCTGTTATCTGGATCATAGATGCTAGTGTGGTGAGTGCATCTGCAAACTAGTTCTGAGTTCTTGGGACGTATGTGAAAGTGATTGCCTCGAATTCTTCTATTAGCTCTATCAAATGCTGATGGTATGGTACCAGCTTGGGGTCTTTAGTCTTATATTCCCCTCTTGTCTGTAATATGATAAGTGATGAATCTCCGTATACTTCTAATTCACAGATTTCCATGTGGCAAGCCATTTTGAGGCCGAGGATGCATGCCTTATATTCCGCGATATTATTGGTATATGGAAATGTGAGTCTTGTTGCGGAAGGGAATTGTGTGCCGTCTAGGGATATCAACACTGCCCCAATCCCACAACCAAATACATTGGCAGCTCCATCAAAGAACATCTTCCACTTAGGGTTTTGCTCTATCCCACGGTCTTCTACTAGTATACCTTCCACTGTTAATATATTTTTATTAGGGAATTAGGCTTGTAGTTCTTGGGAATCTCCCTCGATAGGGTGTTCTGCCAATTGGTCGGCTAAAGATTGCCCTTTCATCAAGTTTTGATTTGTGTATGTGATATCAAAATTTGATAAGAACATTTGCCATTTGGAGATTCTCCTTATCAAAACGGGTTTCTCTACCAAGTACTTCAGGGGATCATGTCTTGTCAGCAGCTTAATATGATAGTAAAGGGTATACTGCCTTAATTTATGCATGACCCAAATCAGAGTATAGAAGGTCCTCTCTACTTCTGAATACCATTGTTCCCCGTCTATGAATTTCTTGCTTAGATAATATATGGAATGCTCTCTTCCCTCTTCATCTTTTTGCCCCAACACGCATCCCATGGACTCAAGGAGTATCGTGAAGTATAAGAATAAGGGCTTCCCTTGCTTTGGGACTATCAAGACTGGAGGCTTTATGAGATAGTTTTTTATCGTCCTGAATGCTTCTTCACATTCGTCGTCCCATTCTACTACGACATTCTTTTTCAATAGACGGAATAGTACACAGCATTTATTTACGAGTTGTGAGATAAAATGAGCTATATAATTCAACCTTCCCAGTAAACCTCTTACTTCCTTAATAGTGCGTAGGGAAGGTAGCTCTAATATAGATTTTACTTTGTTAGGGTCGATTTTGATGCCTTCCCGGCTTATGACAAACCCTAATAACTTGCCTATTGTGACCCCGAAAGTGCACTTCTCTGGATTTAACTTGAGCTGGAATTTTCTCAATCGCTTAAACAACTTTCTCAGGATATATGTATGGCTTTCTTCTTCTTTAGACTTGGCTATCATGTCGTCGACGTATACTTCGACTTCTCGATGCATCATGTCATGAAGTATCGCGACCATGGCTCTCTGATACGTTGCCCCGACGTTTTTCAAGCCGAAGGGCATGACTTTGTAACAGAAAGTCCCCCATGTTATGATAAAAGTCGTCTTAGTTTTATCCTCTTCAGCCATTTTTATCTGGTTATATCATGAGAAACCGTCCATAAACGAGAAAAGATGGTTTTCTGCAGTATTGTCCACTAGAACATCAATATGAGGTAAGGGGAAGTTATCCTTTGGTGTTGCTTGGTTTAAGTCCCGGAAGTCTATGCATACGCGTACTTTTCCATTCTTTTTCAGAACGGGGACTATATTATCCACCCATTCTATGTAGTCAGATAATTTAATGAACCCTACTTCTAGCAGTTTCTTGACTTCCTCTTTAATCTTTAGTAAGATGTCAGGCCTAAATCTTCTCAATTTCTGTTTTTTAGGTTTGACATCTTCCATTGTGGGAAGCCTATGAACCGCTATTGATTGGTCTAGTCTTGGCATGTCACCATATGACCAGGCGAACACATCTGCATACTCAGTTAACAGCTCAATCATCTCACATTTTTGCTCGGCACTTAAACTGGTCCCGATCTTGAGGTTTTTAGGTTTTTCAACACTTCCCAGATTTACTATCTCTACTGGCTCGTCAATTGAAATTCCACTTTGTTCATGTTTTTTCCAATTTTCTTGTATTATTTCGTGGTCAAGGACATCGCCTCCAACAACCGACCCAGCAGCGTTGGAAACGATATCAACGTTTTTATTTTCTACCTACGCGAAATGTCCCTGATGTTCGATGGTAGGAGATTTGGGTGAAGTAAAATGAAAGCAGATATATATAAGTAAGACAAACTGTAATTTATTAAATTATGTAAAGAAGTCTCAATAAAAATTATTTAACAATCGTTCCCTATCCTTGAGCTGACCTAGAGCTATCAATACAATAACAGAACCAATTATTGAGAGTTGGATGCTGTTTGGACGTGCGAGGGGTTGGGCTCCCATTACTGATGTCATCTTTGCTTATTCTTGGCTCTTAAATGGTAGTTGCTTGCTTGAATGATTGTTGGAGGGGTGGAATGCGCATCTGGGTGTTGCTTGGCTTCTCTTTCTTCCTGCCTTTAACACCTCTGGCTTGTGCTTCTTCCTGGGTTGTAGGAATGTATCCTAGTCCAAACGTCCCTTGCTGCCCCTCCTTGAACTGATGGCCTTCCTTGCTGGTCACCATATTTACCTCGTTGAATATTTGGAGACCAAGGTGTTCAGAACCATCCTCCCCTTCTTTTGGTGGGTTGTCCTCTTTCTCAAACTCGAGCCCTCATCCACTAGGCGACCCATACACAATTGGGGTGTAAGAATAGTTCACCAGGTATTCGAATTTCCCATGTGATTCTCCTGAGGTACTGACTGTTGGGTCTCCAGCTAACCATCTCTTTTGAATATGTGATTTGGAGGCTTTCTCTGGAGTTTGATGAGAATGACTTTTCTGCTGGCCTGCCGCCTTTTGCTTGGAGGATTCTTTGGGAGCCGACTCTTCGGATGTTATCATATTGACTGTGGGCTTATGATTGGGCAGCGGATTGGTGTTGACATTCGGCGCTGGGGTGTTAATAAAGTCCAGCTACACAATCCCTACTTCAATCAGATCCTGGATTTTGTTTCGGAGCCTCCAGCATCTGTTTGTAGAATGCCCCTCCTGGCCCATATGATAGTCACATTTGAGGCTTGAGTCGAAATTCCTAGGCTTGTACCGGTCATTCGGGATCTCGAAGCTAATCAAATTATCTGCCCGCAACCGAGCGAAGACTTGGCTGAGCGGGATCGAAATTGGGGTGAACTATCTCGGGACTCTAGCAGCCTGGGCGTGATTTACCGGGGAGTGCTGGGCTGGGGCACTCATGGTCTGGAATGTCACACGAGTCCCAGCCTTGTCTGCTTTATTAGAGTTGACTGTGCTGACGGTAGACTCCTTGGCTCTGTTACCTCCCAAGGGCCTTTGTAATGATGTGACCTTGGGAGGATCTATTGTTTGGAGTCTGCCTGTTGTGATGGCGCTTTCAATCTGGCACCCTGTGGCTACTACTTCTACAAAACTGGATGATGTCTGGCTCACAAGATGTGAGAAGTAGGTCTTGTCCAGAGTGTTGATGAATATGGATGTCAACTCTTTTTCAAAAATTGGGGTTGCTACCTTGGCAGCTTGAGCTCTCCATCGCCGAGCATACTCTTTGAAAGACTCAGCATGTCTCTTTTGAAGATTCCCCAGATCAATTACTGAGAGGGGCGACTTCGATGTTAAACTTGTATTGGTCATAAAATGCCCGGGCAAGCCTTTCCCAAGTGTTGACTTGATTGAAATCCAGGTGGGCATACCAGACTAATGCAGGACCTGTAAGGCTATCCTGGAAGGTCTGGATCATCAGTTGGTCATATTGAGCATACTTGCTCATCTTCTAGGCGTATAGCTTTGTGTGCATCTTGAGGCATCCAGTACCGTCATACTTTTCGAATTCTGGGGTCTTGAATTTATCGGGGTATACCTCCTCCCCATATGCTGGCAAGCTGGTGATCCCGGCTTGTTCGAATCCGTCAAGCACCTCTAATGTTTTCATTTTGTCAGCCAACTATTGGAAGAGTCTCTTTTCCATCTCTTTTTGTCTTTCCTCCATTTCCTTCGTTAAGTCATCAGAGGTCGGACCTTGGTTGGCTCTTGGTTCATACTCAAAAGCCGGGTTGAGGTGGGAATTGATTTCCTCATATTCTGGAGGCTGCCCCTCTACTGTCTTCCCTTTTCTAGCCCCTGAATGTTCTTTTTGAGTCGGCTGGGTGGTGCGAAGGAGGCTAATGCTTTCAGTTAGGAGGTGGACTTGTGCAGTTAGCTGCTGGACCGTTTGTTCTAAGGATACGATCCTAGAGTCTGAAGCAGCATCAACACTTGTGTTGTTGCGGTTGTCGCCACTATTCGCCATTTTAGTTCTTGAACGTGTGCAGATTAGGCTTCTGGGAGGGTTCGGTTGTTTGGGAGCTATTTTTGATACCTGGCGCGCATTTTTCTTTAGTATGATGTATGCATGAAAATGCGATGCATGTGTTACACGGATGCTAAAATAAAGGGGCCAACAATTGATTGATGACATAATACTGAAACTTTATTTTTATTAATACTGGAAACTTGGAGTTCAATACTTGAAAAAAAATAAAGAGTACAATAATAATCTATTTCCTAGCTTTCTTGGTCTTCTGCTGCGTAGGCGCCAGTTTTCCATTGATGATAGCTTCCAATTCCCTGACTCTGGCTTAGGTCTTGAGTGGGAGTGATCTCGCATGGCCTAATGAAGAAAGTCGCGGGCTCTATTTCCCATAGATGGAGCATGGCCTGTACCAAGGGTAAGTTCATCTCCATCTTCATTAGTGAGAGGATGGGCCCTATTTTTTGCTGAATGAAGGCCTGCTCCTCTAGGTTGTACAGAGTGAACCAGTGGTTCAGTACCAATTTCGGGTCGAGAGGTTTGCACACTCGGATTTCTTTGCGGAGGAGGCGGTCAACTGTGGAACTAGCCATTTATTACAACAAAAATTTCCAATTACAACCAGAACTATGATAACATTATAGGGAAATGTATTTGAACTCCGTGAACAGAACAACAGTATTACACATCAATCAGTTGTCAACCCATGATGTCATGTATGCAAATAGGTAGGTTCTAATAGGTTCCCAAGCTCTATAGCCTCCTGCATTCTCGAAGAAATGGATCTCAGGCCATATCGAAGCATTGGGTGGGGTAACCTAATCGGTCCCGAATGGTGATCATATCACTTCGCCCGAAACCTACACAATGGCCGGCCGTCTTAGGGTCCTAAGACGGCCCGAGTTTGACCGTATCTACTCATACAATCATATGCATGTAGACTCAACATCAAAAGTAAATAACTGATCCTAAATCTAGTTAAATCCCTGAAAGGTTAGCAATAGTATAACAATCAAAAGACATTTCTTAGAAAAAGAATGATTTGAGGAGATCCAGGTGGCTAGCCTACTAGAGAGAGGTCCCCAGCGGAGTCGCCATCCTGTCAATTCTAATTTTTGATTTCCCATTCCTAATCCGGTCTATACTAGACCCTATGCTCATCTAATTTAGATCCTCGATTTGAGTTAGGAATTTCGTTTTGTTTTAGAGTCGCTACCCAACTGTGGTTGAGAAAGATTGAATTAGGACTAATTGAGCAGATTAATCATAATTTGGATTACTAGTCGTCGTGATTTCCTCTTCTCGTTTTTTGTGAAAAGAGAAAAGGGGAAAACTAGAGTTTCTGAGTTCGGAGGCTAACCTATTAAAACCCTAAGGTTACCACCTGTAAACACCCCATTTTTTCCCTAATGATCAATAACAATCAACAATAATTAATTTCCAATTTTTTCCATTTTTTTTCTATACTTTAGCAAAAATAGGAAAAACATTCAAAAAATAAAATAAATAGGAAAAATACATCAATTTTTGAAAATAATTGCAGAAATGGCAATAAAAAGGGTTAAATAATTTTTACAAATTTTTGAAATTTCAAAAAATAAAAAAAATCGCATTGCATATATGAAAATTGCGAAAATAATAAATCAGGAAAGTGGGCTAGCCCAGCTGGTCCGAACCATCGCCTAAGGCACGTGCGGGAGGGCTCGGTCAGGGGTTCGAAATGCGGGGGAAGCAAAATCCTCGTTTTGCAAAATTTTTCTCTGCTTGGGACACGTGTTAGCAGCCGATTAGCCGGGGCGAACGCACGCGCTAGGCGCGTGATCATCTTTAACCTCTATCCGAGATCCCCAATGAGGAGAAAAATCCGAATTTTGGCGGTTTTGATTCGATTTTTTGCACAAATCCAACAGCTCTTCAATATAAATAAGATAAATATCATCCAATTGGAATCAAATCGCAACAAATTGATGGATTTGCACAAATCGGAGAGGGGTTTTTAACCGTAAATCCGATTTTCTTCAATCGGTGGAAATCCGAGCTTATCCGCTCGATTTCTTGCACCTATAAATAGAGGATGAAGTGAAGAGGTAGAAGCACGGATCAAAAGTGAGGAAAAGAGAGAATCGAAACCTCGCTGGAGTTCTTCAACCCGCGACCACCGATCAAGCGTCGAGCAGCCACCAGGAGGCCTTTTTGAAGCAAACCACCGCTACAGTTGAGTTCCTCACCCCCGAAAACCTAGGAATCGACACTTCAACCATTTCGAAAGGCCACCGGAACGCCATCAACAAGTATCCCCAGCCGCTGTGTCCGATCGACCTGACCCGACTCGCGCACCGACCCAGATCTAGGTAAATCGGATTTTCTGATTTTTTGTATTTATTTTATTTATTTATTTCGAATTTATTTATTTAATTATTTTTTATTTATAATTCAAAAAAATAGAAAAAATGTTAGAAATTATATTATTATTTTTTGGATTTAATTTAAGCTGAATGATAAAAATAAAAATAATAATTATAATAATAAATAATAAAAATGTAGAAAATTTATAAAGAAAATAATAAAAATATTAGAAAAGAATAATAATAAGAATTTGGATTTTAGAATAGGATAGATAAAAAAATCTAGGAGAAAATTTTTCAATAAAAATTTAATAAAAATTATAAAAATTATGAAAATTCATAAAAAATAGTAAAAATTAATAAAAAAATCAATAAAAATTTATAATAGTAGAAATGAGTTGAAAAATAGAAAAAATGAAATTTTTATCACTTAGAAAAATCATTTTCTTAAATAAATCCAAAATTGGTTTTTCCTTAAAATATCATTTTCAAAAATCAAATTATTAAGCTTAGGTTTAGATTTTTTTAGAAAAATCCTCAAATGGTAAAAAAATAAATCAAAAGAAATTTCATAATTAAAATTCACAAACACACTTAAAGTTTTTCAAGAAATGCGAACTACGGCTTGTTTGATCCTAAATAGCAGGTACGTAGACACCCATTTGGGGTAATCCTAAAAAGGATAAAAATCATTTTATCAGAATAGGTTATTCAAAAACACAATAAAAAGACATTTCGGAAAAAGGTTTAGATTTTAGGAGATTAGGGTGGTAACCTTATGGTTTTAATAGGTTAGCTTCCGAACTCAGAAACTCTGGTTTTCCCTTTCCTTTATTCACAGAAAATGAAAAGAGGAAATCATGCTGACTAGTAGTCTAAATTAGGACTAATCCGCTCAATTAATCCTAATTCAATTTTTCCCAACCATAGTTGGGTGGTGACTCCAAAATAAAATGAAATTCCTAACTCAAGTCGATGATCTACATTAGATGAGCATAGGGTCTAGTATAGATCGAATTAGGAATAGGAAATCAAAAATTAGACTCGACAAGATGGCGACTCCGCTGGGGACTGTCTCTAGTAAGCTAGCCACCTGAATCTCCTCAAATCACTTTTTAATGAATGTCTTTTGATTGTTATATTATTGCTAACCTTTCAGGCATTTAGCTAAAGGTTAGGATTTGGTTATTTACTTTAGTTATTGAGTCTGCATGCATGTAAATGTGTGAATAGATACGGTTAAACCCGGGCCGTCTTAGGACCCTAAAACGGGGGGCCATTGTGTAGGTTTCGGGTGAAGTGATATGATTACCGTTCGAGACTGATTAGGCTACCCCACCCAGTGCTTGGATATGGCCTGAGATCCATTTCTCCGAGAATGCGGGAGGCCATAGAGCTTGGGGACCTTTTAGAACCTACCTATTTGCATACATGACATCATGGGTTGACAACTGATTGATGACGTAATACTTTTGTTCTGTTCACGGAGTTCAGATACATTTCCCTATAATGCTATCATTGTAACATAATTCTTGTTGTAATTTCTGTTGTAATAGATGGTTAGTTCCACAATTGACCGCCGCCTACGCAGTAGAAGACAAAGGGGATTAGAAAATAGATCTATTGTACTTTTTCATTATCAAACTCCAAAGTTTCTAGATAAAGTTTCAGTATTATATCATCAATCAATTGTTGGCCCCTTTATTTTAGCATCCGTGCGACACTTGCATCACATTTGCATACATTATACTAAAAAAAAAAAAAATGCACGCTAGATATCAAAATAGCTCCCAAACAACCGAACCCTCCCAGAAGCCCAATCTACACACGTTTAAGAACTAAGATGGCAAATAGTGGTGAAAACCGCAACAACATAAGTGCTAAAGCTGCTTCAGACTCTAGGATCGTATCCCTGGAACAAACGGTCCAGCAGCTAGCTGCACAAAGTCTACCTCCTGACTGAAAGATACAAAGAAACCGCCATACCTTACATTGGGGAAGATGGTTCCGAAGACCTTGATCTCCAGATATTCAACGAGGTGAATATGCTGACCAGCAAGGAAGGCCATTAGTTCAAGGAGGGGCAGCAAGGGACGTTTGGACTAGGGTACATTCCTATAGCCCAGGAAGAAGCACAAGCTAGAGGTGTCAGAGGCAAGAAGAAAGAGAAGCCAAGCAACACCCAAATGCGCATTCCACCCCTCCAATAATCATTCAGACAAGCAACTATCATTCAAGAGCCAAGGATAAGCAAAGATGACGTCAACAATGGGAGCCCAACCCCTCACACGTCCGAACAGCATCTAGCTCTCAATAATTGGTTTTGTTATCCTATTGATAGCTTTAGGTCAGCTCAAGAATAGAGAACGATTGTTAAACAAATTTTTATTGAGACTTCTTTATAATTCAATTACAGTTTGTCTTACTTATATATATCTGCTTTCATTTTACTTCACCCAGATCTCCTACTGTCGAACATTAGGGACATTTCGCGTAGGTAGAAAATAAAAACACTGATATCATTTCCAACGCTGCTGGGACGGTTGTTGGAGGCGATATCCGTGACCACAAAATAATACAAGAAAATTGGCAAAAACATGAACAAAGCAGAATTTCAATCGACGAGCCGGTGGAGACAGTAAATCTAGGAAGCATTGAAAAACCTAAAAACCTCAAAATCGGGACCAGTTTAAGTGCTGAGCAAAAGTGTGAGATGATCGAGTTGTTGACTGAATATGCAGATGTGTTCGCCTGGTCATATAGCGACATGCCAGGACTAGACCAATCAATAGTGGTTCATAGGCTTCCTACAAGGGAAGATGTCAAACCTAAAAAACAGAAATTGAGAAGATTTAGGCCTGACATCTTACTAAAGATCAAGGAAGAAATCAAGAAACTGCTAGAAGTAGGGTTCATCTAAGTGTCTGATTACCCAGAATGGGTAGCGAATATAGTCCCCGTTATGAAAAAAGAATGGAAAAGTACGCATATGCGTAGACTTTCGGGACTTAAACCAAGCTACGCTAAAGGATAACTTCCCCCTACCCCACATTGATGTTCTAATGGACAACACTGTGGAAAACCATCTTTTCTCATTTATGGACGGTTTCTCAGGATATAATTAGATAAAAATGGTTGAAGAAGATAAAACCAAAATGACTTTCATCACAACATGGGGAACTTTCTGTTACAAAGTCATGCCTTTTGGTTTGAAAAACGCCGGGGCAACGTATCAGAGAGCCATGGTCGCGATACTTCATAACATGATGCATCGAGAAGTCGAAGTATACGTCGACGACATGATAGCTAAGTCTAAAGAAGAAGAAAGCCATATAGATATCCTGAGAAAGTTGTTTAAGCGATTGAGAAGGTTCCAGCTTAAGTTAAATTCGGAGAAGTGCACTTTCGGGGTCACAACGGGCAAATTGTTAGGGTTTGTCATAAGCTGGGAAGGCATTAAAATCGACCTTGACAAAGTAAAGTCTATATTAGAGCCACCTTCCCTGCGTACTGTCAAAGAAGTAAGAAGTTTGCTGGGAAGGTTAAATTACATAACTCGTTTTATCTCACAACTCACAGATAAGTGCTGGCCACTATTCCGTTTGTTGAAAAAGAATGCCGCAGTAGAATGGGATGACAAATGCGAAGAAGCATTCAGGACGATCAAAGACTATCTCATAAAACCTCCAATCTTGATAGTCCCGAAGCAAGGGAAGCCCTTATTCTTATACCTCACGATACTCCCTGAATCCATAGGATGTGTGTTGGGACAAAAAGATGAAGAGGGAAGAGAGCGTTCCATATATTACTTAAGCAAGAAATTCACAGACGGGGAACAGAGGTATTCAGAAGTAAAGAGGACCTACTGTGCTCTAATTTGGGTTATGCACCGATTGAGGTAGTATACCCTTTACTATCATATTGAGCTGCTGACAAGACATGATCCCCTAAAGTACTTGGTAGAGAAACCCATTTTGATAGGGAGAATCTCCAAATGGCAAATGCTCTTATCAGAGTTTGATATCACATACATAAATCGAAACTCGATGAAAGGGCAATCTTTAGCCGACCAATTGGCAGAACACCCTATCGATGGAGATTCCCAAGAATTACAAGCTCAATTACCTGACAAAAATATATTAACAGTGGAAGGTATACTAGTAGAAGACCGTGGGATAGAGCAGAACCCTAAGTGGAAAATCTTCTTTGGCAGAGTTGCCAATGTATTGGGTTGTGGGATCGGGGCAGTGTTGATATCCCCAAACGGCACACAATTCCCTGCAGCAACAAGACTCACATTTCCATATACCAATAATATTGCGGAATATAAGGCGTGCATCCTTGGCCTCAAAATGGCTTGCCAAATGGAAATTCGCGAATTAGAAGTATATGGGGATTCATCACTTATCATACTACAGACAAGAGGGGAATACAAGACTAAAGACCCCAAATTGGTACCATACCATCAACATTTGACATAGCTAATAGAAGAATTTGAGGCAATCACTTTCACATACGTCCCAAGAACTCATAATCAGTTTGTAGATGCACTCGCCACACTAGCATCTATGATCCAGATAACAAGGGGAGTCGAAGTCCAACCGATGAAAATAGACATCGAAAATCGGCCCGCCTACTGTTTAGCAATTAAAAAAGCACAAGATGATAAGCTCTGGTATCACGACATCAAAACTTTTCTCCAAGAAAGCAAATACCCCGAAATAGCTAGCAAGAATGACTAGAGAACACTCAGAAGGTTAGCAACTCAGAAGGTTAGCAAGTCATCACCTTACTAAGATGTGTGGATAAAAATAAAGCATGCGAACTGATGAAAGAAGTACATAAAGGGGTATGTGGACCTCATATGAACGGTTACATGTTGGCCCGAAAAATCATGAGGTTGGGATACTATTGGCTAATCGTGGAATCAGATTGCTTAAAATATGTCAAGCATTGTCATTTGTGTCAAGTATACGCAAACCGGATAAATGCTCCACCCAACAAGTTGCACTCATTGTCAGCACCATGGCTTTTCTCCATGTGGGGAATCGACATAATCGGCCCAATCACTCCGACAGCATCCAATGGCCACGGGTTTATATTGGTAGCAATTGATTACTTCACCAAGTGGGTAGAAGCTTCATCATATGCCAATGTCACAAAAGGGGTAATAGTCAGTTTCTTGAAAAGGGACATCATAGCTCGATATGGAGTTCCTAAGTCCATCATCACCGACAACGGTACCAATCTTAATAACAAGTCGATGACAGGTTTATGTCAACAATTCCACATAAACCATAGAAATTCAACTCCCTACCGACCTCAGATGAATGGGGCAGTAGAAGCAGCTAACAAGAATATAAAAAAGATCATCGAAAAAATGACAACTACTTACAAAGATTGGCACTAGATGTTACCGTTTGCTCTCTTGGCTTATAGGACTTCAATAAGAACATCTACTAAAGCTACCCCACATTCGTTGGTATATGGTACTGAAGCAGTGCTACCAATCAAGGTTGAAATACCATCATTTAGAATTATGTCAGAAACTCAATTAATTGGATCAGACTGGGTGAAGAAGAGACTTGATCAACTAAATTTGATTGATGAAAAAAAACTCACTGCATTATGTCACGGCCAGTGCTACCAACAAAGGATGGCCCGAACATTTAATAAGAAAATGAGGCCTCGATGCTTCAGAGAAGGAGATCTGGTGCTAAAGAAGGTTCTCTCGAATGCTCAAGACTCCAGAGGAAAATTTACCCCAAATCATGAGGGTCCGTATGTGATAAAAAATGTATTGTCAAGAGGAGCTCTAATATTAACTCAAATGGATGGTTCAGAATTAAGAGACCCCATCAATGTAGATGCTGTTAAGATGTACTATCCTTAGGCAAGGGAATTGAAATTTTGCCAATGTTTATGAAAGCCAATATTCAATACAAGTTTCGTTGAGTCTAGTTTTCATTTTTACAAGCAAAGTTAATGTCTCTAAATGGTCAATAATTCCAACCAATTCTCATTACAACAAACATTCCTAAACATATTACCTATTGCTTCACCAATGAATGATAAACACTAAATTGATAATGAATCTCAATAAATTTTGTCATATAATTCTATCTATTTTTTAGCATTAAAACCTAGTGCATTAGTAGGATAACACTACCGTCAAAAGAGCTATGCACACAAGAAAGGAAGCGCATCAAGATCTTCAGCCCCGTGTTAAAGCAAGAGTAAGCAAAGTAGGAGCAAACCGGCACGAAAGTTCGGTTGTTTAGGTTGCTATCCACGATAAATTGGCGAATATATTAAAACGAATAAATTTAATCCACATATCATGAAAACATCATATCATTTGATCCAGTCAGTAGAAGCATTTTCAAAAGCATAAGATTAGTCAGCCCACAATAGGGGACTTGTCTAAACATCCCCTTGAAAAGGTTAGTCAGCCCGTAATGGGGCACTTTCCTAGATATCCTCTCTTAAGGTCAGCCCATAGGGGTACCTTTTGAGACATATTGTCATAGGTTAGTCAGCCCATAGAGGGGCACTTTCCTAAACTTCATCTCTCGGGGTTAGCCCATAAGGGTACCCTTGAGAGATATATTGTTATAGGTTAGTCAGCCCACATTGGGACACTCACCTAAACATCCTCTCTTAGGGTCAGCCCACAAGGGCACCTTTTTGAGACGTTTCTCCATGCCATAGGATAGTCAGCCCACAATGGGGTACTTTCCTAAATATCTCGTCTCAAGGTCAGCCTGTAGGGGCACCTTTCGAGACATTTCTTCCCCAAGGTCATGAGTTTAAGAAGACACTTCCCGCTATAGGTTAGTCAGCCTACAATGGGGCACTTTCCCAAACACACCTTCAAAAATGTTAGCCCATAGGGGGCACCTTTTTTAGGCATGTCCTCTAACTATAGGTCAGTTAGCCCGCGAAGGGGCACTTTCCTAGACATCTTTTCCTAAAGTTAGCTCACCAAAGCACTTTTCGAATCCATTGATCAGTTAGCTCAGAGGAGCACTTTTCGAATCTATCGATCAGTTAGCTCAGAGGAGCACTTTTCGAATCCATCGATTAGTTAGCTCAGAGGAGCACTTTTCGAATATATCGATCAGTTAGCTCAGAGGAGCACTTTTCGAATCTATCGATCAGTTAGCTCAAAGGAGTACTTTTTTATTCTATCAATTAGTCAGCTCGTAGGAGCACTTTTCAAATTGTAGATAACCGATTAGTCAGCTCATAAGAGCACTCTTCGAAGGTAGTTTTCCAAATAGTCGCTAGTCTATGTCAGACGCTTTTGTTGACAGGTGACCAGCTCATAAGAGCGCTTCCTAACACAATCTTCTCTTTAGGTTGCTAGTCCGATAAGACGCTTCCTATCATCAGATATTCCACTAACAATAACACACTCTTAAACAATTCTTGAGATTGTTCTTATCGCCAATTAGTCAGCCCATAGAGCACCTTTTGGGAGGATACGTTACTCTAGATTGTTAGGACAATTTCCTAAGCAGTACTAACCATTATGAAACACTTATGGGATTATTAGGTCATGGAGCATTTTCTTACTAGAGACTAAATTCCAGATAACCAACCAAACCAAGGCGTTATCCATTCAATCAAGATGTAAAAAATGACGTCTCTCTTGTCTTTGTAGTTAAATTTTGCAAACTTTACTATAAAGAGGGGCAGCTATAAACACCCTATTTTTGCCCTAATGATCAATAATAATCAACAATAATTAATTTCCAATTTTTTCCATTTTTTTTCTATAATTTAGCAAAAATAGGAAAAACATTCAAAAAATAAAATAAATAGGAAAAATACATCAATTTTGGAAATAATTGCGGAAATGGCAATAAAAAGGGTTAAATAATTTTTACAAATTATTGAAATTTCAAAAAATAAAAAAAATCGCATTGCATATATGCAAATTGCAAAAATAATAAATCGCGAAAGTGGGCTATCCCAACTAGTCCGGACCATGGCTTAAGGCGCATGCGGGAGGGCTCGGTCAAGGGTTCGAAACACGGGGGAAGCAGAATCCGCGTTTTGCAAAATTTTTCTCTGCCTAGGACACATGTCAGCAGCCGATTGGCCGGGGCGAACGCACGCGCCGGGCGCGTGATCGTCTTCAACCTCCGTCCGAGATTGTCGGCGAGGAGAAAAATTTGAATTTCGGCCGTTTTGATTCAATTTTTTGCACAAATCCAACAGATCTTCAATAGAAATAAGATAAACATCATCCAATTGAAATCAAATCGCAACAAATCGATGGATTTGCACAAATCGGATTTTTAACCGCAAATCCGATTTGCTTTAATCAGTGGAAATCCGAGCTTATCCAGCTCAATTTCTTACATCTATAAATAGAGGATGAAGTGGAGAGGCAGAAGCACGGATCAAAAGTGAGGAAAAGAGAGAATCGAAGCCTCACTGAAGTTCTTCAACCCGCGACCACTGATCAAGCGTCGAGCAGCCACCAGGAGGCATTTTTGAAGCAAACCATCGCTACACTTGAGTTCCTCACCCTTGAAAACCTAGGAATCGACACTTCAACCGCTTCGAAAGGCCGCCGGAACACCGTTAACGAGCATCCCTAGCCGCCGTATCCGATTGACCTGACCCGACCCACTTTGACCCGATCCAACCCGACCGACCCGACCTGTGCACCGACCTGGATCCAGTTAAGTTGGATTTTTCGATTTTTTATATTTATTTTATTTATTTTGAATTTATTTATTTAATTATTTGTTATTTATAATTCAGAAAAATAGAAAAAATGTTAAAAATTAGATTATTATTTTTTATTTAATTTAAGATGAATGATAAAAATAAAAATAATAATTATAATAATAAATAATAAAAATGTAGAAAATTTATAAAGAAAATAATAAAAATATTAGAAAAGAATAATAATAAAAATTTAGATTTTAGAATAGGATAGATAAAAAAATCTAGGAGAAAATTTTTCAATAAAAATTATGAAAATTCATAAAAAATAATAAAAATTATAAAAAATTAATAAAAAATCAATAAAAATCTATAATAGTAGAAATTAGTTGAAAAATAGAAAAAAATGAAATTTTTATCACTTAGAAAAATCATTTTCTTAAATAAATCTAAAATTGGTTTTTCCTTAAAATATCATTTTCAAAAATCAAATTATTAAACTTAGGCTTAGATTTTTTTAGAAAAATCCTCAAATGGTAAAAATATAAATCAAAAGAAATTTCATAATTAAAATTCACAAACACACTTAAAGTTTTTCAAGAAAAGCAAACTACAGCTTATTTGATCTTGAATAGCAAGTACGTAGACACCCATTTGGGGCAATCCTAAAAAGGAATAAAAATCATTTTCTTATAATAGGTTATTCAAAAACATAATAAAAAGACATTTCGGAAAAGGTTTAGATTTTAGGAGATTAGAGTGGTAACCTTATGGTTTTAATAGGTTAGCCTCTGAACTTAGAAACTCTGGTTTTCCTTTTCCTCTTTTCACAAAAAACGAAAAGGGGAAATCACGCTGACTAGTGGTCCAAATTAGAACTAATCCGCTCAATTAATCCTAATTCAATTTTTCCCAACCATAGTTGGGTGGCGACTCCAAAATAAAACGAAATTCCTAACTTAAGTCGATGATCTACATTAGATGAGCATAGGGTCTAGTATAGATCGGATTAAGAATGGGAAATCAAAAATTAGACTCGACACCACCCTAATCTCCTAAAATCTACTCTATTTAGGATGTCTTCTATTTGTTTTTTTATTATCTTTTTATTTTTTTTTTGAATAACCTATTATAAGAAAATGATTTTTATTCCTTTTTAGGGTTGCCCCAAATGGGTGCCTACGTACCTGCTATTAGGGATCAAACATGCCGTAGTTCGCTTTTCCTGAAAAACTTTAGTGTGTTTGTGAAATCTATTTTGATTTATGTTTTTACCATCTTAGTATTTTTCTAAAAAAAAAAATTGAGCCAAAGCTTGATAATTTGATTTTTTGAAAATGATATTTTAAGGAAAAACCAATTTTGGATTTATTTAAGAAAATGATTTTTCTAAGTGATAAAAATTTCATTTCTCTATTTTTCTACTATTATAAATTTTTATTGGTTTTTATTAATTTTTATGAATTTTTATAATTTTTTATAATTTTTATTAACTTTTATTAATTTTCATAATTTTTAATGAAAAATTTTCTTCTAGATTTTTTATCTATCCTATTCTAAAATCTAAATTTTTATTATTATTCTTTTCTAATATTTTTATTATTTTCTTTATAAATTTTCACATTTTTATTATTTATGATTATAATTATTATTTTTATTTTATTATTCATCCTAAATTAAATCCTTAAAAAATAATCTAAATTCCAAATTTTTTTTATTTTTGAATTATAAATAACAAATAAGTAAATAAATAAATTTGAAATAAATAAAATAGATAAATAAATAAATAAAAATCGAAAAATCCGACTTACTTGGATCCGGTTCAGTGCACGGGTCGGGTCGATAGGGTACGGCGGCTGGGAGTGCTCGTTGACGGCGTTCCGGCGGCCCTTCGAAGATATTGAGGTGTTGATTCCTAGGTTTTCGGGGGTGGGGAACTTAACTGTAGCGGTGGATTTTTCCAAAAATGCCTCTTGGTAGCTGCTCGATGCTTAATCGGTGGTTGCGGCTTGGCAACTCCGGCGAGGCTTCGATTCTCTCTCTTTTATCTCTTTTTCTCACTTTTGATCCGTCATTCTGCCTCCTCCCTTCATCCTCTATTTATAGCCGCAAGGAATCGAGCTGGATAAGCTCGGATTTCCACCGATTGAAGCAAATCGGATTCGCGGTTAAAACCTCCCTCCGATTTGTACAAATCCATCAATTTGTTGCGATTTGATTCTAATTGGATGATGTTTATCTTGTTTCTGTTGAAGATCTGTTGGATTTGTGAAAAAAATCGAATCAAAACGGCTGAAATTCAATTTTTCCTCCTCGCCGGCGATCTTGGATGAGGTTGAAGATGATCACGCGCCTGGCGCGTGTGTCCGCTCCAGCCAATCAGCTACTGCCACATGTCCCGGGCAAAGAAAAAAATTTGCAAAACGTGAATTCTGCCTCCCCCGCATTTTGAACCCGTGACCGAGCTCGCTCCTGTGCGCACCAGACCAAGGTTCGAACCAACTGGGCTAGCCCACTTTCGCGATTTTCTTATTTTCGCAATTTGCATATATGCAATGCGATTTTTTTATTTTTTTTTGTTTTTTGAAATTTCAAAAATTTGTAAAAATTATTTAACCCTTTTTATTGCCATTTCTGCAATTATTTTCCAAAATTGATATATTTTTCTTATTTATTTTATTTTTTGAATGTTTTTCTTATTTTTGCTAAATTAGAGAAAAATGTAGGAAAATTGGAATTAATTATTATTGATTATTAGGGCAAAAATGAGTTTTTTTACACTCTACTTGACCAATGGCTGTGAGATGGGAATATCAAGCTTCTAGGGGCGGATCATTTATTAATGCAAAATGAGAAGAATGATCCCAAGTTTTGCAAATATCATAGGATTGTAGGTTACCCAATACAAGAGTGTTGGACTTTTAAAAAGATTATTAATGATAGGGCCCATAATAGGGAACTTGCCATAGAAAATAATGATGTCCATAATAATCCATTTCTTGCACACCATAATCAGCGGGGTATTGCAAATGCTCTCAGCTACAATCCTAGCACTAAAGAAGAAAATATGTCATACATTGAGACACGTAACGAGTAAGTAGCTCTAACTGGGAATGATGAAGGTGCATGCTCGCTAATGGCTACTGCCCTAATGAAGATAGCTAATTTCAGAAGATTTTTTTACTTGCTAGGGTTTAATGAGGATGTACAGCTTGTAGCAACAATTGCACTTACCTAAACCATTAGGAGATAGTATAGGGAATGTAGTTCAGTGTAGCTTGTATGAAGAATGGCTAATGTGCATGAGAATGCAATATTTTTTATAGATACAAACGTGTGTTAAGAATCCCAATCACAACCGTCCTCTTTATGTGGAAAGCATGCTTAATGGGCATCCCATTAAGATGACATTCATAAACAATGGCTCATCTATAAATATAATGTTGATGTCTACATGCAAGGCTACAGGGATAAACAACCAATGCCTAGTGAGACAACCTATTGCTATAAATAGCTTCACTAATGCATCTATAGAAACTATAGGGTATGTCAATGTGGACTTTAAAGTTGGCCCTATATAGGGCTCTATATGGTTCCACGTAATCTACGTGCTGGTATCTTACCATCTACTCGTTGGAAGGAAGTGGTTGCATGATCACAATCTCATACCCTCAACATGGCACCAATATATTAAGGGCCATTGGGAAGGGAAAGACATATTCATTCCCACTACAAATAATCTATTCAAGTATAGTGAGTCATACCTCACTAAGGTTGCATTCTTTGATGAGTACACTAAAGAGGGAGAGATTATTATTGCAAAACCCTCTAGCACACCACTACCCACTTGGAAAGAGACTTAAGAGAAGCACAAGTAAAAGAAGAAAATGTAAGGCTCCTATGGGGGCAAGAAAAAGAAAAAAAAGAAAAAAAAGGGAATAGAAAGTTTCATCAACAAAGTTGAGTGAAGGGTGTACTACTTATGATCATCCATGGGATTCGAAGAAGATAGATTGTCAAGACTTAATAAGGATATTCCATGAGAGACTTCAAGGGGAGCTTGTCATTGAAGACAACAATGTCTGGAGCAAAACACTCCCATCCCATGATATCCATATGTTGAAGCATGACTCATTTGATAGTGATTAGTGATTTATTAAGCATTAAAGTCAAGGTTAAAACTTGACATTAATCTTTGTAAATAAAGAGTAGATTTTTCCACAAATAATAGAAGTTTCATTTTTATAATCTTTGCAATATAATCTTATATACTCATGCTTTAAGCTTAGGTAATGCCTTGACATCTTGGCTTCCATGCCTTAAGCCCAAGCAAAGTCCTAACATCACAGCTCCCACACCTTAAGCCTAGGCAATGCTTTAACATCACGACTATCACACCCTAAGTCTAAGCGATGCCCTAGCATTTGGCTCTCACATTGATGCTTCCAATTATAAGTGAAACTTGCTCATTCTCTTAAAGCTAATCATGAAGCTACTTCTTAGCTTGAGTAGCACTTAGCCACTTTACTTCTATACCCCAATGAATCATCATGTTCAATACAGAAACTACATAAGATTCATGATTCACTAAAACAAAGTATATAAGGGGTAATGTAAACATCGATGTTGACTGGTAAGAGCTTTGACTCTTAGGCACACGATGAAAAGTCAAGCATGTACAGTGCAAACTGGTAAGAGCGTTGTCTCCCAAGCACATCATAAGCCAATGCAACTCGGTAAGAAAAGCAATCTACTTATGCTCAATCATAAATTTCCTATAATGGAGTATTTTTAATCTCCTAGTAACTCATACTAAATAGTTAAGTAGTGAGAAATACCTCCTTGACTAGCAAAAGAGAGCTCATGACTTTAAGCAATGAATGCCATTATCACTGTTTGAGTGTGATTGAATATTTTCTCAAAATAGATCTCTTATACATTATCATTGGCAGGAGAGAACTTTGCTCTAATGCGTGAGATGACTCTAGAGACTTCTTAGATCTTAAGAGTCTAAGTAGTCTCATATCTATGACGCCCCTCCAAGTGGGTCTTTAGATCATAAGAGTCTAAATTGCCTTATAATACTGTAAGCTTAATGGCCTATAGGTAGCCATGCCAACTTCAATTATAGTTTCTTTACTTCACTGCTACTAAGTGAAGGCATTGCCTCTTAAGCGCACAATGACTTACACATATTTAAATAATGTAGGTTACTAAGAGACCCTCTATTGGCGCTATAAGATGAGATGGCATAATAAAATCGTGAGAGGAAAAGTTTTACCTAAAATCTAGAGTTACTACCCTATCTCGATGAGAAATGTTAGCAAGTGGGAGAGGAGAGATATTCCAAGTATAGCACACAAAGACGCAGTGCATCAACATGACCATCAATCCCATTCCACGATTGGTATCTCGATATCAAAGCAGCTTCATCGAATCGTTCAAATCTTCAGTCCTATCAGCATTATCAACCTAAAAAGCTTATTAGATGTTTGACCAATATAACAACTAGTTAAGGGATGCAATCCCCAATCAATACATAGAAGTAAAAAATAATTGTCCTAGCCTTCTTTAAAAAGAGCCATGTACTCTAACTTCAAGCTAACATGCTCTACCTAAGATTTCCTGCTTAAGAGTGTAGATTGGGTTACAAACAGAGGCAACTCTCTTCTTTCATTCCTAAAGCGCAACACTAAATCACCTTTGATGTTGACCTTCTCGCTATGCTTAAGGCTTGATCCACTTGAAGCTGGCTGTGCTTAAGACCTAATAAGGCCTACTACACACAAAGCCTACTATGCTTAAGTCCTTCTATATGCAACGCATGCCATGATTAAGGCTCACTACACTTGAAACCTACTAGGGTCTATCGTATGCAAGGCGCACTCTACTGGAGACCTACTATACTCGACCTTGTGAGCTTAATATGATTGACAAGCTAACTTCTATCACCTACAATGATAGAACAAAATACATGAGTTGGCAATATAAGATTTATTCATATGAATATGTAAGTACATAAAATGAGAATACTTACTCTTGTCCATGGCTTGGACTTAGAACTTGAGGATATCTTCCTTAAGATCCTTAAGGAAACATAGGAACCACACTTCTATCGCACTCACATGTGGGAACCATGATTAAGTAGATGTAGTGGTGGCATAAAAGATCCTAAGCCATAGCTACATTTCCATCTCGCTCTTGTGTGAGAACTGCTACTAAGTGGAAGTGGTAATGGCATGAAGGATCTTGGCCTTCTTTAAGAGAGCAATGAGTTTTGACCTTGTAGTGGTGTGCTCCACCTAAGAACTCCATCCTAGTGGCATCAACTTCTTGAGAAAAGCAAATGTGCTCTAGTTTAATTGTGATAAGAATGCTTCTGTTGAAGAAAAGGAACAAAGTTCCTGTCACACTTATAATCAAAGGAAGACGAGGGACAAAATCCCCATCGTTTGTCAAACTTGGTAAAGTTGCTGATTATAATTGGAGCAAACTAACAAAGTCTCTATTTGCTCTTCAAGAAAACTTGTGATCAAGGTTACAATAAGAATGTCCATCGTTGTTAAACTCAGACATGCTTCATTTTTTTGTCGAGTTGTCGGCAAATCAAGCCTTTATATCATCTAAAATTGCAAGGGAAAAATATCATTTTGATCAAGTATGTTCATTGATGGAGATTGAATCGAATTCTTGAGTTGCAAATAGATAATAGGCATAGAGCCAGGAATGTAACAGAGCAATAAAATGGCCAAGGAAAAGATGAGAACTCGATAAGCTCTTGGTATTGATTCTCAACATGTTTGATGACATGGAATGGAGTAGATAAAAACGTTTGCCAACAATTATGGTTTGCCTAATGGTGGTTATTGTAGTTGTTGTTGGTGCTTCTATTAATTGTTATAGATGCAAGGGGACGGTCGAAGAAGAAGACAGAAGAAAAATATCGACAAGAGCAATCCGCGCACATCCATTCGATAACGTAAGGGACGAATTCAAGAAGAAAGTTGCCTTACAAAAGTAAAGTGGAAGTAAGAAGTAACATACGATTCAATGCAGGAAACCACAAGCTTATCCAGGGCGATCTTTGTTTTTGCGTGCGTATTTCACGAAGTAGGTCTGATGATGTTCTGATTCATGTCACTACCTGCCATTAAAAAAAAAAGTTGATTATAAGAAGTAATACATGCTTTAAAGAATGCTTGTGGAGTGGAAATTGGAAAATATGTTCCCTTTGCATACGAAGAAACACAAGTATAAAATAGGATTTGTGACATAGTAAACATGCGAAGGAAATAAAAGTTTAACCCTTAAGATTGGTACTTATCCTTGAGCTCTGCCATTTGGCCGAAGTTCTTCGATCAATTGTGACCGTTAGATTAATTGTTGCTGGATTTATTGTCAAGACTCGTTGCTGTTGCTATTGTTTGCTCAATGCCACTATCTTCCTTTTGACTAATAAAAAAAAAAAAAGAGAGAGTCAGAATTGAAGAAAAAAAGAGATGCAAGACTTAAGATGGGCAATTTTAAAAAGAAAAGAAATGACAAGAGACGGTGAATTGATCAACTATTGTATTGAATCAGATTTGTCAAACGCCAAGAAGGAAAAGCTCAACGCCTATTTTCGTTTTGAGTGTAGCATTTTAAGCTTCTCGGTTTTCTTGATCTTGAGGCCTTGATAACTCGATGTTTATCTCAATTCAGAGTGTAGCGTGTTTAGACTCTTGATTCTTAATGCCTCAGTTCTCGTGGAGAACTTATAACCATGCTCAATATCTTGATTACTTGCTCGTTGTTAGACGACCAAAGTGCGAGCGACTGAGTAAGAATTCAAAAAAAAAAAAAAAAAATCATGTAAGAATTCAAAAGCCGAGGCATTCAAACATAAAAAGGAAGAAAAAAGGCTTAACATGCATAGATTTACCATATGAATGATAAATACAAAGAAGAAAAGAATTGACAATATACGAAAATTTATAAAGCCAGTTGGAAGAAAATTATATATAAATATAGAAAGATTTAATCTTGATATATAGAAGATTAGAAAGATTTGATGGTATAAACTAGATTTAAGAAAGAAGACTTGAAGAGGATTCAAATCTTCTTACAATAAGGTATGATAATGAAGGAGGGTTGAGCAAGTCGTTTGGCTTTGGTATTGGTATTGCTACAAATTGACAAAAGCAAGGAGAACTTGTGGATGTGTGACTTCCATTCTTAAAAAAAATAAAAATAAAAAGTAGTTTACAAGAAGGGAGTTAACTATCAAAGGAGATTTATTTAGTATATTACCTTGAGGACAATGTTATTTCACTAAGTCTAAAGCAACACGTGGAATTAAACAGTGTTGCGAGTTCGCACACTGAGATACATATGATAAATAAATTTGCAACGATAGCACTAGATTCCTATACTATTATCCATTTGTAAAATAAATTCAAAAGCTATAAGAGTACGCTTGGCATTAGTGTTACTACTTTATAGTGAGTATGCACTAAGTTGCGACCTAGCTATTCATAATATATAATTAGTACTCAAAATACTTTGACTTCGTCCAAAGAATTTTAGTTAAAGGGAAAAAATATAGAGGACTGAAAATATTATATAAATATATTAGGCTAAACTCATTAATTATTTGGCTTGATTCATTAAGGTAAGTGAAAAGGTTTGGTGAGTCAGGTCTAATTATTTGGATAACTAAAGGAAAATTGGCTTGGTGGGCTTAAAACAGAGATCGTTGGACTAGTTGTCTACATCTAACCTTGCTTAAGTAGATTCATGCACTTATGAGGAAAACTATTGGCTTTAAGCATATAGTAAGCTCATTAGGGTAATCTTAGAATTAGCAAACTTCATCTCGTTTGTTGATCACTAAGGTGATCTAATGAATGTTATTAAGCTCAACAGTTTATAAATATTTAGCTATTCCTTCTCAATAAAGGGATTCCAAATTCGAAAGAGATTAGAGAAATGATATTACACTAAGAATTCTCTACTTTCAAGGATTGAATAAAAGTTCAGATGAAGCACGGTCTTCATTGCCCAAGAAATGTAAGGTTAGTGCTTAAGGCTCCCTTAGCTACCTTGTCTATAATTTGTGTATTAAAAACTCTTGAAATTGCTTATTCCTCTTCCCAACCACTCTCTCTTTAGTCATCTCATCACATACTATCTTCATGTCACTTCTCTAAAGTCACGTTTAGTGTAGTATCTACGTAATATTCACATTACTACTCCTATTGGAACCTCCATCTACATAGTACTTTATATATTGCATTTAATAAATATAGATTATGCATTGATTAGGTGAAATTTTAGTTCCTATATAGCTTCATTAATAAATGAGACACACTCGAAATTCTTTTTCATGTGTTATTAATATTAATGGTTTTATTGGTAGATATTATATATAGGTATAAATTATTATTATTGAGTTGTAAATGAATTCGATATTTATAATATGAGATTTTATTGATATATATATATATATGAATTATGATTAGAATTACAAATCAAGCTGAAATTTATCGTTTATAAACATTTTTAACTTAGACCAAACTATTTAATTCAAAAAGGGATTGTATGGTTGAATTTGATTCCACCCGATGAACCAATCGCAACCAAACCACGAATACCTAATTTGCAGCTGCTGTTCAATATGGGGCATCAACGCAATTGGTACATGCTACAGGCAAAACAGAATTTTTCTGGTTCCTATGGAGTGATTAATGAAATGGTTTGAGTGGATGGGGCAATGGAACATGAGAAGATTCATGTATAATTCCTACAGCAAAAACAGACGGGGTGGAGCCATGTTTCGACCGTGGCCAACTGCTAATACGCTACGCTATATTCAAAGTCCTTGGGTCTTTCTCATCTTGGGTAATCTAGTTTATGCCTAGGTCTAGTATATGGCACGGCACAACACAATCGCGATGTCATATGATCCCGTCATACATGGTAAAGGTCACGCAGAACAAAGAAACTGCTTCTAAATATAAAAAGGAGAGAAAAAAAAAAGGGTTAAATTATCCTAAATGCGTCAGTTATATTTTCATTTATTTTCTTCTGATCACTATTATTATTATTATTTAATCTTCTATAAGCATTTGAAATCCTATGCTTCATATTTATTGCTAAGTATATTTTAAGTTATGTCAAAATTTGATTCTTTTTTCAATTAGTTGTTTATTTAACGGTCTGTTTGGATTGTTATTTTTTTATTTATATTTTATTTGTGTCTAATATAAAATTTAATATTTGAAAAATTGTTTTCTCTTAATCTTATCTTAATAATTATGATAAAATATTAATTGAAAAATAGATATTAAAAAATAAAAGTTCACATACTTTTAAAAGAAAAGTTTAAAAAATACATATTCTATATATTAGAAAAATGAGATATTAATTAGCATTTTTATAAAAATAAATAAAATAATAGATAACTAAGTCTAAATTTTTAAGAATATATTAGGTATTCAATTTTTTAAGAAGGGTATATATATATTTTTTTAATTTCATCTTTTTAGTATCTTACTCTTGTGAAACAGTCATATTCAAACAGATGCTAACTAAATGCTGAACGAAAAAAAAAAAAAAAAAGATGAATCAAATAGGCCCTAATTAATGATATTTCTTTAATTGTAAAATATTAGACCTTCATGAGAACAATATAAAACTAGTGTTGTTGTTGGTCATTTTAGCTAACTTTTTATAGTCTAGTAGTATGGAAATTGATATTCTAATAGGATGAATTAGGCTTGAATCCCCCTTTCTTATAGTAATTATCAAAAAAAAAAAAAAAAAACTAAATCTCTACAAAGAAAATTCTATTTGTCTCATGCTTTGGAGGGTTATTTTATTCTTAAAGTAAACTCTAGAAAAATGCTTATGTAGAAAGAGCAATGTCATGGACTTTTTAACTAATAGAAATTGTACATACCCTTTTATTAGAAAGCACAACTTTTCTCCTATTGCATAAAATCATGCATATATTTGTATAATTTTAGAAAATAGAAAGCACAGCACAACTTCTTATAGTGCTTTTTTTAGAGCATCCAATATTGTCAAAATGGAAAATTTTAAAAGTACATTCATATAAAATTCCAAGCAAGTAAACTACAACATTTATAGTACATTCATTAATTTTGCATTCAACAACAGTTATAATGCTTTCATTACACAAAATTTGTCTTCTTGAAAATAAATAAATACATAAATAAGCTCGCATGTTTCTTTTCTTAAATTTTTTTCTTACAGCAATGCTCTCGCTACAAGACGTACTTTTAATTTAAAATTTTGTGCATGAGATCAATTTATGTGAAGAAATAAGCATGGAAAATTTTATGCTATTTCAGAGCGAACATTTGCTGCAAGAAGCAAATATATATATATATTATTAGGGCTTTAAAGAAATTGGTTATAATTTGTAGGGCTGTGCAATTTGCAATAATTCTCTTCTTGCAGTGCTCTTTTTGTTGTAAGAAGTCTCTAACACAATAATGAGCTCATTGAGTTCTTCCGCCACAGCAAGGAGCTTGCTGCAAGAAGTCATGAAATGAAAATTCTGGAATGGATTGATGGAAATTAGGAAAACATATTGGGTTTGTTGGGATAAAATAACAAATATTTAAGAGTTGGGTGGGCTTGGCTTTACTAACCTGAACACACATAACAAAGCTTGTAGTATCAAGAGGACTTGGGAATTCCAAAATAATGTGGCCATATAGGTGAAATTATATAAAGAAAAATATATAAATGCAAGGTAAGACTATGCTGTCTATGGAATGAATCAATAAGGGGACAAGATTGGATAGACAACAATTTTTCTTTTTCTTTTTCTTTTTTTTTGTTTGAAACTAGTTTCTTTAAAGTTATTTTTCTCTAAAATTTTATAAAGTTATAAAATAATGGTTAGAATTATCTAGAATTTTAAAATAAATTATGTCATTATTATGATATTATTTTTTTCTAATAATTTTAATTATTAATTACACCCATAGGAGAAACTTTAAAAAAGTAAGTTTGGAGAATCAAATTTGATTTTTTTTCTACTGGGCATAATAGGCATGATACAAAATTTTTGGACTGACGAGTAGGTGGGCAATCATACTGATGGCTAATTCAAGGCCCTTTCTAACAGAAAATTCTCAAAACTTATCGTTTGACGAGGTTTAAGGTGTTTAGAGAATAGAGGGAAAAAATAAAAGAAATCTTAATCATTATATAAAATAAAATAAGATATAATATATAATTACCGAAAAGTAGAAGTGATATATTTTATTTGATATGATAAAAGGTAAATGGGTAATTTTCAATATTTTCCCTCTTTCCTCCCCTGTACTCTCCAACTTTAGGGGAGAAATTTTACTGTGGGCTCCAAGTAAAAAAATCCCTCTACTTTCCCTTTTCATCCATTGTTCGTCTTTCCCAAACAAGGGAAGTATAAAATTTTTCATCCCATACAGTGTTAAGGATGCTTGTATTCATTTAGAGAATAAACAGCAAGAATTTGAATTCATATGGGTCTAGATATGGAATATCCTGGTGAATATAAGGAATCAAATTTTTATTTAGAAGGCCTGCACCAATAGCCACCCACCGGATTGAAACTTGTGCGGATTGGGGAGCAGACCAGATGCAGCATGTCGTCGGTGTCTTTTTGGGGAAGAGGATATTGAACGTGCTCCTAGAAAATGTAGACAAATTCAGACCCTGTGGAAGGAACTCCATCCGCAAGGTTTAGAAATAACTAGCACTCCAAACAACTTACCGACATGTGGGTAAAATTAACTTTCCTCATAGAATAAGATCCAAGGTGCATGAGTATTGGAGTAGAGGGATATTTCAATCTACATATTGACAAAGCCGGTGGAATCTATCATTCACTCTCAAATGCTAACGACCTTCAGGGTAACCACTTCCACCATGGTAGAAAACAGAAAGGATCAATTATGTCTTTCCGTAAGAAACAGGCATTCCATAAGGGATTTGAATTCTTTAAAATTATTTATTTTAATTTTTTTTAAATTTACAATGGAAGTCAAGTAGGTGCAATGCACTTGAAAGCATCACTGACAGGACAGCATCACGAGTGGGGTTTTCATGCGGGCGACAATTTCTACAAAAGCGCCATATTGAGAAAAAGAAAATCACTGTAAACGCTGGACTTTAACCCTATATGAACGATCTCCAGGGATTCGAAGCAGGGCTCTTAGCCCGCCCGGGCACCTGGCAAGCTGTCGATCACTCACCCAGGTACGGTAGAACTCTGTCTGTCTGGGCTACAGTAGCGATGTCTAGTTTTCGTGTGCAGCGACTGGTCAAACATTTCAGCATTCGATCAGTTCAATCAGTTGCATTTTTGTCATTTTCTTACTGACCACATTACTTTGGCCCTTGGAAACCGAAAAAAAGAGAATAAAAATAGAAATTAATCTCATTATAAAATAAGTTATAATGAATTGCAGCTATACTCCATTGGGTTTACTCATGATTCAACGTTTACACTGCCGATCTTCAAATACATGCTTTCAAGCATTCCTATAACAACTTCACAATTGATAAAAGTCTTAAAAAAAATTGCCCAATACTAAAAAAGTATATAAAATAAAAAAAAAATGAAAGACGTTAAAAGTTTAAACATATGTCAAATCAATATAAGACAGTAATTTTACAATTTGCCTAAAAAGTATAGTAAAAGCTTTAAAAAAACAAATTTCTAGTCTCTTATTGGATGTTCCAAGAGCACATATCATTTTGGGAAATTACAAATTAACTAACCTGTATTTTTTTCCTTGCTACTAGTTGTATGACTTGTGTTTTTCAGCGCTATACAATCATCACGTGCTCTATTATTAAAATCTGATGTGATATGCACGTAACCCTAAAAGAACCCTTGAATTAGGTGCATACAGTAAAAAAATTCAAAATAATGAAATTTAAGATAAGATTTGGTTACTATTATTTTATAATATTATACTAATTAAAACACTTTATCCATTGGTTAGTTTATATAATAAATTCTCATTAGACAAACAGGACATTAAAGTATCGAATAAATTCTAAAAAATTTATATTATATGTCTTATGGTACAAAAAAATTATTTGACTGCAAACAATAAAATTTTATCAAAACACAAATAATAACTCTATCAATATCATTTCTTTTGCTATTGTATTCATATCAAAACTCTTTCATTGAGTTTTTATGTTAATAAAAAAAAATTATATTATTACAAAAATTTGTATCTTATATTATACGAATCAAATATAGTATAAAAAAAATTATATTACACTATATATTTTTTCTTATACTATCTGATCCTCATAATCAAACGCTACCTAAATCGCTCTCTCTTGTCTGATTTGGGACTTCACCTACAGTTTGGAAACCAAGAAAGGGAGTTGGAGTTTCTCTCTCTTTTTCTTTTTCTTTGTTTTTGGCCAAAGAATCGAAGTATTTGATCAGGTGTTTCATGAAATTCTACGTGTAGTTTGGGGGGGTTTAAAGGTCACATATGTGTTATGTACAACTTTACAAAATCACTTACCGATTATATTACAGTAGATAATATCTTCCATGAGTTTAATAAGTGAGAATAGATAGATCAATTAGTTATAAAAGTACTTAAGCATAAATCACTTGTTGCATTTCCCCCCTGCATTTTTGTTTTAATTTACCTAGTTCTTTGGGATATATGTAATTTACATGAAGTCATGCGGAAATGCCAAAGCTTGTTTACAAGAAATGGTGAGGAATCTTTAACATGACAAGATTGTAAAGTAAATTTCATAAGGAATAAAGTGTCCACCTTGATGAATATTTTCTTTGAGCCAAATCAAGTCATAAAAATATAGTTTGATTTTTTATCGTTTTAAATCAAATTATACAATTTAGTTTAAAGACTTTTCCAAACTATATAACTTTAGTTTGGTTCAATTTTATACACAAAGTAAACCATATTTCATTATTTGAAAAAGTATATTTTTTTAACAATTAATCTTATATGAGAAACAGTAAATTTATTTAATAATAATATATATTGATATGAGGCTAATAAAATTAGTATTTGAGTGACTAAAAGATTTCAAATGTATATTAACTAATTTTATTCCTAAAACTTTCATATGGAATTTTGAGTCAACCTATACACATTTGCTAAATAATAATAATAAAATTTAAATATATAACATTTTAATTAATGTAAACTAAAAATTATATTAAATGTTATATTGCAAGAAAAAAAACTTTTTATCATGGGTAAAATATTATTACATTCTTTTTAAAAATGTTTGGTTTTACGGTTTAATTCGGTTTATTATTCCAAATTAATTATATATTTTTTGTTTGATCTAGATTAAAAAAAAATAGACTAAATTGCACAAAAAAGAAAAAAGAATCATATTTTTAATTTGATTTAATTCGGTGTGTGGATTAGTTTGTTTTATTTATTTATTTTTTCCTACCCCTACTTCCTTGTCATAGCTTAGAATGATATATGAAACCAAGAACTAGCCAAAATCGCTTCGTCAAGCAAACATGGCGAATATATGGTCTTATCGTCCAATACGATTTGGAGAAATTCCTATAGTAAACTAAACTCAATCACCATGGTGGATCAAACCGACAATTCAAACTAAGCAGAAGCAAACAATTTTTTTTTTTAAAAAAAAAAAATTGAAGTCATTTTAACTTATTATATTTAATAAAAACATTTTATAATGACATATCTTTTAAAGAAACTCCGGTCTATGTGCTTATTGTAATACTTTATATATTTCATTTAATAAATATAGATTATACATTCCTTAGGTGAAATTTTAGTTCCAATCATAGCTTCATTAATAAATAAGACATACTTGAAATTCTTTACTTGTGTTATTAATATTAATGGTTTTATTGACAGATATTATATATAGATGTAAATTATTACTATTGAGTTGTAAATAGATTTTGTAATATGAGATTTTATTTTATGTATGTTTTTTTTTCACATAATAAATAAATTATGATTCGAATAATGAATTAAATTAAATTTTATAGTTCATAAATATTATTAAATCAAATCAAACTGTTTGATTCAAAAGAGATTGTATGGTTGGATTTGATTCAACAGATAAACCAATCAAAACTAAACCACCAATGCCTAATTTGTAGCTGCCGTTCAACGTGAGGCACCGACGCTGTTGGCACATGTTACAGGCCAAGCAAATTATTCTGGTTCCTATGGAGTGATTAACGAAATGGTTTGGGACCTTGGGTGGATGGGCGTGGCACACGAGAAGATTGATGTATAATTCCTACAGTAAAAATTGTCTGGGTGGAGTCACATTTCGAACGTGCCCAGCTGCTGACATGCTACGCTGTATTCAACGTCCGTGGGTCTTTCTCATGTTAGGTAATTTAGTTTATGGTTAGATTCAGGAGCATTAGGTGACTTTGCCCTTCTTTAAAAAAACATATATTTTCTTTAAATAGGATTCTGATAAAACTATTTTTTAATATTATTGTGAAATCATATGTCTAATACATAATTTTGTCTTTGAAGAAAAATTTCAATGAAATCAAACACAAAATATACAATTCCGCATGTAGGCCAATGATATTTGCAACCAAATCTCACATCCTAAATGCCATTTATGTATGGATTTAAGTTGCGCTAAAATCGCATGTTGAATATGAGATTTCATAACGGCATTCCAGTAATTAATTTGGTTAGAATCCTATTTTAAAAAATATTTTCTCAACAAGAGATAAACTCTAAGGATATCACTGAGCAGATCGTTATAAGGTATTCAACCTATCTAACCTGCCAATTACCTTATAGGATATTACTTTATAAGGTTTTAAAATGGATTTGGATATTGCTTTAAAACCATATAGGGTTTTGAGTCGAGGCTTCAGTTTTAAAATAAACTCTATGAAAAAACCTGACTCACTAAAAAATGATAGGTAATAATATTTAGAAACTCAAATTTTAAAAGTTAAAAACTATGACTGACCTATCACATCATACTAAAGATTTTTTTATTTATTTTTCATAGTTTAGGAAACTCTAATCATATCCCTATTGTCTAATCTCACTATTCCCACTTTTTAGTCATATATGCCTCCTCTAGTTTCATATTTCTTTCAATACATTTTATGGAAAATTTTTCCTCTTTATAGGTATGGATACAATTGAGGAAGAAAATGAGTTAAATTTCAATTAACTTTAATAAATGTTCAGGAAGAAGATGAGATGAATTTTAGTTAATATTTAAAATTTGGTGAATTAACTTATATGAATATGTGATTAATAAGTTGAACTTTATTTAATTTAAGATTTGAATAAATGTCTACATATTGTATTAAACTCCCTATTGTAGTAGTTTTTAAATATGATTTAATAAAGTTCATTTCGTTGATCTCAAGTTTTCAAGTTTGACTCAATAATATTTCAATGAGATTATTTTATCAAAATTGTAATTACAGATAGTCATATTTAATACAATTATTCTCTTATAAACAATTTATACCATCATATAAGATATTATCGTTTTACTCTTAATATAAGTTTCTATGGATAGCAAAAATAAATTACAAGAGTCTTAATAATACATTATCTCTTTATTTTACATCAAGGTATTTTACATAAATTATAGCAGTAGATCAACACGTTAGACCGCCGGTTATAGTACCCTTATTGGGGTGGGTTTTGGGTATTAAATGAAAACCCTATAAAGTTTTTTAGTAAGTCATGGATAGTCCTACAAGGGTAACAGGTTGGGCTCGGGTTTAGCACCCTTAGTAAACTCACCTAATACTCCTAGATCTAGTATATGGCACAATTATGATGTCATATGATTCTGTCATGTATGGTAAAGGTTATGTTGAACAAGGAGAATGCTTCTTCCACCCAAAAAAAGGGAAAAAAGAAATTGTTTCTAAATATAAAGGGAGGGGAAAAATTAAAAAAATAAAGAGAAGTTAAATTATCTTAGATGCATAAGCTATTTATTTATTTATTTATTTATTTATTTCCAATCATTTTTCCTTTTTCCTTTTTGTTTTTGTTAAGCATTTGAAATCTTATGCTTCATATTTATTATTGAGTATATTTTAAGTTATGTTGAATATATATATATATATAGTTAGTTATTCATTTACGAGGTCACACCTCAAAACCTAGGCCATAGATAATCCACCACATATCGCAATATGAATATACAAAGGCTCAAAACAATTAAAACTCCACAAATCATAAATATTCCACACTTATTTCCTCAACTTACTTGTTGTCTTCAATTCAATTCAATACTTTACAATTCCACAACTATCAATTAAATTACAATGTAAATTAAAGTAATTAAGTATGTCTATAACAACCTACTTTATGATTCGTCTTAATGTACTAGCATTAAACCCAAATTTCAAGCTTTAAATGTCAACACCATAATTATCTTCTCATAATTAAAAAAAAAAACCCCAAATGGGGTATGTTAAAGTTCAATATGTAACCACAAGCACATGCATATATGCTATAACAAACTCACGCATAAAGGCTTAATTTAAATGCAAAAAACATCAGTTATTATCTTTAACATTAGTCATTAGCCATTAAACAACGTAGTTCAAAGTCATATGCATCTGACTCTAAACTTAGAGTATCTCATGACTTCGCAATACACATTTTTATTTAGACGACATCCACAACATCAACGGCATCTTTAGTTATGTCCTACCATAGTCACTATTAAATCGATCCATCATTGTAGGACCCCATAGCCCTCATAGTGACCTAACCCGTAGTTTCTCTCTACATATCGTAATCCATTTTCATAGCAACACAATGATCAGTAACTTGTTGAGAATATTAGCACCCAAAACTACTAAATTATCTTAGTATACAACTTCACTAAGGATACCGTCACACACTAATCACTGGGTGCAAAGCCAACTCACCAATCATTTGGATCCTTAGCCATAGCTAAGCACAATCAGTAAGCAGTTAAGTTAACACTTTGACTATAATTTCTTATTACTACCTTAATAAACACAAAACATCAACCGAGATTCTTCATCCCATGCCATTGAACTTTTCATTTCATTAGTATTACTTGACCTTGATTCACATTATATAATACCATATCACAAATCCATACTTAATTAAAACTATAATCTTAACCTAATGCTAAGTCTTTAATTAATTACCTAAAAGTTTGTATGTAGGAAGGTACTTAGTTAGTGTTATACTTTACATATTTTAACCAATTACAAACAAATATTAAATCTAAAAATAATTAATGAACAACTTATCCAATAAAAAGGTTTAATTATTTATTTACTTATAGTTATTACTAATATTATTGTTTACTCGTGACCTTACATATATTAATACTATTATTACTTATTTATTAATCCTTTACATGTGCATATGTAATTATATTACTATTGTTACATATTTAGTCATCATATTTATTATTATTATTGACGATTATGGCTGGTTTGTTATTTCTTTTGTTATTAGTATCATTTATGGTTGACTTGCTATTTTATTTATTATTAATAGCGCTAGCTATTAATGTTAGAGCATCACTATTAGCATTAGTATTTATAGTGAATATTGCATTACTTTTAACATTATATATTAACTTTGTAATTAAAACTAATGGGTAAATTATAAAGTCAATATCACACACTTAATTTACTATGGCGATGACAATTTGCCACATACCCTACCTAAATAAATATGTAAAGTTACGATTAATAAAATAAGTTTTATATTACTTTTAGTAGAATAAGTTAATTATAACAGCATATGAGTTAGTTATAAAATAATTATTTTTCATCTAACATCTTCTAACACATCATATTAATTATGACTATTGGTTTGATATGACTAATTATTAATTGCAAATATATTTAAACACTTTTAAAATTAAATTTTATCTAAACACTTTATAATTTATTTTCTTTTCTTCGAACTTTCCATTTATAATGAAAATGTCCTTCCATTAATTTTTTCGTATTAAAACAAATCAAAAACACCTTTTTTTTCCATATCACATGTTCCATTATGAAAATTCACCAATCGAGATTTCAACTCTTCATTATGGTCTCTTTGATACCCACAAATCAAATATTCAATTTCTATTTACAAAACTCTAACAACTCTATCATTTAACAAACTAATGCTCTAATCATGCTAGATTTAAGAAAAACCAATAACTGTTTTTTAATAATACTTTTTTTGTTATTGATTTCATGGTTACTAGCGAATCACAAACTCAATTTGTAGATTAACTAAAATTCAATCACTTGTTAACCCTTGTCAAATTAACATTCTAAAAGGCATTATATATATGAACATTTCAAGAACAACTATAATATTCCTTAATGCAAATGACACCTTTTAATTCCTTCAATTCCAACTTGAAGAACAATTTTTACCAGATCCATTATTTCATAAATGTCCACTAAATTAATATCCAATCAATCAACTTAAACAGCCTTTCTTTGTATTCTTAAAATCAATACTATTTTTCTTGCTCCTCGTGAATCACTTTATTTCATTAACAATCATATGCAAATTCTAAGACAACCCATATAAATATCGAACTTTCATGGAATCTTAACAGTACCTTTGATGATCCATGTTTTCAATCCAATCATATGTTGTGTAGATCGTACTTCACCACTTAAAAAGAAAAAGACCAAAATTTCCCTTGTGATTTGTTATAAAATTAGAACCTTGACTTAAGCAAAAGGAACAATTTAAGCCATTGTATATCCTTACTTGATCACTTACAAAAAAAAACCCTAATTCTTTTAGGATTTTGTAACACCACCACAACAACATCAATATTGCAACTCTCTAATGCTAGCAGCAAATTCTTACAATTAGATCTTATATTATGTAAATTAAATCCCATCAAAATAACAATCATTACCTTTATCACATATTTCTTTAATCACCAAAAATTGTTATTTGCCACTTATTGTTCTTTTCAAAGATTCTTTAATCCAAGAACGATATATGATTTAGATTTGACTTTACATAGCAATAGCATAAAAAAAATTCGAAGGAACTTGATTTCCTCACCTTGATGAAGCTATGAAAGCAAAGAGAGACAGGGACTCCTTTTTTTTTTTTCTTTCATATTTGTAGCTTAAGCTTTCTAACTATGGCCTAATTATTGTATGAGAGAACATATTGCAGCACGTTAATTTTTAATTAAATAAAACAAGAGATCGCAATAATTACAGAATAAATAACTAATAGAATTACAGAAATGCCCATAGATTCATATTTCTTTTATGGGGCATTTCATAAGTAATGCTATTGCTCTAATTTAAAATATTAGTCATTCATGAGAACAATATCAGACTAAGGTTATTGTTGGTCATTCCAACTAAAATTTCTAACGACGAAATTCTATTTGTGTCATGCTTAGGAGGGCTATTTTATTCTTAAGGTAAACTAGAAATACGCTTCATGGAACTAATCAGAAAGAGCATGTCTAAAACTTTTTAACTAATAGAAATTGTACACACCCTTTTAATAGAAAGCACAACTTTTCAACTATTGCATAAAATCTTACATATATTTGACTTACCTTGCACGGCTTTTTATAGTGCTTTTTTTGAACGACTAATATTGTTAAAATGGCAAAATTTTAAAGTACAATCATATAAAATTCCAAGCAAGTAAACTACAAATTTAGTTGACCTATAAAAATAAAAATGAACGACCATGCAACAATAGTTACAATGCTTTCATCACAATAATAATAATAATAATAACAATAAGTAAATAAATAATAAAAATAAATAACAACCAACATGTTTCTTTTCTTAATTTTTTTTTTCTTAGAACGTTGCTCTCGCCACAAGAAGTATTCTTAATTTAAAATTTCATGCATGAGATCAAATACACGAAGGAATAAGTAAAGAAAACCTCATGTAGCAAGATGCTCGCTGCATTGGCTATTTCACAATGAACACTCACCGCAAGAATCGATTATATATTTTTTTATATTATTAGGGATTTAAATAAATTGGTTGTGATTTATAAGGTTGTGCAATTTGCAGTAATTACCTTCTTGCAGTGTAGTTTTCACTGGGAAAAGCCTCCAATACTATGTGGATTTCTTTCTTGTTGCAAGGAGCTTGCTATATAAGAAGTCATGTTCTTACAGCAAATTCATGCTACATTGCCTATCTTGCAGTATGGCTTTCGTTGCAAAACTTTTACATAGCAATGCTTTCCCAACAAGATCTAATAATAAGATATTTTGCTACAAGAACCCTCTTCCAAAGAAATTCATGGTTCTTGTGTTACCAAGTCTTTCCTTAAGCTCATTTTTCCATTTTTGTTTTCGTCTATGTAAGTCCATATAGTATAAAATACATGACTAAGGTCTAGTCCATTCCCTAGAATCTATTAGAAGCATCTGGATACAATGAAAATAGATTTTAGCAAGGTCTAGTCCATTTCCTAAATTCTATTAGAAACATCTAGATATAATGAAAATAGATTTCAGCCATTGGATATGATAGATCTGAATTGTCTATTTGTGGAGGCCTCTCATATAAAGGGGCTTTTCACATCAATTGCAAGACTAGAAAAACAAGAATTCATTCTTACAACCGAGCTTCTCTTCTAAACTTTCACTTTCTAGTAAGGATTTCTTTTATCTTTTAGAGGAAAGACTGACTTAGACTCTAGACGGCAATTCCAATTGTCAAAGTGTCACACTTGTTGCTGTTCAAGGCATATGACATATGACAAATGCTATTAGAGTGATCTTTCAATCTAAGATAAAGGTAAGAATGTTTATGAAATTGCTGTTAAGAATAAAACAAAGAGTCCAGAAGATCAAATTTTAAGCCGTTCCCACTTCAATCTCAAGAACAATGAAGTTGATACTCTAAAACTCCTTTACCGAACACAAGTACATCCATTAGTTAATATTCTCTACTGCTCCCCAAATAAGATTATCTACTCTTCCTTCCAAAACCCTCTCCCACTCATCCCACTTATAGTTGTTATCTCCATGTCATACTTGAAGCGCAATACTTATGCCACAAGCACATGCCAACACCTAATAGATTCCTACATCTAAAATATCTAATTTAAATTTTACTTTTATTAATCAATTTCTATTTTGGACGTATCATCTGATATAACTTTTTTCATACTTAGAAATTAAAAATATTTTTGTGAAGTGAATTTTTTAATTATGTTCTTTTTTTTTTGTCCCAATTTAGTATATATAAAAATCTCTAAATGATTTAGATACTGTAATTAATCAATTTTATTATTGGTTATCTTATATAATATTCAAATGATACACAAAATAATTATGTTGTATCATATTCATTTTCAATTCTATTCATCCCCATTTTTGGACATTATACTTTGGCATGACATATTCAACGTACTACTCAAACAACTAATTCATTTTTATATTCTAGGTAATTAATTTTTTAATTTTTTTTCATGACCATGTCACGTTTGAATTATACATGAATATCAATTTCAAATTTTTATCTCTGGAAGTTGTTTTCAAGTCTAAATAATTAAATGTCACTTTTTTTTAAAGCTTTTCTCGTATTTCAAATATTAAATCATACCTAACAAATCTATTTTATATGCCATAAGTAAAGGATTATTCACTGTAATGTGTGTGCAAGAATATATATAACATTTTTACTATATTATATATATAATATGACTTGCACTATTGAGATGAGATCTACACAATGGTTGCAATAGGGATATGGAGGCATCATTTTCAATAGTCAGCTCGCAATTTTCCAAAGTAACAAAGATGATAAATTTTTATTTTTTTTTACTTTGCATTATTTAGTCATAGTTTTATTTTTCTTTCTTTGGTTTCCTTGAACCTTGAGAACAAGATTTGTGTCAAGGGTAGAAGAATTGGATATGATTTAGTTTGTAAATTTTATCAAATTAATTAGGGTCATTAGTAAATAGTTACAATTAGTAGGATTAGTTGAAAAATTAGTAGTTCTAGAAAATTGTATAAATGGAACTTTTATAAAAGCAATATATCCATGGTTGTCGAAATCCCAATTCAACTCCTACGATTCTATGATTTTATGAGGTTTTCATTAGTTAAATCCCATACAAAATCCTTTTTTAGTAAAATCAGATAGAATCCAAATTTTGTGAGACATTCTACAATTTTATGTGTTTTAGAGTTTTTAAACTAAAAGGCAAATACCCTTACTTAATGGGCTTTTAAACTAACTCATTACATACTTCCATTACTTTTCCTTAACCTCTAGTCATGATTCAACATAGGAAAAATATAAACATGCTCATATTTCTATCTCTTTTTCTCCCATTACGACCGTAATTCTTTTCCACTTCTCTTTCCATTGTGACTTTAAATTTGAGATCATTTCACAATGGTGATGGTAGAGATTGTGATAGCTTTGTGATGATAAGATAGCTGATGATTTGTTTTAGTTTTATATTTTTATTATAATGATTTATGTTGCAATAGTTTGTATCAAAACTTATGTTGTAATTTCAAGTATTTAAATAATACTTTATACTTAACTATTTGTATTAAATTTATATTGTGACTAGAATTTATAATGAATTTTATAATTTCATCATGTATTATAAGTTTTTCTTTTACTATTATAAGTATATTTACAGTTTTTAAAAGCTAATTTATACATATCGTATAATTTTATGATTTTATAATCCAATTCTAGGTAGGATTCCTATTTTGACAATCATGAATATATCCATCCAATTCATTAATAAAAATTTATGAAGGTTTCATTTTAAGAATTTTCTTTAGGAGTTTTTCTTTAATTTGAACTAAAGACAATTTTAATATTTTCTATTTATTCATACAATCGAATTACATAGGTAACTAATATAGAGATTATGCGTCTCACATATTGTGAAGAAAAAGAATGATAGATAATAATAAATATTAAGTGTACAGTAGTTACTAACTTTTACAACAAGTAGTAAAAAAATCCCATTAGTCTCATTGGCTTAATTTATTAGCTATTGACAATCGGGACGTCATAAATAATATTAGAATGGACTAAATCACATATGGAAATGAGAAAAGACTAATGCTCAATCATAAGGTGACCAATGCAACAAGAAAGTCGCATATGTAGAGGAAGAATTGTTAAACCGGGGATAATCAACATTTGTTATGTATTTTATGGCCAAGTGGTTAAAAAAATTTATCGATCACTTATTAGCCTATCTATTAACTGCCCTTGGATTGGAAACTACCAGATGGACAAAAACAACCTACAATTAAGATGCCTCGTTCATGTTTGGGAAAAAAAAAAATGGAATGCTTATATACAATATAGTGCATATGTTTTTAAAGTTGCAATGACATAGCAAAGTTTAAAGTGGGTAATATTAAAAAAAAGAAGAAGAAGAAGTGTTTCTCTACTCCCAAATGGCAATAATAATAAACATTTCTTATGTGCAGGTTGGCAAGGACAATGATGGGAACACATTCCTCACGGCCAAAAAAAAGAAAAAAGAAAAGTTACACGAACAGAGTCATGAAGGCATATATAGTATATGAGTTTTCACTACAAAAAAAATTTGTATTAAAACCCATGCACTACATACTTTTTTTGCTATATGGAAACAGCCCCCACACCCACAAAGAGTCATTTTTCCAGCTCAAAACACATAAAATTCCAGCAAACTCTCTTCCTTTTCATGCAATAGGCAAGAAAATTTGGGATTTTTTTTTCAGAAATCAAGCTTAGATCAACATTAAATTAAACAAATTTAGTAAGGTATGTAATCTATTTGTATTACATTACATTTTATTTTCCATTTTAGGACATTTTATTTGTAAAGTTAAGTTTGAAACTCATATAAGATGTACTTATATTATGCATAGAAAAGATGATTTTAGTTAACAAAATGTGTAATATTTCATTATGTAGGTACTGTAGTGTTAAAATATGTAAAATGTGGGAGTTGTAGAAGGATAGAAGTTGCAGGGTATGATAATTATTTGAAATGCATGGAAGATGCTCGTAAAAATTATTCAAATGGTGTTTTGTTTTGTATGAAATTAATTTTGAAACCCAAATTTGATATAGCTATATTATGTGTACAATTGAATATTGTAGTTATGAGAAAACCTCAATTTTTTGCTTCTTTTCCACTAATAATGCCCACTCTCTCAACTCATTAAAAAAAAAAAAAAGGATTTCGTGTAATAAGGTTTTGATATTAAGAAAAAGTTGTTAGAGAAAGTTAATTCAACTAATCCTCTTATACCCTGAATAAATGATATTGTATAAAATGTGTCTAGTAACCACAATTATATGACCAATCATATATTACATATATTATTTTGTCCCACAAAATTCTATTAGGAATTCTTTTAAAAAATACATTTAGTAAATTCCAATGTTTTCAAGATGAATAAAGGGGCATATACAAAACAAATGCTATAAATATTCCTTAAAAAGTTATACTCATGGAAAATCTTGCATTTGTCACAAATTCATGCCAATCGAATGAATCAGGATAAGGAGGAGGGGTTACAAGGTATCTTTGAATTTGTATTACTAAAATCAAAAAATAAATTTTTTATAGTTAAAATAAAAAGAAATGTATTTTTATTTGTTTTATCAATTGTTTCTTTATTTGTTTCATTATCAGAAATATATTTATCAATGATTTTTCTTGATAATTCAAAGACAAGTTATGTATTCATCCTGGGAATATTAATGATATATAAGACAATATCCATATAAATTCTTTTAATTAAAAATATTAGAATATAATATAATTTACTGATTAATTGAATATTTTGTCTTTTTAATTTATGCAAATTGTTGTGTATTATTTGACTATGTATGTCAAGTAGTAGCAAAATATGTGAAATGTGAAAGTTATAGAGGATTAGAAATTGTTGGAAACAATGTTTGTTTAGAATGCATGGATAGAAATAGTCAAAATTATGCAATAGGGAATTGATGCAATTTTTCATCAGACTAAATACACACATGTCATGTAATTAGGTTGGAAATGGCTAGGTGGTGAAATTCATTATGTATGTAGGAGGAAACATCATGTATGGCAATGAAGGGCTCAATTATCAGAATGAGTTGATGAAGAGGTTAAATGTGAGGTGGAATTTAAGCTATACATAATTTTTGCATAAGATTTGTAGAAGCATTGGAGTTGATCTAAGTACAAGTCATATCGAGATACTACATAAGCATCCGCACTATTTTCACTGGTAGGGGGTGGTGAGATATAAGTTGATGCCAATTATAGATGATGATGATGCTGATAATGTAATTGAAATGATTATAGCTTTGGGGGAAGAGCACATGCAAGACTTGTATGTTGAAATCCATGAAGAATTACAATATCCAAATGAAGAAGAGTCGTTGTAGTCAATACCTCATCACCTCAATAGGAGGAAGGGCCAAGCATGATGATTAATTCACCAATGTATAATGAAATGGCTTCAATGTCAGCTTCTAAATCTTTGTGCAATGAAGAAAACTTTCATGATTTAGAATTAAATGAGGCAATCCTCTTTCCTATGAAAATTGATACTATTGTGGAGCACTTTGCAATACATGAAGAGTACTCCAATGAGGGTCTTGTAAAAAATGTTATTAATGACATGCATGCCACATATCCACCAATGTATATGCATGCTATGCAAGCTCATAGATGTCAAGAAACAAGTCATTTAGGTGATAGTGAACCTTGGGATGCCATTAGAGTTCGGAATGTGGTTGGGCCAAAAAAATCAAAGCCTGCAATTAATTGTGGGCTTTTTAGCCTACCTTGCACCTGTGGGATTTAAAAAAAAAAATGACAAACAGAAGTTAGACCTGGACTAGAAGTGAACAGAGTGACACACATGACAATAGAAACAAAACCCTCTTTGATCTTCACTCCTCAATTCTTCAATCCAGTCTACCACTACCAGTAGTGGTAAGGGAGATGTGTATTAAAATAAAACAAAAGTTTGATAAATACTGGAGGGAATATAGTATTGTCCATACACTTTAAGTAGTCCTTAATCCTCGGATGAAGTTTAATTTTTTTTTAAGTTTTGCTTTAATAAAATTGACCCTCTCACTTGTGAAGAGAAATTGGCTAACATAAAGAGTAAGCTACATAAGCTCTTTGGAGAATATGACAAAAGCAAAATAGATCACATATCTAGAAGTCTTCAGGTTGGATCATTTTCTCAAGCTCAAGACACGTTTAAAGGTAGAGGTAAAGGCGTAGTAGCATGAAACTTGAAAATTGGAAAATTTTTAGGGATTGATTTTGCTATTTTAGATGTAAGTTCAATAATAACTTCATTTATTTTTTTAATGATATTTTTTTTCATATTATATATCAATCTTTAATTAGTTTTTTCCTTAATGATGTATGAGCACTACCAAGTAAAAGTGCAAAGTTCTGGTAAGTCGTCTTTGGATCTTTATCTATATGAGCCAGTAATGGATATAAACTTCTACTCAAAATTGGATATATTGCAATATTGGAATACTGAAAGCTAGTGCATCATGGCCTCTAATGTGCTCAACATTCCAATTATCACTTTAGCATCTAAGTTAGCTTTCAGTATTGGTGTTATGTTTTTAATAAGTACCATGATTCTATACTCTTAACAAATGTGGAAGCTTTAATTTGTACATGTAATTAGTTATAAGAATTTGCTTGTGAAGGTGATTTTTTTTCTTCTTTTGGTAATATTTTATTTTAATGTATTATTTCAAGCTTTTAACATCTAATTATATGTGTGATTTGATAAATTATAGATGAAGAAAAAGAAACTGGGTGTAGGACTACTTCATCAAAGGGGGACTCAAATTTGGTCATTGAAGATGATGATGATGATTGATAAATATATAAAGAATAAGAAGCGATGATGGGTGTTTCGGTAGTTTTTTTTTCCTCTTTATTATTAACTTTGTTTTCTTATATAATTAGTGGAAAAGACTTTGTGATAATTGCTATATTTGCTTTATTATCATTTGAGGTTGTTTTGTTCTCTATTATATGAGATTTAAGATTTTTGTTCAAATTTCTACTTAGTAGTTGTTGGTTTTATTTAATTATTGTGTGACATATACATTTTCAAGTACTAAGAGTACATTATTGTTCTTAAAATATATAATTTTCAAAAAAGAAACTATTGCGATTTTTTGCAGGTTAGCAGGTTGGCCTGCCTAACTCGAGTTGGCCCGTGGGTGAGTTGGGTTGGTTTTTTTTTTTTTTTGCCACATTAGGTGCAGGCCAACATGGGCCAACCTACCTTAATCCACGAGCTAACATAGGTCAGGACATACCAGCTCGTTTGGCCCACATTTTCAGCTCTAGATGCCATTCCATTTTTCAATGTTGAGGGAGATAGTGGCTATATCACCTTTGAGGAAAATATAGCTGTTATGTATGGTGACTTTAGCATCAGTGATGAGCTTAGGAAGGAAATGAGATTCAATTGTGAAGAAGAGTTAATACAAGCTATTAAGATGTATTACATAAAGAACCACTGTAATTTCACGGTTAAAGAATCTTATGGTCAATTTTTTGTGCCAAGAAAGACAGTGATTGTAAGTAGAGGCTTCAAGCCTGCAAGAAGAAGTTAGAAGGCCTTTTCGCCAACTCAATCTTCAATGGACCTCATACATGTACAAAAGATGTGATACATTAAGATCATCTAAAGTTAGATTCAAATATGATGGCTAGAATCTTCATTGAATATGTGAGAAAAAAACCCAGTTATACAGATTGCTGACCTTGGTTCTATAATTGAAGATAACTTCAGGTATACAATCTCCTTGAGAAGGGTATAGGATGCAAAGAGGAAAGCTATTGAAGTTGTGACTACATTGGTATAAAAAACAATTCTACAATTGTGTCAAACATTGAGATAGGATAACTGGGGATACGTACAAGGGAATACCAACAAAGTAGGTTTTCACAAAGTACACCAACGAAAAAATAGAAAAATGGAGACATAAGGCCGACACCCATAAGGTTATTAAGTTTAGTAGACCAAACCAAATATTTGAGATCTTAACAGGGCCCTAGTGCATGGCAAATGGGGTTAAAGAAGGAAGAAAGACACAAACTCTAAACCACAAGAATCACACATGCACATGTAATAAGTAGAAAATATATAGGATTCCATATTCACAGGCTTGCACTGCAATAGCATATCTAAAGCTTGACAACTCATTGGTCATTAGCCAGTAGTACAGGTGGATAAATCAATTACAATGTTACTAAAGCCACTTCCATCCCATTGGAAATGAGCGCTACTGGCCAAAGGTAGACTTTTCATTCCTTCACCTTGACATTGACAATCTTCAATGTGGGATAGGAAAGCTTAGATGGAAATGATACTACATGGAGATAGATCTTAGAAATCCCTTGTTCAAAACTAGGTGTAGTAGTTGTAAAAGGGAATGGCACAATAGAAGGAAATACCTAGAGAGAAATAATATTGGTATAGGGCTTGCAATAATTAAAAAAAAAAAAAGAAACTGATTTACTTCATTTATTGAATATTGTTTGTAATTTAGTTAACACAATAACCTTCCCTTTACTAACCAAAATTCACTTTCATTTCACAAGATAAATGGATCCAAGACCTTTTGATCCATCATTGTTAAGACAACAAGCCAAACATTGATAAGAGTTTGTTTAGTAAGGGCACGTATTGTATTTTACAAATCTTGTGTGTACTTTCCAGCTAAATCTATCAATTCTCATAATTTGTATATTTATGTTTACAAGAAGCTTCTTGAATAATAGTTAGGTGTCGTAACGAGGATAATATCTTATTAAATCCTCACATGTTACCTTATTTAGAGTAGGTTGGGTTTATAAGACTAGGATGTCATGCCTTCATTCATTTGAATTTGCATCTCCTTAGTACACTAGTGGAGAGGTGGAGGCACAAGACATATACGTTCTACATGGCCCATGGTGAGGCCACCATGACTTTACAAGATGTCGGGGTCTGATTCGGGTTACTAGTTGACAGACAAGTTGTTACAAGTAGCACCAACCTTGATTGGATATTTGCATGTGAGTGGTTATTTGGTAAGAAGCTAAAGGCAAAGCACATAAGGGGTCGATAGATTAGCTTATCTTGGTTATGGCACAAGTTCTAGGTTCTAAATGCTCAAGCATTTGACGAGACAGTTAGGTTTCATACTCTCACCTACACTTTGCAGTTGCTAGGAGGCTTTACACTTGTATACAAATTGAGCAGCCTAGTCCATTGTAGGTTTCTTTAGCTCTTAGAGAACTTCGCCCTTCCAAGCCGGTATAGTTAGGGCTCTACTTATTTACCTAGTTGTACCACTAGTTATGCCTTGCATCCGTCCCTACTACATAGGAGATGAGGGAAGCAGTGATTCTTCTATAGGTGTAGGCAAGGGATAAGTTCCCACATATAGCTTCCCTGAACCATTACAGGGTTTCATTAGATTATGGGGGGGCATTAGTGTCTTGATGAGCACATTAAACATGTTTTCCTTTTATATTTTTATATTCACTAGACATTATATATCTTCATTAGCCTCTAAGCATTTAATATTAGACTGTTTGGCAACCTTATCTCGAAGATCTCATCAACATACTCCCCTCATTCTGCCATGTGGATAGAGGCATTTTAATAGCTCAAGTACTATTGATATGCTTTCATATTGTAGAGTAACACTACCCAAATAGCATCCGTTGCCAATTTGGTGTGCTCTAGTGAGTGTCTATTGATGTCAACACATAGCTCTACTTGCACCATATTAATTTATAGGGCTAGACCAACACTGGTTAGATAGCACTACATACATCTTACATTGCCCATTGGGAGGATTGTTACTCTTATAGAATCCTATTGGAATATGGTGATGGTGTGTATCCAAACTACATCCGATGGTACAAACGTGTTAGTGGCCACCATGTAAGGCATACTTAAGCAATAATTGGACACTTGGTAAGAAATACACTTACAATATTACATTAACTAGACTATATGACTAAGTTGTACTAATACGTTTTCTTTCACTTCTTTCAAGCTGACACCCTTCACCATATGTCCATAGCATTTGATTTGCCTATAGCAGTTTCCCTAACTGATATTAGCATATAGCTAGTTGAGTATCATGACAAAGTTGTAATTTTACTTGTCTCTCAACACGAGCAGCCACCAAAGGGGGAGGATGCTGTAAACCTAGAATATGTACCTCTAGTAAATTTTACACCTGCACCACCACCACACCGTAGGGTTAACAGAGTAAGAGTTAGAGGAGGACAACGAAGGGACGAGTAAAGCCATCATGAGCACATTCCTCTAGACATCATGGTCGACGATACCATAGGTAGCTTAGCTTCTAGTACTAACTCATTCATCACCTCTCATAGGCACTTTATTAGTGGTCTTATTCCTACCCTGCTTGTGTAAAGGAGTTCACACTACTATTGATCAAATATTAGCAACAACTCATAGCCTTTGGTACAATAGAGTCTATTTCTTCCATATGACTTTGATGAGCCCTAGTAATTGCCTACAACACAAGAGTCACAAGCTCCTTCTACCTCTGATCTGAGATGAACTGAGTACAAATCTATCATATGTAGAATCATTAGACTATTTACTAGGAGTAAGAGAAGAATGGGATAAAGCTGCTTATAATTTATTTTGAATATTTTCATGGCTATTTGAAATGTTCTACATTTTAATAAAAAGTTAGTTTTACTTTTCCTTATATTATTGAATTGTGATTGATATAATTGCTTATATTTTTCTCTTGTTATTGCCATTATGTGTGTTTGTTGGTTGGAGTTGGTGTTTTAGATGTGTTACTACATTTGATATTGGATAGGGATATGTGACTTCATGTATGTAGACCTACTTTGCTTCAAGTGTTATGATAATAAATGTTGCAATGGAAGGTGCATGTAATACAGAAACCTTTAGTACAAAAAATAAAAAAAAATTGTATTATACTGAAGGTGCATGCACTTTTTGTAATGAAGGCTCATACATTGCATGTACCTTTAACATGGTACAATTTTTTATTTTTTTTACTAAAAGCTCATGCATTACTAATACCTTCAGTATCCTATTTGCATAATATTTTTTACTCAACCCTATTTTTGTAAAAAAAAATAATTTTTTTGTGTATTTTGGCTCATTCCTCACATGGGATGTTATGCATTGTTTTACAAAATCTCGGTAGTGTCTAGCTTTTTTTTTATTTTTCAGTTAAAGTGTCTAGTGCATTATCAACTAAAAAGTCTACGCGCATTTAGGTAAAAGAATAAATCGATGTACTTTTACAATTAGAAGGGAAAATCTTAACAGTTTTGAGGAGATTTATTAAGATTTTAAATAAATAATTTTTGCATTTTTATGTGTTTTCTTTTTCTTAAAATTGTGACTTGCAAGTATGAAAATTTTTTCTTTAAATTCTTTAAGGGTGTCTAATCAAGAAGAAAAAGGCAAGGACACTTCTTCCGCCAACAACCTATTGGACAATCCAATTACTGCCGGAGAAGTCGACCAAATAATTTCTCATGGGGTCTGTAGAGCTTAAAAAAAGAAAGTCTACGTGAGATTTGAAGCCTAAGCCATTACACCGTTCCAATCTCCGAAAAATCATGCCTCAAATTCCCCCCCGCCCGGATTCGCGGAGTTCCACCGGTTTATGACGACAAACAGAGGGGCTTACTCTGAACGCGTCGTCATATTTAAGGCCGACCCAATAGTGACTGACTTTCTCTTCTTTGTCCATCATTACCCAATCAGTAACTGGACACTTCCACTGTGTTTGGATAGGATGGAGTTCAAGGAAAATTGGAAAAACCAATGTAAGATGTTGAAATTTTATATGTACTAATTTAAATAATAAGTAAATATCTAAAGAAATAAACAAAAACGAATGTAAGGTTTTTATTCTTGAATTTTTTTTTTCTTAATAATTGGATAGAAAGTGATGGAAATAAGTAGATAAAACTATAAAGTTATCAAAAATACAGCAACATCCAAGTTTACTAAATAAAATAAAAGGTAATATTGTCTTTTGAACTATTTTTTTCTTTAATTCCCATTGTATGTTGTAAACTAACTAATTGGAATGAAAAGGTTTCTTCCTATTTTGTAATTAACTACTTAATGTTTAAAAATATCAATATACTATTTATAAATTTTTCATAATTATTTATAGTACTTGAATGAGTTATTTAATTATAAAAATTGATAAAATTTAAATAGTTAATTGTAAAGATAGGCAAATTTTAAGTTATAAATTGACATATTGAAATTTCAAGTAATCAATTACAAAAATGAGCAAGGTTTGGATATCAAATATAACATTAACCTTGTTAATAATAATAAATAATAATAATAAGATTATATGGCATTTTAAAGTTAAATATGTCTCTTACATAGGCATCACACTTCTTTAGGTTAGTATCTAACAAAACTTAACGAAGTTGGCTAAGATAGTATAATGATTTCAAAATGTTTGATTAAGTAATAAACCGACGATTTTAAAATTTAAGTACTTAATGGCAAAAATTCATATACCAAATACAATAATACCGCAAGGATTTGTTTTGTGTAAATAGGTCTTGGACCCCTGTATTTAGCATCGTGATACGAGCTTTTTTTGTCCGTGGTTCTTTTTTATTCCGTTATTGGAGTTTTTCCCTAGTAAAATCTTGATATTTATCTTTTCTTTTTTTTTTTGATCTACTTATTATTATACTTGACTGTTCGTTGTTGCTCGTTATTACACTAATTAATTCATCTACTAGGGTTCCGTACAGCATCCTTGATGGAGGCTGCTAGGGCAATTTATTCTTTGAACAGAACAAATTCACTATAAATACCATGTCGGGATGGCTTTCTGGAGGCAGCGAGCCTGGCTCATTATAAATATAGCATGCCTGGCCGGGACATCATATTGAGCACCATGATACCTCTGCATGAGAAAGACAACATGGGGCTAAGGAAAGGGGCGTGGACAAAAGAAGAAGACTTTCTTCTTCAAAAATGCATCGAAAAGTATGGAGAAGGAAGGTGGCATCAAGTTCCTGCTAGGAGTGGTAAGTTATAATATTTGCATACATGTATACTTATTGTCTACTTGTACATATCTTTACAATGACGGAAAATTTTCCCGTTTCTGGGTGTTTTGCCTTTTTAAGCCCCGATTTTAACTCTAAATGGGTACTGCTTGTTAAATATTATTTGACTAAATCAATTATTGTAAGTATAATATAATTATAAACCAGATATTTAAGGCGGGTAAAAAAACAAGGGTCCATCTTATTCTAATTTAAAGTATCACCTGAGTTGGCATCATAGTATTAGCATTGAGCAGGGCATCCTAAAGTCACGGTGTGACTTTGTATCTGACTTTGCTTTGCTTGTGATATACCTTTAAATGTAAATTATTGGCTGTATGATGAGCTTGAATTTGTCAAGGTTTAGCTTTGTTTGAAGTACGATATGGTATCCCTTTCCTCGATCTGACAACTGCGTGTACTTCAATATATGTTTTTTTCATGTTGAAGAACTTAGAAAAAAGGGGGCTTTACATATTTTATTTTAATTATACTATGATCGTTATAACTATCTTAAGTTTAGAGAATCTAAATCTAATAATAAAGTATAGCGTTTTAAATACCACGGACAAATTACAACTTGATAATATACATAAGGGTATATAGAGGGACTTATTTTTTTCTATTTTAATTAACTAGAAAAACAAACATAAAGTTTGAGGATTTAAATAAGAAAGAATTAACAATATATATATATATATATATATATTTCCATTATTCTTTTTGCTTACTTGGGATTTTCCCCCTTTTCTACGTAAAAATACGCGTTGAAGTTATCACCTTTTTAGGGTCTTGGGTTTGGAAGTTGCAGGTTTGAACCGATGCCGGAAAAGCTGCCGATTAAGGTGGTTGAACTATCTGAGGCCAAACTTAAAGAGAGGAGAGTTTGAAGAAGACGAGGTTGACCTTATTCTCAAGCTTCACAAACTTCTGGGGAACAGGTGAATGGATGCTACTGCTGGTAGTGGTCATGCCACTGCACAGCTATTTTAAGTTAATTTTGGGGGAAAAAATTAAAATATTGCTACTTTTCTTTTCTTTTCTTTTTTTCAACATAAGCCCTTAAATTATTATTTATTCTGGTTGAATCTCTAACCTTTCTGGAACAAATCAAGAAGTCCTTCTTCCCTTTTGCTGTTACAGTTTCTGTGAAAAGTGACATCCGTGTGATAAGGACGGTAAAAAAAAAAAAGGGGGGGGGGGGGTTTAAGTGCACATGCTTAAGAATAAACTTTAAATTTTAATTCTTTTATTATTTAATTAGTTATTTATTTATCAAAAAAAATTATTTTAGTTGTTATTCTTCTTTCAAAATATTAAAAAAAAAAGTTAAATTATAAATATATCCCTTTATTTTTGCTTATATGCACTTAACCCTTTTATCATTGACATTGTATGATTATGCCCTCTTATGTTTACTTTATGTATATTTAACCTCTTTATCTTTGATAAATTGTACTATTAGGAGGGTGTATATATAATATTAAAATCAACAGTAGAATTACTCAAACATATTTACTTATCATTACAATTATAATATATTATATATATAAATAAATATACTTTCAACATAATCTAATACTGCATAAAATAGTAAATTTAAAATTTTCTATGTATCAATTATGGATACTTGATATATTTTATAAAATGTTAAAAGAATAAACTTTTTTTTATACTAACTTTACAATACTACTTCATTAGTAATGTTATAAAAAATATGTATGCACATATTTTTTAGTATAAGTAATTAGATAATTAATTATTCAATAGTGAAAGAAAATATCAGTATTTTAAGTAATATAAACTACTATTATTTATTAATATATTATATATATAAATAAATATACTTTCAACATAATCTAATACTGCATTAAATAGTAAATTTAAAATTTTCTATGTATCAATTATGGATACTTGATATATTTTATAAAATGTTAAAAGAATAAACTTTTTTTTATACTAACTTTATAATACTACTTCATTAGTAATGTTATAAAAAATATGTATGCACATATTTTTTAGTATAAGTAATTAGATAATTAATTATTCAATAGTGAAAGAAAATATCAGTATTTTAAGTAATATAAACTACTATTATTTATTAATATATTATATATAAATAAATATACTTTCAACATAATCTAATACTGCATAAAATAGTAAATTTAAAATTTTCTATGTATCAATTATGGATACTTGATATATTTTATAAAATGTTAAAAGAATAAACTTTTTTTTATACTAACTTTACAATACTACTTCATTAGTAATGTTATAAAAAATATGTATGCACATATTTTTTAGTATAAGTAATTAGATAATTAATTATTCAATAGTGAAAGAAAATATCAGTATTTTAAGTAATATAAACTACTATTATTTATTAATATTTTATATAATATAATCAAAACATTTATAGTATTAAATATAATTATTATTTATCATAAAACTACTAAGAAATAAATAGTATTTATTGAGAATTTATTTAATTAACTATTATCTTTTTTATTAATGAAATTCAATTTTATATATTATAGGAAAAAAAGAAAAAAAATCATTTATTGAGAGACAAAACTTTAAATATGTAAACCATTTAACCAATAAGTCATGTTAAATTTTATAATAAATTTTGCACTTAAAAATATAAATATAATATATTTTTAATTTTAGAATAAATTTAATTAAATAATTTTTTCTCAGACCAAAGGCTCCTTTCATGCCCCTCGTCTCCCTCCCCTCCCCCTTAGGTTTGCTCTTAATCTTGATCATACATTTAGGCCTCAAATATTTATAAATAAAAAGGTGTACTTAAACCCCTAAAATAAACATTTAAATACATATTAGAAAGTTTTTTTGACCTAGTCTAATGGTTACTATTCTCAATTTAGTTAGTGGTGCCCTTTAAATTTAATAATATTTCATTAGATAAATTAAAGATTTTGTCACCCTCTCATCTTACCCCTGTTCCTCTAAAAGTAGAATCCAGTCGCCATATTACTCCCTCATACTGATGTTGTTTGTGTCCTCTCCCATTATCATGTATTATCTATAATATTAAATAGAAGACATATAACATGTGTGGGATTATTACAACAATAACCCTCGGAAATTATCAAAATTACATAACGTTCTTGATTTTTTAAAATACTATATTTACCCCTTAAAAATTGTTAATATCGAAAAAAATTTCCTCCAAGATAATACCAAAACGGTATTTTACATAAATATATGTTGATAACTATTTTTTATATCAATTCATAATATTTAATTAGTCATTGGGCTTAATCAAACAAGAAATCCACTACAAGAAATTATTACAATGATATGGTAATACTTAAGATTAACATCGACGTTAACGATTTTTTAAGAGATAATCTTTTTTTTTTAATTTGAGGTTTTTTTTAATAAGTTTGATAGTTTTCAAACAAGGTCATTATAATTCATCATTCATATATATATATATATATATATATATATATTATCTATACTATGATAATGTCTAGAATGAATGTATATTATAATACCTATCATTTGCAATACAGTATACAACACATGCAACAAGAAAAATTAATATATAAGTATATTGTGTATAATCTTTAATAAACACATAATGCAAAATTTATACTATCTGTCATCCATTATCTATATTATCATTATATGCTGCCACAATTGGAACCTAAAGGATAATAATCGACTACATATCCTTATCATTTTGTAAGAAAACACAAGCCTTGGTACTACCATTACCACTACTATCATCACCACAACTGTCATCTCATCATCATCAACTTGATTGTACTATCACCACCAATGCCACTACCACCACTGCCATCATCACTGTCACCATCAACACAACATTGGCATCAAGACAATATGAACAATATCACATTATTACCACCATCACCACTCACACCTCCACCACTACACGACCTTTGCCTCCATTATTACCATTTTAAAAGCCTCATATATCACAATTACCACCACTACCATTACACTATATCACTACCACCACCACTACAATTCCATTACCATCACTACCACTGCAATCGCTACAACCATTGTATTACTAACACCTCCATGGCACTATACCATGATCACCACTATCACTCTCAAATAGCCATCACTATATTATAACTATTGCTACTACCATTAGACCAATGCATGGTACTATCATCTTAAAGGTGCTATAAAAGTGAAGACAAGTTAATAATGCTAGAGACATTATAGTGGTAGTGCTATAGCAGTAGTGATGAAACAACAACGGTAAGAGGGTAATGGAATAAGAAAGTGTAATTAAAATAAATACACGATAACACCAATAGTAAACTATCAAATTTGTTGTTTTAGTATATTACTTGTGCATAATAAATAGCAAACAACATTAAAAAAAAAAAAAGTTCATTGTATTATACCAAATATAGTACATGAAACTTACGTTGTCCACTTCTTCTTATGTTGTGTTGTGCTATTCTTCCTATCTTATACTAAAAATCAAGTGTTACATGAGAGTCCATATACCAAAATAAAATCATCCCACACCAAAATCATCATCTATCTTAGCCATCAATAATCTAATCCATTGCTCTTATCCATAATGATATCACATACCATTATTATGACTTGTCAACAAGTTCATTCTAGATTTGTCTTACCCCGTATTAACTAGAGTTCATCCATATTGATGTCCTACCTTAGCACCTAACTACAAGTCACTTCATCCCAATTGCATGTCCCTACTAAGGGGATAAGTTTATGACCTACCTATATGGAACTATTATCGACCTCAATGCACATATGACCAGCATACATTAAATAACTTAAGGTCGAATATAATTAGATTGTTAACCCAATCCTCACGTAAAAGTTAATCATAATCAATTAAGGTATAATAACCACTCACCTACAATTGTTTTTACCTAAAATTAACCCTTACAATCCTTCCTCCAAACATTGTCTATAAATTAATACATAGGAAACATTCTAATTAATTTTTGTAAAACTATTTTAATTTTGGCTTGAAGTTAATTCTAATGTTTAAGTTACAGTCAATAATGTCTAATGTTGAAAATTGGGCTAGGTAAGGACTTGGAGTGGGGGCTACGTAAAAGAAAATTTGTTAGGTTTAACCTAGTTGAAAGGTAGTCAACCAATACTAGATGTGGTTAACTTACCAACAAAAGTAGTCAACCACAAGAGATGGATCACTGACCATTTGTTCAGTGTAATCAACCGAATTGGTAAGGTGGTCAACCTTGCAAATCAACTAGGCCAACTTCATCATGTTTTTCCACTTTTACTCTATGTTCTCACATTGGTTAGGATCTAAGGTCTAAAGTCACAGTTATTGTCCTCTAGGACTTTTATAAGAATCTTAGGGCTTAAAGTCATCATTTTTGTTATTTGCAAAGATTGAGTTCTTTGTATTTATAATTGGATTTTCTATTCATGTCCATTTATTATGGGTTAAATTTTTTTATTAGTTGAATCAAAAACTAAATTTTCAATCTAAGAAACTCCTAATCTCATTACTTAAATTAATTCTATGGTTTTGCTAGAAACTTGTTTATTTAGCAATCTCTCCTAAAATTTAAAATACAAATTTGGCATCTTTCTTCTTATATTTTGGCACAAGTGGGGTTAGGGTTTAGGGAATATGTAAACAAAAGTGTATGTATTATTTATTTCACACACATGCAAGTTCTCAATCCCTTGTTTAAAGTTCACTATTTCAATTTGCAGATTTCAAGTATTTAAAACCCTCATATAGATCTTTACTCATGGGATTTAAAATTTGACATTTATCTAACTATGAAATCACATTTAATCCACCTTTGTTCATTCATAGGATTATTTCCAAGTTTAGCATAAGATCCATCAATAAACCCTACCATGGCTTTTGCACCTAATGCTAGTTTAATTGATCTATTCCAACTAAGGAAATTAGATCCACTGAAACAACACTCATAATAAGAGTTCTAGGATTATCTCATCTAGGTGAGTAGAGAAGATCATTGAAAGTCAAATCAAAATTCATGTTCATGTTGATTACTTCTATATTATCCATTAAAAATTTTCTAAATCTTTAAGCGAAAAACAATTAAACAATATCCTAGCTTTGCTCTAATACCATATAGAGCTATGTGATTAACCAGAATCAAATATGAAGATGAAAACTTCCGTGATTTTCATCAAGAAGGAAGAGAAAAGATACAGAGAGTTTGCAGCCTGATCGTAGTTTAAGGATTTGATTATAGGGTTTATATGATTTAGATCTTTATGAGTTTATGTTTTCTATAAAAGTTGAAGTTGAAATTGAAAAATAGTCGAAAGACTTACCTAAAATTCGACAGGACTTTGGGGTCGTTCTTTTCCCTTATCGCAATAAATAATCTCTTGTTAGCATAAATTATGAGAGAGGACATCCATTTAATATCTCATAACTTATTCACTGTTTTAGTAAACGCCATCATTAATTCGAATTTTTCCCTTATCAAGAGTCAGAAATAAATTTCCATTGTCTTTATTTAGAAGTCATATTTATTTTTTTCAATTATGTGCATTTAACATGTGTGTGTATATATATATTTGTATAGCACATATGTACGAATATACATAAAAACATTTAGATATCTTATTATAGCATATTATATACAGATATGTATTTATCAAATAATATTGGGTGTTATAATGCATTAGACATGTTTATCATACAGATATATTTAAATTACATTATCATATCTACGATAAATATATATCATATATCATATTATACATACTATATATTTCATTGATCATATGTAATGGAAATTATACACACAGCACAAATATTGCTGTGCATGAGATTAAAATATATATAATTCATAATTATTACATGAATTGAAGCCGAAGACCGTTATTCTTTTAAGAGAGAGAATCGAGTAAATGTCGATTTTTGAAAACAGTAATTGGAGGAAATAAATGAATAGAGGAGGTAGAATTTTCTAATAGTTTCTGAAGGGAATTCTACGGTCCAATAGTATAGTCACTAAACAAGATTATGAATAGTAAAAAATAACTATGACAATTATTTGGAAACTATTGTCATTTTTTAAATAGTAAATCAATAATTAAATGCATCCGGTCACAATAAAATAAGATCGTTAAAAGTAAATATATTATTTAGTTATTTTGAATAAATGGACTATAAATTTTCCTATTTTTAAATGTATATTAGAACTTAAATACATAATGTGTCACTCAACAGAGCATGGATATGGAAATGGCCAAATTCTAGCTAAATTGATTATGATCCAAATCCAAATATATAGACACAGATTCATTTTCATTTTGATGTATACACAGATGGTCGTTAATTGCTGGAAGACTCCCAGGAAGAACAGCAAATGATGTGAAAAATTACTGGAATACTCATTTGGTGAAAAAGGTAGTCACTCCAAGGCAATCAGACAAAAATCACATCGATAAAACATCACACCCTAAAGTGAAAGTAATTAGGCCTCGACCCCTGAGCTTCCCTAAATACCTACCTTGGATCAAACAAAAAGCTGCATTTGTAGACTATAATGATGCTAATTTTCCAACAAGCTTCGATTGTTATGCTTCGTCACCGTCACAGCTTCCATTGGGAAACGAGACAAACTGGTGGGAAGACCTGCTAGCTGATAGCGCTACTGATGCTGAAACCACCGCATTAAAGAGCAGTTTGGTGGAGGAGCCAATAGGTACAAGAAACTCAAGCCAGGATGGACATAATGGCTCGAGTGATATTTCATTTGATGGAGAACTTTTGGACTTTTTTGAATGGGGAGTCAATTAATAGCCATTTAATGATGGAATCGTATAAATGTAGCTCTCTATAATTTGCTGTTAATCACGATGTGAATGCTTCCACCTTGTAGCATGTGTCCATCTTGGTCCGCATACAAGAAGCGCAGAATAGGCACTGTGCTATGGAAGATAAACTGGATTGTATTAGTTTAAACTTGTGTGATAGCAGCTGCTTTGTTTAATGTACAATAATCTGAAATAATTAATATTTGTGGGAGTAGCCAAGAGTTTTCTTATAGATCTGCTGATATGAGTTATCATCAGCCAATAATTGCAAATACATTCTCAAAATTATCAATCCAATATAGATATATCCCTTGAACTTCATGACATGACTTTTACCTTCTTTTATGCAAATACCCATGGATCATTGGTAAAAGGATTAAAAAATGACTTTTGGATATTAGTGATGTTTTTAGGGTATATACATATTTTCAAAAGTTACAATAAGGTTAAAGCACAAGTTGAAAGTTTACAAAGTCTGCCAATGCCCAACCAATAGTTTTTGGAGGGCATTTATAATTTACCATAAAACAAATTTAGAAACTTTAAGCTATACCCTTTAGTTATCCTTTTTCTTTTTTTGTCCTACTCACCAATATATTTCTCTAATTTATCAATATCATTGCTACAATTAGAAACTGCATAGTGTCACTTCTCTAGTAGAAAACTACTAAAATCGGCCTATTATCAAAGAAGTATAGATGTTAAGCATATTTGGGAAGATGTTAAAAGATGATAAGTCTTGAAGTCAAATATGAGTCGCACTCTAAAAATTCTTTACAAATTGTACTACATTAAATGGGCTAAGTCTAATGATAATCCCATTATGGGTATTGGCTAATTATTTGCATACGTAACAAGATTAAAATAATTAGACCTAATTTTGGAAGTTCTAGAGATTTTTTTATTAGTGTACTTAGACAAAGGCTCATAGGATAGACCTAACTAACTTTAACCTTTATTAGCATAGCTCAATTATTAACTATGATCTCGGACTCTTAAGAGCTACACCACATGAGCTAACCTAATCAATATAAACCATTAATAACTAGAGGAATCTAATGCTGATCATCACATATAAATACTTATTAGTGCCTCTCACAAAAGGATTCCATTCCATAATTCAGCCTAAAGCTTGCTCAAGAGCTCAGACTCTGCCAAACTTCCTCTCTATTGCTTGTCATAATAATAGAAGAGCCTATTGAGATTGTCTATTCCTCCTTTTCAATCACTCTCCATTTCATTGTTTGGTGTTAACGACCATTCAAAGCGCAATGCACATCTTATCATATGAAGCATGAGAGGTATGCAACACATACATGACTCAAACCAATGAATTCCCAAATCTACATTTCGATAATTGAAAAACCCCAAAATTCCAAATAAGATCAATGGAATTAAGAAGGAAGATTTGGAGTCAATTAACAAAGGGTTTATAAAATTTAGGGCAATTTTTTTCCAAAATGACCTTTTACCCTTAAACTCAATTCTACTGAAAATAGTTCTGAAATAGCTTAGTAATCATAAATAAAATCACAAGATGGTAATTAAGTTAATAAAATCATTAAGGAATTAAATGATTATTTGTTACATTAATTATAGGTATGGCTACATGCATGAATGTGTTTATATTATTATGTACTAGGCCCTTGTATCTCACTCTTTTTTCTTTTTCAAGTGAAGACTATTTGGTGGATTTCATATTCAATTCAATAGGTTTCAACTCCGAAGAGGAGAATGGAGATGAGAACAAGGACTTAGATTCTAAGAGCTATCATTGATTCAACTTCTTGTTTTCAGCTTAGGTTTAATGTTATGTTTTAGGTATTATATTAGACTTTTCTAGGAGTCGTTTGTGACTCTATGGCTTATTTACCTATGTATGTATTGTATGGATCCCTTAGGCCCTAAGACTTAGATTTCTATTTTGTGCTTTTCCATTATGTTTTCTAAACTTGATTAACCTCCAAAATATTTTTTCAAAATTAATGAACTGTCAATTACTTTTAAAATTTAATCAATGATTTTAAGATCTTAAAACTAGTTTAAAAACTTATTTAGTAATCGTAACCTTACTTATTTTACTTAAGTCGGATACGTAACGAACTATTAATATCACGGTGAATTAGGAGTGTGATAGCAATTCCATGGGAAAGTAAGCTTTGGGTAATGAATGACATCATCAAGAAAGAAGAAAGATGGCTAAGCTAACCACACTTCTCAACTACTTGCTAATGACCATAAAGTCATAGAATAATCAAGATACTTATACGATACACTCAAATGTGCCTTCTACCATGATGTGCATGCTAGAAGTAATGTAAGCAATCAATGCTCAAATACTAACAACTTTGCCAAAAAAAAAAAAAACAACTAAATGATCAATCAAACATTAGCTACATTTAATTAGCTCATTCATGTTACTAGAAGTACCTATATACTTCGTAATACAAACTCACTAACTCTTGTTGTTGTAAACTTGATCAATGGTAGTTTATTTGATCTAAAAACCTATGGCCTAACTAAGGTGATAATGATCAAGATGTTGCACTAGAAACATCTGTGAAACATAACTTGTCACATTAACGAGATAAGGGAAAGAGAGTTTAGGATGCTTCACTTCTTCCATTAATGACATTAATCCCCTAATACATGTCAGTTTCATTGCTCAAGTGAGGCACGACCTACCTAAATCCACCCAAGTCATTGTTTCTAATCATAGGAGTTCCTTCTACATAATAAATGACTTAAAGAAGTACCTAGAAGAGAAGCAAGCCAAGCATCATGTAAATGTGTTGAAGCTAAAGCTTTTCAAAAGTCCACATGCTACAACAAAGATTTATCTAAAAGACTATACAAGTTACAAATCCAAGATGTTCACTAGCAAGTTAGAAATGCTAATGTCCACATGGTTAAGTTTGTTGGCACATTAGAATAGTACAGGTTGGATGATGACTTGAAGTTGAAGGAATTTTTTAAGTTCCTAACTATATGTGCTATGTATCCCTTGTTAGGATCTATAGACTCATGAAAAACGTGTTCTAGTTGTGCCTTGAGAAATTCTTTCTTGCAAAAGAATCAATCTTAAAGGAGTACATTAAACACTTCGAAGAGTGTGATCTATTGTATAAATAATCAATTATAGGCATAGAACTATTTAATTAAGTATCTAAAGGAATCATAAATATATATCGATATTCTTCATTTGATGAAAAGTAGTACCAAGATTAAGCAAAAACAAAGTAAGGAATAAGGATATGCAATTAGCCACTTTGTTGGATTCTAGTGCAAAAGATTGAATGAAGTAAAATCTTTATTTTCCCTTTTTTTGTTAATTAACAAATTTCATTTCCCATGTCTTATAAATTAAGGACCTCGTTTACATCTCTAATAGGACTTCATTGTACTTATTTTATTAAGTGATTTTTTATTGTGTTTTTATATATTTAATAGGAGTTATAATCAATTTTGATGCTTAATTGAATTAAATTTTGTTTTTAAAGGCTAAGGAGTAAATTTGAAGAATAAGGAAGGAATTTGATCAAGTTTCATGCAATTTTAAGTCAAACTAAAGAAGTTATGGAACTTGGAAGAAATTGCACCCAAAGATCATGCCTCATGGGGTTGGATTGTGATCAATTAAAGAGGATGCATGGGAATAGGAAGGCTTACAGTTTGAGATCATGCCTGTGATCATTGGCCATGAATGCGCCAAGTTTTGGAATTTAAGAAAAGAAGATTAAGAAGATCGCAATCTAAGTTTACAGTCGTGATCATGTCTAGGATTGCAAATTTTCCTTTAGTATTTAAGGCTTTTAAAGATAAGAGAGAGAAGAATTTTCCCGGCATTCAAGAACACAACCTAGGGTTTGGAGAAGAGCAGCCATGGGTTAAAAAGAGTGTAGATCTATTAAGTTAAAAGGGGTTTTTACTATGAATCTTTATTTTTCATTTTTTTATTCTTTACTATGATGATTAGATAGTTGTTAGACATTGAAACCTTATGAACTATGTGATTGAATTCATAATTTTTCTTATTTCAGTTCTATGATTCTTGATTCATTAAGGTTTAATTATGTGTTCTTTAATTATTCTTTGAATTAATAATTCCATAATATTGATTTAATGTTTGATATTATATATAGATTGAAAAATCTTATATGTAATTAGATCAAAGTAATTAGAAGGAGTTGCACGCAATCCTAAAAATAAGGCGACGTAAATCCTCTAGATTATGGTTAAACCTAACAGCAAGAATCATAGAACAATAATATGACTTGTAGAGTTTTAATTAAAAAGTTCCAATTAATCAACTGAGAGTTCGAAATTAATAGTCTTGAAAATTTTATTAATTTAATTTACAAATTCTTATGGTCCAATGAAATTAAAATAAAGCTAATAGAATGAGTTATATAGTTTTCCTAGGAAATTTAATGTTTGAGTATGTAGTTTTATATTCTTCTATGTTTTAATTATTCTTGCTAGTTAAGTTAGTTTAATGAAATTAGTTTAGTTTGGTTTTAATTTAATTTTGTTAGTTTTATTTTAAGAGCCTTAATTTGAAGGTTAGATAATAAAAGAAAGAAGGAAAGTACTAGTGATTAACTTATCTCTATGGATTCAACCTGGTCTCACCAATATTATATTGTATATGCAACCCAATGCACTTGCTAGTATAAATATGCTTTTGTTTAAAAGTAGAGAATACATTTATGTGTATCAATCTCTCTTCATTTGAGTCTCATTTAGAAAGATCCAAATGAAATTACACCACAAGCTCAAAGAGAGTTTATTAAAGATATATCTTTCAAACAAAGTACAAAAGATCCAAACAAGGTGCTCTTATAAAACTTTACCTCTATTTGTGTTTTTTTGACTATTAATTGAATCCATGTGTCAAATCAAACAATATGAAGGTGTTTTATAATTTTTAAAAGGTCATGATGTATCTTAAATTGTATCAAATGAGATAAGGATTTAAGGATAAAATGCAATTTTGTTTTTCTTTTGAATAGGTGTATTTACTTGCATTGTTTGAGTGTTTATAAAACTGAGAGTCATTATATTTTATAGAGTTTTTCCCCTATAATTTTTATATATTTTCTTTCTCTTCGATCAAAATACCCTATAACACCAATAACCAAATTCCAAGAATTGTGGTCTAAAGAATAAAATAATCGGATTATTATCCATAATTGTCTAAACTTACTTGTACCCTTGGCAACACCCCCTTTTGTTTCTTTAGCAAACTCAATTTAGGGGATGAAAACTCATAGGATGATCCCATCATGTCTCTAAGTTATTATCTATTTTCTCTTTTTCTTATTCTATTTCATTACTTTACAACTCATCCAACATAATATTTTCCATCACAATCTTGATATTCAAAAAATATGTGATGAAAAAAGAGCTAGTGAGGATTCACATATAAGAGTATACACTACTTACTTGAGAAACTTGTTCCTATATAAGTTTAGGGTAAGTTTTTAGCTTATGTGTAGAAGAATAAGAAGAAGAATGACAACAACAACAATAATTTTTGTTCATTTTTCTTTGGATTGCTATATTTGGTACCTGAAAATCCACTAAACCTTTGTTTCAAGGTTTTGCATTGCTTTTCTAAGTTTTTATAGTATGAAAAGCCATATATTTGCTAACAATTGGCTAGAAATGCTTACCAAACTAATGGGGTTAATGAAGATGGGTTAAATACTATGGTGACAACAAAAAGTTCAATCTAGTGCCACACTTAGTAACTTGAAAATTCAAGACTAAATTGCAAAAATGATCAAATTTTAGGTACAACATTCGATGGTAACTCTTTAGTATTTAAGAAAAATACAGAAGTTAGATATTTACCTTTTGATTATCTTTATATTTGACTCCTTTGTCTTTTAACTTTTATATTTAAGTTCTCCATCTTTTACTACCATCATACTTAAATTATTTATCTTTTTTTTTTTTACTTTTCTATATAAATCTTCTACATTTTTAAATTAACAAGAAAAAGTCCATCCACATTTATCAGTGATACCCTTAAAACTTTCTTCTATTTTTCTATTTAAATCCTTCACTTTTAAACTTTTCCTTTAAAGTCCTCAACTTATTGCCACTATTGTATTTGAGTCCTACACATCTTATCCTTTCTATTAGAGCCCTATGCCTTTCCAAAATGACAAAGAAAAAGTCAATCCGTAATATTTGTTAACGATTTTGTTAAAAGTTTTTGACACAATTTTCTTTAATGACAAAATTGACATAAGTCAAACCATATCATTGGTTCTTATTAACAAGAAGCCAAATCTTCAATGAATATGACTATTTTTTTTTTCTAATTGTTTTTTTAAGATAGAGGATTTAAACAAAATACTTAATAGTATATCTGGTTGAATATTTATAAAATTTCACTAAACAAAAGTTTTCATCATTTAACAATGTGGGACTAAAACTAACTTCTTCATTTTTTAATCCTCTTTTCTAAATTTTTATCTCTTATCACTAATATTACAACTCTATCTAATCATGGTTCAATATATATATATATATATATATATATAAAGACAACTCTTTTAACTTCTTTAGAAAATGGGTTAAAATCTATATGGTTTTTATCTGTATTTAATTTTAAACTTAAGTTTTTTATAATTAAACTTATTTTTAAAAAATTGAAGTTACGAATCATGGGTCCTAATTGGACTCATGAACCATCAAGTCAGTTAACTAGCTTGAAACCAGGTCTCAATTGGTCAATCATAGTTTATCATTTTTGAAACCATAGTCTAATGGTTCTGACCTTAGTTCCAAACTAATTCTACTCATTTCTCAAGTCTAGATATAGGGAAAGATTTATTTCAACATCTATAAATTTAAGTGGAGAACAATAATTCTATTCATTCTTATGATCGATTCAATTTTCAATTAGCTATAATGGCATAACTAGCTTAAGGCCTTGCTTTTGATATTGATTAGTGGAGCCCTTAATCTTGTATAGTTGCAACAATTGAAACCTCTTTTTGCTCCAAAGTTTGTGAAGTGCAATTCACTTTAATCTGCAACCCACTCTCTACATCCAGTTGGTTTAAACAATTTAGAAGACTCAACAAACAACTTTGGAACAATTCGATTCGATTCATGCAGCAATTTGAGTTACACTTTTCTTATCTTTTCTTTTCTTAAACTACTATTATAATTGGAGAAAGGGGAATTGAATTTGGTTCATCTTACTGGAATACCAATGTTTTTATCAATAGACTATAAGGATCTTGACATTGGAATACCAATGTTCTTATCAATAGACTATAAGGATCTTGACATACTTTTTTTCTTTTTTCTAGTTTTCTCTCTTATTATATCTTTTTTATGTTATTTTGGTATATTTAATCATTATTTGTATTAAAATTAATTTTTTATTTTCAATCATCATCCACTATTAAGAAGTGTAAATACTTTTTAAACCATTTTGAAGAAGGAAAAAACTATGTACAAAAAGATTAATTAGAAAATTTTACATTCAATAAAAATAAAATTAAAATAAATGAGTCTACATAAAATTAAAAATATATAATGAGGAACTGAGATCTCCTACACAAGTTTCAACTTTATTAACCTTTTTTTTAAGTAATGCGATTCAATTCCGTTCCATAAAAGCTCAAAGTTACCCCTATGCATCAAGAACCATCGATTCATCAATAATGTAGGTTGAACCGTCGAAGTTGAGCTGCTTGACCACGTATCATAGCATTGGACTTAGGATAACCGCAGATCCTCCACAAGCATCGCAAGTGTGGTAATAATAGGCTTGTCAAAAAAAGCAATGTGTAAAAACCCAGAAAATATAATCCATTTTATATTTGTTATAAAATCAAGCCTAGGTCAAAAGTAAGATTTTTATAAAATATGCGGGGTAAATTAGTCATTTTGTGGCTATGGTATATATACCCCAGTTTGACCTAGTACTCCACTCTTTACATTCTCACAGTAACAAATAAGTGACACTCCCTAGAGAACCCTAAGGTGAACTAGCAAACAACAACAAGGAACCAATCTGATTTTATCAGGTAAGGAGTTTCAAGGATTAATTCATTATATCTAATGTAGAATTTAGGAAACTAACAAACTCCATTACATGGTTCATCAAATTTTGAATAAGGGAAGAGGCAAAACGAGCACTAAAGTGAGTGACTAGGGGTCTGAATCACTCAATTAGGTAAGTAAGTATACTAATCCATGAAACTCATTAAAAATTACAAATATTAAGAATCAAATAGATTTAGGATCATAGAAATTAGGTTTAGGAATAAATTGAAAAAGAGGAAAAATCAATTTGTGAAAATAGCGTGACATATGATTAAATACATACCTATGTACTTACCCATGCAGAAACACACACGATGTATAGAAAGGTACACAACTAAAGTATATGCCCATGTGTTTAGGCATGTTGAAATAGGAAAATAAATAGAAAGATATACAGCCATTTACATGATCATATACCTAAGCATGCTAAAATATCAAATTACACAAAAAGGTACATGGCCACTCTGTACACCTGTGTATTTAGGTGTGCCAAAAATGCAAAACACACATAAAGATACACGACCACTATACACAACCATGTATCCAACTATGCCAAAGTACACGGCCTAAAACACGATTGTGTATGCTTAGAAATATTTTGTTATTGATTTAATTTACATTTATTCAAACTACTGTGCAACCTAAAAACATAATGCAATCCTAGAAACTCCAATAGTGTAAGAAAAGGAATCATATAACGGATAAGGGAAGAAAATTAAGAAACTTAGATTATTCTTATATTAGTACTAAGAAGAAATCACTGGTGTTTTGATAGATTACAAATTACGACTAGACATACTTAATACTAAGATTCCGGGTATGTGTAATTTTGATTATTTCTTATGCTTGTTAAGTTAGTATTAAATTAAATTAAGTTGGATGGACTGATTTAAGTGGTTAAGTGCTTATTGTATGTACTTAGCTCAGCCTAGGGGCCTATAATGGCAAATCCCCAGGGGACACCCCAATGATCTTTATGTACGTTGTCCCTAGTGGAGTCATTATAGGAAATGATCTAGGTTGGTTAAGGTTTAAGGTTTAAGGACTCATGGGTGTTGGGGCTCATAGTGGCAGTTTCCAACACTAGGTTAAGGATTTAGCTTTTAAGTATGTTTAACAAGATCATGAGTACCCTATTGATGTTTTGTGAACCTAGGTAAACATGAACTTGTTGTATGATGTTTTGTATCTACATAAATGTATGTGAATTATTTCATGTTTGATCATGTGTATGTATTTACTAATTATACATATTAGGTGTTAACTCACACTCTCGAGGATTATTTTTTTAATATGCAGGTACAAGGGGAAACGTTACTCATGAAGAGGAGTTAGGTTTGAATGTACAAGAGAAGGAGAAGGAAGATTTCCATTACTATTATGGAGATTAATTGAAGACTGATCAACTGAAGCATATGAATTGTATTGAGAATTATTATTGAATTTAAGAATTTTGAGGGTTAAATTAGTTAAATATTTTAAGTGATTTAAATTGATGTATTAAGAGTGTTTTCTTTGAGAGTTGAAAGTTTATATAGAATGCACTTGTATCATGTTGGAATCATTGGATGCATATGATTGTGGTTTACAAGAATTACAGGATTAAATGGTATCAAAGCGGGGTTAAGAGCCTTAACATGAGGACATGTGGTGAGCTTTAGGGTGTTACAACTTAGATGGTATCAGAGCTTAGGTTTAATGATCCTTCAGAGCATGGGTTTAATGATTCTTTAGAGCTTAGGTTTGATGATCGTTAGGAATTAGGTGATGATTTATGAGTGTAGGTTCCAAACAATAGAAAATAGGATGTGATCTTTAGATAAATTAAGCATGGAAGCAGCAATACGGTGAGATATGAAGAGAGTGGGTAGAGTTATAGGGCGATTGTTTTATTCAATAATTTATTTTACTATAATTATTATTTTTATTTGCAATTCTTTTAATTTTTAAGTCATTCATATATAAGTATACAATCAAGTGTAGAGTTATATATGTATATACTGACATATAATGACACTAACATTTGAATTGATACTAACTCTCAAGTCTATCCAGTTATCTCTTCTCAAACAAAATGCTTCCCAAAAAAATCACCAAATTAAGCTCAATAAACAACCCAAATAAGGAGAACATCCATGTTCAACAGCCACAAGGGGGATAAGGTTAGATGGCAAAATAAACCGCCCAACTTTTGCAAACTATGAACAACTTAGTGAGGTTATTGACACAACAACATCAAGTCTACCATATCCCACATAACAGAACTGCAAATGAACCAATCAACTTTAATAAGTTCATTAAGGTGGCAAAGGGTTCAAACCTAAGGTAGATGACCCAATTAAAGTAGAGGATTGGGTGCAAGATTGAGAAAACATTTGCCGCCTTCTAGATACCTGAAGATAGAAAGGTGAACTATGTTATGTTTCTGCTAAAAGGGGCTACAACAAAATGGTCAATTCCCAGACTGGTAGGAGAGTGTATGAACTGGATCGTATTCAAGGAACTATTCTATCAAAGATATTTCCCTAGTAATTCCAAAGAAAAAATGGAGAACGAATATTATAACTATGAATAGAGAAATAGGAAAGTGGAAGAATATGAGGCAAAATTGAATTGCCTAATTCAGTTCTTACCCAAGAATGTCTATGCTTATGACAAATCTAAGGCTAAAAGATTTCTAAGGGGATTCGAGCTAGATCTTCAACATGAGGTTGGAGCCTTTTAGTTAACCACATATGCTGAAGTGGTCAATAAATCCAAGTAAGGATAGAGGAGTAAAGGAATCGTAGAGTTAGGATAGCTTTGGGTAAGGGACCAGCCTCAAGTGTGATGGAGCAAGATAAAGGCAAGAGACCCCATATATTCCAAGGCAAATCGCAGAGTACTATAGCCACTCTTTTATAGATTAATCGGTGCCTTTAGCACTTCTAGCAAAAACCTACTATCAGATGCACCAGGTACTATAAACTTCATGAATTAAGAGAATGTAGATGACTAGAAGACATGGGCTTCTCTTATGAAAAGATAAGACATATCAGTAGGCACTGTAATGAGACATCAATCCCCCTAGTATTCTATCATATATGCAAATAGAGGGGACACAAGACAATTGACTGTTCTCAAGGGCAAGCAAGAAATCAGGCAGCTCTAACTCCATAGGGAACAAGACCTCTAGCAAGAGGATAAGTTGATAAATCACAGGCAATGAGCCCCAAACAACGAGTTCCCACCATAGTATTTACTATTCAACAGCAGCAACACCAAGACATTCCAAACATAAACAACATTGTAAGTATACTTCAAGTACATGCCTATAATGCTTATGTACTATTTGATACACGTGCATCTATATTATGTGTGTTTAAAACCTTTGTATGTGAATGTGCATTGGATATTAAGAATATGGATGATAGTTTAGCTGCTAGTACTCCTTTGGGAGTTATACTATTTGATACCCATGCATCTATATTATGTGTGTTTAAAACCTTTATATGTGAATGTGCATTGGATATTAAGAATATGGATGATAGTTTGGTTGCTAGTACTCCTTTGGGAGTTAGAGAGAAGATAAATAGAATCTGCAAAATAATAAGAATAGAAATACAAGGTAGGGTGTTACTAATAGATCTCTTGATTCTAGAGACGGTGGAGTTTGAAATTATATTGAGAGTCAGCTAGTTGCCTGAATACTATGCCACCATTGACTATCATAACATGGTGGTATAATTCAACATACTCGGGAAAGATTACTTTGAGTACAACCTAAAAGCTTAAAGACCAACAGGATTACCCACTTATGAGTTGTGGGGAAAGAATATGCTAGTAGCTATAACTACTAAAGCTAGTGAAGAAACAAAACTGGAAGTGGTGCCTATAATGAGAGAATTTCCAAACATGTTTCTAGAAGACCTTCCTAGTTCACCCCGAGTTCAATATTGATTTGGTCTAAGGTATTGTACCAATATTACAACTAGTATACATGGCGCTGGTTGAATTAGAAGAACTAAGAAAGCAGTTATAAGAACTATAAGATAGGGGTTTTATAAGACCTAATGTATCTCCTTGCGGTGCACCAGTCCTTTTTGTCAAGAAGAAGGATGGAAGCATGAGGCTCTACATAGACTATAGAGAGTTAAACCAAGTCACTATCAAAAACAAGTATCATCTTCCTAAGATAAATGACCTATTTGACCAACTTTAGAGAGCTTAGGTATTTTCTAAAATAGACCTAAGATCAAGGTACCACCAATTAAGAATTAAGGAGGAAAATATACAAAAGATAGCTTTCAGAGCCCAAAATGAGCACTTTGAATTTTTGGCGTTACCTTTCAGGTTGACCAACACACCAACATCATTCATGAATTTAATGAATAGAGTGTTTAAGGATTTCCTAAAAAAATTTGTAATCGTCTTCATAGACGATATTTTGATATATTTTAAGAGCAATGAGGAGCACTTGAAATGGTGTTAGAGAGGTTACAAGAAGAAAGATTGTATGTCAAATTCAATAAATGTGAATTCTGGCTAGATCAGGTGGTTTTTTGGAGTCATGTGGCTAACAAAGATGGAATATTTGTAGACCTATAAAACGTGAGAATTATAGTGGATTGGCACAGACCAAAGACGATAGCAAATATAAGAAGCTTCTTAAGTTTAGTAGGCTACTATAGAAGGTTTATTGAGGGATTCTCCAAGATAGTGACTCCTTTCACTAGGTTGACATAGAAGAATGTGAAGTTTGAGTAGGATGACAAATGTGAAGCCGGTTTCTAAATACTTAAGGAAAAGCTTGTGTCAGCACTAGATTTGGAATTACCCAAGAGTGGAGAAAAAAATCACTGTTTGTAGTGATGCTTCGGCTCAAAGGTTAGGATGTGTATTAATGCAAGGTAGGCAAGTCAAATCATATGAGAAGAATTACCCAACTCACAACTTGAAGTTGGTGGCAATGGTACTAACCCCAAAATTGTGGAGGTATGCCTTATATGGAGAGAAATGCAGGATCTTCATTGATTACAGAAGCCTGAAATATATCTTTGAGCTAAAGGAGATAGTTGGAATTGATCAAACACTATGACCTAGAAATCCAATACCATCCAGGAAAAGTCAACATGGTTGCAGATAGCCTTGGCAGAAAGAAACAAGGCAATATTACTACTCTCATCACTTTCATAGCGAGAGTTGTTGAATGACATGCGTAAGCTAGAGTTAGATAATTTAACTCAAGAAGAAGAAGCAAAAATGGCCACTTTACGCATACAACCAACCTTAATGGATAAAATCAAAGCTACCTAGGTAGAGGATAAGGACATCCAAGAAATCTAGAGCAGGATGGAATAGGATAAGGCTCCTAAATTCAATATGAACAAAAAAGGGATCTTAAGATATGAAACAAGATTATGTATACCAAAGGATGTGGAACTTAAAAAGAAAATAATGAAAGAGGCACCAAAATGTACAAGGACCTGAAAAGTCACTACTGGTGGAAGAACATGAAAAGAGAGATAGCTGAATATGTAGTCAGATGTCTTACTTGCTAGCATATCAGAATTAAGCATCAAAAGCTAGTTAGAAAATTACAAGCTCTTCCAATACTAGAGTTGAAATGAAAGCACATGACAATGGATTTTGTTACGGCCCTTCTAAATACTAAAGAAAAGCAGGATGGAGCTTGGGTAATTATAGATAAGCTAACCAAGTCTACTCATTTTCTACCTATTAGAGTAGGATACAAATTGGAAAAGTTGGACTAAATATATATACAGGAGATAGTAAGACTATATGGAGTGCTAGTGACCATAACCTCTTATAAAGATATAAGGTTTGTAAGTAGATTTTGAAATAGCTTACATAAAGCATTGGGTACAAAACTACAATTCAACATTGCATTCCACCACGAGTAGACAATCTGAGAGGACTATCCAGATTCTAAAAGTTTGCCCAAAACCCGTGTGCTAGATTTTGGAGGAAATTGGAATGAGCATATACCTTTAGTTGAGTTTACCTATAATAACAACTATCAAGCAACCATCCAAATGGCACCTTATGAGGCTCTATATGGAAGAAGATACAAATCTCCATTACATTAGGATGAAATGGGAGAAAAGCGGATGTTGAGACTAGAATTAGTCCAAAAGGCTATAGATAAGGTAAAATTGATAAGGTAGAAAATACAAACAACTCGGTCCCGTCAAAAGAGCTATGTAGATAAGAGAAAACACCCCTTAGAATTCTAAGTAGGAGACAAAGTACCATTGAGAGTTTCTCCAACGAAAGGGTTAATCAGATTTAGGCTCAAAAAGAAGCTAAACCTAAGATATATAGGCCCATTTGAAATTTTTGAAAGAGTAGGTACTATGACTTACGGGTTAGCTATCCCACTAAGTTTAGCTGAGATACATGATGTATTTTATATATCTATGCTGAGAAAATTTATACTAAACCCTGATCAAATTGTGGCTTTAGAGCCCTTAAATGTACAACCAAGCTTATCCTCTATGGAAAGACCGGTTAAGATTGTAGATGTCAAGGAACAAATGCTATGATGGAAAGTGATTCCCTACATCAAGGTACAATGGACAAATCAGGCTAAACGGGAAACGATGTGGGAATTAGAAGATGAAATGAGGAAATATCCAGAGTTCTTTCATAATCAGATAACTTTTAAAGACCAAAGTCTTTATAAAGGGTGGAGAATGTAAATATCTAGAAAATATAATTCATTTTATATTTATTACAAAATAGAGCTAAGGTCAAAAGTGGGATTTTTATAAAATATGGAGGGTAAATTGATCATTTTGTGAACAGGTATATATACCCCAATTTGACTTAGTACTCCACTCTTTACATTCTCATAGTGATAGGCAAGTGAGAATCTCTAACGAACCCTAAGGTGAATTAGCAAACAACAATAACAGGTAAGGAGTTTCAAGAATTAATTCATTATATCTATGTAGAATTTAGGAAATTAACGAACTCCATTACATGGTTCACTATAATTCGAGTTAAGGAAGAGGTGAAACGAGCACTAAAGCAAGCAATTAGAGGTTTGAATCATGCAATTAGACAAGTAAATATACTAATCCATAAAACTCATTAGAAATTACAAATATTAAGAATCAAATAAATTTAAGATCATAGAAATTAAGCTTAAGAACAAATTGGAAAAGAGGAAAAATCAATTTGTGAATATCAGCGTAATACACAGTCAAGTACACGCCTATATACTTGCCTGTGCAGAAACACGCATGGTGTAACAAAAGATACACAAGTGAAGTACGCACTTGTGTACTTAGGTGTGTCAAAATAGGAAAATCCATAGAAAGATACATGACTATCTACATGACCGTGCACCTAGGCATACTAAAATACTAAATTACATAGAAGGTACATGACCACTCTACATGATTGTATATCTGGGCATGCAAAAAATGCAAAACACACAAAAAGATACAAAGCCACTATATATGATCGTGTATCCAACTGTGCTAAAGTACACGACCCAAAACACAACTCTGTACTTAGAAATATTTTGTTATCAATTTAATTTACATTTATTTAAACTTCCATACAACTTAAAAATATAGTCCAACCTTAGAAATTCTAATAGTGTAAGCAAAGGAATCATATAACAGTTAAGTGAAGAAAATTAAGAAACTTAGATTATTCTTATATTAGTACTAATAAGGAATCACTGGTGTTTTGATAGATTACAAATTATTTTAAGTTCAAGATCAAACATGCTTAAGACTAAAACTCCAAGTACATGTAATTTTGATTGTTTCTTATGCTTTTTAAGTTAGCATTAAATTGGATTAAATATGATAGACTAGTTTAAGTGGTTAAGTACTTATTATATGTGCTTAACTCAGCCTAAGAGCCCGTAGTGGTAGATCCCTAAGGGGCACCCAATGATCTTTGTGTAATGTTGTCCCTAGTGAAGTCGTGCTTAAAAATGATCTGGGTTAGTTAAGGTTTAAGGTTTACAGGTTCATGGGTGTTGGGGCTCGTAATGATAGTTCCCAACATGGGGTTAAGGATTAAGCTTTTAAGTTTGTTTGACAGGGTTATGAGTACCCCATTAATGTTTTGTGGACTTAAGTAAACATGAACTTATTGTATGATGTTTTGTATCCACATAAATATATGTAAATTATTTCATGTTTGATCATGAGTATGTGTTTGCTGATTATATGTACTAGGTATTAGCTCATCTCTAGGGGAATCTTTTTTTTTTTTTAGATGTAGGTATAAGGGGAAATGTTACTTATGAAAAGGAGTTAGGTTTGAATGTACATGAGAAGGGGGAGGAAGATTTCCATTATTGTTATGAAGATTAATTGAAGACTGATCGGGTAAAGCATAAGAATAGTATTGAAAATTATTATTGAATTTGAGAATTCTGAGAGTTAGATTAGTTAAATATTTTAAGTAATTTAGATTGATGTATTAAAAGTGTTTTCTTTTAGAGTTGAAAGTTTATATAGGATATATTTGTATCATGTTGGAAATATTATTTGCATATAGTTGTGGTTTACAGGAATTATAGGATTAAATTATATCAAAATGGGATTAAGAGCCTTAATATTTCCTTACCTGATAAGGACTCATGGCGAGCCGTAGTGCTTTCGAGTTTCAAGATGTTACACAACGTCTATGGCTTAAACATCAATTCTCTATCTGAGTTTTAAACTTCAACACTACTAGTGACACTAAGGAGGTTTTGCCTAAAGAAAGTAGCTCTAGGGATGAGGTTGAGGCTATAAAAGAATTAAGTCGAGACAATAAAGTTTTTAAGTTTAAACTTGATCTCAAACTTGGCTTAAGATCAATTGAGCATAGTATTTTAAATTTGAACTTAACTTGAAGTAGCTATCAACGAGCTTGAACACAATTTTATTATTCTCATTTGAGCTTGATTTATCTAAAAAAATATTTTTTATTCTTTTAATTAAAATAATATTAGTATCTTAGCTTAACTCAGACATTATTGATATTTAAATTTAACTCAAACTTAACTATACTTATGAGCTAATCAAGCCAAATATCATAAAGCTCAAGCTTGAAAGTAGTTTATAAGTAGTTTAGCTTCTAGGTGTTTTAGTGTGGTTCTATTTTCCCTATAAACCAATCAAATCATAAAATGCATTGCAATTATTTTAGTTTACCACTTTGAACCAAACAATATTATTTAATTTTGGAATTTCATTGAACAATAAAGCTTCGGTCTCACCTAACTCAATTCACAAATTAAACCATAATTATCACTTAAAAAATTATATGCATGACATGGTATATTATCACTTGTATTAAATTTTTTCAATAATGACATGCGTTAGCACCATATTAAAGACTAATGAAGCAAATAATGATACAATTAAGCACTTTCAATTGTGTCTTGACAACCATTTTTGTTACAAAGCTAGCATCTGGTCTTAATGTTGAATCGTTCTACATACATAACCTTATGATCTATAGTCATAAAAGTCAAATACATATAAATTTTTATAAGCATAAGTTAAAATTTCTTTTTAAGTATTATGAGAATGAAATCTTTGACTTATTCAAAGCTTTCTTCAATCAAATATACAAAGCAAAGGGAACTATCCAATAATACACAGTTCTAGAGGGAGTACCAAAAATTATTAATGATGCAATGAATGAAGATCTTATTATACCTATCGGTATGGAGGAGCTTCGACAAGCAATTTTGCAATTAGGGCAAATAAAGCACTAAGTCTCGATGGCTTAAACGGTACTTTTTTGGGGTGTTTTTGGAATGTTATAGGATCTTCGGTTTTTGAACTAATTAAGCACTACTTGATGACATGTATGATCCCCCCCCTAAACTTAATGAAATTGATCTAGTTCTTATCCCCAAGAATTAAGTCAATTTCATCCTATTAGCCTATGTATTTCTCTCTAAAAACCCTACCCAAGGTCTTAGTGAATAGGCTAAAGCCCCTTCTAAATAACATCATATCTCCTTGTCAAAGTGCTTTTATCTTAGGTTGCCTAATCCAAGATAATATAGTAATAGCTCATGAAGTCTTCCATATTAAAAAAAGAAAAGGAAAAAAATATTCATGTACAATCAAGAATGACATGATGAAAGCATATAACAAGGTTGATTGGCTATTTCTTAGGGAAGTAATGCCAAAGATGGGATTCCATGGAAGTGGGTCAATTAGATTATGAATACTATAACTATAGTGTCTTATAATTTAATGTTGAATGGAAAAAGAATTGGACAAATACAACCTACTAGAGGAATAAGACAAGGAGATTCGCTGTCATTGTACTTATTCCTATTCGTTGTTGATGTTCTCTCTAAGATGTTGATGAAAGCCTTCGTAGAGAAATCCATTAAAGGGATTAGAATTTAAAAAGCTTGTCCAAAGCTAATACTCTTATTTTTTGCAGGTGCCTCCTCATTTTTCGTGGAAACTAACAAGACCAATCCCTCAAACTGAAGGAACTTCTCCCATTATGTTGTCAAGCATTTGGCCAGGCAATTAATATTTAGAAATTAGCTAGTATTTAGCAAGAATACCCTTAAAGAGAAGAAGCGGAATTTGTGCCATCTTATGGGAATTCCTTTTCATAACAATACAGGAAACTACCTTGGTATTCCAACTATTTAGGGTTGTTCCAAGTCAGTTGCCTTAGCCACGGTCAAGGAAAAGATTGGAAATAAGCTTCAAGGGTGGAAAGGTGCTCTTTTGTCATAAGGAGGAAAGGAGGTGCTAATCAAAGCAGTTACGTATGCTGTTCCTACATACACCACGGCTATTTTTAAATTTCCAAAAACTTGGTATAGAGAAGTTACTGCCATGATAAGCAAGTTTTGGTGGGGAGATGATCCTAATGATAGCAAGATACACTAGAAGAGATGGGATAAGTTTTTTTTTTTTTGGGGAGGGGGGGGGGGGGGGGGGGGGGGGGTAATTGATAATTTTATTAAATGGCAAAAAAAATATACAATAGCATGTAATCGACAATCGTGCTTGCATACTAAAAGCCTAACATCTGAGCTAAGATAATAAGTTAAGATCACACCAGCTTAGCATAAGCTCATATTTGGTGGGCTAACATGCTAATCCTTGAGAAGATTTCCAGTAACCGCACTATATTCTGGGTGTGCCATATGCAGTAAACTGCTGCCACTAGTACAGCTCGCCAGCTCTGATGGGTCAGTGAGTCCCCAAGCGCCACCATAAACCTGGTAACACTATCCCAATTGTTGAATGGGGTTGGGAAGTTCAAGAAGTCACATATTGCACTCCAAACTTGTGCTGTGTAGTCGCACTGAAAGAATAGGTGGGCATGGTCTTCCTGATGTTTGTTACACAAAAAATAAGTAGTGGATTGCACTAGTCCCCAATGGTGTACCCTATAAAGGGTGGAAAGCTTCCCTAACCAAGCCAACCATAGTACAAAGGAGTGTCTAGGTAAGAAAGATTTATTCCATACTATTCTTTGCCATGGTATAGTAGGTCCTAGAGGGTTTAGGAAGCCATAGCCACTCTTGATGATATACTCTCCTGTTCCTGAATGTCTCCAACGAAAGCGATTCGAAATTGCACCGTTCGGTCTAAAGGAGGATGGGATGCTAATACTAGTCCACAGTGAGCCCTCTGGGATACACCATTCATTCCCATCCATGATGGAACATAATCTCGTAGTGTGTGGGAAACCTGTACTACTCATGGCACGTGCACTAAACAATGTGTCCAGGGGTCCCGTTGGGAGTCAAAAGTTTACCCATAGTGAGATTCCAAGGCCATTATTGGGTTCCTAGATGAAGCAAAACCTTACCAAGTGTCTCATCTTTAGTAATTTCTTCTAGGTTCATGAACAAATGGCTGGTGCTCTAAAGGACCAGAAGTTCTTGCCCTTAAGTAGAGTAGAGTGAACCCATTCCGGCCATAAACTCTTCGAGCCTTCCTTACATAGTCTCTAGATGTGCTTGATTTGGATGGCTTTATTCCAGAGGTGGATATTCGGTATCCCTAGGCCTCCATTTCGCTTTAGTTGACACACTACTGCCCATTTGACCTTAGCTTTGGTGAATATGTGCAGGTTACCACTCCATAGGAAATTCCTTAATAGTTGTTCTATCTTTGAGACAACTAACTTAGGAAGAAGGAAAATGGAACACCAGTACACTTGCATGGAAAATAGGACAGATCTGATTAATTGGAGCCTACCCGCATAGGATAGATATTTAGCTGTCCAAGAATTAATCCGGGATAAGGTGCGTTCCATTAACACCTCGCAGTCCTGTTTTTTTATCTTTGAGGAAATGAGAGGAACCCCCAAATATTGTATTGGTAGTTGGCCTTCACTGAATTGAGTGTACTAAAGGATGGCCTCCTTAGTGCTTGCTGGGACATGGGAAAAGAAAATGTTGCTTTTGCTATTGTTTACTACCAAACCTGAGATGGCCTGAAAGTTCTAGAAGGTTTCTTTTGCCAAGGATATAGATTACTTTTTGCCTCTGGCAAAGATGAGGAGATCATCTGCAAAACAGAGGTGGGTCAAGCGTTCATTCTGACATCTGCAATGTAATGAGAAGCCCGGTTTCAGGATCATCTGCCTTAACTATGTGGAGAGGATTTCCATGCAGAGGACGAACAAGTAAGGGGATATGGGATCCCCTTGCCTTAAACCTCTTTGGCTTGCAAAGAACCCCACCAATTCCCCATTAATGTTGATGGAGTATTTTGGTGTAGATATAGACTGGTTGATAAGGCGGCAAAAATGAGGCGGAAACTGCATAGCCTTAAGTACCCCTAGAACAAAATCCCATCTAAATATATCATAGGCCTTTTGGAGGTCCACTTTCATCATACACCGGAGGGCTCCGACATGGGAATGGTAGTTTGCCATGAGCTCTTAGGACAAGAATATGTTATCAGTTATCCTCCTTTCTGGAACGAAAGCCACTTGCTCCCTCCCAACTAGAGTAGGCAATACCGCTTTCATCCTTGCTACAAGGAGCTTAAAGATCGCCTTATAGATCACATTACAGCAAGCTATTAGCCTAAAGTCTCCCAGTCTAGTAGGGTTGGCCACTTTAGGTACTAAAGTAATAGCAGTAATGTTGATCTCTTTAAGCAGGTGCCCTGATGTCATGAACTCTCTAGTCACATTAATCATGTCTGCACCTATAATGTCCCAAGCCTCCTTGAAGAAAAGAGCAGAGAATCCGTTTGGGCTAGGAGCCTTCCTATTCGCTTGCGATGTAAAACCCCATTTTATCTCCTCATCCGAAAAAGCAACATCAAGGGTGAGTCGTTGCTGTTCATTTAAAGTCTGAGGTTTGAAGCTCTCCTCATCAACAGGGGTGGTAGGGGATGTAGGTGGATCATATAAATGTTGGAAATATTGAAGGACTTCTAGCCGAACCTCCCTAATCAATATGTGTATGGAGCTGCGGTTATAGAGGCTTTTCATAGCCTTGTGGAAATAGGCCATATTTTTGTCGCCCAGCTTCAACCATTTTGTTCTAGATTTTTGTTTAAAGAAATTTTCCTCTGCCCCTCTTAATGTGTAATACTCCTTATAGGCTATAAGCCCCTCCCTCCAATCTAGTTGTGTCCTTAGCCGCATGTATGGTGGTTTACAATTGGACTAACCGTTGCTTCGCACTTTGGACTCTTTATAAGATGTTGGAGAATTCATATTTGTTCAAGCATTTGAGTCCCTCCTTACTGAGCTTAAGTTTCTTCACTACTTAGAACATGTAAGATCCCTTAATGTCCTACCTCCATATGTTGCTAACTAGGTCTTTGAAGCCCTTATGGTCTGCCTAATAGTTGAAAATTTTAAATAGGCTCCTTCTAGCCATCAATCCATACTCCATATGAACCACTACTAATGAGTGATCAAATAAGATAGTTGAGAGGAATCGTGCATGGGCATTCGGGTGTAAATTTAGCTAAGGGAGGCTGACCATGGCCCGATCAAGCTTCCTAAGTATAGGCACTCGATGTTGTCTATTAGACCATGTAAAAAAGTCCCTAGTATATCTTAAGTCTTCTACCTCCAATTTGGCTATACATCTTTAGAAATCTAACATTGCATCTATCACCAAAGCTCTACCTCCATTTTTCTCCGTGACTAGTCAGGTTATGTTGAAATCACCCAAGACCAGCCATGGCCTTCCTCCAATATTGTGGACCAATGACTCGAGATCCAACCACAACTCTTTGCATTCCCGGTCACTATTGGATCCATAAACAAATGTGACCGCCACATCACTATGTGCTCTCAAGTTTGTCATGGTGCAATGTAGGAATTGCGTATGTTCTTTTTCCACATGAATATCCCACTCCCTCGGTTGCCAAGCAATCTAAATGTGTTTCCTTGCCATGGTGTTAATCTACACTTGCTAATGTTGACCCAACATGTTCTTGATGGTGTCCTCATTTGCAGCATTCACTTTTACCTCTAATAAACCAATGAGGCTAATGTTATGCATAGCACACAACTTCCTAACATTCAAAACCTTGATGGGGTCATTGAAACCCCTTACATTCCATGCTGCCAACGACATGGAGATATGGATATAATTGATTATGCGAAGTTTCGCCTCCTCTTGTGTTGCTTCTTCTTGCGGCGACTAGAGGAACTAGAGCTTTTGCTAAATGTGGGGTGATTCCCCAATGTTTGGTTCATTTAAATTAATAGTTTGTTGAGCGGGGTATTCTCATAATCATCACTTCCTTCTTCCACCTCCTCACCCTAACCAACTAGTTGCATGTCCACCTCACAGTTAGGGGACTCCGGCACCACAATAGCTGCCAATGAAGGTAATGCCATATCTAGAACCTCTCCTACGCTCAAACCAGGTGCCTCAATTCCGTTGTCAACCTCCATCCCCTCAATCATTATTTTCCCCTAAGCAGCAGGCCCCTCATTAAACCCCTTAGCCAGGCTACGCCCTTCTGATGGCACCTCATTCCTCCTATGTTGCTCAGTCCCACTTGTTGCTGCAACCGTGCCCTTAGAGGGCCTCTTCCTTGCCACACTCTTGGGTTGCTAAGATTGGCCATTAGGTGTTCCATACTTCTCCTTTTCCTCTCCTCGCAGCTCCTTCTTTCCATTAGCACGTTGTGGAGTGCATTTACTACCTTCCTCACCCACTATCTCATCACCGTTCCTTTGTGGTGTCTGATCAAGGTTGCATTTGTGCCCAAAAACTTTGCACTTAACACAATGTAGAGGGAGCCATTGATACTCCACATGGACAACAGTGACGGTGCCATTCTCACCATCAACCATCACGCGAGTAACCAAGTCATCACGCACATCAAGCTCTACAAAGACCCGCACATGGTTTGCCCTTTGCCTCATAGATGTCAAGCTGTCAGCCTTGAGTAGGACACCTACACCACTCACTATGTGGCTTAGCCTTTCCACTCCTAGGAATTCACATGGAATGCGCGAAAAGGTTGCCCACACGGGGATGTTTGTGGGTTGCAGCTTGTCAAGTAACATGCCTCTTCTCCATTTCTAAAGGATGAGAAATCATTGGGTAAAATGCCACGTCTTCTCAAGCACAAGGGTGGTGTCGCTATCCAAACTAAAACGGAAATAGAAAAAACCCTCCAGACTTCCAAGCACATTCACAAGGCCAAGCTCCTTCCATAGCTTAAAAGCAGTAGACCGGACTAGGGAGTAGGGCAACTTGCGACCAAGGAAGTACCCTACGAGTGTGTTGTTCCAGAATTCCGCCCCTAAATCCCCCACTACCTTAAGGATTTTCACTGTTGGAGATGGTCCCTTTGTGGCGTACAGAATATATTGAAGGTCAAATGCTAATGGGGTGGCCTCAATCTTAGAGGTGCACGCTTAAGCATAGGTTCTGGCGACCGAAGTACTCACTATAGGTGTGTGGCCGTGGCTAAGCAGTTTCCAATTAGGGTCGTCAAGATTCTCAAGCAGCACATTGACTTCTTCCAAGGTGGAATTTCCAAAGGAAGGAAAGTCTTGGGATAAAGGTGAGGTAGAGCTAAGTGGTTTAGCTATTTTTGTGCTAAGGGGACAGTGGTTGTAGGTGCCAGACCTGCTGCAAGCCATGTGGGCATAAGGCTCCACATTTCCTTTTCTAGCTAAGTCTTGCCCATTGCCTTTCCCAGTTGAAAAAGTAAGCATTTGTCTTGCCTCTTTTGGGTTGACTTTCCATACCACCTCTAGAAGCATGTTCAACCCCTTGTGAGCACTATGATCAGGCTCCACCGGTGATGATAGGCCATGGCCACTCCTGATAGCATGGCTCGACATCCCCAATTCCAACATCACCTTTGGTCAATCCGACGCCCCCTCCTTGGCCGAAGTTACCATGATGGGTGATTAGTTACTAGACGTATCCTATAAACTACTAGGATAAAGAAAGATTAGCTACAGTGGTTCCTAAGGGTGAAAATGTATAGGGAAGTGTGTAGGGAAAGGAGTGATGAGAGAGATTTTTTATTTCATATAAGGAATATTCGAAGAGAACATATAAGCAACTCATACTTACCTCAAGGAGTTTGAAACTTTTCAACTTGAGATGGGATAAGTTAGCTATTGCTAAAAACAAAGGGGGACTAAGATTTTGAGACTTAGAAGCATTCAATGATGCCATCCTCATAAATTGGCTTGGCGCTTGTTGCTGAATCCTAATCAACTATGGGCAAAAGTCCTAAAGGGTATTTACCTCCCAAGCGATGAATTTATGCAAGCTAAATTGAGTGTTAGAGCATCCTAGATTTGGAGAAGCATCTTGGTGGGACGAGGCGGTGAAGAATAACCATTGCTGGCAAATAGGATAGGATTCTTGATAGGCCACCAATATGGCGTATTTATTCTAGGAGAAACCGTACTATTAAACAATGGAAGTGAAAGGGAAGTTGATGTAATGTAAATGTAATGTAAATAAATAATCAATCAAGTACAATGAAATAAGTGATATTATAGTACAGTAATAAATATTAAGTAGTGGGGGTAGTTTTGTAAATAAAATAAGATATGTGGGGCTGAATTAGAGTCAATAAATAAGAAGGAATGGAGGGAGAGAAGGATAGATAAAAGAGAAAAATATCATTTTGTTGAAGCTTAGGAGCAACTTGCTCTGGTATTCTTCTATCCCAATCACTTCTTCTCTAATTTTCTTCTCTAAATACAGAAATCAAACTCACAATACTATCAATTCATCCGATCTATTTCGACCCTCAAACCCTAATTGAAGTGACGAACTCAACCCCTATAACCAAATCTGCCAAAGATGGCACGAATGGAGAATTGGGTAGACACACTTGAACAAACCCCAGCCGATCCATCTACGAATTTCCAAGGATTTAAGGTAGGTCAACAAACAACAGCACCAACAACAACTTTTAGAAGCAATGAACTAATGAATGGTGACTATGAAGCAACATGTCGCAGACATTACAAAGCTCTAAGTTGTGATTGAACACATGTTACAGAAACTAGGTGAAGAACGGGGCAAAGGTACATCTGTTGAACCAGACACCACCTCTCAATCAAGGCCCAACAAGTAAACTTTGGGGGTTGGCTCTAACGTGCGTGAGCCGACTCGAACCACCCCCAACCTGATGTCAACCAGTAGAGTGCCCATGCCGACGCACCTAAGCGGAAAATAAAGTGCACCTAACCATGGAGGATTAGCACACTAATGTGCAACGAGTAGAAGTCCCCTTGTTCAATGGGTCTGACTCAATCAATTGGGTGGTACAAGCACAGTGCTACTTTGAGATCAACGGAATGCCACCAGAATTGAAAGTGCAACTTGCGTACACTAGTATGGAAGGACAAGCAACAGCTTGGTTCAATGTCACACGTCAATGATACGTTCATTTGACATAGGAACAATTAATTCAAGAAATTCTACTACGATATGGAGGACACCATGGTATTAATCCCTATGAAAAGCTTGTCGACGTTAAACAAACTGGAAAAGTTGATGAATATATCAATGAATTCGAAGTATTGGTTGCTCAAGCCCAACCCTTGTCAAAAGCACAACTCTTGGCGTATTTCATACATGGGTTGAAAGATGAGATTTGGTATAGATTGCGTACACATACACCAAGTACACTTACTAAAGCCATTGAATTAGCATTTGCGGTGGAGTTTCCCAGATTTGGGTTAAGTATAGCAACTGACCGGCTAACTTCTATTGGTGGAAGTAGTCTTAATAAGTTGGGCCAAGATAGTTTATTCACTAGTAGATGGCCATATAGTTTGCCGATAGCCTATGTTATGCTAAACCAAATACCAGTGGTTTCACAAGTAGGAGTCGAACAGAATCTCTGTTGAGCGTAACTAAACACACCTCTAACTCCACCAATCAAGGTAAAAAAAGATGGTTGACATATAACTTATGCTGAGTGTCAAGCTAAGAAAGAAAAGGGCCTGTGTGTGAGGTGTGACCAACCCTATCATCCCCTTCATCAATGCTCTAACAAGGCCCTCCGCCTCGTAATAATAGAAGATGGGCTAGTTGTAGAAGACAATAGCCCTAAATCCGAGTTACCCTCTCATGCCACCACCCTTAACGCCATGGAGCTATCCTTGTGGGCGATCAACGATTTGACTAGCCAAAGAACAATGAAATTAAAATGGGAGTTGATGGAGAAACAATTATAGTATTGGTTGATGATATGATGCATAGGAAGGAGCCGTTGGATACATCGTTCAAGGTGTATAACAGAGGAAAGGGAAATGAATTGTAACCATTAATACTCTAGTAGTCATACTATATAATATTACATAATAAATAGTAGATATCAGGAGAAGTAATCTAGTCAGGGGTGCACTTGTAAATATGTTATAAGGGTGAGGGTAGTAATACGGCTAACGTGGAAAAGCTGATGAGGAGAGAGTAGAAGGAAGTTGATGTGGATAAGCAAGTGGGTGGAAGAAAACAGATTGGAATAGAATTGGTTAGACCTCAAGGATGACGTGGATGGAGGGAAGCCACGAGAATAAAAGAGAGAGGAAGGAGGGAAATGGGATATTCAGAAAATTACATTCATATTTGCCATTGCAGAGATCGGAAGTCCTCCGACTAGGCTTTGAGCTCAAGTACTCATAATTAGAGCTTCGATAATTCTAGTGGATTGTTGTCATTATTGTATTTCGTGTGCTCTAGAGTATTTGTACTGAAAAGTGAGCGTTAATCGTTAGATTCTTGAGGGCAACTATCAATTGGTCCGACCTGCTGGATCCCATTGACTGGGAAACCATGAATAGGAAACAGATTCCATCTGGTATTGACGGTAAATCAATCGTGAGAGGGAAGTAATGACAAGGATGGAGGCACGAGTTGAGGCATTGGAAAAGAATGTGGAAGATATCCACAACGAGGTAGCGGAGATACAACATCATTTGATAACCATTGATGGAGAACAAAAGGCCATGTTCGGTGAAGTAACTAAGATGCAAGGTAAGATGGATAAAATTCACAAACTGTTGGAAGAAATTTAGCTGAACAAGAAGGGAGAAGGAAGGGCAGGAGAAGGAACATATGTGGTCAAGGATCGGGGAAAACAAGTAGCGGGGAGTCAAAGATTGGAAGAGGGATTCGAATATTCCTATGGAGACACGCGAGAAGGGGAAATGGAGGATGAGCTCCGATTGAATGCAACACGAGTCATTTTACCAATCTTCGAGGGGATTGATCCCTCCAATTGGATTTTAATGGCTGAACAATATTTCATAGCCCAACATACTTGGGAAGAACAGAAAGTAGTCCTTGCAGCAATGTGTATGAGAGGGAGATGTAACCATTGGTTTCGCATGTTGTAAAGGAGGGAGAACGAATTAACATGGCCCCAATTAAAGACGGAGATCATGAAGAGGTATGGGGGACTTTTAGCATCTAATCTTTTCAAAAGCTTATCCCAACTTCGACAACATGGCATGATCAACCAATACATTAAGGAGTTTGAATCGCTCATTTCCCATGCCCCTACCATGCCGGAGATGCAACAATTGGGGTACTTCATAGGAGGCTTGCGTGATAATATAAAAACACGCGTCGAAACCTTCTCACCAACAAAAATGGACCAAGCCATGGACTTGGCAGTGAAAATTGAGAGAGAATTCGATTTAAGAATTTTCTTGTCATCAGAAAGGAGCTTCGGAGGAAGGGGAGACCACCGTTCATTTGGAATGTAGTCTTCAGTTACTAATAGAGGGAATCAAATTAATTTGGGTATAATATCCCCTGCTGTTGGACATTTCCCCTATCGCAACATGCGTTATCAGCCAGGGGAGGAGGGACGGGCTAAAGATGGTGGAGGAGTATTGAAGGGAGCCAAGAATGACTCGACCACTAGTGGAAGTCATCAAGAGGAGTGGGTCCAGGAACATTCAAAGATAGAGGGAGGTGCTCCCATGGATAACGACAACTTTCACATGCAGAGTTTTTGGAAAAAAAAAAAAAAAAGCCAAGGGATTATGTTTCAAATGCGACCAGCCATTTAACTCCAATCATCGCTGCCCTAGTATATTCTTGCAACTGTTGGTATTGGAGGAAGAGGGCAACAACACCAACATGGCTGAGGAGGGAGAAAGGCTATCCTTATCTCTATTAGCAATGCAAGGGTTTAATGAACCATGTACACTAAAAATACAAGGTACACTCGTCAAACACCCGGTGATCATCTTAGTCGATAGTAGAGCCAGCCATAATTTTGTGTCCTTTCAATTGATAAAACAATTGGGCATCTCTAGTACGGACGATCGTAGCTTCATCATCACCTTAGGGGACAAAAGAACCAAAGAATATAAGGGATTTTGCACCAAGGTGCCTTTGAAGATGGGGGAGTATGAGATGAGCATTGACTGTTATATGATGGAGTTGAAGGGAATGGATATCATTTTGGGAATGACTTAGCTGAAGACGTTAGGAGAAGTAAGAATTGATTAGGTTAAGATGGTAGTAAAGGTGGAACACAAGGGAAGAGAAATCAAACTATGTGGGGATCCAACATTATGTAAATCTTTAATCTTGTTAAAATCCTTGTGCAAATTGGATGAAAGAGATGATTGCCGGTTGTAGTTGATGACGGAATCAGAGACAACAGAGCAAGGAATGGAAACCAACCTGCAGTTGGAAGCATTACTAATGGAATTTTCATATATCTTCACTACCCCAGCAGGACTTCCTCCCCTCCGGTCCAAGGAACACTACATTCCCTTGCACGATGGAGTACGACCAGTATCAGTCAGGCCTTATTGGTATGCGTACGTGCAAAAGAATGAAATTGAAAAGATGATTTGTGATATGATAGCAGCAGAGATCATTCGACCAAGCTCTAGCCCATTTTCAAGCCCAGTAATTTTGGTTAAAAAGAAGAATGGCTCATGGAGATTTTGTGTGGATTATAGGGCTCTTAATGAAGTGACCATTCCGAATAAATTCCCTATTCCAGTAATAGAGGAACTAATGGACGAGTTACATGGCGTAAGTGTGTTTTCTAAAATCGACTTGAGGTCAGGGTATCACCAGATAAGGATGGCGGAAGGGGACATCCATAAAACAGCATTTAGAACTCATCAAAGACATTAAGAGTTCTTAGTCATGCCATTTGGCCTATCCAACGCACCGGCCACATTCCAATCGACCATGAATGAAATATTTAAACCATATCTCCGACGCTTTGTATTGGTCTTTTTTTATGATATTTTGGTCTATAGCAAGGACATACCTACTCATTTGGAACACTTAAGACGTGTTTTTTCCACACTTTAACAGCAGCAATTCCATGCTAACCAGAAGAAATGCTCATTTGGGAAGTCATCTTTAGAATATTTAGGACATATCGTGTCAAAAGAAGGTGTGGCCATGGATCCCAAGAAGCTTCAAGCAGTTGTGGAATGGCCCAAGCCAAAAACCTTGAAGAGTTTGCGTGGTTTCCTTGGGTTATCAGGTTATTATAGGAAGTTCATCAAGGATTATGGAAAAATAGCCAAGCCATTGATGGAACTATTGAAGAAAAACAACTTTTGCTGGTCAGCTCCATCAGAAGAGGCATTCATGCGATTGAAAGAGGCCCTTGTTTTAGCACCGGTGTTAGCAATACCTAACTTCACGCAACCTTTTACAGTGGAGTGTGATGCATCTAGTAGAGGATTGGGTGAGGTTTTACAGCAGCAACAACGACCAATTGCTTACCATATTAAGGCCTTAGCTAATCGCACATTAACTAAATCAACATATAAGAAGGAACTCATGGCATTAGTGTTGGCTATCCAACATTGGAGACCTTATCTAATGGGGAAAAGATTTATTGTGAAGACGGATCAAAAAAGCTTAAAGCATCTACTCCAACAGCGGGTAGTAACACCGGCTCAACAGAATTGGTTGCCCAAGCTACTTAGCTATGATTTTGAAATCCAATATCGGCAAGGTCGCAAGAATACCGTAGTGGATGCATTATCTAGAGGATGTGAGGAAGTCCATTTAGCTCAAATATTAGGGCCTATATGGACGGACTTAGAAGCCATCAAGAAGGTAGTAGAAGAAGATGTGGTTCTAGGAAAGAAATTGACATTATTGAGAGAGGGGAAGATAGCAGGCCAAGGATTCCACCTCACACAGGATACCCTTTTCTACCATGATCGGTTAGTGGTTCCCGTAGCATCTAAATGGCCGCAAGTGTTCATGCACGAATTCCATTCTTCTCCCACCGGGGTTCATGCAGGCTTTTTACACACGTATAGGAGATTAGCGACCAATGTTTATTGGATAAGATTGAAGAGGGATGTGATTTATTGCAGCTGTACGGTATGTTAACGACAAAAGTATCAATCTCTAGCTCCAGCTGGTCTTCTAAATCCTTTGCCTATTCTAGAAGCAATATGGGAAGATATCTCCATGGACTTTGTTGGAGGTCTCCCAAAATCAAAAGGATTTGATGTGGTGTTAGTTGTGGTAGATAGACTATCCAAATATGGGCACTTCATACCCACAAAACATCCCTATACAGCTAAGAGCATGGCTAGTCTATTTGTCAAAGAAGTGGTTCGCTTACATGGGCTACCAAGGACTATAGTGAGTGATAGAGATCCCACATTTGTCAGCAATTTTTTGGTGGAGTTATTCTGCTCGCAAGGTACCCTTCTTCACTTTAGCATCACCTATCACCCCGAGACCGACGGCCAAACAGAGGTGCTGAACAAATGCATGGAGTGTTACTTACATTGCTTCGTGGGTGAACATCCAACTCAATGGAGTGCTTGGCTACCGTGGGCGGAGTATCATTATAACATCGCCTTCCATATAGCGTCCAAAGCCACTCCCTTCGAAATTGTCTATGGGAGACCACCTCCAGTATTAAGGGCATTCATAGATAAGGAGGTCAAGCACCTAAAGCTCCGCACAACCTTAAGGAGTCGAGACACAATCTTAACGCAATTGAGATAGAATTTATTGCGTGCTCAAGCATTGTATTGTCATAGTGCTAATAAGCATAGAAGGGATGTGGAGTTTGCAGTAGGAGAGTAGGTATTCCTGAAGATAAGACCTTCCCTACAACATAACAACAGCACTAAGAACACATCCAAGCTATCGCCACGTTTTTTGGACCATTTCAGATCAGCAAACGAGTGGGCAAGGTAGCTTATCAATTACACCTTCCCCCACATTGCCGCCTACACCCCATGTTCCATGTTTCACTCCTTAAGAAAGCGGTGGGTTCCTTTCCCTCAACAACCGATCTCCTTATGGAGTGGTACACCGAACCAATGCCACTTTCAGAACTACCAACAGCGATTATGGGAAGACAATATCGTCGGGATAGGCAACAGCAAATACAATGGCAGGGCCATCATGCTGAAGCTACTAATTGGATGGACACCTCAGAGTTTCGCGTCCACTTTCCAAACTTTGTCCTTAAGGATAAGGACAATTTATCGGAGGAAGCAATTGATATGATGCATAGGAAGGAGCCGTTGGATACATCATTTAAGGTGTATCAACAGAGGAAAGGGAAATGCATTGTAACCATTACTACTATAGTAGTCATACTATATAATATTACATAATAAATAGTAGATATCAGGGGAAGTAATCTAGTCAGGGGTGCACTTGTAAATATGTTATAAAGGTGAAGGCAGTAACACGGCTGACGTGGAAAAGCTGACAAGGAGAGCGTAGAGGGAAGTTAACATGGATAAGCAAGTGGGTGGAAGAAAACAGATTGGAAAAAAATTGGTTAGACCTCAAAGATGACGTAGACAGAGGGAAGCCACAAGAATAAAAGAGAGAGGAAGGAGGGAAACGGGATATTCAGAAAATTACATTCATATTTGCCATTGTGGAGATTGGAAGTCCTCCGGCTGAGCTTTGAGCTCAGGTACTCGTAATTAGATCTTCGATTATTCTAGTGGATTGCTGTCATTATTGTATTTCGTGTGCTCTAAAGTATTTACACTAAAAAGTGAGTGTTAATCGTTAGATTATTAAGGGCGACTATCAGTTGATAATGGCGCTAGCCACAATTTCATCTCCAAAACTTTAGTAAAGGAGACATAGTTGCATGTGGATCCTACTCTAGCTTTTGGAGTGTGCCTAAGAGATGTCCACAAAATTAGCTCAAGTGCCAATTGTAAACAATTGTTGGTGAAATTGGGAGTAGTGGCAGCAACAATTGACCATGAAGTTTAATTGGTTAATTAGCAAACCATGACCATGAAGTTTAAAAATAAGGGTGACAAGGATCAAATTCATGGTGATCCACTATTGAAATGTGCTATTACGTCACTTAAATCACTGGTCAAGTTTGATAAAGTCGAGTTTTGTGTGCTAATTTGGCTAAATTGTGATATGTCGAAATTGGAAGATACTCCTTCAATGAGTAGTGATCCAACTAAGCTACTAGGCGATTTTCAAGTTATATTCTAAGTTCATTCAAGCCTTCCCCCAAGTAGATGAACTGACCATCGCATTCCAATTATAGATGGGAAAGGCCCAATTAATGTGCGTCCCTACGAATTTGCCAATACACAAAAGGATGAGATAGAATAGTGATGAAGATGTTACAAATGAGGCTCATTTAACCTAGTACAAGCCTTTACTCTAGTCCTATCATTCTAGTCAAGAAAAAAGATGGGATGAAATCTCTACTGATTTTATTGTGGGTTTACCTAAATCAAAATTCTTTGATGTCATTCTTGTGGTAGTTGATAGCTTTGCCAAGTATGGTCATTTTAACTTAATGAAACATCCTTATATGACTAAGAGTTTGGTTGAGGTCTTTATTCATGAAGTGATGAGACTACATGGATTTCCTAATACTATTGTTAATGATAGGGATCCCAGATTTATATGTATATTTTGGTAAGAGCTGTTTCGACTATTAGGGACTAAATTAGCATGAGTATGGCCTATCATTTGGAATTTGATGACCAAACTAAGGTTTTGAACCGTTGCTTAGAATCATATTTGCAATGTTTTGCATGAAGCAATCAAAAGAGTGGTCTAGTTGGTTGCCTTGGGCTGAGTATTAGTAAAACACTACTTACCAAAGTGTTACCTAGAAAACCCCATTTGAATGTGTGTATGGGCAACTAGCACCTAGGTTACCCCCTTTTGTGCTTGGGAAACTAGAGTTGAAGCTGTTAGCAATGAATTGCTCACTCGGGATGAGATTTTGCACCAACTTAGCCACAACTTGGCACGTGCCCAAACTCGAATGGTCAAGTATACCAATAGGCACGGCCGTGATGTGAACTTTCAAGAAGGCGAGTGGGTATAATCCTAAAATACTTCCTCATGGTCAGCAAAGTGTGGGAAAACAGGTATGTCAAAAACTGTCATATTGCTATTTTGGTCCATTCCAAATTGTTGCTCGCGTTGGCTAGTTAGCTTATAAGCTACAACTTCCTCCCAATTCATGTATAAATCCCATATTCCATGTTTCTAACTTGAAGAAAACTGTTGGAGAGTCCACCATGGTCCATCGACTTCCAATTGACCTCAGTGTCGATGCTTCGATTGATTTTGTACCTTTGCAAATACTAGCCCAACGCACTTATATTCATTATGGCTCCTCCACTCCTCCATCTCATCCAATGGCGGCATACGTCATCAGAAGACGTTACTTGGGTGAATGTTGATGAGTTTCATTCACAATTTCCTAATTTTGGCCTCGAGGACAAGGCAACTTCTTTAGGGGAGGTAATGATAAGCCACCAATATGGTGTGTTTATTCTTCAGAAAACCATGCTATTAAATAATAGAAGTGAAAGGGAAGTGGGTGCAATGTAAATACATAAACAATGAAGATACAGTGAAATAAGTGGTCTTATAGTACAGTAATAAATATTAAGTAGTGAGGGCAATTTTGTAAATAAAATAAGATGTGTGGGGCAAGATTAGGGTTAATAAATAAAAGGAATGGAGTGAGAGAGAAGGTAAGACAGAAGCGAAAAAGATCGTTCATTTTGTTGAAGCTTAGGAGCAGCTTGCTCTGGTATTCTTCTATCCCAATCACTTCTTTTCTAATTTTCTTTTCTAAATACAAAAATCAAACTCATAATACTATCAGTTCTAGAGTAAATGATTGGTCTGATCCATGGTTTGTTACTCCAAAGATGAGAAAACCAGTACAGTTGTCCTCCTTAAGGAATGATCGAATATCTAAAGTTTCGAACCTAATATGCTCAGTGAACAGAATTTGGTTACATCAGTCGGTGTATCATGCTTTCCAGCAGAAATTGCAGGAAAAAAAAATGGCAAATACCTTTGGGACGGTATCTTATGAATGACAGGATTGTCTGGCCTCTTGAAAAGGATGAGAATGCTGTCTTCAAACCGGATTTGTGTTCGGATGGTAACAGGGCTTCATCCTCTTATACAATAAATCAGAAGTATTTCACCTGATTGGGAACGTGAAGTTAATGCCCAAGATGAAGTATCTCATGTGGCATTTATGTACAGGTGCAATTAGCACCAATACAAATCTATTTCACCGAAAGATAAAAACAACGAGAGGCTGTGATTTCTGGGGATTAGATGAAACAGCGGAACATATGGTGCTTCTATACGAGTGGACTCACCCAATTTGGTCAAAAAATGCTTGGTTGTAGATTTGTCGCGAACCATATTACGAACATTGATAGTTGGTTGTTATCGATGAGGGCAAAAGTGAAGGGAGATAACCAGCAGGTAGCGCAGTTCATGGGCTAAACAGGTACATGTTTATGGTACTTATTGAAGCATCGCTGTGATAGAGTCTTCAATAAAAGGTCACCTGATCCAAGAAGGCAAATTACGACTATTAAGGCTGCAATTTGGGAATTCAAGCAACGCTCAGTACAGAGGAGCATGCCCGCAGAAGTTCAAATGAGAAGGCCCATTAATCACTACTAGAAAGCATTAACGAAAGAAATCATCAAACTAAATTGTGATGGCACCCTGAGCGGAAAGAACAAAGCAGCGGGACTAGGTGTAGGTGTGGTTGCTCGCGACTGTGAAGGTCACTTCAAAGGCACAATATGCTGAAATTTGGAAGTGCATGATTGTACTGCTGCGGAAGCAGTTGTTAGGGAAGCAATGTGGATGGCCAAGGAGACAACTGGAACAAGATCATTGTTGAGATGGGCTCTTCCCTAGTTTATAATTGACTGCTGGAAAAAGGAAGCCTTTGGTCGATCTCGCCAATAATTGCCGACATCAGATTTTTGAGGCCACTAGCGTTTCACTCTCGTTCTTTCTCCCTTGTTTCTTCTAGATACGCGAATATGCGTATTATATCCCCGAATACCTATGTTGATTCTCATTGGAGCTCACCATGTAACTCGTCCATCCGACACCATGTAAATATTGTGTTGATACTTTAATAGCATCTTTCTTTTCATGGCAAATATATATATATATTTGAATAATTTGGCTCAGTTCTTTTGAATTTGGTCCAATTTACCCGTTTAAATTAACTATAAATTTTTTATTTAAAATTTTTCTTTTAATCCCTTTACTTGTGTCGATAGCCATACCCACCCTCCCGTTTATTTAATAATAAAAATAGAAAGAGATTTTTAAGCTAGACGAATATTTTGTTTTCTTTTCCTCAAGAGCTAAGTGACTTCTTTTTTTTTTCACAAAACATTCACGATTCATTAAAACAAAATATTTTATTTTAAAACCCATAATATAATTTTAAAATAATTATTAATAAATTAAAATTTTTATAATTTAATAATATAAATATTAATCTATAAATTAAATAAATAATATTTAAATATCTCTTTTTATTATAATCATGGAAAAAATCATTCACGAGATATTAATAAAGTACAAGTGCGGTGGAGATTGGAGAAAATGACATGAGTGCAAAGATGTGGAGGACAACATAAAGGCTCTAGTGGTTGGAAATTAATAAGCAACCGAAAAAAAATAAATAATCATGACTGGTCAAAAGATGATGAGACATTGCTTTTCCATCTCCATGTTGAGGGGGGGGAAGTCCGGGTCTTATTTTAATAAAACCCTCCATTAACATTATAATACATTAAAAAAAATTCTACATACGGATTTTATTTTTTTAATAAGCTCTCCTTTTCATATATTTACTTTTAATAGAAGCTGTAAAAAAATAAAAAGATGATGATGCGTGAACGGCACGTGAAGAAAGAGAAATGCTAAGAATCATAAAAGATAAAACCAGCCAAATCAAAGTTTTAAAGTAACAAGTTACGTGTTGAGGTCATCTCTCGTCAGAGATAGACATAGACCTGAGGAATACGCAAAACCAACAAACCAGGTTTCCTGTGGCGTTGGCGTAAAGCACACCCCTTTCGTGCCCATTACTTTATAAGTCCACGCGCATTGCGTTGGCCTATCATAGACATGTAGTAGGTGCAGCGTACGTGATCCCCGCGTGAAGCAGTCCTTCACAACAAGTCTTTCTTTTTTTTTAATTTATAAATGTGGTGGAAGATTTAAATTAAATTAAATGCGTCCGCTTGCATATTCTTTAACGTATCTTCTTGTACATAAAATTCGTGTCTGTATAGAAAAATGAATATTTATAGGCCTCCATTTTAAATTTATTGTATAGAAGGAATGTATGTCCATAAAATATGTACTTTTATCTTTTAAATCTTTAAGATAAACTACTTTTTTTAATAAACTCTACAAGTAAAATCGTCACAAAAAAAAAAAAAAACCATCGAATCTAGGTTTTCCTTTCCCTTATAGCTTATAGCCTAGGGACTACTGGACCAATTGTTCATTCATTCGATTCCACTGTTCTATTGCTCCGCTCAATTAAAATATTATAATGGCCCCATCACTTCAGTCAAGACAAGACAAGTTAATCTTAATTATTATCACTAGCTAAATTTAATATGATTTTCAAAAGACAAAATTACCCTTTGAAAGAGAACTCCTGTATATATCAAGAGTTTTTTTTTCCCAAACACACCAAAAATAGTGAAAATTAGTACTATGTTTGGCAAACTTTGATAGAAAAGAAATGAGGAGAAACAAACAAAAAAGAAAAGAAAAGGAAAAAAAGAGTGAAAATAAAATAAAGTGTAATTTTTATTTTATATTTAATAATTTATGAAGAAAATAAAAAAATAAATTAATAATAAATAAAATTATCTTTATTATTATTTTTGTAAATATTATTAAAAAAATTAATTTTATAATTATATCTTATTTCTACCTATTTTTACTTTTTCTTTTTTTTTTAATTTTAAAAAGAAAAAAAAAAGAAGCAGTCTCTAAAATGAAAATATTTCCATTCATTTCCTTCCTTTCCTACCTATTTTCATTTCTTACCTAAGTTGTCACACATATGATTTCTACCGATTTTCTTCCTTTTTTTCGGCCCTTCAGCTTCCCATCCAAACACAATGTAAAAGTAAACAAAGACACGAATGACGGAATCAAAAATTGATTTCAATTAAAAATTTCCATCTGAATAAGCCAAGAAAGCCTTATTTAGACCGAGTATTCAATACTAATGGAGGAAAACCCTAAATTGCTGAGCCTGATGGAAAGGAATATTCTAAAATATATATAATCTCCACAATTGAACAATAAAACAAAAAAAAGTCCTGCTAGTTACATGGTTAATTATCACTAAAAAAGGATACGCATATAATTTCTTGATCTGAAATTCTCTAAATAACATAAAAGTAATTAATAGTAAACACTAAACAGTCATCAAGTTAGATTAAGACTAGACCATACATATAAACTAAATCTAAGGTTTCGTTAAGAGGATACGCACTACATATATTGCGATATGGTAGGCAAGAAGCAATCATCCGTATGATGAGTAAAACATGCAATAGTTATCGAATCTTGCCAACCATTATGCATTATGCATGCGATCTCTCTCAATCCGGGATCTTTCTTCCTAACAATTGACCTAAATCACAACCATAGTACCGAACATCTATTGTAATTGCCGCTCACATCCAATCCAGCAGCAAAAACAACAGCGAATCATCATCTATCTCTGTCTTTTTTTACGTTTCTCGTTATATCAATATCACTGAACTACTGCTAATACTAACAGCTAAAAAAACAGGAAGAAAAGCGAAACAAAACAAACACGACATAACAGAAAGACAAACCATGTACACTTGAAACAAAGACATCACCGTCGTTAATTAGTTTGGAGGTTTAGTCATCATTATCTTGAACTCCTCGAAATTCACGTTCCCATCTCCGTCCTTATCGACCGAACTTATCATCTTCTTACAGTCCTTCATGCTACAACTCTGACCCAGCTTCTTCATCACCGCATGCAACTCGCTCGCGGAGATCAATCCGTTCTTGTTTAGATCGTATAGATCGAACGCATCCTTAAGTTCTTTGTCCCCACAATCCGAGCCACCGAGTATCAACTCAGAAAACTCGTCCAGATCAATGTATCCATCCCCATCCTTGTCTATCTCTAACATTGCGCGTTTTGCCTCTTCGTAGCTCGTCTCTGGGCCAAGCGCACTCAGGACTTCTCTGAGCTCGTCGCAGGAGATCTTGCCATCCCCGTTCTTGTCGTACTGCTCGAACACGCGCTTTACCTCGTCTAAACTGCCTAAACTAGAGGGTTGGCTTGGGGTTGAATTTGGTTTTTTCGCCATTATCAGTAAGGAAACTCAGAGAGAGACCAGTTTTGCTAACCGGTTATTTATTTGAAGAGACTGAGAATGCTCTTCTGAGTTCAAGTGTAAATGAGCATTTGGCGAGGTTTAAATAGGTGCTAGAAAATCCCAGAGAAAACGCGTTTCGGGAGGAGACAGGTACGCGAGTAGGACCCATTTTTATTTATTATATTTTTAATAAAAGGTATTATTAAAGATGCAAACGCTATACACGTATTTGATATAAAAAAAAAAAAAAAAACTCGCAATCTATACCTTTAATTTAAATTTATTAAAATATAATATGCTATGTATTTTTATAATTTATTTTTAAAATAATTTTTTTATATGATATATGTATATTTAAAAAAATAATATTTATGAATGTTCTATTTATTTTTCTATTTCATACAGGCTTTTGCCTACCAATTGGCTCAGGCAAATAAAACATTACAGTGTAAGATTAAAAATACAGTAAACCATAATTTTTTATACTTTATTTAGTGCATATATTTTCAAAATAAAAGAAAATTTATTTTAAAAGTTTTTTATTTTATCAATGATAAGAATCCTATAATATCCATTAAGTGTTTAAAATTTTTAAATTTTATCCGGTGTCCTTGTTTAATTATATTTTGCAAACCAAATAAACAGTTGAGTTTTTTAAATTATGGTAAACAAATCGCTGTAGGTTGTTAATGTAAGTTGAGTAATTGGCGTTGGTATGAAAGTCAATATGAAATAATTAAAGAATATAGTGCAAAGAATAGACCAGCTATATGTGACTCAGGTTTATATATATATATATATCAAAATCATCAGTGCTTTACACATAAAAAACAGTAAATCGGAAAATAAACCCAGTAATATCTGTTCAATCTACTGTTCTTCTATCATTGAAATTTAAGAGTGTATATCTTTGAAATCTTCGGAAGCATGCTTTCAGAGTCTTAGTTGATTGTTTTGCCGTTGATAAAGGCAATAAAAAATCAAATATAAAAAATATTAAGTATAAAAAATATTCAAAATTATAAAAGATTTTTTTAAAAAAAAGTACGTTTTCTTTTAGTCTTGAATTTTGTGTAAATTTTTTAATTTTTTACTTGTATTTTTGTCGAGAACTCAAAGCATATATTCAAATATATAAAGGTTTTAATGTTCAATTTTAAAACTAAGTCGGTTGATTAAACATTAACGGCATGTTCACTTATTCTATATAAAGTCGTTATTCTATTCCTTCATTTATTCCATATAAAATTATTATTATCACATTCAATTTGATTTTAGATATCGAATAACTATTTCCAATAAAATTATCATTACTCAAAATATTAAATAATAGCAATTCATATAATCTAATTCATAAATTGCTATTAAATAGATAAAATAACCTATCCATCGTTACATCATTCTCAGTACCATTACTCTACAATAAGGGTGTAATTAATGTTTGGGTTTTATTTCAAATGAACTTGTTATAAGTAAATAAAAAATATATATTTATAATTTATCCTTAAAATACATAAAGTTATAAAAATGCAACATATATACAGGCAACAACAATCCCCAAAAACGTTTGAACTTTCTCCTTTTTTATTTTTTTGGTTTTGGTGTCCAATTTTTCTTTTTCTTTTTTCATTCCAAAGTGTCCGAATTTTTGTTTATTTTTATGTTAGTGACTAAACTAAACCAAGCATGTCTACAGAGTATGCCTATTACTCACAATTGTAATACCTATTAATTCACTTTCTCTATTAATTCAATTATGTTTTCTTAATCCTCTTATGTCCCTTGTTGGTCTAATATAGGAAAAATTATAAGTGAGAGATCAACATTTAGAGTTAAATTCAAATAAAAAATTGAATTTTTAAATAATTAAAATAGAAAATCAATATTATACTAAATGATTAAAATAAAATATCAAACTTTCATGTAATTAAGGTAAAAAATGAACATTTTGGTAGGTGGTTTAAACAAGGGATTTGATCCTATCCCATAAATATGCTCAGTAATTCAAAAAAAAAAATTGTTACCTTTTATAGTGACGCTATAATAAAATCCCTTATTTAAATTATTTAATATAACTTTAATTTCTTATATGAATCACTTCAAAAATTGATCTTTTATTTGAGCATAATTCCAAACATTGATCCCCTCGTTTATAATTTTCTCATCTAACATATCATGTGCTTGATTTTAATCTCAATATAAAGTTTTTGAGTTAAAGCTTTTTCTTGCATCGCAAATGCAATAAGAATTTTGTTTAAAGTTCTTATAAGGGTATTATTAAGTTTGAAAATTTTTTATGATGGATGACTACTAGACAATTTTGTGAAATCTGGAAATATATTCTTAGAATTTTTTTCTTCTTCTAAAGTTTTCTAAAATTACAAATTAATAATTAGGTTTATTATTTTTCAAAATACCTTGTTACATCATTATATATATATTTTTAATCTCAACCATTAATTATTAATAATAACATCTTAAAAAATAATTTTAAAAAACTTTAATAAAAATAACTTTAAAAGACTTAAATCTAGTACATCCGTTTAAAATGATGGTAAAAAAATAATCTCAATTAAAAACCTTCACATCTCCACACATGACTCATCCTAAAGAAAGGAATCCCGACTACATCTATCTCCTTACTTTAAAGAGGGTTGCCCAACTAGGATAGTAAATTCATTATTATTATTATTTAAAGATAATATTATATTTAATATTTAAACTTTAATTGAATTTTTTGACTAACTATTAAAACTTTGAGATTGCAAATTTTTACTACTCAATGAAACTTTTCGTTGCTTCCTAAGCTAACTCTACTTGCTATCATTACATGACAAGGTATAATGGATCAATAATGGTGTGATACATATAATTTTTTTTTTCTCTATTCATATGAATTTAATGCGTTTTAATATGGATCTAGGTAAAAGTTCATTTGATTCAATGATAAGTTCCACTATCGCTAGATTAATCCATATGATTCAATAAAGAGTGGGTTAATAATAGAATTTTTCTAAAAAATGGGAAATTTAAAATACTCAAAGATGGAAATAAGAGAATTGCTACAATACCCAAATCAAATTTACATCAGATATAAAGGATTTTATGTAATGACCCACCTACTAGGTCTGATTCTTGAACCAATTCAAGAATTCCTATAACTATCCTTGATACCTGTAAGTGGATTGTTATGACATCTCCGAATTAGAGATAAGGACAAATTTAGTTAATCCTAAACCTATAACTCTAACCTGTATGTAATTCTATAAATGTCCTATAAAATGGTGCTAATGACACTATCATTTCAAATCCACAACATATCCATAAACACATGTACTTAAAATATCCTATCACATCATATATCATATATGTATATATATACCATTGGGATCTGCATTCTCGATAAGTAGGCACAACTCATGATTAATCCTATAGCCCTAAATGGCTCAAAAAGATTACAAATCCAACCTTATACATACATATATTTACATTATAATCCAAAGATCAACACTTATAGATCTTATTTACAAGCATTACAACATCATGTACAAAACATCCTATTACAAAATAACGGAGGTTCTAAAATGAAAACTAAAGGCCTGTTTGCCTCTATTGACGCTCTCCAAAAACCCAAGTCTCCAGCAACTTATTCTTTAGTACCTATACTTGAGGTTAGCAAAAACACTAACCCATCAGCTTCTTAAGAAGCAAACTGAGTACATAATCAAGCAACCCAACAAAAATAAACAGCAAAATCATATAACAATAACCAATAATATTATCAAGTACTTCAGAAGTGATTACTCAAGCAAGCAAGTTTTCAACTCAAAGCTATACTCGCAAGAAACCCAATTCAATTTCTTACATTTTAACATCACCATGATCTTACTTAATGACCTTTTCCTTATAACTCCATTTTACCAAACTCATAACCTTTTCATTGGAAACCATCTCAAGTCTCTCTTGTTTACTCATAGGTCACAAATACTTTTCAGTTCACTTAGGTAGAGCCTATCAATCGGTAGATAAACTACCCTTATGTACTTTTCAAAACTTATGTTTTCTCAACCAATTAGGATATTCTTACATACTCTTTTTAATTAGAAACATTCAGTTCGCCTTTCACTTACCTCAAACAAGAGGGGTGACCAGATCCCCATAAGTCATTGAACCGAGCCAATTCATCAATTGTGCCTCAAACCTATCTAAGTCAACTCAAAGGTCATACCACAACCTTATTAAGTAAAGAACAGGACTTTCCTTACATTAAGTGTTTTAGGTTAGTAGGTACTTACAACCTAAACCCATTCAAGACTAAAAATAACTAAGCATTACATCACAATCATAAAAGCATTCAACAATTTATATTCATTACATCACATACAATCAAATCCCACACCTAACTCTCATTGTAGGATTTCTAGAATATTCCCTTTTTTCTTAGAATCCAACCATATTAGGACACACAACCAGCCTTCAACAATCCAATATAATTCAACAATCCTCATGCATTGATCACAGCAAGTGATTATACAGGATAATTTCAACCAACAACAAATGGTTTACATTATCAACCACTTGTGCCCAAGAGAGGAGTTAAGGGGGTATTCACCTGAAACAACATATGCCAATCCAAACAGTCACACTAGCCAAATGCCTTTGTCCTCCCCACTCAATAGAAATACTTGAATAATCAGTATACTAATCAATGTTACTCCATTTACTTTACTGAACCCTAAATTGCTAATTTAGTATTCTAAACCCTTAAATTCCAACATGACCTCATATAATCCACCATTTCCCTACAAAATCTTATTCATATACATAAGGGTATATTATGCTCTATTATATATTAATGTAATTAAATTCCGATTCGATTCTATATCAAATTGTATAGTTCCAAATTATCACGATTTTGCACCAAACGCTCCCGTTTTTATTTGGTAACTAACCTAAGATTCTTGACATCATATTATACTTCAATGAACCTCAACTAAACATCAAATTCAACTAATCAAATCAAATTCCCCAATTTTGCTAATGATTGAATTCGGCCAGAATAGGGTAATTAGCTTGAAAAATTCACTAAAAATAGAAAATGACTCCAATTTAAACAATTATTGATTTGGTGATCTACTACATCATATAAGGATCTTATATACTAAAAATTACATAAAAAAGTACATCATTTGCCTTCTTCATTTTCCAATTTAATTTCCAACAAGAATAGGAAATTTCTTAAGGAACACATATTTTTTATTCAAATTTCACCAAAATAGAATTACCAAATTAATATAAATATAAAATTATGCCAAAATACGAACAATAATAATTTTTCATCAACATTTGATATTTTTAACAAAAATAGGAAGTTTCAGGTGTTATTAAGGGCTGCTCCATTCACCAGCCTCCAACCACCAATGCCGGACACTACTATGTTGGTCGGAATCCTCTCCTATCCAAAACCTTAATCCTAGTTTGGCCAAGCAACAACTTCACCCTAACCCCTTCGATTGAACAAACCAAATCCCCCCCTATTTAATTATGTTTTTTTCTTTATTTTCTTCAAATTCTTGTTGCATCCTACTTCAATCTTGTTCTTCTTCTTCCCCTAATAGTTGCATGTTGGAAATTTCAATTGCAATTTGCCCAGAAAATTCGGATGAAATTAAGAGAGTTTTGGTTTCTTTTTTAATTTTGATGATTTTGGTTTCCTCTCACTCTCTATCCTATATGTCTACATATATATATAATATATTACTTATAAGGATTTTAGGTTTAGGTTTAAGTTGTGTTATGTACGGTTTTCCCCACTTTTTTTTAGATATGACATATAATATAATATAATATGTATATTTTTACATATATATATATATATATATTCATATAAGTCACACACATTTTTTTATTATTTTTTATAAAGTATAGCATATAGCATATATATACATTCATTTTACATTACATATATATGTATACACTATTTTAATTTCAACATTATTGCTTAAGCCTAGGTCATCACATTTTGTGGATTCGTTAATCATAACTTGACAAAAGGACTTTCTAAGTTTTTAAAAATTGGAGCTATTAAACAAGATATTAGTAAAACCTTTGATAAACAAAGATGTTATATAAGAATATCCACAATATTAATTTGGAAAATCAGTAGGGATATGCAAGAATAAATAATTTTTATATAATATAATATGATTTCCAATAAAATATGGCATAATATCTAATACTTATTACATTACATTTCATGAAAAATAGCATCGTATGTTACAATATGATAAATAGTGTCAATATTTACTACAAACATAATGACTCATGTTTTTTTGTTATATTTGTCATTAAATTTTATCAATTACATTTATTGTTAAATCTTTTATTATATAAAATATTATATATATATATATTTGAAAGTAAACATGAAAAAAGTTAGTTTTTTTTCTATGAAATTCAATGGAACAATAAGTTTAAAAGAAAGAGAGGTAATAAAACCATGTGCTTTGAAGAAGATTTGGTCAATAATGGAATTTTTGGAGAAAATGGGAAATTAAAAATGTTCAAGGATATAACTGCTATAATACCAAGAATAAATCAAATATAAAAGATTTAGTAGATTAGTTAATCATGGTTCAATAGAACAACTTTCTAAGTTTCCATTTGAAGGCATAGATCTAGAAATTAGTAGAACTTTTAATAAAACAAAGAGATGTTGTATAAAAATTGTGCACATAATCTTGTGAATTATACATATCTGCAGTTGTAATTTGGAATACTAGTAGTAATATAGAAAAACAAACAATTTTAACACAATATAATGAATAGTGCATATTACTTTTGACAAATAGCATCATATGTTATCATATGATTGTTACAATATGATAAATAATATTGGTATTTACTATATACATAATCATTCCTATTTTTCATTATATTTACCATTAATTTTTATTTTTTACAATTTTCATTAATTTTTTTTGGTATAAAACCTTTTTTATTTTTCAAAGTAAACATGGAAAGATTAGATTGTTTTCTATTGAATTCAAAAGAACAATAAGCTTCTAAATATAAAAGAGGTAATAAAACCATAAATTATTGTCAATGTAAATTTAGAACAATATTTTGATAGAACGTGTCAACTAAGACAATTTAAATTGATGATTATCATTTTTAGTGACAACATAATCTAAGGTTGATTTGATTTGGTGATTATTATTGTCATTTAATCGAAAAACCCCAAAATTCTAAATAAGGTCAATGGAATTAAAAAGGAAGCTTTGAAGTCAATTAAGAAATGATTTATAAAATTTTGGGCCAAATTTTTTGAAAATGACCATTATACTCATAAACTTAATTTATCAAAACTAACTCCAAAATAACCTAGTGACTCTAAATAAAATTCTAAGACACTAATTAAGTAAATAAAATCATTAAGGAATTATTTTGAGTCAATTAAAAAGGAAAAATCAAAGGTTGGAGTTTAATTTTGCAAAATGACCACGTTTCTCCTAGACCCAATTTATAGTCTTTGAAGTTGGCCAAAGTCACCAAACAACTTAAATTAAGGTTATTTGGAGTCATTTTAAATTATTGGAGGTGATCTCTTGAAGTTTTGATACAAGTTACCAAAAATGATCATTTTTGCCCTTGAAGATAATTTTTTCAAAATTGGATTCAAAATTTTCTTAGAGACCCTAAATATAGCTCTAAGATCTTAATTAGGTAAATAAAATCAATTACAAAATATTTAGAAACAATTGGAAAAGAAAAAATTTAATTCGTAGATCAATTGAATAAAATGACCAAAATAACTTGTGAGGACCTAAACTTAAGCAATAATGTTAAAATTAAAATAATATATATATATATATATGTGTGTGTGTGTGTGTGTGTGTGTGTGTGTGTGTGTAAGGTAAAATCAATGTATATATATATATGTTATATGCTAAAAATAAAATATAAAATATAAAATAAAATAAAAAATATATATAAATAATAATAATATGAATTATATGGGCATATATATATATATATATGGAATATATATATGTAAAAAAATGTACATATTATATTATATTATATTATAGCTAAAAAGAAAATAAATAAAAGAGGAAGGAAAAAAAAATACAGAACAACACCCTCTTTCAATGTCAGCAAAATTAAGTAATATTATATATATAGACATTAGAATAGAGAGAGAGAAAAAAAAAAACAAATCATCAAAAATTAGATAAAAAAGAAACCAAAACTCTCTCCATTTCATCCAAATTTTCTAGGAAAATTGAAATTGAAATTTACAACATGCAATCATCAGGATAGGAAGAAGAACAAGATTGAAGTAGGATGCAACAAGAATTTGAAGAAATTGAAGAAAAAAAAATCAAATTAAGTAGGAAGGATTTTGTCTGTTCATTCGAAGGGGGTAGGGTAAATCTGCTGCTAGGCCAAGTTAGGGTTAAGGTTTTGGGTGGGAGAGGATTCCGGCCGACATAGTGGTTGCCGGCTTTGGTGGCCGGAGGTCGGTGAACGGAGCAGCCCTCGGTATCGCCTGAAACTTCCTATTTTTGTTAAAAATATCAAATGTTGATGAAAAATTATTATTTTTGGTATTCTAGAATAATTTTGTATGAATATTAATATGATAATTTTATTTTTCTGAAATTTGATTCAAAAATATGTGGTCCTTAAGAAATGCTCTGTTTTGGTCGTAAATTAAATTGGAAACTAAATAGGTCAAATGATGTATTTTTGATGTAATTTTTAGTATATAAGATCCTTATATGATTTATTAGATCACCTAATCAATAATTGTTCAGATTGGAGTCGTTTTCTATTTTTAGTGAATTTTTCAAGCTAATTACCCTGTTTTGGCCGAATTAAATCCTTAGCAAAATTAGAGAATTTGATTTGATTAGTTGAATTTGATGTTCAGTTGAGGTTCATTGAAGCATAATATGATTTTAAGAAGCTTGGGTTAGTTACGAAACAAAAATGGGAGTGTTCGGTGCAAGATCGTGATAATTTAGAATCATACGATTCAATATAGAATCAGATCGAAATTTAATTACATTAATATATAATAGAGCGTAGTATACGTGTATGTATATGAATTAGAAATTGTAGGAAAATGGTGGATTATACGAGGTTATGATGGAATTTAGGGGTTTGGAATACTGAATTAGCAATTTAGGGTTCGATAGAGCGAATGAGGTAACATTGATTGGTATACTGATGATTCAGGTATTTCTGTTGAGTAAAGAGGACAAAGGAATTTAGCCGGTGCGACTGTTTGAATTGACATACATTGTTTCAGGTGAGTACCCCCTTAACTCCTCTCTTGAGTACAAGTAGTTGATAATGTAGACTACTTGTTGTTGGCTGAAATTACCCTGTGCGATCACTTACTGTGATCAATGCAGGAGGATTGTTGAATTACATTGGTTTACTGATGGCTGGTTGTGTGTCATGATATGATTGGATTATGAGAAAAAAAAAAAGGGAACATTCTAGAAAATCCTAGAATGAGACTTGGGTGCGGGATTTGATTATACTATTCCTGATTGTATGTGATGTAATAAACTTAAATTATTTAATGCCTCATGATTGTGATGTAATGATGGGTTATTTTTAGCTTATTAGATAGGGTTTATACGACTGTTTAAGTTCATACTATTGTTGTCTTGGTAATGATGAAATATTTAAATAGATAATAAAATGGGGTTTAGGCTATAAGTACCTACTAACCCAAAACACTTAATGTAAGAAAAGTCATGTTCCCTGCCTAGTAAGTTTGTGATACGACCTTTGAGTCGACCCAGATGGGCTTGAGGCACGGTCGATGGACCGGCCCGGTTCAGTGACCTATAGGGATCTAGTCACCCCTTTTGTTCGAGGCAGGTGAAAGGCGAGCTGAATCTTTTTAACTAAAAAGAGTATATAATGATGTCTTAATTGGTTGAGAAAACATTAAGTTTTGAAAAGTACATGAGGGTAGTTTATCTACCAGTTGACAGGCTTTGCCTGGATTAACTGAAAAATATTTGTGACCTGTGAGTAAATGGGAGTGATTGAAATGGTCTCCAATGAAAAGGTTATGAGTTTAGCAAAATGGAATTATAGGGAAAATATCACTAAGTAAGATCATGGTGATGTTAAAATGTAATAAATTGAATTGGGTTTCTTGCGAGTATGACTTAAGTTGAAAACTTGCTTGCTTGAGTAATCACTTCGAGGTATTTGATAATATTTTTGATTACTATTATGTGATTTTGTTGTTTGTTTTTACTAGGTTGCTTGATTTTATACTCACTTTACTTCTTAAGAAGCTGAGGGGTTAGTGTTTTTGCCAACCTCAGGTACAGGTACTAAAGAATAAGTTATTGGAGACTCGGGTTTTTGCAGAGCGTCAATAGAGGCAAAGAAGCCCTTAGTTTCATTTTGGAACCTCTGTTATTTGTAATAAGATCTATAGGTGTTAATCTTCATATTGTAATGTAAATATTTGTGTGTATAAGGTTGGATTTGTAATCTTTTGAGCCACTTAAGGCTACAGGATTAATCATGGGCTATGCCTACTAACCGGGAATGCAGATCCCGATGATATATATATATGATGTATGATGTGACAGGAGATTTTAAGTACATGTGTTTAGATATGATGTGGATATAAAATGATAGCACTATTAGAGCCATTTTACAGGACGTTTATAAAATTTCATACAGGTTGGAGTTACAGGTTCAATATTAGCAGAATTTGCCTTATCTCTAATTCAAAGACGGCATAGCAACCCACCTATAGGTACTAAGGATAGTTACAGGAAATTTGAAACAGGTTCAAGAATCAGACCTAGTAGGTGGGTCGCTACATGACTCTTAGTTTATTTTCTTGAAGAGTCATTATTTAAATTGAGTTTTAAAGGCATTTTTGGGAAAAGAAAAGAAATATATGTCAATTGGAGTAAGTGGGGAAAAATTAAAGGAAAAATAATACTAAATATACTAAATTAATGTGACACATGTCATCATAAGCTACAATGCACTAACCCTTATAAACCTATTTACCCTTACCCTCACTAAACCATACAATAAAAACCTATTTTAAATGCTCTAATAAACCCATTAAGCTTATTTTACTCCTTAAACCTCTTAATATTCATTAAACCCTATACTAATCTAGTTATTTTGTTATAAGTTTTAGGTCAAAAATCAAGTGTGATTTCAAGCTAAGAGGAGGCATCTTACACATGATTTAGGTGTGAAGGAAATCAATTGGGGGTTTGGGAAAAATATCATTTTGAAAGTGGGTAAGCACAATTTGGAAGAAAAAAAAGTTGGGTATTTCTTGAGTCTCTAACAAGGCAAGTTCAAAATCTTCTTTAAGTTAATGATTTAGAATTGTTATAAGTAATGAAATATATGGATATGATGATTTCTTGAACATTGATGGTATATTATAAAACCCATTAGTGATTGCTACCTATATTGAGTGTTCTTGAGTGTTATTTGATGATTTAAGAGTTGATCTAGGATATAATGTGCTATATGTGTCATTGGATGTTTGATTGAATCATAGAAATGAAGGATGATGCATGATAATCGAAGATATGTAATGAGTTGTTAGATGTGGTTGCAACCACCGCTATGAAGATGGAATTGAGGCCTAAATTTTCTTGCTAAATCTGATTTAAATATTTGGTGGCGATAAATTGATGATTAGAGTATGAGCATATGATGTAGAGTGATTTTGATGATTAATTATTAGATATAGCATGTAGAAAGTTGGAATTTGGTAGTATAATTGAATTAGTGGATGGATGATTTGATTTAATTTTTAATATATGGATTTCTAGCATGTTGCTATGTTCTTAGAGTGTTATATTTGATGAAAATTGAAGTTACTTAATAAATATTAATTTTGGTGAAGTTTAGGGATGAATTGAGTTTATTTCGAAGATTATAAGAACTTGAAATATGAAATTTCTTGCGTGATTTTGGAAATTATTTAATTTTGAAAAAAATGATAAATTATGTTTATTTTGGGTTAATATGTTAGAATTATGATTTAATTATGAATAGGAAGTGATTTGGATATGAAATGAGGCTTAGAGGTGATAATGTATTGAATTGGACTAAAGAATGGATGAAGCTGCAAGTTGGGCGTATCTTGCATTATTTGCTCAATTTTGGTGGTATTTTAGGCTTGAAAATGAAAAATAAATGATGTATTAGATACCAAGAAGGAGTAGGAACAAGTGAGCTTTGGTTTGGAGTGATTTGGACCTAAATTAAATAAGTTATAGGCTGTTTAAGTTAAAAACTCGTAATTAAGTTTGATATGATAATTCAAGAGTCTAAAATTAAATAAAATCAAGTTCTTCTTGATAAAACTAGTAGTGGAAGTGATAAAGAGACAAATGGTTTTGGTTTCACCTAATTTGAACTTAAATTGAGTAAGTTATGATCCTTTAAAGTTAAAGTTTAAATTTATTATGAGTTAAAATTAAGTTAGACAACAGTTTAATTAAATTGGGTTAAGGTCAACCTAACTACTAGCCGGTTGAACCAAAATTGGCTTAAGGTCGACCTTTTACCTTCCACTTAGGTGGTCCATGTAATTAAACATAATTTACTTAAATTGACTTAATTAATTAAACTATCCTAATTGGAACAAAATAAAGTGTAGCATGACAATAAAAACCCAACAACTCATGAGCCCAAGATCCAAATTTCAAAATGTAATTGGGCCTATTTCTTCTTAAGGCTTATATCCTAAATGGGCCTTAACATGATAAATAACCCATCAAGCCTCAAACAATTTCAAGAATTGAATCAAATTAACTAATTAAAATGAATTAGACTTAGGCTTAAAAAATAAATTAGGCTTACCTAATTGTAATAAAACCTAAACGAGCTTAAGACCCAAAACATACTTGGACTCATTAAACTCTGGGGCTTATATCCTAAATGGGTCCTAATAAACAAATTAAATTTAAATGTGCGTTAAACCCATAGAGACCTTAAATCAGCTAAAGACCTAAAATGAGATTACCATGAAACTAATTAAAATAGGTTAATTAAAATAATAAACCTAGGTTAATTAAAATAGATAAAATTAATCTAACTTGACCTAAAATGTATTTAATAATTATAATTGAACTTAACTAAATCAATTAGTGCTTGTGAGCTTAATTCCAAACATAATTGAGCCTACTATACTTAAAAGACTCCAATTACCCTAATTGTGCCTTAAATACAACTAAACTTAAAATTTCAAATAACTTAACAAGTTTAAGTGAATAAACCCTAAATGGTTCAAGTTATAATCCTAATTGGGCTTGTAATTGGTATGTGCCTTAAGTAGTTTAAACTAACCTTAAAATAGAATTAAATCAATTAGAGTAACTAACAAACTTATGATTTTCTCTTTGATGCATAAAACCAACTCAATTGACTCTATTGGAACTCGGATTACGATTTGAGAATCATTAACCTTTGAGGTATGTAGTAACTTTTTGTTGCATGCTAGAATAGAAAAATTAACTGGATTAATAATCAACTTGACTAAGTAACTGCTTGTTACTTGTGTGTGGTTACTTGAGCCAATAAGTAACAAACCTTGAATCGAGATTATGGCCATAGTCATATACCCTGAAATGACAAAGTCGTTAAGAGCTCACACTATGAAGAGTGGCTTAGCGAGTAGTTGATAAATGAGATTGCGTCGAATAATGAACACTAGAAGTGGAGAGAAGATATATGAAGAGTCGTCCAAGGTTATGAGACTTAATAGGCAAGACGATATAGCTAGACCATGGTTAGTGAGTTTACATAATGATGAGATCACTTAGATAAAGCTACTTAGGTGCATGGTTTTTGGTGACTTAGAGTCAGGCTGCTCCTGTCAACCTCCGATGTCCGTCGAGGTAGAACTAGACCCCTTGTCCCCCATCGTGATGTTCAGAGCCATGAGTACTCCCGTACTAAATGTTTAATTAAGATAATTAATTGAATTCAATGATTGATTGCTACATTAGTTGTAGGCCCATTTGACATGCATGTATGTGCTTGTGTTACTATGTATTAGGCCCTCGTGGCTCACTCCCCATTTACCCCCTTTTTTTTTCAGGTGATGATTTTGTTGATGTACTATATAAATCAATGGGTTATGGCTCCGAGAAAGAGATATGGAATGAGATTACCGAGATGGACCTCATCGAACATTTTTATGATTAAGACTTGTTATGTTTTAGACTATGTTTTCATATTTTCAATTGTACTCAAAGTTATTGGGGGCTACTTGTGGCTTCATGACCTATTAGTTATTGATTATATCTTTTGTGAGCCCTATAGACTTTAGGACCTAGCTTATCATTCCCTATCTTACCACGTGTTTTTATAACAAAAAATTATCAAATGTTTTCGAAAATCCAACATTTTACCAAAATGTTTTCTAAATCTATTGAACAATTTTAGAGTCTTAAATCCAGTTTAGAAACCCACTTAATAATCATAACCTTACGTATTCTACTTAAATAAGGAACATGACGAACTGTCTGTGCCATAATGATTTCAGAGCGTGACATTAATGGTAGAATTTAAGACTTAAATAAAGGTAAAATAAAGGAAATTGATAATTTATGGTTGTATTTATATATATATATATATAAAAGAAATGAAAAAAATTTAAAAGTCAATATTTAATTGTGACAGAATGATTTTATTACATTAATAAGATAAAAATTTATTGTAATGACTTGATGAATATTAATGCATTAACACATATTATGATGATGTAGGTGAAAAACCATTTCAAAACCATAAGTGAATAAAGATAGAATTAGAAATACATTTTATATCAGCCTTTTTTATTTTCATTGAATGTTCATGAAATCATGTATAATGAGTCATTCATTTTCAATACCATAAGTTGTTTAAATAACTTCTTATTTATGTTTTATCCCTTTCAATATCTTCTTATTATTTTATTTTTTTAATTTACAATCATTTTGTTATATATAAAACTTAAAAGTAACAATTGAGTGATAAAACATTATGAATCATTCATTTCCAAGAACTTAAATTGTTTAAATAATTTTAAAATAAAACATTATTCACTAATTTATCTTAAGTCATTAATTATATGAAAATTATATAGATAGTATATAATTTGATAATAACAACTATATTAAAGTTATATTACCATATTAGTTTTATTCTAATTTAACTCATTTATATCCAAATATTCAATCATATTCAATTCTCATCTTAATGATAGTATCAATTATATTCTAATTTATTCTTTTATACATAATTATCCCTTCATACTCTAATATATAAAAACATTTTAATGTGTGAGAGAGGGAGAGAGATTTTTTTTTTTTGGAATAATATGTTATAATGTCCATTAGTAAATAAATTAAATATTTTGTTAGATAATATGGTTTTGGATTATACAAAAGAAGATTAATTATATTCACATTTGTTGTTTTCAAAAAAAGAAAAAAGAAAAAAATACAATCATAAGTCAAACTTTTATTTGTGCATTACATTGGCTATTAATTAGTTATAATATATAGTTTCGGAAGCTTTTACATTTTTTTATTTCACATTTTTATAGTATCATTAAAATATGTTCATAATTTCTTTGTCAAATTTAATATAATTTTAAAAGCTCTTTCCTTTTATATTCTATAGGAATAAATTATTTTGAATTGCTTATTTTGTTAAAACAAAATCCGAATTAAAGAAGATGTTCTTGGTTAATTGCTATAGACATAATATAACATATGACTTTTAAGTTTTACTATATTTGAATTTTTTTTTTCTTATACATTTGTAAGTACTAATTTAATTTTATTCTATTTTCTTTGCTTAGCTAACACATAAAAATTAGAATAATCAAATTTCATCAAATATTTCATTGAATAATAATACTACACTTACATTTGTTATGTTAAAAAAAAATTGGACTCATAATTTAAACTTATTGTTTCATCATATTGTTTAGTTTTTCGTTTTTTTTATTCATGCATTACACAAGCTCTTTAGCTAGTTTAATACAACTTCAAAAGTTTTTCCCTTTTATAATCAAAACCTAAAATGCTATAAATCGTCATATGTCATTACAAAGTAAAAACATGTTAAAGCTCTTAATTTAGCAATTCTACATAAACCTATAGAAACTGCCAAACACTTTATCACATAATCCATCAAATATCATAAGTAAGTGACCATGTTGAGTCTCACTTTACATCCTTAAGTGTAACAAATAAAGTTGTTTAATACTTCAATCACCTAAGAAACTAGGGTCATCAACATCAAGAATAAAGATATAAAATAAATAAATAACAAGAGTTCCATCTTCCACAAATAACAATACTCTTTCAACAACATCCTAGAACTCCAAATGGCCCATCTAATCTACTAGTTAACATAATGATGGTTAGAATAACCTAATATTAGCTTCTTCTTTTTCTAGTTTCCTTGATAAAAGACCAAAATGTCCTCCATTTTAATTCACTATTATTTTATTTGCTATGACCTTTTTATTTTATTTTATTATCAAGTTTTACAAGTTTTCTTTTTCTTTTTTCTTTCCATTGAATGTTCAACAAATTAACCTTTAATAGATTACATAATTTTTTAATGTATTTTATCCTTTTCATAAAACTCTTCTTATATATATATATAATTTTTTTTAATGTAGAGTCATTCTATTTATTTATAAACCATGTAAATAATAGTCATTAAAATATTATGAATCAATGATTTTTGAGAACTTAAATTGTTTAAATAATTTAAAAGTAGGACACTATTTGATAATTCATCATATAAAACTATATATATAATACATAATTTGATAATAATAGTTGTACTAAAGTCATATTCTCATATATATTTTAATTTAATTGAAGCATTCCATCATTCTCAATTTCTCATCTTAATTATGGAATTAATTGTATTCTAATTTATTATTTTATATGTAACTATTCCTTATGTGTGAGAGAGAAAGTGTTTTATTTTTTTTGTCTTTAGGTAACATATTATATATTCATTAGTAAATGAATTAAATATTTCATTAGTATCAATTAGAAATTAATTTAATATTTTATTAATAAAAGAATCAAATATTCAATTAATATCCATTAGCAAATGAATGAAATATTTGATTGGTAAGGAAAATCTGTTCAATTCAGCCCATTTTTCTGATAATTTGGCAATTTCCTTAGCCATTTCATTAGCTAGCATTGACCTTAGTCTTAAAAAACTTGTGATCTTGTGAGAGAAGGGGGTATTCCCTGCTTTACGTACACAATATTATAGACATTCCATCTTCAGCTAAGTCACTCTTACAAACTTTGCCCAAAGAGCAGTTGCAACTTCCGAGCCGCATTCCTTGTTTAGTCGTCCTCATCTTTTTTTCAACATCCAGCATATTTCTTTTCTCGAATGGCGTAATAGGACTTTCTTCTCGAGCAATCCAATAAAGATTCGCATTCTGATGTTAGTTTGATTCTTTTGGACTCCTAGCTTTTTCTCTTGCTTCAGAAGGTCACTAATTGGGTCCATGCTTGAGAGATGCGTCTCGTAACTTAACTTCTCTTTAATATTGCAAACATTTAATCCTTTTTTTTTTTTAACTCCTAGACAACATTTTCTTGCCCGGAATAAAATAATCATACATTAGAGTCGCGATAAGTGTAATACACATTATTTTTTATATATATAAATAAATAAATAGATAATATATATATATATGAGGAATGGTAAGATCATAAATAAACATATGAGACAAGGGTTGTTTCGTATTTTTCTAGCAGTACTATATATGAGCAAACTAACGTAGGGCTCTTCTCTTTTTTACACACTTTTACAATAGCTGCCTAGAGAGAAAAGGAGAGAGATCTATTCAAGAAAACCTAGAACAATCTGAGGAGGTAGCGTGGCGAAGAAAAAGTTAACAATTGGGAAATCTTACAAAAATTATTCTAACAAGTAGAGACCAATCACATAACAATTTTTAGTTGTATAGGGAACATAAAGATAGAAGAATTCCCGGATCAAGGAGTCGATACGTAGAAAAGTTGATGTAAGTATTCTAACTTACGTTAATTGAGGAGTATTTACATATTTTAAAGATTTAATAGAGTTTAGGAATAAAAATGAATGAATTTGGGAAGTTGGAGTTAAATATTAGGGTTCATGGGATTGGTCGAAAGATACGCAGCCTCCTAACACAGTTGTGTTACAATCGTATTGAATTTAAAAGTATATCAAGAGATACACGATCCCCAACACGATCATGTTTTGATCATGTTGAATTACAAAGTGTCCCAAAAGATACATGACCATCTAACACGGTCGTGTTACCCCCATGTTAAAGTGAAAAGAACACAACCTCCTAACACAGTCATGTTTCGACCATGTTGAGTTCAAAAATCATGTCGAGAGATACATGACCTTCCAACACGGCCATGTTTCGACTGTGTTGAATTAAAGGAAACACGGCCTCCCAATATGGTCGTATCCCAATCATGTTAAAACTAAATCTCACCGAGAGATACATGAACTCTAACACGGTCGTGTACTAGACCATGTTAGGCAACACAACCTCCAACATGGTGTGTTAAGTGATGAACATTATTATTATATATCAAATTATCTTCTTAATTAACCAGGTTCCATGTAACCAAAATAATTAGTAAAACCTTAGATGACTTAATAGAATAAGAGGAATTAGGAGAGTTATATTATGTTGAATTAGTACTAAGATTAATGTGTTGATGATGATATAGATACCGACTTAGCTTAAGTTTGGGACAAGAGGTGCGTAAGGCTAAGATTTTAGGTACGTGTTTACTTTGTTTGTTGTATGTGATTGTTAAGAAGCTATATAATGAGTTATATGTGAAATAATGAAATACTGAGACATAATGTGAATCATGCGGTATGATGAAGTAATACAGTGTTATGTGAATGGAATGAGATATGTTGCTTGTGCTTAGCTCAGCCTAGGGGCCCATGGTAGCAGATCCCTAGGGGGCACCTCGATGATCGATATGTCTCGTTGTCTTTAGTGGAGCTATGTATCGAAATGATCTAAGGTATATTAGGGTTAGATGGAGCCCACAGTGGCAATTCCCATTAGGGTTAGACGGGACCTATAAAGGCAGTTCCAACTAGAACAAATTTTGTGTGTATCGGGCTTATGAGTACCCCTATGTGTTATAATTCATTGTTGGTATTGATGTATGAATTGAATTGTGATTGTGTTGAGGATAAATGCTACATACATGCATGTGGTATTAATGTGGCGTGTCATGCGCATGTGAGTGTAGTACTCACGTACTGAGCTTAGGCTCACTCTCTTTCCTATAGCTGTAGGCGAAAATGATGAACAACTAAAGTATGATGAGAATGGAAACTTGGTAAGACATTAAATAGATGAGATGGGAAGAGAATACTATTACTATGTAGAGGAAGAGTGACAAGAATTTTTAATTATTGTAAATTGATGTTTTATTATTTATTTGAAATTATGGAGATAAATTGTAGCTGGAGACGTTGTGGTTATTAAATAATGAAATTTGGAATGACTCATTTGTGAGTCATTCATTTAATTCTAGTTATAATAGTATGATGAATAATGTATATGAGTAGATTTTGAAGTATGTTGAGGTTTTAGAGCTTTAGCATATCGCTCAGTAATAGTGATGTATGGTAGGTTGTAGTGCTCTAGGTTTTGGGGCGTTACAGTTTAAGTGGTATCAGAGCTTTAGGTTTATGATCCATAGGAGTATAGGTTGATGATCCTTAGAAGCCTAGGTTTTGATCAAAAGAAAAGAAGTAAGTAGTTTCAGAACACTAGGTTTTGATGCTCTTTAGAATTTAAGATGTGATCAAGTAGAGATTTAGTTGATGACTTCTAGAATTAACTAATGATCTAAAATATGTAGAATTCAATCAATAGAAGTTAAGTTGAAATCTTTAAAAGATCAAATAAATGATCTATATTTCTATAAGAATGAAGAGAGTAGGTAAATTAGGGAATAACTATTATGTTATGTTAATCCTAATATTCTATGCAGATGTATTTTATTGAATATTCTTGTTAACTACACATATAGGTATGTATATGTTTGAGCTTGAGTATACATAGATGTATACTGTCACTAATTTCCCTTATAAATTCTAACTCTGGGATCATTCTACTGTCCCAATTTACATAGAATGCCTCCAAGAAGAAATATTAAGCGGGGTTCACCTAGTGCTAGACAAAGTGGAAATGCCCCAAAAGATAGGAACCCTCAAAGGCCACCTCAGCAAGAAACCCCAGAGCAAGTTAATGTCACCACTACTTAGCTAATAGTGATTATAAATGCTTTAGTGGGATGTTGGCACAACAATAATAGCAAGCTATGAGACCCTTTAGGCCTGTAGAGGAACCTTGTGGGCTAGAAAAATTTGTAAGACTACCTAAGGAGTTTCACCCAAAGGTTGATGATCCAATAGAAGCTAAATATTAGATCACTAAGACTGAGAGGACCTTTGAAGTTTTAATGGTCCCAGAAGATAGAAAAGTTAGGTATGTTGCTTATATGTTGAAGGGAGCAACTGTAGATTAGTGTACTAGTATGTCCAAATTAACAGGAGCTTCTAACTAATAGCAAAGGTTTAAGGAACTCTTTTATGAGAAGTACTTCCCCAGCAGCATTAAGGACAAAATGGAGGTAGATTATTATAACTGCTAATAGGGTAGTAAATTTGTTGAGGCATATGAAGCAAAGTTGAATCGCTTGAGCAAATTCTTGCTAGAGGTGATGAGAGGAGATGATGCTTCCCAAGCTAGGAGATTTTTTAGGGGACTAGTGCCTACTTTACAACATAAAGTTGGGGCTTTTCAATTGACTACTTATGCAGAAGTAGTTGACAAAGCCAAATACTTAGAGCAGAGCAAAAAGAGAATAGAGGAACAATTATCTCATAGAACAGGATCAATTTTGGGAAAAAGGCTTGTTTTCTACATACTTTATGTAGATAAAGGGAAGAGGCCAGCTGTATATACAGCCAAACTTATGGCTTATGCACCTAAACCTCTTTAAACGAGGCTCACACCTTTAGCATTGCCTCCCCTACCATAGGCAGGTCAAAGTGTGAGATGTCTTAGATGTTTAGAACCGCATGATCTACACAGTGTAATTGGCCAAAAGGGGCATGCTTCTCCTGTGGCAAAACGAGACATACCAGTAGGAACTGTATTGAAAGGACCATTCCTCAGACTTTTTGCTACACTTGTAAGCAGAGAGGACATAGATCATTTGAGTGTAGTGCTCAACACACTTAAGCAATTGGACCCCCACAAGCCCCATAGTCTACAATGACTGCACCCAGAGGACCACTAAGAAGAAATCAAATGTGTAAAGAGGTAGAGATTATAATACATGGCAAGAAAATGCCAGTTGAATTGTTTGTATTAGAGATGATAGAGTTTGATCTAATTTTAGGGGTGAATTGGTTGTATAAGTATCATGCCATTAGATATTGTTACAATCTAGTGGTTAAGTTTGATTTTCTTGATAAGGAGCAAATTGTATACAAGTTAATCCACAGAGGCCTGCGACCCTTCCAATAAACGAGTTGTGGAATAAAGGAAGATTATCGGCCTTATCAATAGAGACAGGGCAAGTTAAGGAATTGAGAACTGTGCTAGTAGTGAATGAGTATACAAATGTTTTTCCTAAGAATTTGCCTGGTTTATCACCAGCTAGAGAGATAGAGTTTTGTATTGATCTTATATTGGGAATGACACCTATATCTAAAGCACCATACAAGATGGTACCTACAGAACTATCTGAACTAAAGACTCAACTTCAAAAGCTTCAAGATAATGGGTTTATTAGACCAAGTGTCTCATCATGAGGTGCTCCAGTGTTATTTTTCAAGAAGAATGATGGGAGTATAAGACTATATATAGATAATAGGGAGCTAAACCGAGTCACAATCAAGAATAAATACCCTCTCCCTAGGATTGATGATTTATTTGATCAATTACAAGGAGCTCAAGTCTTCTCTAAAATTAACTTAAGATCAGGGTACCATCAGTTATGAATTAAAGAGGAAGACATACAAAAAACTGCTTTTAAGACTCGATATAGGCATTACGAGTTTTAGGTGATGCCTTTTGGTTTGATAAATGCTCTAGCAGCCTTCATGGACCTTATGAATAGAGTGCTCAGAAACTAGCTAGATCAATTTGTAGTAGTTTTCATAGATGATATCCCCATCTATTCCAAGAGCAAAGAAGAACATGAAGCACATCTCAAAATCGTACTAGAAAGACTCAAGAAAGAAAAACTTTATGCAAAATTCAATAAATTTGAATTTTTGTTAGAACATGTATCCTTCTTAAGACATCTGGTGAATAAGAAAGGAATATCGATAAACCTTGAGAAGGTGAAGGCAGTAAGTGACTGACCAAGACTAAGAACTGTAATAGAAGTAAGGAGTTTTCTAGGATTAGTTGGGTACTATAGACACTCCATAGAAGGATTCTCCCAATTAACAACTCCGTTGACTCGACTGATAAAGAAAAAGGCGAAGTTTATATGGAGTGAGGAATGTGAAAGCAGCTTCACAGCATTGAAAAATAAATTAATGACAATTCCAATGTTGGCTTTACTAAAGACAAGAGAAGAATTTAAAGTATTCAGTAATGCATCAAATCAAGGTTTGGGATGTGTGCTTATGCAAAATGGGAAAGTCATTGCATATGCCTCCCTCTAGTTGAAACAATATGAAAAGAATTACCTCACCCATGACTTGGAATTAGCTGCTGTGATTTTGGCACTGAAATTGTGAAGACACTATCTTTATGGGGAGAAGTGTAAAATCTTCACAAACCACAAAAGTTTAAAGTATTTGTTTACTCATATTGAGTTGAATATGAGCCAAAGAAGGTGGCTAAAACTGATAAATGATTATGATGTGGAAATTCATTATCACCCGGGAAAAGTAAATGTGGTTGCGGATGCTTTAAGTAGGAAGAAACACATAAATACTGCAAGATTAATGACATGTCAGAAGAAGATATTAGAAGATATAGATAAGCTGAAATTAGAAGTGGTGATATGAGAAGTGGGGAATAGGTTAGCTACACTTAGTATCCAACCCAATCTTCTAAATTAGATTAAAATTGCATAAATGGAAGATCCTGAAATTTAGAAAATAAGGAATAAAGCAGAACAGGTGGAAGCCATAGAATTTGTGTTGAACACCAAAAGATTAGTCAAGTATGGTAATGGATGGTGTGTTCCAAATAACACAAAATTAAAGAGAAAGATTATGAAGGAAGCCCATTACTTAGGGTATACAATACACCCATGAAGCACCAAGATGTACAAGAATCTCAAGAACACTTAATGGTGGAAAAATATGAAACGAGAGATAGCTGAATACGTGTCCAGGTGTCTCACCTGTCAACAAATAAGGATTAAACACCAGAGACCGACTGGTAAGTTACAATCTCTTCCTATACTCGAATGGAAGTGAGAACATGTAACTATGGATTTTGTCATAGCACTCTTGAGAACAAGGGATAATATATGATGCAATTTGGGTGATAGTAGACAAATTGACCAAGTCCACACATTTCTTGCCAATTAGGGTGGACTACAGACTAGAAAAGTTTACTCAAATATATATTAAAGAGATTGTCAGATTACACGAGATCCTAACTATAATTACATCTGACAGGGATACTTGTTTTGTGAGCAAGTTCTGGAAAAGTCTACATCAAGCTCTAGGAACTAAACTCTAGTTTAGCACAACGTTTCATCTTTAGACAGATGGGCAATCTAAAAGAACTATTCAAATTCTGGAAGGTTTATTATGAACTTGTACATTACATCAAGGGGGTAACTAGAGTGATCATTTGTCTTTAGTAGAATTTGCTTATAATAGCAATTACCGGGCTACTATACAGATGGCTTCCTATGAAGCATTATATGGCAAGAAGTGTAGATCTCCCTTACACTAGGATAAAATGGAAGAAAGATAGGTATTGGGGTTCGAGATAGTACAAGAGACAATAGACAAAGTTAAAGTCATAAGGCAACGGATCTTATCAGCCTAGAGTCGCTAGAAAAGTTATGCAAACAAACAGTGATGCCCTCGAGAATTTCAAGCGGGAGATAAAGTTTTACTGAAGATATCTCCAACTAAAGGGGTAATCAGGTTTGGACCGCGGGGTAAGCTAAATCCAAGATATCTTGATCCATTCGAAATTCTAGAAAGAATCAAAATAGTCACGTACAAGTTAACCCTACTACTAAATCTGGTCGGAGTACATGATGTGTTTCATGTATTGATGCTAACAAACTTTATACCAAACCTAAATCAAATGATGACCTTGGAACCTTTGAAGGTACAACCAAACTTATCCTCGATAGAGAAACCTATGAGGATAGTGGATACTGAGAAACAAGTGCTAAGAAGAAGAAGAATTCCTTATGTTAAAGTATAGTGGACAAATCAAATCGAGCGAGAGGTGACATGAGAATTAGAAGAAGAAATGAAAAGAAAGCATCTAGAACTTTTCCCAATTCTAGTTAACTTTCGAGGACAAAAGTTTTAATAGGGGGGGGAGAGAGAGAGAGAATGTAATACACGTTATTTTTTTATAAAAATATGACGAATGGTAAGGTCGTAAATGAACATATGGGATAAGGGTAGTTTCATATTTTCTTAGTGAGACTATATATGATCAAACTAACTTAGGGCTCTTCTCTTTTTTACACACTTTTACAATAGCCACCTAAAGAGAAAGGGGGAGAGATCTTTTCAAGAAAACCTAGAATAGACCGAGGAGGTAACGTGGCAAAGAAAAAGGTAACAGTTGGGAAATCTTACAAAAATTATTCTAACAAGTGGAAACGAATCACATAACAATTTTTGGTTGTATAGGGAACATAAAGACAAGAGAATTCCTGAATTAAGGAGTCGATACGCAGAAAATTCAATGTAAGTATTCTAACTTATGTTAACTAAGGAATATTTACATATTTTAAAGATTTAATGGAGTTTAGGGATAAAAAGGAATGAATTTGGGAAGTTGAAGTTAAATATCAGGGTTCGTATGATTAGCCAAGAGATACATGGTCGTGTTACGATCGTATTGAATTTAAAAGTATATCGAGAGATACATGGTCCCCAACATGGTCGTATTTCGATCGTGTTGAATTACAAAGTATCTCAAGAGACACACGACCATCCAACACGATCGTGTTGCCCCCATGTTAAAGTGAAAAGAACACGACCTCTCAACACGGTTATGTTTCGACCATATTGAGTTCAAAAGTCATGTTGAGAGATACATAGTTATGTTTCAACCATGTTAAATTAAGAGAAACACGACCTCCCAACACGGCCATATTCCAACCGTGTTGAAGCTAAATCTCACTAAGAGATACACGACCTTTAACACAGTCATATATTAGACCATGTTAGGCAACACGGCCTCCAACATAGCCATGTTAAGTGATGAACATTATTATTATATATAAAATTATCTTCTTAATTAACTAAGTTCCACACATCTAAAACAATTAGTAAAACTTCAGATGACTTAATAGAATAAGAGAAATTAGGTGAGTTATATTATGTTGGATTAGTATTAAGATTAATGTGTTGATGATGATACAGATACCAACTTATCTTAAGTTTGGGACAAGAAGTGCATAAGGCTAGGATTCAAAGTACGTGTTTACTTTATTTGTTGTATGTAATTGTTAGAAAACCTATATAATAAGTTATATGTGAAATAATGAAATGCTGAGACATAATTTGAATCATGTGGTATCATGAAGTAATATAGCGTTATGTGAATGGAATGAGATATATTGCTTGTGCTTGGCTCAGCCTAGGGGCTCGTAGTGGCAGATTCCTTGGAGGTACCTCGATGATCGGTATGCCGCGTTGTCCCTAGTAGACCTGTGTATCGGAATGATCTGAGGTAAATTAGGGTTAGACGAGGCTCATAGTGGCAGTTCCTATTAGAGTTAGATAGAGCCCATAGAGGTAGTTCCTACTAGGACAAATGTTATGTGTACCAGGGTCATGAATACCCCCATGTGTTATAATTCATTATTGGTGTTGATGTGTGAACCGAATTGTAAATGTCTTGAGAATAAATGCTGCATACATGCATATGATATTAATATGGTGTGTCATGTGCATGTGGGTGTGATACTTACGTATTGAGCTTAGGCTCACCCCCCTTCCTATATTTTTTTTTTTAGGTGTAGGTAAAAATGATGAACAGTTAAGGTATGATGAGAACATAAACTTGTTGGGATATTATATGGATGAGATGGGAAGAGAACATTATTACTATGTGGAGGAAGAGTGATAAGAATTTTAAATTATTGTAAATTGATGTTTTATTATTAAATTGAAATTATGGAGATAGATTATAGTTGGAGACTTTATGGTTATTAAATAATCAAATTTGGAATGATTCATCAGTGAGTCATTCATTTGATTATAGTTATAGTAGTATGATGAATAATGTATATAAATAGATTTTGAAATATGTTGAAATTTTAACTTCTCAGCGTATCACTCGATAATAATGACACGTGATGAATTATGATATTTCAGGTTATAAAGCGTTACCATAAGTAACTTTTATTATCTTAACAAGTGGCTGATTTATCGTCGATTCTGCAGTATTTTCCGAAGTTGGTCCTTGTTCGGCAGTGGAGACATTTTACCTGTTGATACACTCTGCTCAAATTCAACCAAAAAAGAATAAAAAAAAAAAAAGAAAGTATCAATATGGGTTGGTATATTAGGCTGAACATTTGCGGGAGAAGACTCCATTGGAGGATGGACTGTACACCGTGTACTTCAATACCAACTTCAATCACCACCGTATCATTTGCAAGAAAACAGCTTGATTTGTCGTAAAGCTCACTCAACAGTATGAATCTTGTACCAAAAATGTCCTGGAAAGATGTGAAATTATGCTGTCCAACTGTGTTTGGTAAGTAAAGGAATCGTAGTTAGCATGATACCAAACAAAAGGTTTCACATGCAGAATAAAATAATAATAATAATAAAGATAAAGAAAAACAATAATATATTGTTGATATGCAGAGATAGGACAATTAAATATTGCCATAGATACCATGTAAAGGTTAAAAAAAGAAAACACGAAGCCACTATAGATTGAATATTTTGGTATAATAAACAATATAATGTATCAAACTTCAAAGCTTCCTTATTTGTGGGACAACCTAAGAAATGGGAAAAAAAACTAATAATCACAATTTTGCAACACTCATTACCTTTGTTCAACTACATTCTCGACATCATTTCTAAACAAGAATAAAGCAAAACTATAAAAAGCGAGAGAATAGTCAAACTTTCTTGCTATCACATTCCCACTATTCCAGCAATAAGTGGAAGTCATAGCTTATTTTATTTCTCACCGGTGGAGTGCATTGCAAAATATCCGGGCTTGTGAGTTGTGTATTGTATTGTATTCTTCTTTCAATCAAATAGGATATGACGTACAAGTCTGCTTGCTTGGTCAGGAGACAGAATCTGGATTCAGCTGGACTTCAACATGTTTGGGGCTGATCATGTGTTACGTGTGGACCGAAGTTTGGACTTCTAGTGTGATAATGATGGGCCACGTTACTTGGACTCTGGTTGACGTGGTGGTATGAATTGCATATTGGCTTCCGAACAACGACATGAATATTAATATAAATCTTATTATAATTATAATTATAATGCTTTTGCTTAGTTTTCTAGAGATCAAATCGAAACTAATTTTTAAAGAAATTATCAATTTAAAAGAATGTTATAAGGAATTTACTTCTTATTGTTACATGATTTATGTATATACTAGCAGAGATGCAATTGCAATACGTATGACAAAATTAAATATAATATTTATAAACACATCATTTTTACTCCATCTCTTTATTATTTACAAAAATTTCAAGATAAATGTAATTTATTTACATTATATAACCAAGACACCGGCAAACAGCCTATTGGAAAACACATATATGCATTTACAAGAGACTAGAGTTTGATTCCCCATTCGCACAAAATGCACACAATTTTTTTTTTTAAAACGGAAAAGTGGAAATAAATGCAATTGAGTCACATAATGTGCTAAGGCATAGGCTAATGGCCCGATGAAAAGTACATGCATGCAATTCCATCAGGCATAGGCTCAAATCCTTGCTTGTGCAAATGTGTGAGAGTTTTTTTTTCTTTTTTCTCTCGATGAAAAACATAGGTTAAACCCACAATTTCGATTTTTTTCTTTTATAGCTAGAAAAGAGAAAAACGTGAGTTAAACCCACAATTTCTTCTTTCAGCAATTATTTTGTTGCAATGGAAAACATAAGTTGAACTCACATTTTCAACATCTTTAACCTTTGTTGTCCACCATAGGAGAGCATGCAAAGCCTAAAAAAAAAAATTCCTTTCTTTTTTTGATGATTCAAACATATGAAAGATCAAATGACATGATTCAAGAAACAAATGATGCCAAAATCAAATTAAATAAGTGTAATAAAGACATTAAAATCAAAAAAACGCATCTTCAATTAAAAATTTTGACCTTCGGCTTTTCTTCTTCCCCATGTATTTCAATCCGTATTAGTCTATAAATAAAGCTCCATTTTGCTTAAACTAGTTTGAAAAATCATTGATCTCTTTAGAAAACTTTCAGCAAAGCTCTCTCTCTTCTCTAGAAAATTTTCAATGAAGTTCTCTCTCTCTCTCTCTCTCTCTACTTTCCTACCATGAAACTCCCAAGTTCGACCACCATTAGCTTGCCCATTCCTACCAACAGACCACTACCAACACCACCTTCACCAAACATCATCGCAACCACTTCCATTTTTTTTTTCATTGTAACAGACCCATCACGGACCGCCATCTTCGACATATGCACAGCCAAGAGTTATTATATCACTAACACCTTCAAGTTGTTCTCCTCAACACTGGTGAAGCCCCTTTTGCTGTACCTAAAATCTCTACTCATCGTCATTGGACCCAATGATCCACCCTAAGTTTGTACAAATTTTTTTCCAAAAATAATTTTGTTTAATTTTTTAAAAATAATTGTAGTTATTTTATATATATTTAAAGACATTTTAAATTTTAAAAAATTCTTCAAGAAAAGTTTTTAGTTATTTTATATATTTTTAAGACATTTAGATTTTTTAAAAATAAGTTATATACATATACATATATAAGACATTTTAGATTCTTTAAAAAAAATAGTTTATTTTTTTAGATATTTTAACATAAAAAATTAAAAAAAAATCATCTAAAAAATATATTTTACATATAAAAAAATTTTAAGAATTATAATTATTTATAATTTTATTTTTAACAAATTTAGAAAAACAATCCGTGTGAATTACGACAGGTTTGATCCCAAATATTAGGTATGTAGACACCCTTGGGTCGACCTCATTTTTAAATTTTAATTATGTTTATAAATGTTTTTTTCCTTCTTTCTTTTTCTTCTTATTTATTTATTTTTCTCAAAAAAAAAATTAACTTGAAAGGTTAAAAAGTGGCAACCATAAGGTTTTAATAAGATAGCCCCCACTTTAAAAATTTTTGTTATTTAAAAAAATTTACACAAATTAGTAGTCAAATTAAAACTAATCATCTTAATTAGTCTTAATTTAACACCTTTCCCAATTTCAATTGGGTAGCAACTCCTTTTTCTCCAAAAAAAAAAAAATTATAATCTTGGTCGAGGATTTATATTAAATGAGTAGAAAGTTTAATGTAAATTGGATTAGAAAAAAAATGAAAAAAATTGGCTTGATAGAATGGTGATTCTACTAGGGAATTGATGGGAATCAAATCACATCCATTACAAATTTCTTTGATGAAAGAATCAAATCACAAGAACTGGAGGTGGACACATTTAGGTCGGTTATAAAGGCTAGCGGCCTTCCCTTCCCAAAGCTGGCAACTTTCCCTCCCTAAAGCCAACGACCTTTCTTCCTAAAGCCAACGACTTACTTTCTTAAGCTGGTTTAGTTTGTGAATGTTTTGAGTTTTTTTTTTTTTTTTACCTTATCCTATAAATAGTTTTGCAATGTAAGATTTAGGGGTCTTTTGACATTTTGAGAATTTTATAAGTGAAGTTTGTCTTCATATACTCTTATCAATCCTGTGGATTGTGGCTAGTGACAATATTAGATTATTGTGCGTCATATCAACAAATCTATATTAGGACTACTCTCTTGCTGGTGCGTTATATCCGGTAAGGATTTAGGTTTATCTTGTGTTCTTGTTCGTTATTTTGATTATTGGAATCAATTGTCGTTGTTGATCAGGTTGTATTTGGAATTGCTTGATTTTGCTCTAGAATTAGGCATATCAGGACCGCTAAGTGGGCTAGCCACTTAAACCTTCTAAAAATAATTTTTTTTTTTTTTACTTGTAGATATGTATATGTATACATATATTTTTTTAAATAGTTGTACTAACCTTTATTTTATTCAAAAAAAATTTATTAATTTAAATTAAGGGTATCAGATACATGTTAGACACAATCAAAGCCAAACAAAATCCTAGGAGTTGTTGTGTAAATTCCGAGTGTAATGAAATGACCACCGATCGGGACTGATTAAGCTACCCTACTCAAACTTCAATGCGGTTTAGGATCTGTTTCCTTGAAAATGTGGGAGGCCATAGAGTTTGAAAACCATTAAAACCTACCTTTCTTGCATACATGAAATTTTGAACTGGCAAATAATTGCTAAAATAGCATCATGAAAAGTTGCAAGTTAGAGTTTTGATTCAATTTCCCTGTAAAAGTTATGTTGTAATTAGTGATATAATTTTACGTATTTTCTACTTCTTGTAAATATTAGAACGTAAATTAGGATTTTTTTTATAATATGGAATTTTAAGTTGTAATTTAAATCCTTTCTTGTAATATCCCAGATAGCTAACATTGAGAAGCCCTTAGACCTAAAGCTGATAGTAGATTTTTGGCTTACCCTTTGCCATCTCAAAAAATAGGCTTACATCAACAATAGGATTAGGCTAGTTCTATCCCTCATGAAGATTGAGGCCAACATTTCCCTAATTCAAACTATGGTGCATTTTTTGAATCTATTGGCTAATGGAGTATATGTACTAGATCTAGAATCAGGGCCAGCCAACATTTTCAATAGGTTATTGAGGGTCCATAAATCATTAATCAATGAAGCACTATGGAAATGTAATGGGCATTGCATTCATTTAATAGACTTGCAAACATGTTTTGGAGCTCAATATGATGTTGAAAATTAGAAGGACGTCTTATGTGGGGACACCAAAAATTACAAACAGAATCGAGTTCAAACTTATATATTGTCAACATTTGGAACTCTCCTTTTTCCTACTAAGGTCCTCTACATTCATTATAGGGTAGTTAAGCTAGTGGTCTAGTTTCTTGAAGAAAAGTCCTATGCTCTTGCTCTCTCAGCCAAACAAATTCATAACCTGAATTTTGTAAAGAGGAAAAAGCATGCCATCTTTAGAAGTAACATCAACCTTATCCTAATTTGGTTCATAAGCCACATTAAATGCTTCGGGCTGAATATGATTAGATGATCATTAGCCCACCAAATTGATCTCATTAAATCTTGTGGAGAAAAAAGAAATTACCTTATGACGTTCTCAACTACTATTGGGTCAAGCTACTTGAAAGCTCTAATGTGGATGACATCCTATGAACTGCCAAATGGAGCAACTTTAACAAAATCATCATAAGGTGAAAAAACTTTTAAACAGTCCCATTAATCAGACTCAATTGGTGCGTGGGCTACAATTTATATTTAGTAGTTTGTCAATTCGACACTATTCAAGATATAATCTATAAACCATCACTACAATCAATCACATTTGAGACCAAGAACTTAACATGATAACAACTAATAAAGTAGCTAAGTTATTGGGAAAAAAAGCTTTATGTGAGTTTGGAATTGAAAGCCCCAATATTGATTTGGGAAAATTTGATGGTAAAGTGGGAAAACATCTGACCACTAGAGACTTCATCATCAATCAACTGTATAAGACCAATAAAAGGATCTACTAAGCTCCCGATATCACACATCTTGCACCAAGTAATCCATGCCTAAAGATGCAAACCTATATGGAATAAGTGCAAGCTTAGATGGAAGTTCATTTTGATTATGTAGAAGTTAAAGCAGATACCTGAAGGAACAGATTCAAAGAATCCCACCAAAAGAATAAAGCTCTAGAAGCCCAATTAAGGATAGCTCAATAGAAGATTAAGGAGTTAGAAGCCTCAATCCGTCAAGGAAAGGAAAAGAAGAAGGAGCCAATGGCAAATCACTAGCAAAAGAGGAAGCTTTGTGAGAACCAGTCATTGAGAAAAAAAAAAGATGGAAGAAATAGACATCAAGATATTTCTTTTTTTTTTTTTCCTCTCTACAATCTAATCAAAACTTTGAAATTTGCAACTTTAATAAAATTCTAATAATTTCTACTTTAACAATTATTTGTCGGTTTCCATATTTGCATTTACTTGAATCATACATGCATTCATTTATATAGAAAAAAAAATCTAACAAGTTTCAAGTGTTGATTTAATCACCAGGTTCTAAGATAGCACCTAAAAAATTAAACCCTACAAGAAGTCTATATTACACTCATTCCAGAGCCAAAATGTCAAGCAACAATGATAGCAATACCAATGACAACACCACTAACCAAAGAATGGTTTCGTTGGAACAAGTTGTGCAAAATCTTAACGATCAAGTTAAGTTCCTGATAAAAAGTTTCACTCTCCTTCAATTAACCCAACCAATTCAAGAAGGTCATTCGAGGGGCCAAAAGGGAAAAGTAGTTGAAATTTCACCTCGAAAAAATGAGGAAATTAATTCCAGGTTTAACCTAACATTTATGGAGTCAAAACCAAGAATGCAAACCTCATATAGTCCTGAAGATCTACAAAGGCAATTTGAGGAAAGACAAACAGGAACAAAAAGAAAACTTTTCCAATAATTAGCTGATAAGATGAAGACTCTTGAAGGATTAGATGGATATGAGCAAACCGGTATCACTGACTTAACAAATTTTGATGCCATTACTTATTTTGAAAATTTTAAGGTACTAGAGTTTAAGAAATACGATGGCACTAAAGGTCCAAAGATGCACAATAGATTGTATATTCGAAAAATGGGCAAATATGCATAGTATAACCAATTAATGGTGCAAACTTTCCAAGACAATCTCATAGGACCTGCTTTAGCTTAGTATGTACAATTGGACCTCAATCAAATCAATAATTAGGAAAGGTTAGCCTGAGCTTTCTATGAGCAATACAAATTCAACATTAAAGTTGCTTCTTTAGTATAAAACTTAGGGAATACCTGTAAGAAACATAATAAAGCCTTCAAAAAATACGCTTAGCATTGAAGGGCTCAGGTTACCAAGATCATTACCCTAATCTCTGAGAAAGAGCTCACATCCATATTTATCAATTCATTGGAGAGACCCTATTTCACCTAACTGATCGGGCAAACACTCTTAAGTTTTACAGAGGTGGTAGCTATAGGATGTAGGGTCAAAAATGTCATCACCTCTGGAAAAATTGCTAGTTAATGAAACCTCCAGGATAACATCAACTAAGCCACTAAATAAAATCAAACAAAAAGAAGCCACAATCGGCATGGTTAATTCTAGCGGAAACAACAAGCCAACCCCTCACCTTTCCTTCCAAGCACTTCAATTCGACCACAACCAAATAATCAACCCTAGATCAACAAAATTCCCAAACAATTTACTCGAATCCCAGTTCCCTTAAGCCATGTCTTTACTGGCCTCAAGGGTAATAATCTAATTAGCTTTGAAATTCCTAATGAGAAATATAGGCCAACAAACTATGACCCCAATCTCAAATGTAAATACCATCTGGGGTAGGTAAGACATTCTACAGATATGTACTAGAGACTTAAGAATAAAATCTAAGATCTGATCGATGTAGAAATAGTGTAATTATATTTCATTAAGCCACCTACTCCCAATGTCAATAATAACCCACTTCCCAATCATGGTCTTACCATTAACATGATTACTTTGGAAGCACTTGAACTAGAAATCGATTTGGATAGGTTAGCGATAGAGCTGGCAGCATAGAACTTACAACAAGCTAGCTTACTACTATCAGTCAACCCAAACAACAAAGCACAAGCCAAGTCAGCCATCTATCAATTATTATTGGAAGGTAAGATTCAATCATCCTACATTCAAGAAATGTTAATTCCCAAGCCTTATAAGTCAATAACTCAAAAGAAGTTAGAGAAAAGATGGCATGCAAGTAATCTTACGATTGGTTTATTAGGACAACATTGAAGGAAGTTCGATTATATTGTTGACTATTCTATCCAACTGCTAATCCATAAAGAATCTACCTTAAGTGGTTGGGGTTCAAATTTCAAAGAAGAAGACAATCCCCAAAATGAGAAGGATAATAATCAAACAGTTAACATAATAGGATTTAACTTTAAACTAGTGATCTTAAAATTTTACAAAGAACCTAAACAAGATCAAAAAGTTCCAAAAGCTAAGAAATAATTCCCATGTTCCCTTAGCACCCAAAAACTATAAAGCTGCCCCATTTAATTATGTGATAATTAAGAGAAACCCTCAAGTTCTATCATTAGAGGAATCACTTAGTCAAGAAGGGTTTATAGCCCTAAAGAAGAGGCTACAAAAATCAAGCAGCAAAGTTATAAAGTCAATAATAGAAAAAGAAAAAGGGCTATCAGTTTTTTCAAAGATGATCAAGCCTAGTGAGTATAAAATCATGGACCAATTATCAAAAACCTCAGCCTAAATCTCCCTTATGGGTCTTTTACTCTCTTCCGCTCCTCACAAAGAAGCCTTATTTAGAACTTTGAGGGAAGTTAAATTGTCATAAGAAATATTTACTAAAAAATCAAGACATATTGTCAATTTCATTTTTGCAATTGATTAAATATCCTTTTTAACAAAAGAATTAGGTGAAAAAGGTAATTAGCACACTAAGCCACTTTTCATAGTGGTGAAGTGCAACAACATGATTGTTTCCAAAGTCCCCATCGATAATAGGTCCTCCCTCTACGTATGCTCTCTCGCTACTCTTAACTTGCTAGGTGTTGATACATCTAACATCAAATTGGGTTCTACCACAGTAAGGGCTTCTGATGGATCAAGAAGGGAAATTGACTTGATGGTAGAAATCGACCTATAGTTATTTGGAATCCATTTCCAAATCCTAAACATACCAAGTTCCTTCAACTTACTTCTTAGGAGGCCTTAGATCTACACAATGCAAGTCATTCCTTCTAGCCTCCACCAGAAGGTCAAATTCATTTCTAATGGTTAGATCGTCACTGCCCTAGATGAATAAGATTATGCCATTTATAAAGAAACAACCATACCCTACATAGAAGAAGAAAGCCTAAATGACCTTAGACTCCAAATATTTGATGAGGTGTACATGATTACTAATTCTGAGATACAAGGATATCGAAATGTGCAATTTAAAGAAGGTCAAATAGGGACATCTAGTCTTAGATATGTCCCTACTCTATAAGAAAAATTTCATATGAGGTTAAAGTAAGGAAAAAGGGGAGATAGACTGTATAGTACCCTAATAAATTTTCTGGCGATCTAAACTACATTCACCCATCCAACCAGTGTTGAGACACCGGTATCTACAAGAGAAGACAACTCCAATGATCTTACAATCAAGTAGCAACAAGAATCCATAGACATATCCTGTAGCTCCTAATTACTCCAAATTGGTTCTCTTTTCCTTTAAATAGTAATAGGCTTACGTTAGAGTAAGGGAGGAACATGATTTAATGTTTGTTGAGTTTTTTTTTTCTCTCAATAAGTTTAACCCACATAAATAAGATCAATAAAGTCATGAATTGTTTTCTCAATGTCATTCCATCTTTTCCCTTCTACTTATTCATTTGTTCTTTATACATTTATCCAGATCCAATGACAAAAATTAAGGATATCTCGCGCACATAGAGGGTAAAAAAATTAATGTCATCTCCAACCCTACTGGGTTAGTTATTGGGGATACTATTGATTACCACAAAGTAATTCAAGAGAACTGGCAAAGATATGAATGAGGTAGGATTTCTATTAATGAGTTAATTGAAACAATCAACCTACGAAATGAGGATAACCTTAGGAATCTATGATGTACAAAAAGAAAGGTTAATCGAGCTACTATCTTAATACCTTGATATATTCACATAGTCTTATGAGGATATACTAGGACCTGACCCATCAATTGTGGTTCATAAGCTGCCCACACGAGAAGACATCAAACCCAAGAAACAAAAATTAAGACAACTTCAACCTGATGTTTTATTGAAAATCAAGGAAGAAGTCAAGAAATTGTTGGAGGTTGGGTTTATTGAGGCATCAAATTATCCTGAATGGGTCATTATTATAGTCTCAATATTAAAGAAAAATGGGAAAGTTCATGTATGCATAGATTTTCGAGACCTAAATCAAGTAACACCAAAAGATAACTTTCCCTTACCCCACATAAATGTCTTGGTAGACAATACAATCGAAAACCATCTTTTCTCATTTATGGATGGTTTCTCAAGGTATAACTAAATCAAGATGTTAGAAGAAGATAAGACCAAGAAAACCTTTATCACAACTTAGGGCACCCTGTGTTACAAGGTTATCCCCTTTGGTCTTAAAAAATGCTAGGGTAACATATCAAAGAGCAATGATTGCATTATTTCATGATATGATGCACCAAGAAATTGAGGTGCATGTTGACAACATGGTCACTAAATCCAAAGAAGGGGAAAAACATATAGACACTTTGAAAAAGTTATTTGAATGGTTATGGAAATACTAACAAAAACTTAACAAAAAAAAATGGACTTTTGGAGTTATCTATAGGAAAATTACTAGGTTTTATAGTTAGTCAAAAAGGCATCGAGGTAAACCCAAATATGGTTAAAGCAATACTGGAAATGTCACCTCCATGTACACTTAAAGAAGTCAAAGGGCTACTTGGGCATCTGAATTACATTACTCGATTTATCTCATAGCTCATAGATAAATGTCGCCCCTTATTCAAACTACTAAAGAAAAATGGCTCCATAGAGTGGAATGAAGAATGTGAAGAGAATTTCATGAAAATCAAGCAATATCTCTTGAATTCTCCTATATTAGTGACTCCTAAACTTGGCAAGCCATTATTCTTGTACCTAACAATACTACCTAAATCTATGGGGTGTATGCTTGGCTAAAAGGATGAACATTATAGTAAAATGAGTATAAGGTTTAATGTAAATTGGATTAGGAAAAAATGAAAAAATAAAGCTCGACAACATTACAGTAAAATGTATAATATAACACATTCCAAATCAAAATATATTTACTATATATGAGAACTAAAAAAAAAATGCAAAAAAAATCTTAAACATTTTGTGAAAAAAAAAAGAAAAGAAACAAAACTACTTTAGTAATACCTTAAAATTTTATTTTTAAAATATACTAAACATATGCTAATTGTATTTATTCTACTTCACAATAGTCACCATGTCCTTAAAAAAATAACAAAGAGCTATTAAAGTTGGGGAATATTGAACGATGTTTCATATAAAATAACTTTTGCTTAGTGACTAAGTCATCAAATTGAACACATAAAGGTATAAGAAGCATTCATATTTTTGGGTTTACATAATTTAGTAGTTTGAAGTTTTATTCTTTAAAAATTTAGTATTTATGCTTTTAAATAATGTATGATGTAATGTTTTTATTAATCACTAAATTTTTAAAGAGTGAAACTTTATATACTAAATTATCCATATACCTTTTTTCCTCAAATTGAGGATGTTGTAATCATAACACTAAGGCAAACAATAATTGAGATTTATTTTTTATTGCAATGCCTATTGGTTTTCATCATGTGGATAGATTTATCTACCTTATCATATTCAACTTCTTTGACGGAATAAATGCAAGAAATATATGCCCGATAAGAAAAATTGTAAGATACAAGATAATAATTTTGTTTTTCTATTAATACATAGGCCAATTAAAGTTTAAAAGAGTTAGACAAATATATCGATAGTAAGAATATATAAAAAGATGATGTAAAATCTTTCCTTGGTTAGAAAATGGAATTTGAAGATTAATTAAAGTATGAAATTAAAGCGATTTCCTACCATAAAGAATAAAGCATTGATATTATCGTAACATTGATATTATGACTTAAGTATAATTATTTTTCCCATAAAAACATATTCTAATAAAGGTCAATATTAGTTTGTATTTATTTTCATTATCTTTCTTTCATTGAAAACCATTATTATAGTTATGAAAATCACTATTACCAATATTAAGGTCATAAAAACCATTAATACTATAAATATATTTAGAAATAAAACCATATAAATGTAAAAAATGCATGATAACAATGTGAATGTATTGATAGCCAATCAGCTCATGATAACAATTAAAATACTAACAATAACTTAAAAGTGATTTATATTAAAGAATGGAAGATAAATTTAGCAATTTTGAATATTATAATTACAAATAATAATAATAACAATAAAAGTGAATAATTTAATGGTTACTTACATAATAATGATGATGATAATAATAACAATTATTATTTTCTATAATCTAATAATATCACAAATAAATGATACTCTTTTTTTTTTTGGCCAAAATCGATATTCTTTATCCTACTTTTATTCACAATGTCATTATTAGAATTCCTTATATTATTCCATAAATTGGCATTGATAATCATTAAACTAAGTCATCGTTAAATTATAGCATTAATTAAAATTGATAATACCAAAATCAAATTACCATAATTCATATCTTTGTCAAAACCGAATAACCAACAAAAGATACATAATTAAATGATAATAGCTAGCTAAAAAATAAAAGAAAAAAATTTAATAGTGAAAAAATAAAAATGGTAAAATTAAAAATAGAAGCATCTTGTAAATTAAATACTATATATTATAATTATCTTTTTTACGATGCATGCTCATAAATTGTTAAAGATATTGGTTTCTTTTTCTATATTTGCATCTAACACATCTTTTTCCATCAATATATCTCTATTTCCATAGATTTTTTACTAATATGTAATTAATATCAATAAAGTAATTAATATATATTTTCATATCTCTTTAATGCAATAAAAACTCTTTATCTCAAATAAGTTTTGATTTTTATATTTTGTTTGTCACTTAATTTTCTATAATCTATAGTAGCTTAGCCTAAATTATTGAATTTCCCTAAATTTTACCACTAATTGACATTTATAATTGTCACTATAGCCAACCATAAATTATGTCATTACTTGACATTGACAATTATCAAATTGAATTATCATCGTTTACACCTTCTTTAAAACTAAATGACCAATAAAAGATACAAAATGAAAAGAAAATAATTTTTGATACTGAAAAGATTAAAATGACAAAACGAAATATATAAAAATTTTATGAATTAAATACAATATGTCATAATCAACATTTTAACAATGTTATTCATAAAATTACTAAAGACATTTGATTCTTTTATAGTCATCAATTACAATTTTTTTTTTGTATCCATAAAGTAATTACAATAAATTTCAATATCTCTTTATTTTAATAAGATATTTGGGCCAATTCAAATGTCTATAGATGTATAAAACAAATTTAATTTGAAATCAAAATTATACTCCAATTTTTGTAGAATATTGAATTGATAAATGAATTTTAATGCCTAAAACCCAAATAATATATATATAAAGAATTATAAAAGTATATCAATAAACTTTTATATCAACTTCTTTTCCTTTTTAATTTTCGTCACTCAATTTGTCTCTTTATTTCATATTCTCACTCCATAAATCACAAATATGACAATATACACATAAAAATTTAAAAAGCCTCTTAGTGAACAAATGGCGATTTAAAACATTACATACAATTTGAGTGTCAATTTGATTAAAAAAAATCCAAAGAAATGAATTAGAAAACTAAATCGATGAATTTCTATATCAACTTCTTTATCTTTGTAGTTTCCTTCATCCAATTTGCCTTCATATTTCATTTTCATACTTTATAAATCAATTTACTCAACATCACTTACATAACAAATACAAATATAAAAGTTAAAAGCCTACACATTTGCTTGCATTCAAAAAAGAATTTTAATGGCAATTTATTTCAATTTGTTTACCTTTGCAATTTCATTTATCTTAATTTGTCTTCATATTTCATATCTACATTCCATAAGTCCTATTTCATCATCACCTATATGGCAACATAAATGCAAAATTTATGATTTAACAATTAATATATATATATGGTTGTTAAAATCACGAGTCAATTATATGATTCTACGAGTTTGCAATTTTATGAAGTTTTTCATAATCAAAATAAAAGAAAAATCATTTAAGTATAGACTTTTGATATAATTATGAGTTTAGATACACGATTCTACAAGTTACCGATTCTATACGATTTTATACGATTCTACCAATTCTATACCATCCAATTCCAGGTAAAATCGTAATTTTAACAACTATGAATATATATATATATATAAAGGAATAATAACTAAAAACACATACACAAAATTATTAAAAAAAGAAAAGAAAAAAGAAAAAGCAGAAGAAGAAAGAAGATTAAGTAGAAGAAGCAGCTAATAAAGGAGAGTTGGATAGTGCAATAGGAGGATTATGACAATTGCATATGAGCATGTGAAAAATGAGAATTACATTTACATATAAGAGCAAAAAATGCATCATGATTGGTTTTTATGGAAAATAAAAATCATCCTAGAAAATTCCAAACTATAAAAGGTAAGAAATATTATAGTATATAACATTACTATGAAGGTAAAAATTTATGAAAATAATTAGTATTACTATAAAATGATGGAATACAAACAAAAAAAAAAAGAGTTTCTGAAACTATATAATATAATATAATAACGGATATGGGCTAGAAGAAAGTATGTCTTTTTACATATTGTCTTGCTTGGCTTTAAGCTTTGACTAAGCAAGCATGTAAGCTTCATTAGGCTACAATTTCTTTCTTTGATGAAGTGCAATGGTTGTTAGGATCTTTGAAGAATGTCACTTTTATTTTTCGTTTTGTTAAAGAAATGCTAATCATGTAACAAATTGGATAGCTTCACATATTAGAAAGGAATGTATGTTTATGATTGGTAGTTAAGCCCCTTATTCTCCCTTTTGAAGTTACATGTTGATTTGTATTCAAGTTTGGTTGAATTGTATACTAATCTTGGCCATATATAGCTATCTTTGAATTATATTTCTTGTTTGGCCAAAAGAAAAAAAAAATCAATAATCAATAATGAGATTTAATTGAGTTGATGTAACACATGAAATAAAATTCAAAAATCTAAATCTCTTAGTACTTGCAAATATTAATTTACCACAATAAATAATTAACTCCTTGAGAAATTTCTTAATAATCGCTAAATATTGAAATTTTATTGTGACAAATGAAACATAAATGACAAACACAACATTATTAGTAGAAAAATACCTATCATTATTGGAAACAACTAAAGAAAAAGAAAAACTTGTATGCCCTTGGATAGCTTGAAAAAAAAACGAAAGAAAGAAAGAAAAAACTTGAAGAAAGGTGAGGGTAGGGGAAGGGGTGGGGTTTGAAAGAGAGAGAGAGAGAGCCATGACATAGGGCAATTCTAAGTGACGGTTACAACACTTTTCCATCATTCCCTAATTACGGTAAAATGTCTTAGATTATAGTAATAATAAAGTTCATTAACAGTATAAGAAGATGTGGACCGTGAAATGCCAAAATTTTCAAGAAGTATTTTTAGGAGATCAAAAAGTATTGTTAACTATAATATGTTAACTATTTTTCAATTTTATCAAAACTTCACTTTGGAATATGACTTTTGACAAACATTAATAAATTATATCAGCATATGTAATTATAATGTAGTAAGAAAACATAAAAACATACATAAATATGTCCACACTTGCTTATACATTATCATAATTATCCTTTAGGAAAAAGAAAATATAGAAAAAATGATAATCTATAATAAATATATTTATATTTAGAATAGAATACCTTAATTGCAACGTTAAACAATACGAATATTTCTCATTTTAAAACATTGCTTAAAATAAATACATACATATATATATATAAGAACATATAAATATATTCCCTTGCTTAGAGTGCTAATCTCAATCTTCTAAATAATTAGGACAACTTATCAAACGATATTCTAAATATAACATAAGACATCTATAATGCTACAAATTGAACTTGATGTCTTTAATATTAATAATAATAGTAATAACAAAAATAATAACTATTATGAACAACTAAGTAGTTATCATTGGTTATAATTGAAATTGAGAATTTGAAACTCAACATAATGATATTCTGTAATGCTCCAAAACTCGAGCCATGCTACTACCCGCCACGTGTTCTTATCTCACAAGAACACGTTAAGGCTCTGAATCAAGTCTGGTATATTTTAACCTGTAACTCCTATGTAAAAACATTCCATACATCCCCAAAATTCAAATAATCTATAAAAAAAACCATATCAAACATCTAACGCAGTGGAAGTCTTTAAACGCCAAAACTAGATTATGAAAAGATAATGTCTACTACAGTTAAATAACAAAAATTTCCCAAAACTTAATCACTATAATAATAATGGTAATCTTCGTCTTCCTCTTTCTGTGGCTTACGCAAACCCAAGTTATCTTTTGGGTTCTCATTTCTCTCAACACCTACATCTAAAAATGTTCCTTGAAGGATGAGCTAATGCCTAGTACATATAACATAAACACATATGCATGACAAACATGAACAAGTATTACACACATCATGCAGTACTTAAACACAAACAACCATTTCCCTAATACATTTTAGGTCCACAAGTATCAACAGGGTACTCATGACCCCCTTAACACACTGGAGCATAATTTGGTGATAGGAATTGCTACTACGAGCCCCACACCCATGATCCCTTAATCCTTAAACTTGGTAATGAGAATTGCCACTTCAGGCCCTACACCCATATTCACTTAAACCTTAAACTTGGTGATGGGAACTACCACTATGGGCCCTACACCCATGTATACTTAAACCACTTGATCCTGGTGATGGAAACTACCACTACGTGCCCCACACCCATGTATACTTAAACCTCTGAACCAACATTCAGCCCAAATCATTTCCAAGAACAACTCCACTAGGGACAACATCACACAAGGATCATTGGGGTATTCCCTAGGGATTTGCCACTACGGGCCCTTAGGCCGAGCCAAGCACATATAACATACAACTTAAAAACTTAACCCAAATTATTTAACTTAATCAAGTTCAATGCATAAACTAACTTAAATAAGCACAAATCATCACACAAGTTACGCGTTCCTTGAATCCTAGCCTTAAGCACTTCTCAATCTTGGACTTAATCTAAATAGAAATCTATATAAATCAACAAGCTCTTCTTAGTACTTAATTTAAGATCAATTTCATTCTCTTATTTCTCTTATCTTATTTATTTAATTTCTCTAGGGCCTCACTAACTTATCTAGGTTGTGTAGAAATTAGTTTAATTTAAAGTTAAATGAATTTATAATTACTTTATACTTAGGAACCATGTTGCTCAACATGGGCTGAAGCACGACCGTGTTAAAGGTCGTGTATCTTTTGGTGTAAAGTTTGGCTTCAACACAATCGAAACACGACCTTATTAGGAGGCCGTATTATTTTTAACTCAACACAGTCTAAACAAGACCGCGTTAGGAGGTCGTGTTACCCTTCACTCAACATGGTCAAAACACGATGGTGTTAGGAGGCCATGTATCTCGTGGTGTATCTTTCGAATTCAGCATGGTCGAAACACAACCGTGTTGGGAGGCCGTGTACCTCTTGCCCAATTCCACAAACCCTAATTCTTTTACTCTAAATTCTCCTAAACTCGTTTCTCTTTATCCCTAGACTTAATTAAATATCTAAAATACATAAATGCATCTAAATTACAAGGATTTTCGCATTTACATCAAAATTACACAAGTTGTATCCTTAAGCCGTTGATTCCCATTCTCCTATCGTCCTTCTTCAAGTTCGAGTTCTGTATGCACAAAGCAATGTAACTATATCATATTACCTATTCTCTACGAAAAATCTTGTATAAAAACCCTTACCTCTTGTACTTGGAATTAGGATGCGCCATCTCCTTTCGTCATCTTAGGGTTTATTAAGAGAGTGTCTGTCCTTTGTAGATTTCTATTTCACTACTCAAAATGATAAAGGAGGCTCTCTAGGTTAATTCAGAATATTTACTCTTTGTGTGAAATGTCCAAATTGCCGCTTGAATTTTATAAAATTCCCATCCTTGTCCTTTGCTCTTTGTGATAACAAATATATTAAATAAATTAATAAAATTTTCAGGTATTACATTCTCCTCCCCTTATAAAAACTTTCATCCTTGAAAGTACCTGATTCTGGAAGAGTTCCGAATACTTCTTCCTCATTTATGCTTCCTACTCCAACGCCGCTTCCCTTTCTGTTTAGTTTGTCCATTGCACTTTAACATAAGGGATTGTTTTTTGTCTTAGTACCCATTCTTTAGTGTCCAGTATCTTGATTGGCCTTTCCAAAGACGTCAGATTTAGCTGTACATTTAGTGGTTCCAAAGCTACTATTTGATCTGGGTTCGGTATATGCTTCCTCAGCAAAGATACATGGAATACATTGTGTACCACATCCAAATTCGATGGAAAAACTAACCTATAAGCCACTATGCCTATTCTTTCTAAGATCTCAAATGTGCTTATATACCTTGGGTTTAGCTTTCCCCTTAACCCAAATACGATCACTCCCTTTGTTGGAGAAATCCTCAATAATACTTTATCTCCCACTGAAATTCTAAAAGGCATCTTCTCCTGTCTACATAGTTCTTTTGTCGAGATTAGGTCATCTGTATTCTTTGCCTAATTAGCTTCACTTTGTCTACTATTTCTTGTACTAACGCCGAGCCCATCATCTATCTTTCTCCCATTTTATCCCAATGTAGTGGGGATTTGCACCTTCTTCCATAAAGAGCTTCATATGGTGCCATCTGAATGGTTACCTAGTAACTATTATTATAGGTAAATTCCATTAAAGGTATATGCTCATTTTAATTTCCTCCAAAATCTAATGCACATGCCTTGAGCAAATCCTCCAATATTTGTGTAGTCTTTTCAGGCTGACCATCTGTCTATGGGTGTAATGCTATACTGAATTGCAATTTTGTTCCCAATGCTTTGTGTAAGCTGTTTCAGAATATGCTCACAAATCTTGTGTCTCTATCAGAAGTGATTATCACTAGCACTTCATGCAGTCTGACTATCTCTTGTATGTATATCTGAGCCAGTTTCCCCAATTTGTATCATACTCTAATAGGTATAAAATGAGCAAACTTGGTTAATTTGTCCACTATAACCCAAACTGCGTCCTGCTTCTCCCTGGTATTTGAGAGGGCTATAACAAAGTCTACTGTCACATGCTCTCATTTCCACTCCGGTATTGGAAGAAGCCGTAATTCTCCAGCTGTTCTCTAGTGTTCTATTCTGATTTACTAGCATGTGAGGTATCTATCTACACATTCTGCTATTTCTCTTATCATGTTTATCCACCAATAATAGCTCTTCACGTCCTTGTACATTTTGGTACCTCTAGAATGTATTGTGTAGGCGGAATGATGTACCTCCCTCATTATCTCTCTCTTCAATTTTGCATCCTTTGGCACAGATAGCCTCGTTTTGTACCTTAAAGTCCCTTCTACATCTAAGTTGAATTCTGAAGCCTTACCTTATTCCATTCTACTCTTGATCTCTTGGATATTTTGATCTTCTATCTGACCAACTTTAATCCTATCCATTATTGTTGGCTGAATCCTTAAAGTAGCCATTTTTGCTCCCATTTCTTGTGTTGAGATTTCTAGCTCTAACATGTCTTCTTATAACGCTTTCTACAAAGTGATGAGAGTGGCTACATTGCTCTATTTCTTTCTACTAAGGGCATTTGCCACCACATTAGCTTTTCCTATATGGTATTGTACCTCCAGGTCATAATCTTTATTAACTCTAACCATCTCCTCTATCTCATATTCAACTCTTTCTACGTAAATATGTACTTCAAGCTTCTATGATTAGTGAAGATTTTACACCTTTCTCCATATAAGTAACGCCTCCATAGCTTTAAAGCCAACACTACAACTGCCAATTCTAAGTCATGAGTTAGGTAGTTCTTTTCATACGGCTTCAATTGTTGAGATGCATAAGTTATTACTTAACCACCTTGCATCAATACACACCATAACCCTTAGACTGAAGCATCACTATTCACTATAAACTCTTCTCCACTTTTAGGCAAAGTCAAAACTTGTGTTGACACCGGTTTCTCTTTGAGTATTTGAAAGTTGGCTTCTTATCTATCATCTCATTTAAATTTCACATTCTTCTTTGTCAATCTAGTGAGAGGAGTTGCTATTTTGGAAAACTCTTCTATAAATCTCCTGTAGTAGCCTGCTAGACCTAAGAAGCTTCTTACCGCTGTAATTGTTTTCGGCCTGTGCCAGTCTACTATTGCTCTTACCTTTTCTGGGTTCACAGATATCTCATCCCTATCAACCACGTGACCCAAGAAGACTACTTGTTCTAGCCAAAATTCACATTTACTGAATTTGGCATACAACTTGTCATCTTGTAACCTAGCTAATACCAGTTTCAAGTGTTCTTCAAGCTCCTCAATGTTTTTAGAGTATATCAAAATATCGTTTATAAAGACGATTACAAACTTATCTAGGAAATCTCTTAATACTCTATTCATTAAATCCATGAATGTAACTGGTGCATTTGTTAGTCCAAAGGCATCACCAAAAACTCATAGTGCTCATATCTAGTCCTGAATGTTGTTTTTTGAATGTCCTCTTCTTTGATTCTTAATTGATAGTAACCTAATCTCAAGTCTATTTTAGAGAACGCCTGAGTTCCTTGCAACTAGTCAAACAGGTCATCTATCCTAGGAAGAGGATACTGGTTCTTTATTGTGACCTTGTTTAACTTTCTGTAATCTATACAAAATCTCATGCTTCCATCTTTCTTTTTACAAACAAGACTAGCGTACCTCAATGGGAGACACCGGGTCTTATAAAACCATTATCTTGTAGCTCCTATAATTGTTTCCTTAATTCTTCCAATTCCATTAGTGTTATCCTATAGATTGGTTTTGATATAAGTATTTTACCCTATACTTAATCGATGTTGAATTCTATTTCCCTGGTGTAAACACCCCATTTTTTCCCTAGGAATCAATAATTTTCAATAATAATCAATTTTCAATTTTTCCTAATTTTTCCCAATTTTTCCTTAATTTAGCATAAATAATAAAAATATTCAAAAAAATGAAAATAAATAGGAAAACACTTCAATTTTGAAAAATGATTTTAGAAATAGCAATAATGAATAATAAATAATTTTTACAAATTTTTGAAATTTCAAAAAATACAAAAAAATAAAAAAATTGCATCGCATATGTACAATTTGCAATGTAAATAAAATCGGGAAATTGGGCCAGCTCAGCTGGCTCGTGTGTGCGCATGGGAACCGTGTGAAGGCTGAAGGTCGCGAGTTCGAATCCCCCCGCAGGCGCTCGGAAAAATTTTTTCGTTCTTTTCCCTGGAGCTGCCACGTGGCAGCATGTGATTGGCCGAGGGAAGTCACGCGCGTCGCGCGTGATCGTCTTCTTCGCGAGCCCAGCTGGAGAAAAAAAATACGACAGAAGTCCGACGAAGGCGAAATCGGCCGTTTTCTTTTTAATCTTCTAGATTAAAGTCAAGATAAGGCCAAATCCATCAGATAAACCAAAGGAACACAAGAGATTAACATCAAATCGCCGGGATAAAATCGAATCTAAGAAACGGAAAAATATGGGTTTATCTAAATCGGCCGATTCGAGCTTATCCAAGAGGAGTTCGAGGTGCCTATAAATAGAGGAGAACAGGAGGAAGCCAAAGCACGAAAAAAACACGAAGAAACACGAAGAAAAAGTGAGAGAAAGAGAGAGAAAGGAGTGAATCGGAGTACGCCGGAGGAACTTGAAGCCGAGACCATCGATCGGAGTTGGAGCAACCGCTAGGAGGCGATCTGGGAGTAAACCGCCACCACCATCGGATTCAGCTCCCCCAAGAAGCTAGGATTCGACACTTCACCCGCCGCAAACGACCGCCGGAACGCCGTGAACGAGCCAACCCCGCCGCCGTGACCGATCCGACCCGATTTGACCCGACAGATTCGACCCGACCCGACCCGCGTAGCGACCCGGATCCAGGTAAATCGGATTTTCCAGATTTTTTATTATTATTTATTTTGTTTATTTGATTATTCTGAATTTATTTATTTATTATTATTTTGTTAGCCATTTATTTATTTATTTGCTTATATTTTCAATAAATAGGAAAAATGTAGAAATTAGATTTTTCTAGAATTAAGAAAAATGTAAAAAAAATAATAAAATAAATAAAATTTAAAAAATAATAAAAGAATAAAAAATAAAAAAATAGAATAAAATAATAAAAAGATTAGGAAAAATAATAATAAAACTTTAGATTTCAAAATAGGATAGATAATAACTTAGGATAAAATGTTCTAGCATAAAAATCACAAAAACTTATAAAAAATCACAAAAATCATAAAAATCATAAAAATTAAAAAAAATAAAAAAATTATGAAAATAGAAGAAAAATTAAGTTTTAACACTTAGAAAAATCCTTTTCTTCAAATAAACTCAAAATTGATGTTTTCCTTCAAAATCATTTTCAAAAAAAATAAATTCAAAGTTTAGGCTCAGAAGTTTTAGAAAAATCCCAAAAATGTTAAGAACATAAATCAAAAGAGTTTGCAAAATTAAAATTCACCAACAAATCTAAAGGTTTTTCAGAAAAGCGAACTACGGCTTGTTTGATCCTGAGTAGCAGGTACGTAGGCACCCATTCGGGTCAACCCCTAAAATAAATGAAAAATCCTTTTTTTAAAAAAATTCCAAAACATAATAAAAGTAACAGAAACATAATGAAACACATTTCTAAAGATGAACAACTTTGAGAGATTAGGTGGTAACCGTAAAAGGTTTTAATAGGTTAGCCTCCGGACTTAGAAACTCTGGTTTTCCCTTTTCCTCTTGTCACAAAAACGAGAAGAGGAAATAACGACGACTAGTAGTCCGAATTAAGACTAATCCGCTCCTTTAGTCTTAATTCAATTTTCCCAACAACAGTTGGGTGGCGACTCCAAAAATCAAACGAAATTCCTAACTCAAGTCGAGGATCTAGATTAGATGAGCATAGGGTCTATTTTAGATCGGATTAGGAATGGGAATTCAAAAATTAGACTCGACACCTGGCTAGGGGTAAACCAGAAAGATCTTCTGGAAACACATCAGGAAATTCCCTCACTATCGGTACTCTTTCCATCTTAACTTCTTCACTAGCTTCAACAGATATTGTTGACAATATACAAGTAGGCAATCTAGTGGGTCTCTACACTCTAATTTGTATTTAAAATATCCATCATTTGGTATATTAAACTGCACCACCATGTTGTGATAGTCAATGGTGGCATGATATTTTGACAACCAGTTGACACCCAATATAATGTTAAACTCTATCATTTCCAATACCAAGAGGTCTGCTGGCATCACCCTACCATGTATTTCTATTCTTACTCCTCTGGATATCCTACTTATTCTTCCTCCTACTCCCAAAGGAGTACTAATAGCTAGACAGTCATTCATGTTATCAACATTCAATGCACATGCACATATAAAATTCTCTGACACACAGGACACAAATGCACCGGTATCAAATATCACATATGTATTGCAGGAGTGTACTGGAAGCATACCTATAATGTTGTCCACATCTGGAATATCCTGGTGCTGCTGCTACTGAATGGCAAACACTTTAGTAGGAACTCTTTGTCTAGGACCTCATACTTGTAGTTTACCTCCATGTTCTCTCATTGGAGGTCTAACTACCTATTGAACTAACCTTGTCTGATTTCTGGTTTGTCCTTGAGGACAGTTGACTGCCCTATGTCTCCTTTAGTTGCACACATGACCAAAGATTAAGGAAATTAACCTTTCAGTGCAATGTCTGCTAATGTTCCATGTCTTCCCACAAGAGAAACATGTCTCATCTGGCCATCTGCACTCTCTTAACTCATGAGGTCAATAACATCTAGGACATTTAACATTTAGGCCTATTGCAGTGAGTGCCAAAGACACTTGTTTGATCTGGAGAAGAGGGGCTACAACTCTCGGTGTTCTGCTTTGTAGCATATGATGTCTTTTACTCCTATCTTGCCCTATTCCACTAGAAGTAGGTCTTTTTCCTAGAGCTATTGCTGCTTTGCAACTCCTCTATTCTTCTATAATCTTCTTGTTCTGCTCGAGATACTTAGCCTTATCCGCCATTTCAGCATATGCATTTAGCTGAAAAGCCCCTACTACAAGTTGTAGGTCTAATTCCAAACCTCTTAACAATCTTCTGGCTCAGGACCTATCATCATTATGCACATTTTCAGGAAGGAACTGAATGAGGTGATTCAGCTCTACCTCATACTCTTCAACTATTTGGTTCTCTTATTCACAGTTGTAGTATTCATCCTCCATTCTATCTCTAGAGCTACTAAGGAAATATCTCCGATAAAACAATTCCTTAAATACTGCCCAATTCATGCATTCCCTTATAAGTATAGGAACCAAAACCCACCATTTTGTTGCAGTTCCCTTCAACATGAATGCTGCATAATTTACCGTCCTATCTTCTAGTACCTGGAAGGCAGCAAATGTTTTCTCAATTTCCTATACCCAATCCTCAGCTTCGATTGGGTCATCCACTTTAGGGTTAAACTCTTTAGCCACTCTTATAAACCTATCAAAGTTGATGGGTTTGTTAGCATTCATGGGTTGTGGGACGTTAGGGGCTTGGTGTTGTTGTGCCAATAGTCCCACCAAGTAGTTCACAGTATACAGTAGCTAAACTGTCTCTTTAGCCATCTAACCTCTTTCCCCTTGTGGCTATGGATTCTAAACTTCCTCCTCATTAGGGTTATCACGCCTAACACCCCTTCCAACTCTTGATCTGGTAATTCTTTTTAGAGGCATTCTGTTTAAGAAGAGACAACCAGATCTACTTGAGTTAATATTAGTCACGGTTAATTTCATAGTGTGTAAGTATATACACATATACCACTACACATGGGTCTACTCATTTATAAAACTTAGCAGTTAGCAAAATGCAAGTAAAGTAATAATACAAGAAAATAATTAAATAATTAAGTAAATGTCCCATTATTTTACCCACTCTCTTCATGTCTCACTATCTTATAGATCCAGTGCTTAACTCTTTTAAAGATCATATCTTAGACTCTATTGTTTAAAACTTATGTCTATTGATCATCACTTAGTTCTAAGGATCATTACCTATGTTCTTCAGGATCAACGACCTATACTCTTTAGATCAAAACTTTAGTCATAAGGATCATCAACCTATTCCTTATAAATTCAAACTTAAGTCTCTAAAGATCATAAACCTAAAGCTCTGATACCACCTAAGTTGTAACACCCTAAAACTCGAGCTATGTTATTACCCGCCATGTGTCATTATCTCACAAGAACACGTTAAAGCTCTTAATTAACTCTGATACATTGTAACATGTAACTCCTATATAAAAACATTCCATACATCCCCAAAATTCAAATAATCTCAAAAAACCATGTCAAACATCTAACCCAACGGAAGTCTTTAAACACCAAAATAACATTCTCAAAAGATACTGTCTATTATAGTTAAATAACATAAATCTCCCAAAACTTAATCACCATAATAATAATGATAATCTTCATCTTCCTCTCTCTATGGCTCACCCAAATCTAAGTTATCTTCTAGGTTCTCATCTCCCTCAATACCTGCATCTAAAAATGTTCCCCAAATGGTGAGTTAATTCCTAGTACGTATAACACAAACACACACGCATGACAAACATGAACAAGTATCACACACATCATGCAGTACTTAAACATAAATAACTATTTCCTTAATACATTTTAGGTCCACAAGTATCAATAGGGTACTCATGAACCCCTTAACACATTGGAGTATGATTTAATGATGGGAACTACCACTACGGGCCCCACACCCATGATCCCTTAATCCTTAAGCTTGGTGATGAGAATTGCTACTATGAGCCTCACACCCATGTACACTTAAACCACTTAATCTTGGTGATGAGAACTGCTATTATAGGCCCCACACTCATGTACACTTAAACCTCTTAACTAACATTTAGCCCAAATCATTTCTAAGCACGACTCCACTAGGGACAACATCACATAAAGATCATTGGGGTGCTCCTTAGGAATCTGCCACTACGGGCCCTTAGGCCAAACCAAGCACATACAACATGCAACTTAAACACTTAGCCCAAATTATTTAACTTAATCAAGTTCAATGCATAAACTAACTTAAACAAGCACAAATCATCACACAAGTTACACATACCTTGAATCCCAACCTTAAGCACTTCCCAGTCTTGGACTTAATCTAAATAGAAATCTGTACAAATCAACAAGTTCTTCTTAGTACTTAATCTAAGATCAATTTCATCCTCTTATTTCTCTTATCTTATTTATTTAATTTCTCTAGGGCCTTACTAATTATTTAGGTTGCATGGAAATTAGTTTAATTTGAAGTTAAATTAATTTATAATTACTTTATACTTTATTCAATATGGCCATGTTAGGGACCGCGTTACTCAACACGGGCTAAAGCACAACTGTGTTAAAAGTCATGTATCTTTTGGTGTAAAGTTTGGCTTCAACACAATCAAAACACGACTATATTAGGAAGTTGTGTTATCCTTGGCTCAATAAGGTCGAAACATGACTGTGTTAAGAGGCCATGTATCTCTCAATGCAACTTTCACACTCAACATGGTCTAAACACAATCGTGTTGGGAGGCTGTCTTACCCTTAACTCAACACGGTCAAAACATAACTGTGTTGGGAGGCCATGTACCTCTCAACCAATTCCACGAACCCTAATTCTTTTACTCTAAATTTTCCTAAACTCGTTTCTCTTTATCTCTAGACTTAATTAAATCTCCAAAATATGCCAATGCATCTAAATTACAAAGATTTTCGCACTTACATCAAAATTGCACAAGTCTTATCCTTGAGCCATTGATTCCAGCTCTCCTATCGTCCTTCCTTAACTTCGAGTTCTGTATGGACAAAGCGTTGTAATTATATCAAATTACCCATTCTTCATGAAAATTCTTGTATAAAAACCCTTACCTTTCTTACTTGGAATTAAGTCGCACCATCTCCTTTCGTTGTCTTAGGATTTATTTAAAGAGCGTTTGTCCTTTGTGGATTTCTGTTTCACTGCTCAAAATGACAAAGGAGACCCTCTAAGTTAATTTTGAGTATTTATACTCTTTGTGTAAAATGTCAAAATTGCCCCTCAAATTTTATAAAATTCTCATCCTTGTCCTTAGCTCTTTGTGATAACAAATATATTAAATAAATTAATAAAATTTTCAGGTATTACATATTCGATAGCACAAAGCTACAAAACTTATAGTGTCAAAAAATTATTTGCATAAATGGAAATACAATATAAAAATTCTAGATTAAAAAAAATAATAAAACTAGAAACAATATACAATACCTACTATAATTTACAAACTCAAGAGATAAAAATCATGTATAACGTGTTAATGAAAATGACAATTATTACAAAGCACAATGACTTATGTTAATATGGTATCAAACTTTATGGCTATGATCTTAAGTGAATAAAGGAATAATTTCCTACTCGTAACTATAAAACAAAGTGTTTATACATAACAATAGCTAATATAAGAGTATAGTAAATCTAGACAGAATTTAACCTTAAGAATAATAAAACCGTACAAGCTTAAATATAGAGAGTGAATCAATGAATCATTGTTGTTACCAATTTAACGAAATAAGCCAAGCAATCACGTAAATTTACGATTCTATACCTAACATTTAACCAAAGCGACGAATGAGAAAACAAATAGTGAACACCAGAACGTTAGAAAAAAAAAATAGCTATAAGAGAATTAATGAAATTTTGAGCCAGGAAATTATATGAAACAATTAAATACATAAAACATAAGGTGTGGGTTGGTTTACGACCCTTAAAACTTCAGTATAAATTAAGAATAAAGAATTTTTAACATTTCGTAGTATCATTTTATTTCAAAACATAGCCCATTGTAATTTTCATCAACTAGGAAAAATCGACAGTAAAGCTTGCATTGTATGTATAGAATTCGATGCTGCCCTTAATTTAAAAATCAAGAAGACTGATTTTAAACCCTAAAACGTCATTCTAAACGGTTCTAGAAACTTATGCTCAAAATCATAAATTTTTAACTTAAATATCAACAATCATTGTAACTAATTATTTAGTAGTAAACTTAATAAACAATTACTACGAATTAAAAACTTGAACAATTTCTCTCTTTCATTCCCTGCTCCTAAACCGTAACAACACCACCACCTCAAGTTGTCCTGACTTTTGAGCACCATTAACCAAGGTAATATTATTACAAGGAAACTAAGCTAACTATTGTTTGAAAACCAATTGACCCGGTTCCCTTTTAATGAGAAAATCTCATAACCTAAGGCTACTTCGCATCTCAACATATCCTAAACATCCCCTGCTTTAAGGATACAAGCACATGAAATCGTCCTTTCACACCCACAATTTGGGAAATGAAAGGCTCTAACATCCAATTATTTGTAAAACCCAAATGTCGAGCACTTTCTCTTCTAGTCCAGAATGCAACATGTAGGGTGCATTTGGTTGCGCATAAAGAGTAGTATTAGGCAGGACAAAAATATTTGTCTCTCGTTTAGTTTACAAAATTACTTCAGATATTAGACAAAATTTCTCCTGGAGTACTGGACAAATTGGTTAAAAATTATACCATGATAAATAAGGAACAAATTTTGAAGGGCAGTACAAAATGACAATTATTACTAACATTCCAAAAATACCCAAATTAGATACCCTAGTTCACAAGTACTAGATGAAATCAATAACTAATCCACTCCAATCGCACGCAGCTCATCTTCCACCGTGATTTGCACGCACGTCATCTTCACATTCACCGAGCCCATCGTCAATTTTTGTTCAATGCTCCACTCTACCAACTGTGGCAGGTATGTTTTCTTGTCACCACCTTTCTTCCTTTATTGCTTGGTGTTTGTCCATGGCGAATCTACAAGTGTTCAGTGGTAGGTATGTGCGTTTGTCATCACTCCTATTGCTGTTGTTCCTTTTGCTATCGTTCTTGTTGCTGTCGTTCTTGTTGTTGCCTGTTGCTATCGTTCCTCTTCTTGTTGTTGTCGTTACTATTGCATCCTACTCTTACCCATATAACGTAGTTTCATAGATTAACTAACCATTAGTTTTTTAATACACTAGGGTTGTTGCTTGTAGCTGTTCGGTGTTGGAGATCTCAAGGTTGTTCTATCAATTCAACTGGAATTGAATTATTAAATATAACACAAATTATTATAATTTGTAATATGAATTTTTAATCTTTTTAATCAATTGATTTACATTTATTAACCCATATAATTCGTTCAATTATATGAATTTAATAATCTCTTCAAATTATCAAAAATTACGTTACTAAATATCTTCATATTTTATAAAGAGTATAATTGTCAAAATTATAATACCCAGTTCAGTACTTTGTAATTCTAAACAATAAATAGTAAAAAATCATTATCCAGTACTCAAGTACCCAAACATGGTACAAAATTCTTTTTGTCATGTTTTTTTTATTTTATATTATTTAATACTATAAACCAAACTTATTGTAAACTACTTCCATTCTCTTCTTCATATTCCTTGGCATAGACACCTAGCACCTACGCCGTTCTTCCATTCCACACATGAGTACGAACCAGCCACCGTGGTTTGTCTTTCTCAATCCACCAGCCATCACCTCCTGCTTCTTTTCATTCCCTTCTTCTATGTATGAGTATCGAAACCACCATTGTGTGGCACAGTTAGATCAAAGCATGCCTGAACCACTCCGACATCCACTTCTCTGTTCTTCTTCCTCCTTCGCTTCTTCTCCCATTTTCCATTTCGTAAATAATAATAAAAAAAAAGAGCCTGGCCTCACAAGCGTCAACCCAGCCCCTTTATTCTTCCTCTTCCTCTTATTTCTCCCTACTTTCATCCTTGGATTGTCCTTGTTTTAAAACACAAGATCAGGGTAGCCCTCGTCAATCTTCGAGTAACCATTCAAGCGCAACCTCAAAGCGACTCAAGCCCTTCAACATATACAGTTAAATAAGAATAAGCAGAAGCTCTGTCCTCCTCGCCCTTGTCATCTGTTGGACGTACCCTCCTTTCTTCCCTGCTTGTTTTTCAGTTGTGACTTGGGCCACACCTGTTTTAGCAAATAAAAACATAACAATGGCAGCTCTTTTAGGAAACGTTTTCAACTTCCTTTCCGTGCTTGACTTCCCTTTAAACGATGAGGTAAATGTTTACGAAATCAATCGATCTCAGTTTAATCTTTGAGGATGAGTTGCGTTTTATTTCGTGAAAAGAAGAATGCTTTCGGTTGCAAATTGAAGGAGACAACTGGTTAGTTTTGTATTATTAATAATTCCATTGATTACGTCACAATACTTAATATTATAAAAAATCAACGAAAATTCTATTATGTTAAACGAAAAAAAAAAGCTATTTTAATATCCTAAGTTAAATTCTATCAAATTAACTAATGATTTAACCATATATATGTACGGTTGATAAATCATCAACAGAGATAAGTCCATAATTGGCGTAAAATCAAAATGTATATACCCTTCTTTGCCATAGTGTGTAACTTCTAAGAACACACATTGCATGTAAAGATTTTATCTAAAACCCCATTGTGTGTTCTTAGAAGTTTCTGTTAATAAAACCTTGGTATGTGTTCTTAAGGCTGCTAATGAAAATTTTACTTGAAACCTCAATGTAGGCTCTCAAGGCTACTGATGATAATTTTATCAAAATTGATAACATTAGGGCAAAATTGTTAAAATACCTCTTGATTGAGGCATATGTGGCATTGATTGATTGATTGAAGGTAGATGCCATAGTTTAGAACCACCATATTTGGCCTTTGAGGCATCATTAATTGATTGATTAATGGTGGATGCCTTACATCTAGATTTACCTAAATTGGCCTTAGGTGGCATTTGTTTAATTGGTGATAGTTAAGTGTGATAATTCGGCCTGAGTTAAAGAGAGATGTTGCCATATGGTTAAATAGGAGGTCAATCGAAGTGTCGATAACTCAATTCTATACCTTCCATGATTTTGAACTCCAATGGATGTGTTGCTTGCATTCATCTCATGTGTAAATAGAATAGATTGCACTAATTAATGCTTAATAACTTTGCTTGAATGGAAATGATGAGGGATGAACTCACTGAGTTGTAATTTTGCTCACCCCTAATAGTCTTTCTTGTAGGTTATTTTAAAGTTAAGAATATGATAAGATCAAAATGATGAGCATACCAAAATCAAGTCTTAAAGGTTAGGTGTAAAGTTAGTTTATATTTGAATTGAACTTAGATTGAGAAATAAAATATTAAAATTTTCATTCTCTTTTATTTTAAAATCTTTGTCTTTTCAAAACTTGTTTGATTCTTTATTTTTCAAGGCTTTAGCTATCTAAATTTTACAGTCTGGTAGGAGATATTGATTCTCTACGATTTTAGTAAACTGTGTTATATCGATTTTCACAATTGATTTCATAATTATCAATTATATGTATTATTGGTTTAGTGAGGAAATAATATTTAATTAGAGTCTTATAACATTTGATTTAAATGGCAGATTTTATATTGTGGGTATACATATAATATGACGATTGACAATTTTAAAGTTATTCTACTAGGCCTTCTTTAAGTTTGTTACATTAATAGCCTTCATGAAATTGTCAATCATAAGAACCTGTTGACAGTTTTTTAATAGTATATTAACCCCTGAATAATAGTAAATAAAACATATTAACAATAAAATAAGTTGTCCATAGGCAAGGGCATTGTAGAATTTCCCTCCATGATACGCAATCTCCATGAATAAATATAATCACATGGTTTCAAGCTTGCTCACTCTATAATTAAAATGTAGTAAATAATCCTTAACATATCTTACCAAATAATAAAAAAACCACAAACATTTAGGGGAAAGAAAAGGACATACTTGTTTGAGAAAAACCCATATTAGCACTTCTACTTTTTCCATCTTGGGAAGATGAAAATGTCACTTTAAGGGATTTTTTTTTGCAAAGAGTAAAATCAATTCATTTCTTGTAATGTTAATTAAGAATCATGGTAGCGCCTTTAGATTCGCTAAGGTTGAAGGTCAAAGCTATTGCAGGTTTGGCATTAATAACATAGCACATGCTATTGAAGGAATTCTAATGAGTTAATTTTACAAATAGCACAGCAATAAGGCTACACAAAATTAAATGATGAAAACTTATATATAAAGATTCAATTCTATAATTTCATGAAAACTTATATACAAGTTCCTCTTCTCCTTCTTCTTCTACAGCAAATGATATACTTATGTGTCGAAAGGTTATAAAACAAAATATTGCTTTTTGACTTAAAGAATAGGGTAGCATGGGACAATGAACTTTTGGAATAAGTGGAGTAATGGTCGCATAAAATAATTACAAAAGGATTATCACTTTGTCAACTTCCACACATTTGCTTTGGTAACTCCCGAGTTTAGTTTGACAACTCTTATGCTACATATAAAATTTTACAATTACTTAAATAAAAATTTGCTATTTCATATTTGTTGTCTCAAATGTATCTTTACTAGTCATATTTAAACATTTGAACAAAAAATCAATATGTAAGGATTGTTCCACATCATAAGTATTTGTAAGCGATGAGTTGGGATATACTTAAACAAAGAATTTGAGATAGCAAATATCTATTCCTTCAATAATAAATTAATGATTATATAGTGTTTCACATTTTAGTGGATGTTATACACACACTAAATCTATATTATTAAGCAAATATACTTTATTGAACTCAACATCTTCTTAAAAGTTATTAGTAATAATTTAATTACCACTAAATCCTTCAAATTTCATTAAAAATAATCATTTCAAGTGTTTCACATCTACCCACATAAATTCCATAATGCCACACATTTCGTTAAGACAACCAAAACCACCCAAATTCAAATCTCGCTCGCCACATGCGTGTTTTTATTTTGGAAATATCATAAACTAAACATTCTTTATCTGATAAATCAAAACCACAAGTACCCTTGCGAGGAAGAGAGAGAGAGAGAGAGAGGGAAAAACAACGCCACTCTGCCTTTTCATAAAGCGATGCCCGTGTAAAACTAATACCGTTCTTCTTCGACATGCTTCGTTGGTGTTTCTCCATATCCTATATTAAAGATGGCAACACAACAACACCAACAAACATGGGATTACAATGAGGAAAACCATGATCTTGACCATTTACCCTTAAGAAAAAGAAGAAGCCTGTTGCTTAAAACCAGGTACTGTTCGGCTAATGGATACGCCGTCCAAGAACCCATGCAAGTCCTCAAGTTTTTCTTATTCTTTACCTTCTACATTCATATTTTGGGATCTAAGGTTTCACGAAGATTTTTCTTTTGGGACTTTCTGTATCCAGGTGTATTTCCATACTGGAAGAGGATGATAATGTGGATTTGCAGGTAATTTTTTTTTGCGCTTTAGTTAACAAATTGGAAAATGGTTGAGGTTTTTAGTAAAAAAGGGTTTAATTTTTATTTTCTTAGTGAAAAAAGGTTTAAACTTTTCTTTTTAGTGGAAGGCACGTTCTTTATTGGACCGGCTACCTCCAGAAACACCTTGACAAATGTTTTGACTCCTATTTGTGTGTACGTTGATTTTTACATGATTACTGATTAATTGCTTTTGTTTCCTTTTTTGTTTTTTAGTTTTGAATTTAGTTGAAAGTGAAAATTAAAGTTACAAGCAGATAGAAGAGCATTGTTCCAGTTGAATAATTCCTATAGGACATATAGAGCCCTTGCTCTGGTGGAATGCTATGCATTTTGCTTTGAATTTACTGGTTAGGTTTTTATTGAGTTACGACTTTCGAGTATTTGTTGAGCCATTGGTCATAATTTGTTCTATGGTACATACCTCTATGGATAGCATGAGTGAAAGGATTTAAAGTTTGAAGGTTTCAGATAGTTGCCAACAGCACGGACCAGGAATTTTCTGGTGCGGGCTGGGGTGGGGGGACGGAGTTTTAAGGGACAAATTAACTGAAGGGCCAAATGTAAAGTAGTGGGTATAGTTTTTTTTCCCCAACATTATTAGATACAGTTTTTCTAAAATTTGTGAAGCTAGTGGCGGTGGATGCCAGGGCCTGAACCCCCTGGCCCCTAGGTCTGCCAGTAGTTGCCAATCAAAAAGATCCTCAACTATACACTTCTCATGGTACAAAAAAACTGTATCTCTGTTCACAGCAAAAGAGGGGAGTTTTTCTTTTAGGGTGGAGATTCTTCTAGACATATCATGTAAAAATCTGATTTTGGTACCATTCTTTATCATAAATTTAATGTGCTTGTGGAAAACTGGGATTCTTTCCTCATGTACATTACGATAATGCCTCCATATGGGTGTGTTAAATCAATTAGAACACCAGCGAGGCTAAAAAGACACTCTAGGAAGTGCAGGAATTTAATCACCTGGATCCTGTTAATGCACAGTGGGAAGATGAAAATAAAACCTTTAAAGAATTTAATCTTTTGAGAGCAGCGGGAGAATCTTTCCCTAGACAGAAGTCAAGAATTTCTTAGCTGAAATTGGTGACTGTAATTCAAAAGTTTTCTATCGCTTGTTGAAGCAAAATTTCTATAAAGACATGATCCATTCTATTCGTGATTCTTCTGGTCAGTGTTTAACATCTCCTTCAGAAATCAAAGCTCACGCAATTTCTTTTTTTGAAGAGCTTTTGAAAGAACTGCATGCTTCGGCCCACTTATTCCATATTCTTGAAGTCCTTATTGCCAAGAGGGTTAACAGAGTGGATTGGGATATTTTGGTTACACCTGTTACAGATGATGAAGTCAAGACTACGTCTACGAATGAGATGATGGCACAAGACAAAGCTCTAGGACCGGATAGTTACAATGTAAATATTTTCCATAAATCTTGGAACATTGTAGGGCCAGATGTGTGTTTGGCTATTAAGGATTTTTCTGCTTCAGGGATGTTACTTAAATCAATAAACGCCACAGCTATCACTCTTGTACCCAAAGTGGTGAATCCTTCATCTCTATTGGATTTTCGCCCTATCTCATGCTGCAATACTTTGTATAGATGTATCTCTAAAATTCTGGCCGAGTGCTTGAAGTTGGTGTTGCTATATCTTGTTGGCAAGGAGTAGACTGCTTTTATTAAAGGGAGAAGAATTGTTGATAATGTGTTTGTAGCACAAGACCTCCTTCTTAGGTACCATAAGGATAATCAAGATGCTAGTTGTGCAATTAAAGTTGACATCATGAAGGCATATGATTATGTGATGATGTGCCTAAAACTATGATCGGATCAAATGCTTTCAATTCCGTGGCAACAATCAATAGTAATTCGATTCCAATAGTCAAATAACGAATAATAACATAAAATAAACCCTAAACCTCCTTTACCGGATATGACACACCAGCAAGAGAGTAGTCTTAGAACAGATTTGTTGATATGACGCACAATAGTCCTATACCGTCATTCGCCACAATCCCACGGATTGATAAGAGTAAAATGAAGAATAAACTTCACAAAGTGTTTTCTCAAATGTTTAAAAGTCCCCAAATTCTTACAAAATAACAAATATATAGCAAAGGGAAAACAAATGAGAAAAGTCACAACATTTTGTTCGAATTGCCTACATAAGTAGCTGGCTTTGGAATAAAGGCCGTTGGCCTTACATGGTAAGCCGCTGGCTTTGGTAAGCAACATCGCCGACCTTGAAGGCCTGCCTTGGAGGTTAAGTTGCTGACCTTTATGGCCGGTCTAGGATAAAAGCTGCCGGCCTTTATGGTCAGTCTAAGGGCATCCACCTACGGTTCTAGCGCTTTACGTCCTGCGTTGAATAACTTTGTAAGAACTGTGATTTGATTCCCATCATCTCTTCGGACCTGTGAAAGATTTGTCATCAAATTTGATAGTTCTTTATGTTTTTGTTGCGCACTTCTGAGAATCCCCTGGACTGAAAATCTTAGTTTGCAAGTGTCTATTGTCTTAAAGTTGTGGTTGTCTTGAAGGCTTCTGAATTACTTGTACCTAATTTACTCTATTCAGGTCGTCCCCTAGTCCCTTCCTCTTTACTATCAAAGACTTCTTGTTGGTGGTTTTATTGAGTTGTTCTTGGGCTTCAGGTACCTTAGTTGGTGTCACAAGATTTAAAATAACTCGTTTACCATCCTTTTGAAACACATAGGTGTATCTAAACCCATCATGTAGTACTCTCCTGTCAGATAACCAAGGTCTACCCAGTAATATATGTGATGCGCACATAGAGAGAACATTGCAATCAATTACATCCTGGTACTTTTTTCCTATGTTGATTGGAACCTTGATCCTTTGAGTGACATACAGACTATTTCGCTCACTCAACCAATATAATTCATAGGGCTTAGGATGAGGTGTAGTGACTAGTTGCGGTTTATTCGCTAATGCAGCAGCTATAACATTGGTGCAACTAACACCACCAATAAGAAGGGTACAAAGATTACCTTGGATCTTGTAGGGAATATGGAATAGGTTTTCCCTCTACACGTCCTCAATATCTGGAGATGTAGTCATTACCCTACGCAGTACATTGATGAAGAATTTAGAAGGAAAGAGATTAGTTTTTTATTCCTCTTATCTTGATCTTTTTACATAGACATAGTGTATATATACACTTACAAGAATGCTATATTAGGAAAGAAAATAAAATCTTCTATCTAATATTTAATTCTGTAATCTAATATTTAATTCTGTAATAAAATCTCCTAGCTAGCACAATAATATTACATATATGTTAACACTCCCCCTCAAGTTGGAGCATAGATATCACACATGCCCAACTTGCAAACTAAGGTATGATAGGTCCTGTGACACAACCCTTTAGTAAATACATCAGTCAGTTGCTTATCAGATGTCACATGATGTAAGCTCAAGATGCCCTCAGTCAATTTCTCTTTGATGAAGTGTCGATCAATCTCTATATGCTTGGTTCGATCATGTTGAACTGGATTTTGTGCTATACTGATAGCAGCTTTATTGTCACAATACAAGGATGGTGCTTCTTTATCTGACAAATTTAATTCTTCCAATATCTTCTGTAACCACAGAAGCTCACAAACCCCTTGAGCCATAGCTCTGTATTCTGCTTCAGCACTTGATCGAGCAACTACACTTTGTTTCTTGCTCCTCCATGTTACAAGGTTCCCTTCTACAAGTGTGCAATAACCAGTGGTGGACCTTCTATCACTTAGAGATCCAGCCCAATCTGCATCCGTAAAGCATTCTATCTGAAGGTGGCCATGCTTGGCGAACAACAGTCCTTTTCCAGGAGTAGACTTCAGATTATCTCAAGATGCGATATACTGCTTGCATGTGTGATTCTCGTGGATCATGCATAAACTGACTCACTAGACTGACTACATATGCAATGTCCGGTCTAGTGTGCGAGAGATATATCAGTCTTCCTACTAATCTCTGGTATCTCCCTAAATCAACTGAATCACCAACTCCAGCCTGCAGCTTGTGGTTGTTTTCAATGGGAGATTCTGCTGGTTTACACCCCATCATGCCAGTTTCTTCCAAGAGATCCAGAATATATTTTCTCTGAGAAATGAAGATACCTTCTTTGATCTAGCAACTTCAATTCCTAGGAAATATTGCAGTTTCCCTAGATCCTTGATTTCAAATTCCTGAGCCAAAAGTTTTTTCAATCGAGCCATCTCCTCTTTATCATCTCCTGTCATCACTATATCATCAACATAAACTATGAGAATAGTAACTTTACCCTCATTATGTTTAATAAATAGTGTATGATCCGCATTACTCTGTTGATAGCTAAAGGTGATCATGGCTTTGCTGAACCTATCAAACCATGCTCTGGGAGATTGCTTTAATCCATACAAGGCCTTTTTCAGTCTGCATACTTTCCCATGTGTTGTTTCATTATCAAATCCAGGAGGGATCTCCATAAACACTTCTTCTTCTAAATCTCCATGTAGAAAGGCATTTTTAACATCAAATTGCTGTAAGTCCCGGTCAAGGTTGGCTGCACATGATAACAGGATTCTGATCGTGTTCATTTTAGCTACTGGAGCAAAAGTCTCTTGGTAGTCCACTCCATAGGTTTGAGTGAATCCTTTAGCTACCAATCTTGCTTTGAACCTATCAACTGATCCATCAGCTCTGTGTTTTATGGTGAACACCCATTTACAGCCTACCAGTTTCTTTTCAGGTGGAGAGGCGACAAGCTCCCAAGTCTTATTCTTAGTCAAGGCTTTCATTTCTTCAATCATTGCTCTCTTCCATTTTGGATCGTTGAGTGCTTCCTTCCAATCCTGTGGAATAGACACAGACGAAATGGACAAGGAAAAAACTCTATAGGAGGGAGACAAAGAATCATAGGAAACAAAATTAGAAATGGGATGTTTAGTACAGGCCCTGACACCTTTCCTTTGAGAAATGGGTTTATCTAAATCATCAAAAGGTAACTCACCAGAAGAGGAGGATTCTTGGCAGCAGAGAGTAGGTTGCACAATGGCTTCTTCTGTCTTGTCTTTGTCTCTCCTCGAGTACCTCTTCAAATCAGGTTTGTCTAAACACCCAATTTTCTCCCCCTGGATAATAGTCTCCTTCTGACCATCCTTTTCTCTTGGGTTAAGATTAGTAAGAGTCACAGAACTAGGTATCATCTCTTCCTTTGCATTATTCTCCCCCTGAAGAGATGACTGGGTTGGACTGAAGTAAGGTTTAGTCTCTCTGAAAGTAACATCCATGCTTACAAAATACTTTCGAGATTGAGGGTGATAGCATCTGTAACCCTTTTGTGTTGGCGAATACCCAATAAACACACACCTAAGGGCTCGTGGATCTAGTTTTCCAGCATCCTTAATATGAACAAAACAAACGCATCCAAATACCTTTGGAGGAACAGTGTACGTATTTTGTCCTTTTAAGGTTTCTAAAGGACTCCGATAGTCAAGAGCCCTAAGAGGCATTCGGTTGATAAGATATGCAGCAATTATAATTGCATCCCCCCAGTAAGGCTTAGGAAGATTCATGGTAAACATAAGTGACCTAGCAACTTCCAAAAGATGCCTATTCTTCCTTTTAGCTACCCCATTCTGTGCACTTGTATATGGACAACTAGTCTGATGAATTATCCCATGCGACTCCAAATAAGAACCAAATCTGCTATTGATGTATTCAGTGCCATTATCAGTCCTAAGAATCTTTATTTTAGCATCAAATTGAGTGTAAACCATCTTATGAAAAGACTGAAAACAGGAAAACACATCACTTTTAGCCTTAAGTAGATATACCCAAGTCATCTTGGTGCAGCAATCAATAAAAGTGACAAACCATCGACTACCAAACAAAGAAGTAGTCTGAGTAGGGCCCCAAACATCAGAGTGAATAGTCATAAAAGGAGACTTGCTTTTATTATTACTCAAAGGATAAGAGTTTCGAGAATGTTTTGCATATTCACAAGCATCACAAAATAAAGAATCAGACTGAGTCTTTGAAAACAAACTAGGAAATAATTTGCGTAACACTAAAAAAGAGGGATGACCCAAACGCCTGTGCCACTGCAATATTTCCTGATTAACATCCTTATTTCCCCCAAAAAAGGCCTGCTGAAGACTAGAACCTTGACCCCCATCCAATAGATATAAGCCATCGTGCAATCTACCACTGCCAATCCTCTTCCCTGTTTGAAGATCTTGAAAGACACAATGATCAGGGAAAAACTCAATTTTACAGTTGAGATTTTTTGTAAGTGCACTGACAGATAAGAGATTGACAGAAAATTGAGGGACATGAAGCACAGAGGATAGTTCGATATGAGGAGTACAAAAACAGAACCTGTTCCAGATACTGGGGTGAAAGAACCATCGGCAATTCGGACATTATCTCTTTTTAAACACGGTGAGTATTCAACAAGATTTTTTGAGGAGCCCGTCATGTGTCTATTCGCACCAGAATCAATAATCCAACAATTAGTATCAAGGGTAGCAGAAAAAGCATTACCTGACTGCACAAAATTGGATTTGCTACTGGAAGAAGATTCTTGATGAGACAAAAGACGCTTGAGATGCTGAATCTCATCAGGAGAGAAAAACCAGAGTGAGTCATCTCAGGAGTAGACTCCATAGCTTCAGACAAATTGGCCCGAGTAGAGTTAACCCGTTTACCTCCACGACCTCTTATTGGACGTCCATGTAGCTTCCAGCAAGTCTCTTTAGTATGTCGTGGTTTCCCACAATAATCACATTGTAAATGATCTTTATGAGAACTATGTGCTTTTAGCTGCTCAGATGAATCACTAGTAGCTACCAAACCAGACTTTTCAACCTGCGGGATATAGAGCATGACACTGCGCCTGCTTTTTTCCTGTTGAACATAGGAATATGCCTCCTCAAGAGAAGGAAAAGGTGTCTTACCGAGAACATGAACTCTGATCTGATCAAATTCATTGTTTAACCCAGCCAAAAAATCATACACCCTTTCTTTTGCAAGTAATTTCTGAAACTTTACTGCATCTCCGGTACAATCTGCTTGAAAATCTTGATAATAGTTAAGTTCTTGCCACAAACCATTCAACTCAGAAAAATAATGGGAAATTGTCATTTCTCCTTGCTTCAACCCATGGACCTTGTTCCGAATCTCATAAATCTGAGCATCATTTCCCACCCGTGAATAGGTGAGGGTTACAGCATTCCATATCTTTGCTGCTGTGTCAAGCAATAATTATGTTCTTGAAATATGGGGCTGCATGGAATTGATAAGCCAGGCCATTACCAAGGAATTTTCAGAATCCCATTGATGAAATAATGGATCGGTTGCTACTGGTTTGACTTTAACACCGGTAATATAATCTTGCATTCCCCTAGCTTTGATAAACAATAAACAAGACCGTGACCAAGCAAGGTAATTGTTCCCATCAAGCTTGACAGGGCTGATTTGCAGTAATGGATTATCAGTACTAATTCCAGCAATTCTCTTATCAGTTTCCATAATGCAAACAGTTAACCCAAGCAATTAAGACAACAGACTTAAATAGCCTTGAAGGAAGAGCAAACAGAATAGTTCGTAAACTTTCAAACCCGTACCCGTACACAAACTGTCAAACCCGTATGAATACACACAGGGAAGTAATGAGCGCAACCTAAAGCAAAAAACACTTGGACGCAACCTAAAAGAAACGAAATCGCTTGGAAAACAGTTGGAGGGCGTCGGAAAAAGAAGGGCGAGCAAGACAGCGGAAAGCCCACGAAAAACGGTGGTCGGAACAGTTCCCACGCGCCTCACGCGCCGACGGCCGGCGAAGATTCAGGCGCGGTTTCCGGTGGTCGGAGAAGAAAGGGTCGGTCGGAAAAGGGTGGCGCTCCTCTTGGGATGGGTGGTGTCGACTACCTTCGAAGAAAAAACCTCTTGTACGGCGTTCTAGGGTTTTAAAAATAAACCGCGCCAGAAAAAAGAAGGAAAAAAAAAATTTTGACCTAAAAAGTGGTTTTAGGCTCTGATACCATGAAGAATTTAGAAGGAAAGAGATTAGTTTTTTATTCCTCTTCACTTGATCTTTTTACATAGACATAGTGTATATATACAATTACAAGAATGCTATATTAGGAAAGAAAATAAAATCTCCTATCTAATATTTAATTCTGTAATAAAATCTCCTAGCTAGCACAATAATATTACATATATGTTAACAATTGATAGCAAGATATTGATCATTGCCCTTGTTCTCATGTATCTCAGCGTCTGGATTCTCATAGTATTTCTTTAGCACTGCTAATAAATCTGTAGGCTCAAGTATGTTTTCCTTGTCACCCTCATTTTCCACCTCCATAGCAGCCATCACTTTTTTATTGGGACACTGAGCAGCTATGTATCCAAAGCCTATGCATTTGAAGCATTGGGTTTGACGAATCTTTCCACTTGATGACCTCGATACTGTTTGTCGGATATCAGCCCTTGCAACCGCTTTGTCTTTTCCAGAACTATCCCTCCCTATCAATAACAGTTGCATTTGATTCCACCGTCCTATCAATTTCCCCCTTTCTAACTTGCTGATTATCTGATTCATATAACTGAGTAGTGGATCCATACCTATTACTCGATACTCTATATGGATTGGAGCGCCTCTGCCTCTCAATTTTTAAAGCCAATTGGATGGCCTCATCAAGAGTGTCATACCTCTGCAACTCGACAATACATGCTATCTCATATTTTAACCCTAGACACAAATCACCCCATGGTCTGTTCAAAAGGTTCAACTGTCTCACATCAGATCCTTAGTGTCTCAAACTCCTGGACATACTTATCCACCGTTTTGCTTCCTTGTCTCAATGTTTGGACATGCATGAATAACTCCTGCCTGTAATGTTCTGATATAAACCTCTTTCTTAGCACCCTTTTCATTTCTTGTCAAGTATGAATCTCAGCATCACCATCTCTTCTCCTGTTGGCCACAAGGTTCTTCCACTACAAGGCGGCATACTATGTAAATTTAGCTGCTACTAGACGAACTCTCGTATACTAATTTCATAGCACTTGAAGAGTCTTTCTACCCACTGTTTTACCTCCCTGTCTCAATGTTTGGAGACGCATGAATAACTCCTGCCTGTAGTTTTCTAGTATAAACCTCTTCCTCAGCACCTTTTTTATTTCTTGCCAAGTATGAATCTTAGCATCACCATCTCTCCTCCTGTTGGCCACAAGGTTCTTTCACCACAAGGCAGCATACCCTGTAAATTCAACTGCTGCTAGATGAACTCTCGTAGGGTTATTAATTTCATAACACTTGAAGAGTCCTTCTACCTTATCCTCTCAATCAAGGTACTCCTCTGTAGGTCCCTTTCTAGCAAATGAAGGCATATGCAATTTTACATACAATAGACTCCTAGGGGGTCTAAACTCATGGTTAGGATAAAGTTCATCTCCAAAATTATCATCCCTCTCCTTTTTGTAAGCATGATACTCTCTTCCAACCTATCTGCTCCTATTTCCTCCTATTGCTCTTTCTCTACCCACAGTATTAAGGGTTATCCTAAGTGGGGGTATTTGTAGATTTACCACTGGCTGTTGGGGTAAGGTCATCTGATTGACCCGTGTTGCTAGATTAGCAACAATGGTAGTCAGGTCCTGCATTTGGTCTTCTACTGTTCTTCTTCCACCTGTAGCATGACGACCTTGTACTCCTCTTTCTACCTGGCTGTTGGCCTTATTCCCGAATCCCCCCATTAACACTGTCGTTCGACATCTTCACTGAATTGCAGTCTCAACACTAGAATTCCAAATCACAATTACACACTACTCAAACCCTAATCGGCACAATTCCCAATTACAACCTTCGTTTAATCCTCAACTTAAACCCAGCACAATGACAATCAACCAAGATACACAAACAACAACAACAACAACAACATTAACCAACCCCGATTAACTATTAATCAATTCAACAATGAAATTCACAACCCATGACAATAGAATCTGTTGAAATGTAATAGCAAATCTTTTAGTAATATTGTTAAGATTCTTTTTTTATTATAGGAGTTTATTTTTAGAATAAAAATCCCTTAAATATCTCTTAGCTTAGAACTGAGGGATTAGGGGATTAGGCCTAAAAATAAGAGATTAAGTTTCCTATTTTATTAGGAATCTTTTCTCTATAAATTGTGTATTGCTATTATTCATTATTTATTAATTTTATATACCAAAAACTACATGGTATCAGAGCAACCAATTAGCTACGACTAATGACCAAAACGGCGTTCACCGGACGACGACATTCTACTACGTCTACTGAAGTAAATAGCGATGTGAGTCAAGTTTCTAGTGAGACCAGTATGAACCAAGGCAATGACGCATCTCATTTTTCCCTTTAGCTTACAACAAATAGGCTGAATGGAAAGAATTATCTTGAATGGGCACAATTGATAAGATTGGCCATTGAAGGCCGTGGAAAATTTGGCTATATTATTGGAGATATTCGAAAACCAGTTGATGATGCTCTACGTCTAGGTATTTGGAGGTCAGAATGGCTTGGTTAATAAACTCTATGGAACCGACCATTGGAAAACCTTATCTATTCCTTTCGATGGCTAAAGATGTTTGGAATGCTGTTAGGGAAACATATTCTGATGAGGAGAATGCTTCCCAAATATTTGAATTAAAAACAAAATTGTGGAATTCACAACAAGGTAAGTGAGATGTTACAACCTACTATAATGAAATAGTCTCGATATCGCAGGAGCTTGACCACAGCTGGAACAATCACTAGGTATGCTCCGAGGACAGCATAAAGGCAACCAAGGAGGAGGAGAATGAGAGAGATACCTGTTCTTAAATGGACTAAATCAAGAATTTGATGAAGTCCGCTCCAGAATTCTTGGAAAAAAGCTTCTACCATCTTTGCGTGAGACATTCTCAGAAATCCGGTCTGAGGAAACAAGAAGAAAAGTAATATTGACAGACACTAGGTCCCAAATTCTAGAGTTCTCAGCACTAGCAACAATTAAGAGTGAAGAGGAAAAAAAGAAAAAACCTTATTGTGATGTATGTAAGAAATTTTGGCATACTCGTGATACATGTAGGAAGATTCATGGGAAACCTCCCAACTTCAAGAATTTCAAGAAGAAAGGAGTAGAAAATCGAGGAAGCCAGGTTTTTCAAGCGGTACTTGATGAGCATGGGTAGAAATCTGTCAGAAATACTAATTTTCACTAAGGAACATCTAGAGCTCTTAAACAATTTTTCAATCACATCTCCAAACTAGTAAACCAACTAAATCTAGTTCTATTGATAATTCCTCTTGTTCCTTTGCACAACTAGGTACTATTTTTCTATTCCTTCTGTCTTTCTCAGTATTGAGTCCAATAACATAAACTCTTGGATTATTGACTCTGGTGCAAGTGATCATATGACAGCAAATTCCTATCTTTTCTCGTCCTATACACCATGCGCAGGGAATAAAAAGATTAGAATAGCTGATGGATCTTTCTCAACAATTGCTGGGAAAGGAATTATCAAGTTAACTCCTAGTCTGATTCTCTATGATGTCCTACATGTTCTTAATCTCTCATGCAACCTTGTATCTATTTCTAAATTAACTCAAAAGTCTCAATTGTCAAGCTGTAATTGATTCTAATTCTTGTGTTTTTCAAGACAAGACCTTGGGGAGGATGATTGGTAGTGCTAGAGAATTTGGAGGCCTCTATATCCTTAATTCCGGGGACAACTATGTGACACAAGATTCTTTATGTTTTAATTCTATTTCAATTGACAATAAAGTAATGTTATGGCACTATAGACTTGGACATCCGAATTTCACTTATCTAAAACGTTTGTTACCTCAGTTATTTATCAATAAAGATCCCTCCTTTTTTCAATGTGATGTTTGTTCTTTAGCTGAACACTGACGAGCTTCTTTCCCAAATCAAAATTATCAACCTTCAAAACCATTTAAACTAATCCATACTGATGTTTGGGGACCTTCAAGGGTTGCAACAGTATTTGGAAAAAAATGTTTTGTAAGTTTTATAGATGATCACACTAGACTTAGTTGAGTATTTTTATTAAAAGATAAATCTGAGGTAAAAAGAGTTTTTGAAGATTTCTATGTTATGATTGAAACCCAATTTCAAAACAAAATTCAAATATTAGGAGTGATAATGGCATGGAATTCTTTAATGATTAATTAGGAATGTTTTTCAGGAAAAATGGGATCATACATCAAAGTTCTTATCCAAACACACCTCAACAAAATGGTGTAGCCGTAAGGAAAAATAGGCATATTCTAGAAGTCACTAGGGCGTTAATGTTCTTGAGTAATGTTCCACAATATTTGTGGAGAGAAGCATTGTTAACTACTATATATCTTATTAATAGAATGCCATCTCGTGTTCTTAAGTTTAAAACTCTCATGGTTGCATTTAAGGAAAAATTTCCCAATCCTAGGATCCCTAATGATCTAACTTTGAGAATCTTTGGGTGTAGTGCTTTTATCCATAGTAATGATCATAATAGGAGCAAGTTGGATCCTAGAGCAAACAAATGTGTTTTTGTAGGATATGCTTCAGGTCAAAAAGGGTATAAATTCTATGATTCAAGCAGTAGGAAAATTTTTATAACTATGGATGCCACCTTGTTGAGTTTCAGCCATTCTTTAAGCCTCAACTTCAAGGGTAGGATAGATTAATAAAGGAAGAGTTGACTCCTGTAGATTTAAACTATCCTTTTGGTATTGATCCTGGAAAAGGTCCTGTAAACCTAAATGATTCTGATTTTGGAACAATAAATGAGTTAAGTAATGAAGACTTGGATATTAATTCTATAGAGTTAGAACATGAAAAAGATGATTATAGAAGTAGTCCTAAAACAAATGAATTACGTGTTTACAAAAGAAGAAACCGGAATCAAGAAAAAGGGGATGAAGGATTTCCATGCTTTCAACAATTTGAACCTCAAGATCTTGCTGAAACTTGAGGTAATGAGTCTAGTCTTGAACCTTCTTTCAGCTCTTTAGAACTTGATCTACCTATTGCAAAAAGAAAAGGTGTACGACAGGTAGCTTGGTATCCCATGTCTAATTTTGTGTCCTATAAGAAACTCTTTACTCCTTACTTCACATTCTTATTTAGGTTATCTGCTATGGAGATACCAAAAAATTTGTAGGATACTTTGGAAGTTCTAGAGTGGAAGAAGGCAATTTTTGAAGAAATGAATGCTCTCATGAAAAATAAAACGTGGGAAGAAGTACGGCTACCTCATGGGAAGAAGATTGTGGGTTGGAAATGGGTGTTTACCACCAAGTTAAGATCAGATGGATCATTGGAAAGATACAAGGTTCGTTTGGTTGCCAAAGGATTTACTCAAACATATGGAATAGACTTTTTGGAGACTTTTGCTCCAGTAGCTAAATTAAACTCAATTCGAGTTCTCTTGAGTATTGCTGTAAATCTTAATTGGCCACTTCACCAACTAGACTTAAAGAATGCTTTTCTCAATGGAACTTAGGAAGAGTAAGTCTACATGGATCCACCATCAAGGTTTGAAGAAAGGTATGGATCTAAGGTCCTTAGACTAAAAAAATCCCTATATGGGTTAAAGCAATCACCACGAGCTTGGTTTGAGAGGTTCACTCAGTTTGTTAAAGGACAAGGCTATTCTCAGGAACAAGCAGATCATACCATGTTTATTCGACATACTCTACAAGGTAAAACTACTGTCCTTATAGTGTATGTTGATGACATAGTTCTTATAGGAGATGACTTATCCGAAATGGAAAGACTAAAAGAGCAGTTAGCTACTGAATTTGAAATCAAAGATTTAGGATTTTTAAAATATTTTTTTTGGTATGGAAGTAGCACTTTCAAAGAAAGGAATAGTTGTTTCACAAAGAAAGCATGTTCTGGATCTCTTAAGGAAAACTGGTATGAGTGGTTGTCGATTAGCAGAAACACCAATTGATCTAAATGCAAAATTTGGATTAGAAGGAAGAAAAAAGATTGACAAAAGACAATATCAAAGGTTGGTAGGAAAGTTAATTTATTTATCTCATACTCGGCCTGATATAGCATTTGCAGTAAGCATGGTCAGTCAATTCATGCATGATCCTGGAGAAGAACATAAGGTTGCAGTCTATAGAATTTTACAATACTTAAAGGGATCCTTAGGGCAAGGTTTATTTTTTAAATCAAGTGATCTAAGAAGTATTAAAGCTTATTCAGATGCTAATTGGGTAGGTTCCTCTACAGTTAGAAGATCAACCTCTAGATACTATACTTATGTTTGGGTAACCTTGTAACATGGAGAAGTAAGAAACAAACAATAGTAGTAAGAAGTAGTGTTGAAGCATAATTTCATTCTATGGCTCACGAAAGTTGTGAAATGATTTGGCTAAAAAGAATGATGGAGGAACTTAAATGACCAATAGAGTTACCTATGAAACTTTATTGTGACAATAAAGCTGCCATAAGCATTGCTCACAATCTAGTACAACATGATAGGATCAAGCATGTTGAAATTGATAAACATTTCATAAAGGAAAAGCTTGAAGAATGAAGTGTGTGCATGCCTTTTCTACCTACAACTCAGCAAGTAGCCGACATCTTTACTAAAGGCCTTTTTAAACCTAATTTTGATTATTTTGTGAGCAAGTTAGGCATGTCTGATATTTATATGCTAACTTGAAGGGGAGTGTTGAAATGTAATAGCAAATCTTTTAGTAATATTGTTAGGATTCTTTTTTTATTATAGGAGTTTATTTTTAGAATAAAATCGCTTAAATATCTCTTAGCTTAGAATTGAGGGATTAGGGGATTAGGCCTAGAAATAAGAGATTAAGTTTCCTATTTTATTAGGAATCTTTTCTCTATATATTGTGTATTGCTATTATTCATTATTTATCAGTTTTATATACCAAAAACTACAGAATCGCACAACCACAGCAATAACAACGAAGAACCCTAATTTTCAATTTATATGAATTCCACAAATAACCCGAATTGAATTGCACAACAACAACACAATCTAATTCGATAGTCCACATACAATCTCAATTCAATAACAACCAAACCGTAACACAATTCCACAATATCAAAACCCTAATCTCTCAAAGGAATTCCAATAGACACAATTCCCTAATCTCAATCTGAGCTTTAAAACCAAAAGATGATGTGCCTAAAACTATGACCGAATCAAATGATTCCAATTTTGACACAACAATCAATAATAATTTGATTCTAATAGTCAAATAACGAACGATAACGTAAAATAAACCCTAAACCCTTATTGGATATGACGCACCAACAAGAGAGTAGTCTTAGTACGAATTTGTTGATATGACGCGCAACAATCCAATACTGTCACTCGCCACAATCCCACGGATTGATAAGAGTAAAATGAAGAATAAACTTCACAAAGTATTTTCTCAAATGTTCAAAAGTCCCCAAATTCTTACAAAACAACAAATATATAGTAAAGGCAAAACAAATGTGAAAAGTCACTACATTTTTGTCCGAATCGCCTACATAAGATACCGGCCTAGATGGTCGGCTTATATTCCAAAGCCGCTGGCCTTGAAGGTCGGCCTTGGAGGTTAAGCCACCGGCTTTTATGGCCGGCCTATCTCCATGCCGCTGGCCTTGAATGGCCGGTCTAGGATAAAAGCCGCCGGCCTTTATGGTTGGCCTAAGGGCGTCCATCTCCTGTTCCGGCGCTTTGCGTCCCGCATTGAATAACTTTGTAAGAATCGTGATTTGATTCCCATCACGTGAGGTGGTGTCTGCTTGAGCAATTAATGTGTACCATGGAATTCCTAACCCAATTTACTAATTAGGTGATGAAATGTGTGACTACTTCAAAATTTTCCATCAACTTGAATGGTGAACTTGTGGGGTTTTTCCTAGCTCAAGAGGCTTGCATCAAGGGGATCCAATCTCCTTGTATCTATTTGTACTGGTTATGGATCTTTTTTCATGCATTATGAGGGAGGTAGGAAGGAAAGAGGGTTTCACTTATCATTGGAAACGTTGAAAGGAGCGCCTCAATCACCTATGCTTTGCTAATGATATAATGATTTTCTCTAAGTGTGATATGAGATCTGCAGCTTTGATTAAAGAGGGTTTAGATGAATTCTATTTGTTGGCTGGCCTCAAAGTAGGCAATGAGAAAAGCCATGTTTTTCTTAGTGGGGTGTCACAAGCAGAAAAGGAATGTATCCTTCATGTGTAGACTTTTGCTCTTGGTGATCTCCCTGTCAAATATCTGGGTGTTCCTCTTTCATCAAAGAAGCTAAACAAATCTACTTGCCATTTTCTCATGGACAAGTTTAGCAAGTGCATCAATAATTGGGCTTGCAAAGTCCTATCCTATGTTGGTTGTGTACAATTGGTAAAAAATATCATTCTCTTTGCAAGTCTATTGGTCAACTATGTTTATTTATTTTTTTGGATAAGTCAACTATGTTTATTTTACCTAATAGTATTATGAAAGTTTTGACTACGAAAATGAAAAGGTTTTTATGGAATGGGAGTGATGAGTGAAAAGCCAAGCAAATCTAGATTGGGAAATAGTATGTAAACTGAAGGAGGATGGGGGTTTAGGTATTGTAGATCTTGTTGCTTAGAATAAAGCAGCACAACTCAATCAAATTTGGACCCTTTGCATGGATGAGGGCATTAGCTTGTGGCCTAGCTGGGTGCTTGTGGAACTTATTAGAGAAAAGAATTTTTGGACCATGAAAATTCTAGCAACTGTCTCTTGGTCTTAGCAGAAAATTTTACAATCGAGACCTTTGGCACAAGGTTTGTTTAAGTGGGGGAGGTGGGTAATGGGAATTTCGTATCGCTTTAGTACAACAATTGGCACCCTAAAGGCCCTTTGTATTTTTGGCTATTGGAAAGGACTATATACTCTTCTAGTTTCCGGAAGGAAGCTAGAATTTGTTGTATTATTCATCAAAATGGGTGGGATTGGCCAAAGGGTGAGTTGTGGGGACAATGTAAGAGAGGAATTGAATGGTGCCTTCATCCCTAAAACCAGTAGTGATGATAGATTTGTTTGGAAGGATAAGCTCACAAAATCGCTCACTATCAAGGAGGCTTATGGCTCTCTTCGAGCACAAAGTAATAGGAATTGTTGGTTTAAGGTGCTTTGGCAAAAACAGTTGGCTCCTAGATTTTCCTTTTTCTTATGGTTGGTGGCTCATCAAAGACTTACTACCCTTGATAAATTGGTACTTTGGGGGTGTTACTCCTCAAAATTGCTGCTATCTTTGTAATAGGGAGAAGGAGATGCATTGCCATATTTTTCCTTAAGTGTGCTTTTGTGTGTGAAGTATGGAGCAGGTTGGAGGAGATGAGATTGAACGGTATGGTGGTGCCTTCCCAAGCAATGGATATTCTTGATCTCTTTAACTCGCTGGGTCCCAAGCTGACTTCTTGTTGGAAACTATTATTTGGGTGGGTTTGTTATATACTATATTTTTTTTGGGGGGTAAATTTGTTATATACTATATTTGGAAATTATGGAATGAAAAAAGATTAGGTCTTAATTCTCACTTAGTTGCGGATGTAATCCGCATGATCCTTTTTTGTTTTTATACTAGTAATAGTCATTGTTGACTTTTTGCTCCAGTGGTGTTTCTTGTCAAGATTTTGATCCAATCACCCTTTGTTTTTTGTTTAGGGATTAACTCAAAATTTTAGGATTCTTGTGGAGCTTCTCTCTTGTATAGTGGGCTATTTCCCCTTCCTTCTGTAAATTTGTTGTTTAATAAAAAATCTGATATTATATATAAAAAAAATAGTAACTGCATTTGTTGAAGTTCTTGGCAATGCAGAGTAATGGCACAGCATTTGAAGAAGACATGGGATGCCCTCTCAAGAGAGAGAAAATAGAAGTGACCGATGAGAGATCTGCTGCAAATCGGTCTAGTGAAATTTCTCACGGAAGTGTATCTGATCTATGTCAAGCAGTTGTGGCCGATTTATCGACTGATGCTACTGATAAATCGGCCATGGCGATGAAATGCTCTCAACATCCTGGTTACTGCTTTGAAAATGCCCCTGGCAAATATCAAGGTCACATTCAAGATTAATGAAAATTGATACGATGTGCCTAGCCATTAATACTGTTTTTGGAACAGAATCAATTTCATGAGCATAACTGTCCAAATTGACCTCTCATTCAATCGTTTCAGATACTCCTCTCCCTGGCAAGGTTAAAGTCGAACCTTCAGATGATGGCTTGCTTGACCATCAGAACACTGCCTCAATTCTGTCACCCTTGTCCAGTTCAACTATGAAAATAAATGATACATATGAGCTTGAAGATGACAGTTGGTCAGATGAACTTGATCATGTGTCGCTGGCTTTACGTAGGGAAATGCTGCTTGCACACAAGCAGCCTTCTGGGCTCAACCAATTAGAATGCAGGATCATGAGGACAAGCAATCCAACATCAGCGTAAGTAATTTGACCTCTTGCTCCATAAGGTATTTATGATCTGTTATATTATGAAATCAGCCTTATAAGTTTGGTTTGTGTCATGTCCAGGTCCCATCAATGTGCATTTAAGTTGGAGGAGCAATTCGATCCTTTGTTAAATACAGAGAGTGTACACTTCTATCACTTCTTGTTGTATAAATTTTCAACTGCCAATTTGAGGAGGATTACTAGGGTATATTTTATACCTATAGTTAGTTTATCTGGAAGCTGGATATCTGCAAGGTGCAATTTTGTGTCATTTTCCTTCTGGATTCTATAAAGCTAGCAATAACAGCTTCATCCTGCCCTGCTTAAAGAAACCTTTACAGTACTGAGGACAGTTTTTTAGTCAATTTTGAAGCATGTGTCTTCCATATGTTAGTATATAAAGGTCATAAATATTCTGCATATGTAAATGGCTTTCCTGAAGTGCAATGGGGTCTAAGGCTTCATCCTTAAATGTTCTATAAAGATTATGTTGCTTGTTATGCCTTCAGTTCGATGGCTGAGGGAAATGCCATGGAATCATAATAAAACCCTTCTTATGAGCACTTGCATATTTTGTGAAGAAAGCCTGAAGATTATGTAAAAAGCACAATAACAAACTTGAAACTAGCATAGAATAAGATTTTATGCTGAATAGAAAGGTAAAATTAGATAATACTTATGGAGGTCTTATTTTATTACATCTGTTGTGGTATGGTCTGACTACAAAGTGCACAACCTAAATGTTGATGTTGTATGTCTCTGTGATTCTGATACCAACTTCCATAGTTTCTATGACTTATCCACCAGAGCTTTACAGGCAATGGCACCATTGTAGAAAACCTGTGATTTTTTACTAATGAGTTTATTTGCCAAAAAGTCAACACTTCCTGCTGTTAATACATAAAAAATGTCGACAGTGTATGCTCTGCACCTTAGGTAATACGGGTGAATAGAATCCTGCTATTCTCACTGAGTAGGGATCCCGACCTTATTCCATTGTTCAGTAGGGCCTCCCACTATTAAAATAAATAAATCAATAATAAAACCCATACAGGAAGCTTCGAAAGGGGGAAAAAAACTGTAAAACACGTATGAACAATTTGCAGCAGTCGCCTGTGATCCCCTGGTTGCACCCACCAGGAGGGTGCCAAGGTTCGCACTAGATGGGCACATGGTGTGGTTGCAACTGATGTAGGTGCAGTGGCTGGTCATGGGTGCAGTCGGTTGTGGTGGGCGTGGTTACTGCAAAGTGGTGGTGGAGGAGAAGGGTATTCTGTTATCAATTTTGTCCTTCAAGGTATGGACACATAATAGTTATTCCCTGTCTTTCATGGGACTTGGGGAAACTGTTTGTTTATTAGGCTGCAGTCAGAGAGCAAAAGCTTCCTGTCACAATTACCTCATGTTGCTTCTTTTTCATAATTTAATGAATATCAATGTACCTGCGCACAATGTAATGCTGGACTTGCAAGAGTTATTTATGCCGTATGGGCATAGATGATGGAGAAAACTGGCATAGTGACTCATTGATTCATATTATCGAGATCTTTTTCTTGCTCAGTACCTTTTGTTTTGAGGTATTGATATCCTATACTTAGTTTGTTGTTTGCAAATACTTGGTTCTTGAGGGTGGTATGGACAGACGCTGCTATTGATTCTTCACATCTCCTGTTGATGAGTTAGTTATGGAGATTTAAAAATCTTGTATAGCCATGTTATTAGTATTAAAAGTATATGTATCTCACAGGGCAATCAAGGAGACAAAATTGTGGAAAGTGTCTCTGAAAAAGGGGGAGATGGGAGCCATCCAGTTCTCACAACATCTGGAAGTACATTATGCAGCCAAGCTGGAGTATATGCTTCCAACATTTGCAGAAGTCCAGTTACTGAGGCTTCTGATTTTTCCGCTCGAGGGTTGTGGAATTCTGCTCAGCTGGGTTTGATGTCAGCAGATTGCAATGAAGGGACAGAGTCAAAAGAATTAGGAGATCATTTGAATTTTCAAGAAGATGGGAATGTACCCTCATCCAAGAGAAAGCCTTGGAAATTGAGTCTATGTAAAGGACAGGATGATATTTCTCCACAGATGAACTTGAATTCCATTCCTACTTTGTCTGCCAATGTCAAAATTAAGGTTGAACCTTTGGATCACAATGGAGTGCTTTATTCTAAATGCTGTGGTGTGGAAAACCAGACCTTCAGCATACCATCTGTGAAGGGTGAGCCAAGAAACTATGATGAGTATGTTGACAAAATGATGGACCACATGCTGCTGTCGCAGCGCATGAAGCTGCTGTTATCAGAAAAGAAATCCTCATGGACCAATTTTATGACAAAGGAATGTACTGTAGGACCCATGCCCCAATTAAGTCAAAGTCGCCCCCCTTCCCCGGAGTCTGTTGAGCCAGTGGTTATTAGGCATCCTCGGAAAAGGAAAAAGACTGCCACGTAAGATTTTGCTGGCTGATATTTACCTGAGTGCTCTTAAATTCGGTATTGAGTCTATTGACATTTAACTTTTGAGATTGTTTTTCTCCTTACTAAAAGTTACTTTATTAAGAAAAAATGATAAATGGGTAAGAGGATTAGGAGCATTTCAAATGCTAGAAGAAAATCATATAAGCAGTACCATGAGGGATGCAGTTATGATAATTGTCTAAATGCTTTATGGTCCATTTCGATATTGACTCATTTTCAAAAATATGACTGCAGGAATTCAGTTGAAACTGCATTAGAAGAAGATGCACCAGGACTCTTGAAGGTAAATAAATATGGAGTCCTGCAGGTGTTTAAACAGGTTGGTGTCACTTTGCAAATTTAAGTGTGGCTTGTATATGTTTGCAGGTGTTATTTGACAAGGGGATCTCAGTTGATGAAATTAAGCTTTATGGGGAGGAGGAAATTGTTGATGATCTATTGGAGGAGTCTCCCGGTGATGGTGATTTCACAGAGCTTGAAAATGTGATTTCAAAGGTTGTCCGAGATACTTTTAATGCTCTACTTTTTCTGCAATTGGATTTTCTATTTTAATAGGCTGCTAATTTCACCTAATCATCTATGGAGATTTTTAAATATGGCTAAGTTGAAAGGAGAAGAAGGATTTGCAACTGACTATTCGACTAGAGGCATCCTGATTAACTGACTCTTCATATCAATTTCCTAGTATCACAGAGTTTTATTTCCCCGATACAATAATATCAATGTCATAACTTTTATTCGTATGACATTTATCGTCTCACTATTAATAAGAAACATTCTTACTGCAAGGTGTTACAAAGTAAATTGGGAGTTAGGCTAATTTGATGATACGGAAAGAATATAGTATAGAGATAACTGTTCAATCCTGGCAATAAAGATGCATTTTGTTGACTATCTATTTGTTTATAATTACATGTGTGCGAGCTCAGGTATGTGCTATACGGTCTTCTGTATGTATGGCCTTGTTAGTTACTGTAGGTTGTCATGTTGACTTTAGTTTCTTGTTGCAGCTTTTCTCACAGCGTCAGTCATTCTTGAAATTTACTCCCTTGAGGACTGCGTCAGATACAAAAACAAGTTACTGTCTTGCTTGTCTATTCTCACTTGTGGAGCAGGTAAATAACCACAATATGTAAGCTTGACCCTCAATCCTCGCACCAATGTGGATTTGAGTCCGGTCTCCTATCCCTAACTAACACCCCCCATCCCTCCCTCCCTCTCCCCTCTGTGTGTGCTGTGTGTACTATGCTTGCTTATGTGTACGCTAACATCCACAGGCACAGTATCTTCGTTTTCGGAAGTGGCCAGCTGAATGGGGTTGGTGCCGGGATCTTCAATCATTTATATTTGTATTCAAAAGACATAACAGGTATGCTGTTTCCAGTTGGGCACGTTCCTTGGATCTTCTCCCTTCTCCCCTTTTCTTATTTTGCTATCATTTGAGTGCAGAATAGTTTTGGAGCGCCCGGAATATGGATATGCAACTTACTTCTTTGAGCTAGTTGATTCTCTACCAGTTGACTGGCAGATTAAGCGGTTGGTGACTGCAATGAAGCTGACAGTTTGTAGCAGAGTTGCTTTAATAGAGAACAAATCGCTCTTGGTAATGTCTCAGACCTATTTTCACCAACTGGATTGATAGTTTGCTTGTATATTTAAAGCATATCTCTTCAGTATTCAATTTATGCATCTAGAAAGGATGAATACATTTGCACACATTGCTGTTGGTACACTCTGGAAACTTATGTATGTCAGCACTGCTTCTTTACTTTTCTATTATGTTTGTCCTTTTCCATGTTTCTATTTCTACTGCACTTTGCCATGAAAAATTCTTGTATAATGGGACCTAGGAAAGGAGTATGATGGAATGCTATTTTTATTCATGATGAGCAGAACACAAATATGGTGGAGAAGTAATATTTTTATTTTCTCACTGTGCAATGCAAATATTTTTTTCCTTTCTTTTTTTCTTCTTGTTATTGTTGTTGAGGAGTTTATTCACTTAAATTTACCAAACATACCTTGCCTTTGCAAGAAATTGCACTGTATGAAGTCATAACTGGACATTGATCGTGAGAAAACAGACACATTAGTATGTAATATACATCTTAGTTTAAGAAGAAAATGAAAAATATGACTAGACACATTAGTATGTAATATACATCTTAGTTTAAGAAGAAAATAAAAAATATGACTATTGTACTGTTGATATTTTTGGTGCACCTCCATTGTAGTGAGAGTAGAAGAAATTTGGCTACGGATCATAATTGGACGGAAGCAGAATAGTTGAGCTGATAAATTTTTTTTTTTGTCCATTTTGCAACTTATTGTCAACAACTTTTTACTAGAACATGTCTTTGTACTGGATATTCTAATTAGCCTGAAATCTGTGCATATCCAGTGTGAAGCTATTATCCACTGTGAAGCTATGATGTGTCCTATCTGAGCAAAATTTGGAACAAAATCAAAACTGCAAATATGAACCTCACATCTTCTATTATTGGTGAGAAGTTCCTATGTTGCATATTTGACCTTTTTTTTTTAAAAAAAAAAAAATCAAGGTTGGAGAAGACTTGACTGAAGGAGAAGCACAAGTTTTAATGGGATTTGGTTGGATACGAAATAGTGGTTTGGGCACAATGCTTAATTATCGTGATAGGGTTGTACATGACAGGAATAATGACAAGGAAACTTCTGAATGGAGGGCGAAAATTGGGAAGTTGTTGATGGAAGGATATAATGGAGGAATTATTGTTTCAACCAACATCCTGACGACCTTACCAAAATGTGAACCTATGGATAGTCCAGAGGTAAAGTTGGAAGTTGAATATTGAGGCTTTGAATCAACTTATGGAGAATGTAAATTTTGTACATAGTTGATTAGAGTTTTAGCATGCTCCTGGATAGTTAGCTGATAGTTGAAAGTGTTGATCCTAGGAAGTTGCTATGTTTAGTTTCTTCCTCAGAAGGACGATATCTAGTTCTCAGATCTTATTCTGGTCCAACATGGAATCTTATGGGCTCCATACCTTTGTACATATAAGCCAATTCTGTAAAGTATTTGTTTTCTTGATTTGCATTAGCTTATCCTTGTCTAATTAGAGTAGGCACCAAACCAATTTGCATTATTTACTTTTAGCACCTCCCATTCACTTAAGGGGGAATCAAACCAATATTGGAAGAGCATCAGATAATCTTTTGCCAGAAAAGGTGAAATCTCTAAGGAACTAGTTGCTGTCAAGTTAAAGCTGGATATAACGTGGTCTTTTTGGCTCGTATGGCATGAACGGTGTCATCCCACAGGAATGGAATATTATGATACCCCTTAATTCCTCCAAATACAATATAATTTTGACACATAGGAAAGGGCTCAAGCTGGTTATTGGCGGATTATTTAATGTAGCCTATTCTTAATTTTCCTTTTTGAATCCTAAACATTACTTGACTTGTTAAGCTTATACCCAATTCCCCACTATCCCCTAAAGATAGTAATGTTTGCAAGTGCATCTGCTAGTTCATGATCTCGGTTTGGGATGGGTGGTGTTGCCTAACAGGGCTGCTTAGTGAAGTTAAAAAACTTCTGCAGATTTGTTTTGTTTTACTCTGAATAGTATTCTTGATTCCTTAAATTAATGGTTGCATAATGTTATCCAGTTCTGCATATTTAAGCTTTTGGGTATTCCCCTATTTAATGTTGTCAAGGTCCCACTATTGTGTGCATGGAAAAAAAGGATACAAATATTGTTCTAAAAAATTAATTCCTAAAAGACTTCACTCGGAAAATTATTTTGAAAAATAATTACATGACTTAAAATCATGCAGTGATTGAAAACACGTTTTCATTTTATCTCCAAAGCACAATTTATCATGGATCAGTTCCAACACACTCTTCTTACATGGTCTGTGGTCGTCATCATCATCACAGTGCTTGAGCTTGTCTTCCAAACAAATGCCATGTCTTTTCCCATCTTCAACATCATCATCGATTCAGTGTTTGTGCTTGGACTTGACTTTATTGATGACATCAATTCCAACAGAGATCTTAACGTTACTAAAACTGCAAAATAACTCCTAATAGGTGATCGAATCAATAAAGTTTGTATGGATTGAAAATGACTGAAAAGGAAAGCTTTTCTTAAAACAATTAGCAAAGAGAAAAGACTCATATTTCTTACCCCAGGCATTTTATTGATTTCAAAATGGATGCAGGCTTGCACTAGAATGAACATCAAGTAAAAGTTCAGTGGTAATTATAAGTATTCTCTCAAATTGTTGTTTTGACATGGGTGGACAATACTTTTAAGAACTTTCAGACTTGATGGTTACAAAAACTCATCAATCACATATTGTCTTAACTTTCGCTACTTTTAGACTGGGCTGTTTCAAATGATATTGAGGCTGGTCTTTTATCAATGACAATTTGAGGGCAAGTTAAGGCGGAAACTAGTGGGTTTATTATAACTCAATTTAGATAGAGGCCTCAGGAGAGTGGAGAGTGTTGTTAGAGTGCGACTTTTAGGATGATATATAGACAAAGGATGGTGGGAATTAATTGAACTGCACACTAACAAAAAGGAAGAACTGAGCCTAATTATGATATTTTGCGATTGGGATACTATGTGTTGAAAGGAGAAAATTGTGATATCCTATGTTGATAAAATCCAACATATATTCTGATGTAGTATAGACAGTGATTTCTAAAATTAAATAGTGGACGTCAAATTTACACTAGTTAAGAATTTATACGACCAACCTTAAAAATGCCATTAATTACATGTTTCGAAACATGTTACTTAAGGATTAGTAGGTAATCTTGTTGTATAGGATACCTATCTAAACCCAATTTAACCAAGTAAGTTTTGTGTAAATATTAAGAGTCACAAAATAGACTTTGGGTAGTAGTTTTTTGGAACTTGCCCTAATAGGATAGGTTTTGGATATGAGGTCTTCCTACTATGTATCCTATACCCATCTTAGAACTTGTATTCTAAGGTATATAGGTATAAGTTTCAAGATACTCTATTTATTCTACAAAAATATATATTAAATAATATTAATAAATAAATAATAAAAGACAATATTATATTATTTGATTAATAAATATCCTAATAAAAAGGAAAAAAAAAAACGAGAGTCAAAGCTTATAAATTAATAACTCTAAATAGCTAAATATAATGCCACTTTTTTCATTTTATATTTTCTAATTTTTTCCTCATTCTTTCTAATTTGCTAAGTAATAAAATCACATATACTTAAAATAGTGATGTTTCAAAAAATTACTTTTTTTTAAGCTATACAAATTTTGTTCATAGGTTTTGCATATGAAATGTTTGTAATATCATATATATATATGAATATAACATAAAGTTAAAATTTATAAAAAATATATATAATATTTAAAAGTTTCATAGTGTATCATGTAGCCATATCTTATAAGTTTTACGGTATAGGTTTTAAGATAATTTTAGAATATTATAGAGTAGGTTTTGGTTTAAAAATTTAAGACTTATACCTTGCACTTACACTTACAAGATAGGATATAAATAGAGTTTAATATCATACATACCCTATACCCTTGCACATTTTACCTTAAAATTTTGGGGTTACACTCTTAAATATATATATTTTTAAAAATATGTAAATATTATACTCGAAATAATTATTCTTAAAATAGATTTTTAAGATGAGAACGTAATTTGCGACTTTAGGTTAAAAAATTAAATTAAAGGGGCAAACATGTGCAATTGTACTGAGAATATTTTTTTTAATTGTGATAGAATCCTGTAAACCTATTATGCAAACCTAGAAAAAAAAGACTACAAACCTATAAAATTATTATAAAAGTAATATTGCAAACCTATAAAAGTGATATAGTAAATTTACACAATATTATAACATGTGATTTTTAATGCACAAAAAAAAATTTACATCGACAGTTTGTAATATAAATACGAATCCTTGGTTCATATGTTCATATTTACATATTTTTATTTCCTTTGCAAATTTCACTTTATCTCATTATTTGAAAATTTTTGTTTTCTTAATTTTTGTTTCATGTAGGTTTTAGCTTGTTAAAATATGTGTGTGGAAATATTTTCAACAAAGCAAGATCTCGGTATATTTTTTTAAGAAAAAATTAATTTTTTTTGCTATTATACTAGTTTGGATAAATGCCTTAAAAAATAAGTGTAATTATATGTATTCCACAATTTTTATTGAAGTAACAATAATTGTTAATAAATTGTTAATTAGTAATTAATTAGTTATTAATATATCATTAATTAACATTATCAAATGGATTAGTTAAAAAATTTAATATTTTTTAAAATGAAATTTCTAAATTATTTATTATGAAAAATATTGTAAAAGTAATTATTAATGATAAAGTAATTGGTCCTTAGTTAGTCATTATTTAATCATTATAAAAATAATTAGGAAAAACCTTTGTATTAATTATAATGGATTATCTTGATATGTTATTATAATGTATTTTTGTGAAAGTAATTGTTAAATGAAGTTGTTTTTTATTTATAATATGTTAATTAGCAGTAATTAATCGTTTATATGTAAGTAATTAGTTATTAGAAAAATAATTAGTGAAAAATTTTGTGTTGATTACAAATATAAAATATTTGTATGGTTTTGTACAATTAGTTATAAAATTAAGTAGTTATTAATGATCCATTAATTATAGATGATTAGTTTTAAATATGTCATTAATTAATTAGTGAAAAATTTTGTATTTGTTGCAAATGCAAAATATTTATATATTTTTATAGAATTAATTATAAAATTAAGTAGTTATTAATGATCCATTAATTAAATGTGATTAGTTGTTAATATGTCATTAATTAGTTGTTATAAAATCGATTAATGAAAATTTTTGTGTTGGTTGCAAATGTAATATGTTTGTGTGTTTTTGTATAAGTAGTTGTAAAATTACATTGTTGTTAATTAATCGTTACTTAAAAGTAATTACTAGCAATCCATCGTTGATGCGTAATTAATTAATTGTCATAAAATTAACTACTAAAAAAATTTGGTATTGATTGTATTGTAATATTCTTGCATAATAGATGGAGCCTACACCCTTTGATCCTTTAATCTTGATGCAGTAAGAGGGACATCGATCATAGACTATGTGGGATGGAGAGGTAAACGACCTTTCACTTGTTAATTAGTTTATGTTGTATTAGAAATAGTAAAATATTTCACATGTTATCATTATAGGATCAAGCAACCCTCGTTGTTCGACGGTGTGAGTTGTCATTTCGTTGCAACGAGTGCACCATCCCCCTCGATCCTTGAATGGAGTCATACTTGCATTTGGTTGGATTTGAAGGTGTGAGTCACTTGCCATACATACCACTGGATTGGCACATGATTACGACATTGGTAGAGCGATGGCGGCTAGAGATGCACACATTCCACATGCTAACATGAGAGTTTACTACTACCTTGTAAGATGTGGAGATCTAATTAGGGCTCCCGGTTAATGGTTAGGTAGTTATAGGGAGTAGTTGCTTAGATTGAGGTGCAATATGTGAAGAACTGCTGGGGGTGAGGCTAGGGCCTAGTGGTTAATGTGGCTCCATGATATGTTATGGATGCTCCCACTCGACGCCGATGCTGAGTAAATCCATCGAGCTATGTGTGCGTACATAATGCAGCTATTGGGAGGATTTATTTTTGCCAATAAATCCAGCGTTCTCGTCTATGCGATGTGGTTATCTTTGTTGGAGCATTTTAACATTGCTTGAACATATAGCTAGGGGTTCGCATGTTTGGAGTGGTTATATCTCCAACTTTGTGTCGTGTCATTACCGTTAGCACACGAGATTGGAGGGGTTGCCATTTTGCTACAGGTATAGACCTATGATAGATTTCCCCACATTACACCCCTTAGCTAACACGGACTATATATATAAGCTATCCATTGGCAGCACGTTGGAACATGAGGAGAGATACTTAGTATCACCCCACTTACGTTATCTCAAGATGCGTTAGACAGGAAAAACATGTCATAGGTACTTCAGTAACCTAATTTTTCCCTTGCAATTCATTATATTAATCATTTACATTGAATATAATTTCCTATTTTTCAGGTGGAATCGGAGTCGTACGATGAGAATATGATTAATCTCTTACCTAATTTTTGCAAAGGTTGCATGCACATTTAGACGGTTCAGGTGTCATTAATTTGTTTCCACATTATTGAGTGGCATTTCCCAAACCAAGTGGTTAGGCAGTTTGGTGGGTTCTAATATATCCCATAATCGGTGAACACACAGTCGGAGCTCCATGAAATTGACCTACGGGGGTAAATTGATGTTGATTAGCCGGTCCAACATGTAATGTATATAAACATGTGAGAAGAGCATATTGATCGAGTAGTTCATATGGAGGGCTCTAATGGTGTGCATGACAATTACTTGCAATGTTATGGATCGGTCAGTCAGTGGTATATTGGATGCATAAGAGCTATTCTTAGATTTCTGGTAAGTACGATTTACATTAACACTCTGTAATTAAGTAAATAATTGCATAGCCATTTCAAATTTAATTTATGTACCCGTAACCACAACAGCAGAATACTTAAGAGGTATATGTGAAGGTATAAGCAAGTAGCAACTTGTGAGTATACTTTTCATACAAAAAAGTGTTGTTAATGGTAACAACTGATCTAAGGAATTTATATGCTGCAATGCATGATCCAAATGCTTAGAATACCCACTTCAAAGTAGACATACTAGGGCTAGTCGATCTACTCCATTCCTAATCAATTTGTGTTTAAGGATTTGTATTTTCTATTGCATTAAAAAGTTTAAGCAATTCATTATAAGACTTTTCCCAATTCTTGTACACATGCTCGATAGCCTGTTTTTTCCCCATCTAAACCTGTCTCTTACTGATCTTGTAGCCAAATTTCTATTTGATAATAGAAGCCAGCTCAACTACCTTCATATCAAGATTGTTCCTAAGAAGATTTACAAATTAGCTAGCAAAGAGGTTGTAATCCAATTGTGGGTGATCTCGACTAATAAGCGGGTTATGGTATGTGTGTGAACCCTCGAATCCCGTTACTACGAACATGCCCTCTGACTTTTTCTTTAAGGCCCAAAGCCTTCATTTATAACCATCTTCCCTTCTCAAACAATAAACAGACCGTAGCAATGAACTGTACTCTACAACAGTAAAGTTACAATGGTTCTTTACATGGTAAGCTTTTACTGCTTGAATCACATCTGCTTTCATTCTAAATCTCAAGCCCTTGTAGGAATCGTCACTGATGCTTGAACCATTGCAAATATTAGTTTGCTCTTGCTTAAAATAAATGTAACAACCATCACCCCCAACGTTGTAGTACAGAACATGATCTCTAACTACCATATTTGGTGGTTCAGCCTGTTCTGATTGATATATTAGTTGTCTCGAGTAGATATGTATGGTTAGAGAGTTTTCTTCAGGCACTTCATCTCCTTTGTTTTCATTTTCCCTATTTTCCTCATCGAAACTCTTCTCTTTATCAATACTCTCTTCCTTAACACTCATTCTTATATCGATGTTAGTTACAAGCTTCGCTTCCAAATGAACCATATACGGATCCCGTATGTCTAGTCATTCTAATATTGGAGTAACTACTCTATTTATTTCATCTTTATTGTTGACTTCCATTAGGGTTGGAATTGAGGGTTGAAATGTTGACGACTCGAACTGTATTTCTACAATGTCATGTGACAAATATGACTGATTACTTATATCGAATGTTTGCCTTATGGAGGGACTTCCTAAATCGTCACAAATTCTGATGTACAATTGTTGTATGTCACGATCTCCATACTATTCAACAATTTCAATGAAATTTTCAACGTTTTCATCATCTCTAATTGTCATTATGTATTGCCCTAATGGAACATAGGATGCCTATGAATTATCTCAACCCCTACTTTGATTGGATCAACTTCGATGCTATGATATGTTTTGTATAAGAATTCATTGTAGTTAACATTTTGTCTTCATTTTCAGCTTCTTCATTAGATCTTTGTCATATTCTGACTGCTAGTAACCAACCATAATATTTCCAAACGGATAAATCATCAATTTTATGTAGTTAGTCATTGTTTCCTTATTTACAGTATATATAAATTATGAGCTTAAAAAAAATGACAATTTTCAATAGCAACATTGTAAAAATTTGCACTAATTTTTTTCTCATTTTTTATTCTTTTCCCATTATTTTCAAACAAATTAAAAAAAAAAATTTTACAGGCATTATTTTTTTATAATATTGTGGTTGTTAAAATTTTTTGTAATTTCCGTATCATTTTGCAACACTGTAAAAATTATTTTACATTCTTGATATTATAATTTTTTATCACAATTTTTTTTATAATACTATAGATAATATTTTTAATTTAATATTTACAAATAATATCCAAATTTTTGTTATAAAAAAATATTCTCATATTAACACAAAAATTAATATCACATATTACGTATTATAAGATCTACATAAATCATATCTAACACTATAAACTAACAATAAGCAGTAGTATTTTCTAAAAAAAAAATATTATGACAATATTTTTCTTAAATAATAACATCAAATACAAGGAAAAAAACTTTAAACTTAAAAAAAAAATCACAATCGATTAATTGTTAAAGAAATACTTAGATCTTGGTGTATTACTTCAAATCCCTCGTTTGTTTTGCAAAATCACTTCTTCTTCTTCTTCCACGAGAGAAAAAAAACAAATCAATTTTGAAGATATGAAAAATTATAGTGAACTTTTTCTATTTATGTATTTATATTTTTTATTTTGTTTACTATTCTTATATGAGTTGTTTTTTACATCATCAGTGGATGTTAAAGTAAAAAAAAAATTGAACGATGGGATTACTTAACTGAATTATACTGAAGGTGTAGACTTTATTCGGTCCTTCGAGTAAGTGCAAATTATACAAAAGATGAAGATCGAGTTTGTGTCTTCAGTTTTAATTTTTTTTTAATTCTAAAGTTACAAATTATGTTTGTATTTTTAAAATCTATTTTTAAAATAATTATTTTGAATATAATATTTATATAATTTTTTAAAAAGTAACAATATTTAAGAGTATAATCCTAATATTTTGTGAAGGTACATGTGTTTCTCGAACATTGCTAAGAACTCTGGTCAATTCATAGTTAGCGGCTCTTTGGCGTTTCGGACGGTCTGGGTGTTAATAAAGGCAGTTGGGGGAGTTGAATTAAAAAGGGTTTATCCGGATGTATGTGCGATTCGCCAAAAGGTTGATGTTTGGACATGTGCGGGCCTCTGTCCACCGAGTTAATTATACTCTTACCATTACAGTGCGCATCAGGAAAGAGTGACTTCCCTCATCTATTCTCCCTCCACTGCCACTCAAGCTTATCACTTCCCACCATTATGCAAAATCATCTCCAATGCAAATTCACAAACTCCATCTCCACAACCCCAAACCCTCACTCATGTCCACTACACCACTTCGAGCACCCAGATGGGTCTCTACCCGAAGACTCATCGAACAAAACCTCAACAAGTGCACGAACCTTAACCACACAAAACAACTCCATGCTCAACTCTTCAAATGCAATCTCCATCAGGACCCACTTATGGCTTCCAAACTAATTGCCTCTCTCTCGCTTTGCCACCACATGGTTTTAGCTCTCTCTGTCTTCCATCAAATCCGACAACCCAATGTCCATTTATACAACACCTTGATAAGGGCCTACGTGTATAACTCTCAAATCCTGAATGCGTTTGGGGTTTTCTTCCAAATGCAAAGGAATGGGGTGTTTGCTGATAATTTTACTTACCCTTTTCTTCTAAAGGCTTGCTCTGGGGGAAAAAACTTGCCTTTGATTCAAATGTTACATACCCATATCGAAAAGTTCGGGTTTTTTAATGATATTTTTGTACCCAACTCACTTATTGATGCTTACTCGAAATGTGGTTCTTTCGGTGTTAGTATGGCTAAGAAATTGTTTGGTGTCATGGAGAAGAGAGATATTGTGACTTGGAATAGTATGATCAGTGGGTTAGTGAGAGTAGGGGAATTGAAAGAAGCTCGCCAGCTGTTCGATGGAATGCCTGAGAGAGACGTGATTAGTTGGAATACAATTCTGGATGGTTATGCAAAAGCAGGAGAAATGAACACTGCATTTGAGCTGTTTAGTAGTATGCCTGAAAGGAATGTTGTGTCTTGGTCGACTATTATTTCTGGTTATAGTAAAGCTGGGGATATGGACATGGCTAGAGTGATGTTTGATAGAATGCCCATGAAGACGCTAGTTCCATGGACTATTATAGTATCTGGGTATGCTGAGAAAGGTATGTCAAAGGAGGCAATCTTTTTGTATGATGAGATGGAGGCGGCTGGGTTAATTCCAGATGAAGGGACGATAATTAGCATTTTGGGTGCTTGTGCAGAGTCTGGTTTGCTTGGGCTTGGTGAGAAAGTATTCGAGTCCATCAAGAGGAATGGGTACAAGTGTAATACATTGGTGTTGAATGCATTGGCTGATATGTATGTCAAGTGTGGAAATTTAAGCAAGGGTCTTGGGGTTTTCAAAGGGATGGTTGAGAAAGATGTGGTTTCTTGGAATGTCATGATCCAAGGATTGGGAATGCATGGTTGTGCTGAGAAAGCACTCCAGCTATTTTCTAAAATGAAGCAGGAAAGGGTCAAGCCGGATGGAGTAACATTTGTTGGGGTCTTGTGTGCATGTACTCATTCGGGTTTCACTGATGAGGGCCTTAATCACTTCAGTGAGATGGAAAGAATATATGGGATTGTTCCTCAGGTAGAGCATTATGGTTGTGTGGTTGACCTATTAGGTCGTGGTGGCCGTCTGAGAGAAGCTTTTAATCTTGTGCAAAGAATGCCAGTGGAGCCAAATGCTGTAATATGGGGTACTCTTTTGGGTGCTTGCCGGATGCATAATGATGTAACATTAGCTGCAGAGGTGCTTGATCGCCTTTCTAGACTGGAAACAGATTCTGGTAACCTGTCCATGCTGTCAAACATCTTTTCTGCAGTTGGAGATTGGGATGTTGTTGCTGCCTTGAGGCTGCAGATCAAGAGTGCAAGGCTCCAAAAATTGTCTGGGCATAGTTCAGTTGAGGTGGATGATGAGATCCATGATTTTACAGCATTTGATACTTCTCATTCTGATTCTGGTGGGATATATCAGATGATTTCAAGATTGGATATTGACATTCAGGAAGCAAAAACTGTGCCACTGTTTAACTAGTGTTAATATAAGTCCAGGATGGTGCATTTTTGTGTTGTGAAACTGCTGATTTCCAAAAACCGTCTGGGCATAGTTTAGTTGAAGATAGGTATACTTCATGAAACTTTCTTAAGCATTTCAATTGCTTCTAGTGCGAATGTTGGAGCAAAAGATCTCAACATATTGCACCTCTTGAATCACTGGGTGAAGAAGGATTGGGATGGTATAAATATATTTTCCTGTTTGTAGATATTTGGTGTACATTGGCTGATTTAGGCGCTGCCAGTGCCCCTCAGATTTGGAGAAGTGATTGTATAGCTTTGTTTCTAGACTTCTGTATAATTCATTTGTTGCCAACATTGGTTTGATGTAGTGAAAAATTTGCAATTATCACTCGATGTCTAGGAAGTGAGGGCTTTAGGCTTTTATACTGATTGTACATAGTTACAAGAATGAATTAAACCTTAACAACTTTTTAATGTTGATATTATTCTCTCCTTTTACTTTCTCTATTTCTGCTTGCAAGTACTTAAATTCAAAATGGCACTTTTCTCGCCATCCTAATTTCTACTATCTTCATTTCAACCTTGCAAGTCCAGATTACATAGCATTTTGTTTAGTTTTTTGAGCATGGATTCCTTTCTATAGTTGCTGCAATTTATTAAACTAAACTTGCATATGCTAAATATAGAAATTCAAAGTGGAAGTACTGAGAGATGGCTGCAATGTATGCACTTATCACATGCCTGAACATTTTCCTTGTCAATTTATATGGATTCCAGGAGAAACACAAGGTGTTAAGAGTAACTCAAAAGGGAGTTGTGTTTGATATGTTCCTTCCATTTAGATGAATGCAATGATGTTACGGGCTGCAAGATGTTGGAAGGATTTTGCTGATTCTATCAATTACACTGAGCTATGAGAAAATTGAACTTCATCTTCTTGCATTACCTCTTCAATTTGTTTCATCACGTTGAAGTTGTAGTAGTTGCCTCACAACCCTGTTGCTCCCTTAATTTCAGTTTGTGTCAGATACCCCTGCTTCAGGTAATTTTTCAAATGGGATGTGCAGATGAAGTAGAAGTTTAGTGGTGCTGCTTTTTAAGGCATTGAGTCATGTGTAAGGGTATGTATCAAGGCTTTTTCTGGTGCTATTATTGTCCACAGCTGGGCACTCCAATTTCTTATGTTTGGCTTGTCACAGGTATGCTTTTCTCTTCTCTGCTTGATTCTGTGTCTAGACTTCATAGTCACTGCTGTTCTGAATTGACTGACATCATGCACAATTCCTGGCAGTTGGCACAGCTATGAAGCCTGAACTTGTCATGCTTCATCTATGTGTGTCTTCATTTGTACAAAATTAATTACTGAAATTTTTTGGTTCCAAGGTGATGAGTACTTTTTTCACTAGTGGTACTTATTTGTGAAGTCGGTATATAGTTTTAATCTGAGTGGTGCTGTTTTGTTTTTATTTTTTTTGTATGCTTCTAATTTATGTAGGCTGGTCAGGTGTTATCTTGGATAAGTAATTTAGCTTAAGATATGCTGCTGTATTGGCTTTATCCCTTGCACAAAATCAGGGATATTACTCTTATCCAAGGGTGCTATCTTATTTATGTATATATTTCTTCATTCATGAATAATAAAAATTGAAAGCTTTTTCATTCTATTTTTCCTTCATGGTATCAGAGTGTCGGTAGATCCTAAATTGACTTCTTTAATTCAGATATGAGTGGGGTGAAAAACCTGATAGCTTGCCGGGGTCTAGATTTAGGTCTAGAACCCTAGAGGATCCAATCAATTTCTCCAAAACCTGATCAATTCAAGTTGCATTAGGTGAGCCACCTTCACTCCAAATCATGCAACACAAGCTTAATAGCGTGAATTTCAGGGAGTGGTTTTAATCCATTAAGTTGGTGATCTGTGAGAAAGGAAAGCTAGGGTATTTAACAGGTTTGGTTGTACCACCCAATAAGGACTCAGAAGAATATGGAGTCTAAGAAGCTGAGAATTCAATGGTTATGGCTTGGTTGGTTAATTCCATGGAGCCAAGGATGGGAAGGACTTATTGGTTTTGCAAGATTGCTAAACAAATTTGGGATAATGTTCAGGAGATGTACTTTGACTTAAACAACCTGTTCCAACGTTTTGAATTGCGTTGAAATTTTGTGCTATGACTCAAGGAAACATGAATGTAGCAGAATACTACAACACATTGATGAAACTTTAGCAAGAGATGGCTCTATTTTATGAGGTTGAATGGAAGAGTGTAGAGGATGGACTTAAGTATAGTTCTTTGTTGGAAAAGGATAGAGTATATGACTTTTTGTATGGCTTAAATTCTAATTTGGATGAGGTAAGAGGAAGGTTGATAGGGAAGTAGCCATTTCCTAGCCTTAAAGAAGCCTTTGCCGAAGTAAGAAGGGAAGAGAGCCGCCGGCGAGTGATGATGTTTGCTGACCCCTCTGCTCCTTGTTCCGCATTATTGATTAAGAATGGACCAGTTGGAGATTAAAACACATTACTGAAAACTAATGTGGCGTGATTTCTTTCAAAAGCCCAATCATACTCGTTCTACATGCTAGAAATTGAATGGCAAACCCGATAATTTAAAGGGAAGACGCCAGTTGAAGAACTCAAAGCTCTCTTCAAATCCAAAGTCCATACAAGTGGCTGAAGTGGAAGGAAATCAGAGTTCCGGTTCTGCTATTAGTTTGACTAATGATTAAATTACATTATTGCAATAGATCTTGAGTTAAACACGGTTAAATCCTGGTAAGTCTCAATCTAGTGAATTGACTCCCATTGCTACTATTGCCCAAAAGGTAATCACTTGATCCCCTCTCATGGTATAGAGAAGGATACATGGATACTTGATACTGGAGCTTCTGATCACATGTGTAATTCTACACATTTTTTTGAGAGACTAAATACTTGTTGCAAGTTGGTTAATATTTTGGTTGCTAATGGCGAGAGTACTATAGCAAGAGGGAAAGGAATTGTGTGCTCTATTTGTCCTTGAAATTCAATATAATCTGATTTCAGCAAGTAGTTTGATGAAAGATATGAAGTGTAAACTGATTTTTTCTTCTAATGGTTGTGTTGTACAGGACCTGACTCCGGGGAGGATGATTGGTGGTGCTAAGGAAGTTAATGCTCTCTATTTTCTATCTGGAATAAAGTGTAGGTCCAAGTTTGAGAGTCAGCCTTTTATTTCTATCCAAATTAAGTTGAAAGTGATGTTGTGGCATGAGCGTCTTGGGCATCCTAGTTTTGCCTATATGAAGAGGTTGTATTCGAATTTGTTCATAAATAAAGATGTTTATGATTTTCAGTGTGAATATTGTATTTTGGCCAAATTCTGAAAAAGCTCTTATCATATACATTCTTATACTCCACAATAGAATGGAATAGCAGAAAGGAAAAATAGGCATATTCTTGAAACTACACGTGCCATGATGCTTGCTAATAATGTTCTGAACAGATTTTGGGGTGATGCAATCCTAATCGCATCTTATCTGATTAATCAAGTTCTCTCTAAAGTACTCCACTTTAAAACACCCTTAAGTGTCTTATTACAATCTTATCCTAATTTTCGTGTCTGTTATACATTATCCCCTAAAGTTTTTGAATATAATGTGTTCATCTTGAACAACTTCCCACAAAAACATAAACTTGAGCCCAAAGCATTCAAATGTATATTTTTAGGATATTCCCTGTATATAGATGCTATCACTCACATGGCAAGCGTTTATTTACCACATTTGATACTGTATTTCCTGAAGAACAGCCTTACTACTGCACTTCTCTTTAGAGGGAGACTAATTTTGAAGAAGAGAAGGGCTGTCTTCCTTTGTTTGAGGGAGAGGTTTCTAATCTGTTGTCTGGTGCTCCTTTGTCTAGTCAGAGCCAGCAGCTTGGCGCTCCTTTGTTGAGTTAGAAACAGTAACTTTCATCAGTGGGTAAATCTGATGCATCTGATTTGCCATCTGGTTCACTGTCACTGGTACCTGACCTTGGCAGGTCGGTAGAGTCAAATACTGATCAGGGAGAGGGAAACATTGATTCTAATGTCCCAAGTTCTTGTGTTATTGAGTCAGAACCTGCTGCTATATGTCAGGACAATATTCTAGATGCTCGACCAGTTCATGTTTATACATGAAGAATTAAACTTCCTCATCATGGCCAGTTATCTGGAGTCTATGGTCTTGTCAAAAGAGGAGGAGGCAGAAAAAGTAAGGACATATCTTCCTATAGCCTTGAGAAAAGAGAGGTCTTGTACAAGGTACTCTATCTCTAACTATGTGAGCTAATCCAAACTCTCACTACAATTTCATGTTTTTGCTGCTCAAGTGGATACAGCTGTTATTCCAAGAAATATACATGGAAACATTAGCTGATAAGAATTGCAGAAATGTAATGTTTGAGGAAATGAAGGCCTTAAATCAGAAGAATACTTGAAAGATTGTTGATCTCCCTATAGGCTAAAAGGCTGTGGGTAGCAAATGGGTCTTCAATATCAAGCATCAATAAGATGGAAGTATAGAGTGATATAAGGTTAGGTTGATGGCTCAAGGCTATACTCAAACTTATGGTATTGATTATGAAGAGATGTTTGCTCTAGTGGCAAAGCCGAATTCTATTAGAGTTATATTATCCTTGGCAGTAAATTTAGATTGGCTGTTACATTGATTTGATGTAGAGAATGCTTTCTTGAATGAGGATCTTAAAGAAAAAATCTATATGAGATTGCCCTATGGCTTCACAATTGAAGGAGTTGGAGGTAAGGTAATATGAAGAGCGGCCTGGTTATCATACCATAGTTTTGCAGGAAGTGAGATGTTCAACCCGACTTCATTTAGGAGCTGATATATCCACATTACATCACACACCGATTGTGCCATAGCTCTATATTCTGATTTTGCACTAGATCGAGATACAACATTTTACTGAAAAAATTGTGCCAAGATCTAAAAAAGTTGGATGGAATTGTAGGAAAAATGCTCTCTCCTCTCTCCTCTCACCCCTCCTGTCCACGCCCCATCCTGCCCCCTAAAGGACCACTTCCTTTAGGTGCCTAAATTTCCCCATTACCCCCATACACTACCCTACCCCACCTATACTCTGCCCAAGTTTAACACCCAAAATGGAAACATCCCAAAACCCACAAACCGGACCCCACTGCCCATTCCCCAAGGTGGATTACAAAGTCTGCCTTTATGAGGAAAAAACAAAAGACACTTTTATTTCCTCTTCCAACCACCTGGCAAATAAGGATGAAAGTGGCAATTTTGAGCATTGTGCAAAGTCAATCCGCCCCACTTTCCAGCCTGACCAGCCCCACTTGTCAGAGCACTTGTCCAGCCTGCCGCCCCCTGCCATGACTGCTACACAAACCACCTCGGGGGAAACCACCATCACCCATAGCCACCCATCAACTGGAAACCACCGCTCGTCGGGCACCCCGCCCGTGTCCCCCCTAGCTTTCCAAAATCATACGCTGCTACTTGCGCCTCCGACCAGCCTAGGCCCACCCCTACTGGCTCCCCTTCCGACGCCAATGCCTTTCCCCTTAGGTTCATCCCTCCGGTGAACAAAGGTGCTACCACTAGAGTCGCCATCCCGTTTGCCGTGGAGAACTAGGGTGCAAACTACTGGGAGACCACCCTTGTTGGCTTTTTTCTAGGCCGTAGGCTGCCCTATCAACTGGTCAAGACAATCGCATTTAGGCTATGGAAGGACGTTGGCCTGGTAGAGGTCCTCGGCAACAAAGAGGGAGTCTTCTACTTCAGATTCCACCCCGGCGCAGACCTCACGCCCATCATGGAGAAGCACTGGCATTTTGCCTAAAGATTCCTCTTGCTTCACAAATGGAGGAGGGGGCTGCCACTCGACAAACCACAACCAACCAAGCTGACGGTCTGGGTGTAGCTCAACAGCGTCCCTTGCGAATTCCTAAGCTCGGAGGGGATTAGTTATATCGCAAGCGTAGTGGGTGTCCCCCTCAAAGCTGATACCCTTACCATGGCACGCTAGCGGGCAAACCATGCTCGAGTCCTTGTGGAAATTGATGCGAGGGAAGCCCTAGTATCCACCGTCGAGGTGGAAAAAGCAGAAGGAGGCATTGCGCTGGTCTGTGTTGAGTATCAATGTCTACCCCCTCGTTGTGGAGAGTGCCTCGTCTTTGGTCATAAATGTGGCCAATCACCTCCACCACAGCAGCAGCAACAGCAGCCGCAACAGCAACAGCAACAGCGGCCAGCCTCAGCTGCCCAACATGCTGACAACAATGAGGAATGGAAACAGCACCGACGGTCTGGAAAGGAAAGGCGGAAAGGGAAGGGTCCCGCGGAGGGTGAGCCAAGCAGCGAGGTGATCACACAGCAGGGTGGGGAAAATAGTGTGGAGAGCAAGAAGCGGGGTGAGCAAGAAATAGGTGCGCAAGAAGCAGGTGCGCCAAGTGCTAAACAGCAGGGGGACGAGGAGAGCAAGAAGCAGCGGGGAAAGCAAGTCAAGGCAGTGGACAGTTCCAAGGAGGAAACTAACACCCCACCGGAGCCAGAGGTGTCGGGGAAACTTGTTTTAGATTCTTCACCCCCACAAACCACCAAGGATGTACCTGCACCATATGGGGACTTGACTAGACGGGGCAAATTGGAAGAAATGAACAGCATGCCAGGACTGGTCAAGTCGGACAACGCTCCCCCCATGGATGACCTTGCAGTGGATGATTATGATCACACTCCACTTTGCAAACTTATCGCCCGCCAACGCCCTGACCACGGTAGAAGTCAAAAGGGTTCCACCTCTTCCAATAGACGCAAGAAGAAGGCGCGGAAGAGGAGAAGATCCTTCACTTAGTCGCCTCCTTACTCTCCCCAATGCATATTGCCGCTTGGAATGTTAGAGGCTTTAACGATCCCATCAAGGTTTCTGATATCAAACGGATTTGCAACGATCACAAGATAAGCTGCATTGGCTTACTTGAGACCAAGGTTAATCCGCGGAACGGAGCTTCTATCAAGAATGCATTGGGCACATCATGGCAAGTTAGAATAAATACATCGGACGGAAAACGATTGTGGCTTGCATGGAAGCACAGTGAATGGGCTGTGAGCGTTGAATCAGAGAGCCCTCGATTCATGCATTGCAAACTAATCAGCAGAAGATCTAGTTTCATCTCCTTAGCTACCTTCATCTACGCCTCCAATAATAGTAGTGAGCGAAGATCCCTATGGAGCAATATTGTAAATATAGCACCCACCACTCACCCCCTTCCATGGATAGTACTAGGGGATTGCAACACCACGCTATACCCCACTGAGAAACTGGGAGGGAGAGCGCACCTCACGGATGAAATGGTTGAACTACAAAGTTGCATTTCGCAAGCGGAGTTGGAGGATTTGATCTACGTGGGTGATTTCTTCACTTGGTCCAATCGTCAAGTGAGTAACCTCATCCTACGCAAATTGGATAAAGTCATGGTAAACCAACAATGGCTCCACCTACTGCCCAGAACTCATGCACAATTTGCTCCCCCAACCCTCCCGGATCACTCCCTTGCCATCGCCCACATCGACGCCTCACCAGCCGCCAAGAAGACTCCCTTCAAGTTCTTCAATTTCTAGACCGACCACAAGCACTTCTTGAACATAGTGAGGAGCACATGGAGGCTAGACATCGCTGGGTGCAAGATGTTCCAAGTCACCTGTAAACTCAAATTACTAAAACATGAACTCCGTAAGCTCAACAGGAATGCATTCGGCCACCTCCCAATTCAGGTCGAGTTGGCACAATCCAAGTTGCAAGCCCTCCAAGGTGCTGTCCATGGAAATGGAGACACTTCCTTGATGGATGAGGAAAAGGAAGCCTATAAAGCCTATTACCTCCTACGAGGGGCTGAGGAAAGTCTCTATAAATAGAAGTCCAGGGCACTCTGGTTGAAGCTTGTAGTTAGGAACACCTCATTCTTCCATAAAACTATGAAGAACTTACATAACTGCAGTCACATACGTCACCTACTTGGAGGTGACGGGAGGGAAGTCATTGGGGATGCAGAGGTTAAGGAGCTTGCGGTGGAACACTTCCGGAAGCTTTATGAGTGTCCCCCTCTCTTCTACCTTAGCTGATGTCAGAGAAATGGTCACACGGAAGCTAAGCCACCATCAATGTATGGAGTTATCTCTCCCTTTCACAGATGATGAGATCAAATGGGGGTTCTTCTCCCAAGCAAATGACAAAGCACCCGGCCCGATGGCTACACCGCCAAGTTCTTCAAAGCCACCTGGGGGATTATTGGTAAAGACCTCTTGGAAGCCTCAAAGGAATTTTTGGTATCTGGACACCTACTCAAAGAGATAAACTCTTCCATCATCTCTTTGGTTCCTAAGGTTGCCAATCCATCTACACTTGGAGAGTTCCGTCCTATAGCCTGCTGTAATGTCATCTACAAAGACATATCTAAAGTCATAGTAGAGCGTATCAAAAGGGTCCTTCCATCAGTGAGCAAGCGGCGTTCATCCCTGATAGACGTATCTCGGATAACATCTTCCTCGCACAAGAACTACTGGCGGGTTATCGTACTCAAACCACTTCACCTAGATGTACCCTCAAGGTAGACCTCCAGAAAGCCTTTGACACGATCAAATGGGATTTTTTGATGTCTACCCTCCACGCTATGGGCTTCCCTCCCCACTTATGCTCCATGATTTATCAATGCATCTCTACCCCGAAGTTCTCCATCAACATTAATGGGGAACTCACGGGTTACTTCCCTAGTATGAGGGGGCTCAGACAAGGTGATCCGCTATCACCCTATCTATTTGTGTTGGGAATGGAGATCCTATCTTCCCAACTGAGGAGGCTAGCTGCACACCCCCAATTCTCCCTCCACTGGAGATGCAGGAAAGAGAAACTCACCCATCTATGCTTTGTTGATGATCTTCTGATTTTCTCCAAAGGTAACCTCCAATCAGTCTCCTTGATTAAGTTAACGCTCCAGCAATTTCATTCCATGTCAGGCTTGGACGTTAACAACAACAAGAGCAATATCTTCTTCTCTCATGTTCCCGCAACAGTGAAGGAGGCCATCCTTACCCTCACCCAATTCCAGGAAGGCTCACTGCCAGTACGCTACTTAGGAATACCCCTCTCCTCTTCCAAACTACGCAAAGCAGATTATGATGCCTTGTTAGAGCGAATGCTATCTCGGGTCTCTTCTTGGACATCCAGATACCTCTCTTATGCAGGGAGACTGCAACTCATCAAATCCGTACTCGTCTCTCTCCAAATCCACTAGAGTAATATATTCATGCTTCCCAAGTATGTCATAAAGAAGATGGACAGCTTACTCAGGAACTTTCTTTGGAGTGGAAACCTTCACATGAACACTAAAGCCAAGGTCAGATGGAATGAAGTTTGCAAACCACTTAAATGTGGGGGCCTCGGCATCCCTGACCTTCATCTATGGAACAAAGCCATCCAGGTAAAGCACATTTGGCGCCTCTGCAGGGAAGGACCTAAAACCCTTTGGCCTGAATGGGTACATTCCACTCTCCTGAAGGGGCGAAGCTTCTGGATACAGAAACCACCAACAACATGCTCCTGGACATGGAAGAAACTGCTGAAACTCAGACATTTAGTCCGGCCTTGCTTTCAATGGATTCCCAACAATGGTCTCGCCATCTCCCTTTGGACTGACTTCTGGCTCCCAATAGGACCCTTGGATCAGGTCTTCAGTGCTCGTGCAATGGGTAATACCGGCCTCCCACCTACCACCAAGCTTTGCTCCCTCATGGAAGGTAATAATTGGCACATCCCAGAGGCAGTACTCAATATGAACATCCAGATACCTACCTCCCTTCTTCCCAATGCATCTGCTAATGACCACCTCCGATGGATCCACTCCAGCATGGGTGACTACACAACCAAGAGTGGGTATGCATTCCTCTCCCCCTCACCAAGGCTAGTCCCTTGGTCGAAGGTGATATGGAATAAATACTCAACCCCTAGACACTCGTTTATCTTGTGGCTAGCCTGGCTCCACAAGCTAACCACCCTTGACAAATTGGAATCATGGGGCATGACTACTTCCACCACGTGCTTCCTGTGTCAGCAGGACCTGGAAGATCACCCTCACCTCTTCTTCAATTGCAGTTACTCTCACTCCATATGGACAGCGGTTTGTGACCACCTTCATTGCCCACCACACTTCTAAAGTTGGCAAGGGGCTACCTCACTACTATTGGCCTCAAATGGCTCCACCTCTACCGACTTCAATAGAAGATGTGCTGCATTAGCTGCTTCGGTGTATTGCATATGGAGAGTGCGTAACAATGCACGCCTAGGGAATCACATCCCCAACTGGGGTTCTGTTGTAAACCAAATTAGAGCTTATACCTCTGTCTTGTAATACTTCCATGTAGCTCTTTATCTTCGCTTTTGTTTTGTTATGTCCTTATGACTATGTTGTAAATTTCCCGGCTCACGATTGTATACGTTTGGATATCAATAAAATTCACCTTATCCAAAAAACCAAATTTCCACCAAAGAAAACACAATACCTTGAAGTAGATCTCTTGTCCTCCTTACATTTTGCCCAATCAGTATTTGTGAAATACTCAATACTAGTGTGACCATGATTCTTATACAAGATACCACGTTCAGGTGCTCCCTTTAAATAACACAAGATCTGCTTTACAACAGCCCAATGATCAACTGTTGGAGATGACATGTATCGACTCATAACACTGATTGAATATGCAATATTCGATCGAGTTACTGTAAGATAATTCAATTTTCCAACCATCCGTCTGTATCTTTCAAGATCCTCAAACAACTCTCTCTCCTTTGTCAGTTGCAAATTAGGAACCATTGGTGTACTACATGATTTAGCTCCCATGTTTCCTGTTTCAGACAACAAGTCAAGTACATATTTTCTTTGTGATAGAAAGATTCCTTTCTTACTCCTCATTACCTCAACACCCAAGAAATATTTCAACATTCCTAAATCCTTTGTTTGAAATTGACTTTGAAGAAAGGATTTGAGAGTTGAAAATACCTATAGTATCATTGCCAGTGATAACGATATCATCCATATATACTACTAACAGAATGATCAGATTTGCTTTTCTGCATCTCAAATTTCTCAACTGCTTGGCTAAATTTTCCAAACCAAGCATGGGGGCTCTGCTTCAAACCATACAAAGACTTATAAAGATGACAAACCTTTCCAGATTCCCCCTGAGCAACAAACCCTAGAGGTTGCTCCATATAAACTTCTTCTTGAAGATTCCCATCCAAAAAAGCATTCTTGATAACTATTCAATGTAGAGGCCAATCATATACTATAGCCATGGAAATAAATAGCTTAATAGATGTTAACTTAGCAACAGGAGAAAAAGTATCAAAATAATCTATTCTATAAGTTGGAGCATATTCTTTAGCAACAAGACGAGCTTTTAAGCAAGCAATTGATCCATCGGGACTTACTTTAATAGAAAAAACCTATTTACAGCCAATGGCCTTTTTCTCTGCAGGTAAATGTACTAAATCCCAAGCATCATTTTGATCAAGGGCATTCATCTCCTCTACCATTGCACTATGCCATCCTGGATGTGACAAGGCTTCATGAACGGTTTTAGGAAGGGAGATAGAATCAATAGATGCAATAAAGAAACAAGAGGAGACTGATAGATGATCATAAGACACAAAAGAAGAAACTGGATAAGTACACTGACGTTTACCTTTACGAAGGGCAATGGGAAGATTGTCCCTTGAGATTGAATCTGATGACGAGGGAGCTGGTTCAGGACATGTATTAGGAGTTAGCTCAGGAGCACATTGCCTGCGATAGTAAACTTGAAGAGGTGGTTTAGGAGTAGAAGTGGTGGATGTAACTGTATAGATTAACGGATCATTATCTTCCCCCTGGCCTGTATGATTGAAAGGTGGAGAGAAAGGGATATCTTCACAAAAAGTAACATCAGTCGATACCAAATACCTATGAAGGCTAGGACAATAGCATCTGTATCCCTTTTGAACACGAGAATACCCAAGAAATATACATTTTAATGACTTAGGATCAAGTTTTGTAATTTGGAGACGCACATCTCGAACAAAACATGTACAACCAAATATTTTGGGTTCAATTGGAAATAAAGATTTTGTTGGGAAAAGAGTATGATAAGGAGTCTCACCATTTAGAATAATTGAAGGCATTCGATTAATTAAAAAACAAGTTGTAGACACTGCATCAATCCAGAAGTGTTTGTGGACGTGCATTTGAAACAATAAAGCCTTAGCAGTTTCAAGTAAATGCCTATTTTTTCTCTCAGCAACACCATTTTAAGACGGTGTATCTACACAAGAAGTTTGATGAATAATGCTATTCTTAATCATGTAGGATTGAAAAGATTCAAATAAATACTCTTTGGCATTATCACTTTGCAACACTTGGATAGAAACATTAAACTGAGTTTTAATTTCAGCACAAAAAGCACAAAAATGAGAAAATAACTTCGAACGATTCTTCATTAAATATAACCAAGTCACTCGAGAATAATCATTAACAAAGGTAACAAAATACTTAAATCTAGTTTTAGATGTGATTGGACAAAGATTCCATACATCTGAATGGACTAACTTAAAAGGAGCATTTGCTTATTTATTGACTCTAGGGCTTAAGCTAACGCGATGATATTTCGCATACTGAAATGACTCACAATGAAAGGACTACAAACCGTGAAACTGAGAACAGAGTTTCTTTAACAAGGAGAGAGACGGATGTGACCCAATCGGCAATGTGCTTCAAAAGGGGTTACAACTCTAGAGTAGGTAACAGACTTTGGTATCTCAGTGTCTAGTATGTAGAGACCTCCGAATTCATGTCCTTTACCAATAGTCTTCCTTGTCATAAGATCTTGAAAAAGGCAATAGTCGGGAAAGAATGAGATATAACGGTTAAGTGAACGGGTGAGTTTACTGATAGATATTAAATTAAAGGACAGATCAGGCAAGTTTAAGACTGAGGACAAAGGATCTAATGGAGTTGGATTTGCTATGCCAGTCCCAAGGACATGGGATGTTGACCCATTAGCTAAAGTAACCGGAGAGCAGGAGGTATGAGATTGAAAAGTAGATAATAGACTAGAATTACTTGTCATGTGGTGGTCTATGGCACCAGAGTTAATGACCCATTTGGAAGACAGAGAGAAGACACGTGTTTGGTTTACTTGATTCAGCGATGGCAGTAATAGGAGTAGATGAAGTCTTTAATGTTTCTTGATATTATGAGAACTTGGCAAAGTCATCTGCAAAACCTGTGATAGATTTTCCAGATGCATCACTGGAAGAGGTAACTTGTGCTGATCGAAATCCCTGATTCTAACTCTGTAGTTTCCTACAATCACGCTTTATATTTCTAGGCTTATGACAATAATGACATATACTTGCCCTAGAACTCTGTCCCCGGGTATCAACTTGGTATAAATTCTATCCTCGAGTATCAACTCCCCTATCACTACTCCTATATTGTTGTCTTCCAGCTTCATATTCATACCGACGACTTACAAGAGTACTATCAGATTGAATAGATTGAGGATTCTCCATATGTAGAATCCTGCAATATGTATTTTGCAAAGATGAGATCGTAGACCTAGAAAGAATATGAGATTTAGTTGCTTCAAACTCAGTTGGAAGCCTTGCTAAAAAACTCATCATAGCCATCTGCTCCCTTTGAGCCTGTTGAACTTTAATAGCAAGACTAAAAGGTAATAACATATTAAGTTCTTCATAAGTCCGTTTAAAATCCATAAAGTAGCTCATGAGAGACCTATCCTATTTCTCAGCACGATAAAAGGCTTTGCAGACTTTATAAATACGAGAAACATTTCCCTTTCCAGAATATAGGAAATCCAAATATTCCATTAATTCCTTAACAAATTCACAATGATTAATTAACTCAACTACTTCATTATTAATAGAATTCTGTATTTGCAGGAATAATCGAGCATCTTCTCTAAGCCAAGTTTGCTTGGAACTATCATCTGTGGGTAGATCTTTAGTCAAATGATCATCCTTATCAATACTACGTAGGTAGAGCCTCATAATTTTACTCAAATCCAAATAATTAGACCTATTAAGTTTATGTTCTGTAATTTTTGACATTACAGGTACCACATTTGACATAACAATAGATTTGTTGTCTACTTTTTCACACATGATTTTAACCCAAATTCCTCCGATAGAATAGATAGATGAACTAAAGTTAATGTACGTCAGCCCACTCTCGATTATTGACACACCAAATCAAATGTACTGGATCAACAGATTTGTATGTCAGCCCACCAATTGAACAGAATAAATACCAACAGATTGGTACGTCAATAGAATAAACACCAATAGTAACTAATTACTAAACGTGCCAAATTACAACCATAAGGACCAATCACACTAGATTAACACCAACGAATGACAAATTAATTATCAACAATGGACAAATTAACACCAACAAACAATAATTCGACAAGAGGAACGCAAACTGAAGTTAACAAACCCACACCCAAATATCTATTAAACAAACGAACCACAAACTTGGGCTATACACAACCAGGTGAGACGATCGGTGAAAGCGGAGAGCAAATCGATGCTGCACGGGCCCTCACGCGTCGACACGTGAGATTGGTGGCGAGTGTTGTGGTGGTGTGTGTATGTCACACGCGTCGAATTTCGGCATCGAACTTTCCAGAAGCCCTAGTTGGTGGGTGGCGCATCTCCCTAGGTTGGTAGTGTCAAGAAAAAAAAATAACAACCCTCAAAAACCCACTCTCTCTCTCACTCTATGATATTCTCGATAATAATTTATTTATTTATTTTTTTCCCATGGCTTTGATACCATGTAATTGTAAGGAAAATAGAAAATTGTATATATCCTTCATTGATCCATAGGTTACACATATATACAAGTTCTAATAAACTAAAAAAGGAAACTAAATTTATATTTTAAGATTAATATATATTTAATAATAACTGTATCATAATTTAACTAATTTACAGCTTATAACAACATGAAAGTAATGGGATACTTTCATACACAACGAGTCAAGAGGGCGAAGAACCACTTGATCCAGTTGCAAACCAACATACACACGTCGGGGGATACTTCTCGACTAGATGAGGAGTGGTTGGCCAATAAGGAGTATTATATACTGTGTAGGGCTGAGGAAAGCTTCTGTAAGCAAAAATCGAGGACTAAGTGGCTAAAGTTAAGTGATAAGAATACTGCCTATTTTCACAAGGTTATGAAGAGTTTCCACAACCTTAGCTCCATACACCGACCGACCAGGGAGGATTATAGTGAGGCAGCATGTTGCGGATGCATTCGTGGGCAGAAAATATGCAAAACGCACAAGCAAAAGGGATAATGCAAAATAAGGAATCCTAGGAATATTTTTAGTTTCCAGTTTTTGTTCTTTTTAGTTATATTTTCTTACTTTCCAGTTTTACTCTTTCCTTATTTATAGTAGGAGTTATTTTAGGAAATTAAGGATATTGAGGAATTCTAATCTTTATTAATTAGGAATCCTAGTCTTTTTTATTATCTTGAGTATTGTAAGGAAGTTTTCCTATACATAGGGAGTTATTGAGCAATAAGAAATCAGAAAATTATTTTTAACAAAATTTCAAGAGATTTAGAAACTCTCTTAATGAGTTTCGAGGTGGCAGCTCCCTTCAAGAGTTGCATTTGATTATTAAGGATAGGTGCATCAAGGAGGAGGAATAAGGGTAAGAACCCTTTGTTGGAAGGAGATTTTTCGATCCTTCGTCTGGTGACCCGATCTCAAACTGGGAATTGTAACAATTTGGTATTAGAGTCGCTCACCATAGATGAGAACATCGTTGAAGAATGGCTACGTTATCTTTTGCATGAGAACCAATCACAAACGGACGCCAAAATTGTAGTAGTGGAATCAAGGAGGGCTGCTGCAGAGGCGAGGATGGCAACTCAACTTCAACAATTATCACAACAAATTGAAGCCTTGATTTGTGCAAGCAACCGTGGCAAAGGAATGGAGGCTGGGGACAGAAGTAATGCAGGCTCCAACCACAACCCTGGATCTCACGCGGATGAAGATAACAGCAGCAGCAAAGGGGACATGAGTGGCAGAGGATCAGGGGGTTGGGTGCCGCAGTATACGAAGTTGGATTTTCCCACCTATGATGGAGCGAGTGACCCATTAATGTGGATCCATAGGTGATAAATTCTTTGCGAACCAGAGAATGGTGGAGGGAGACAAGGTGGGTTTAGCCGCTTTCCACATGATAGGAGAGGCGCAATTGTGGTTTTACCAAATGGAAAAGGAAGAACCAAATATGACTTGGAAGACATTCCAGGAGTATTGTATCCTTCGCTTTGGGCCTCCCTTGCGAAGCAATCCTTTAGGAGAGTTAATCAACATCAGACAAACCGGTTCCATGGAAGAGTACCAATGGGAGTTTCAAACCTTATTAGCAAGGGCAAGCCCAGTACGACCGGATCAACAAGTCGACATGTTCACGGCAGGTTTGAGGGAGAATATTCGCATTGATGTAGAATTACACAGCCCACCAAGTTTGTTACATGCAATGAATTTTGCAAGAGCCTTTGAAAGAAAATTGCAACTCACCCAAAACGTAAAGAAAGGTGTAAACCACAGCATCAATTTCGGTTTAAAGGGAACTCCAATCAACTCCAAACTAGGCACCGTGGCGGGTAGTGCATCTTCTTCTTCAGGCAGTGCTGCAACGCCATTTGTTAAGAGATTAACAAGAGCTGAGATGGCCAATCGTCGAATTCAAGGATTGTGTTATAATTGTGATGAACAATACGTCCCTGGACATCAATGCAAGAAACTATTCTGGTTGGAAATGGACGAAATAGCGAAGGAAGACCCAACTGAAGAAGAAAATACTCCGGCGATATCCTTACACGCCATCACCGGGGAACAAAATGCTAGAACCATGCAATTAACGGCAATGGTTTATGAGCAGCCCTTGAATAGTTTGGTAGATTTCGGGAGTACTCACAACTTCATGAGTTCGACAGCAGTTCGGAGATTAGGAATTCATATTCAACCCCAAACAAACCTACAAGTGGCGGTAGCAAATGGGGAGCAAGTGGTTGGATTAGGCAAATGCACCAACTTACAATTTTCAATCAACAATCATCCTTTCCAGGCAGATTTTTACGTGATTCCTTTAGCTGGGTTTGACTTGGTATTAGGCATACAGTGGCTTCAAACATTGGGACAAATCCTATGGGATTTTTCCTCCCTCACCATGCGCTTTGAGAAGGCAAGCAACCCAATTGTGCTACATGGACAGCTGCAGACTTCACACTTAACACTAAACCATCTTCAAACATCCCAACCGCAAGAGAGGGACTTGGAGAAACTACTGGCAGCTTTCGAGGAAGTATTTCAATAACCTGTAGGACAGCCACCCATCCGACCATTTGATCATCGCATTAATTTACAGCTAGATACCGCTCTAGTGGTAGTTCGACCCTATCGATACCTGCATCTTCAAAAAGGTGAGATTGAAAAACAATGCCAACAAATGTTACAGCAAGGCATTATCAGGCCAAGTTGCTCGCCATTCTCCTCTCCGGTATTGCTAGTTCGCAAACACGATGGCACATGGCGATTTTGTGTTGATTATAGGGAGCTGAATAATAAGACTATCAAGGATAAATTTCCCATTCTAGTAGTGGATGAATTGTTGGATGAGTTACATGGCGCAAAATTTTTTACCAAGCTTGACCTCCGATCCGGTTATCATCAACTTCGCATGGATCCTCAAGATGTGGAGAAGACAGCTTTTCCAACTCACCATGGCCATTTTGAGTTCCTTATCATGCCCTTTGGGCTAATTAATGCCCCTTCCACCTTTCAAGCATTAATGAACGAGGTATTTCGACCACATTTACGTCAATTTGTGCTTGTTTTTTTTTATGATATCCTTATGTACAGCAATTCTTGGGAGAATCATTTACTGCACCTCCAAACTGTTTTTGAGTTATTAAGGGCCCATCATCTCTATCTTAAGAAGTCTAAGTGCTCATTTGGAGAACCACAAGTCTCCTATTTAGGTCATGTGATATCAGCAGGGGGTGTTTTCACTGACACAAGTAAAATTCAAGCTATCACGGATTGGCCTCAACCTCAAACTATTAAGGCCTTACGTGGATTCTTAGGGTTGACAGGATATTATCGCAAATTCATTAAGGATTATGGACACATTGTTGCCCCCTTGACAAATATGCTGAAGAAACAAGCTTTTCAATGGAATGAGGCAGCTCACGCCTCCTTTGAAGCACTAAAGAAAGCCTTAATAGATGCTCCAGTACCGAGTTTGCCTAATTTCTAGGAAGAATTTGTAGTTGAATGTAATGCGTCTGGTATAGGGATAGGCGCAGACTTGCAGCAAAATGGACATCCCATTGCATTTTTTAGCAAGAAGCTAGCTGAACGTCATTTGAAACTTGCAGCTTATGAGGAATTAATAGGTCTAGTGAAGGCTGTCCAACATTTGAGACCATATCTTTAGGGACGTTCTTTCATTGTTCAAACAGATCACTATAGTCTTAAGTATTTACTTGAACAACGGTTGTCCACATCTCCCCAACAGCACTGGTTTAGCAAGTTAATGGGTTTTCTTTTTCGCGTGGAATACAAGGCTAGCCAGTTGAATGTTGCTACAGATTCCTTGTCACGCCGTGAGGAAGATGGTGCGCTGTTATATGCAATATCCCAACTGCAGGTTCTCTTGTTCGATGAAATTCGAGCAGAGATACAGAATTCAGCTACTTTAAGGGCCCTTAAATCACGGATTGAGCAAGAAACAGCTGGCTTGGGTTGGTTTTTGCGTGATGAGATGATATTATTTAAAGATCGCATTTACCTATTACCAACATCTTCCTTGATCAATGTTATCTTATCCGGAATCCATGACAACACTCATGAAGGTGTTGAGAAAACCTTGCAGCGCATTTGCAAGGATTTTTATTGGTCTGGCATGAAGACCACCATCAAGGCTTACGTCGCCGCATGTCTCGTTTGTCAAAGGAATAAAGCTGAACATTTAAGCCCAGTCGGGTTGCTACAAATGTTGCAATTACCGCACCAGGTTTGGTCAGATATATCCATGGACTTTATTGACGGATTACCCAAATCATTGGGTAAAAGTGTCTTATTCGTGGTGGTAGATAGGTTCTCAAAATATGCTCACTTTATTCCATTGGCACATCCTTACAATGCTTGCACCATTGCAAGGGTATTCCTTGACAATATTGTTCGATTACATGGCATTCTTGAATCTATTGTTAGTGATCGCGATCCGCTTTTTACTAGTACCTTTTGGAAGGAGTTGTTTCGTTTATGCGGAACCAATCTTCATTTCTCTTCCGCATATCATCCCCAATCTGATAGGCAAACTGAGGTGGTGAACCGCACCATTGAGATGTACTTGCGTTGCCTTGCTGGAGTTCTCCCTAAAAAGTGGGTAGAATGGCTTCCTTGGGCGGAATTTTGTTACAACACTTCCTTCCATACGGCCCTTAAAACATCTCCATTCCAAGTTGTTTATGGACGTACGCCTCCGAGTTTAACATCTTACGTTGCTTGCACTTCTAGAGTCGATGCAGTGGATCAAGCATTTCTTGCTCGAGATGAAGCTTTAGCGGACATTCGCACCAAACTCCACCAAGCGCAGCAACGTATGAAAACCTTCTATGATAAAGGACATCGTGATGTGGAATTCTCTCCTGGTACTTATGTTTGGTTGCGCTTACAGCCTTATCATTAGAAGACACTTGCTCGCCACCTTTCCTATAAGCTTGCTCCTAAGTTTTATGAGCCTTTTCTGGTGGCAAAACGCATTGGTACCGTAGCATACCAACTTGAGCTTCCTTTGGACTGCAAGCTGCACAATGTCTTTCACGTGTCCTTGTTAGAGCCTTTCAAGGGCGAGCTGCTTGGGGAGCCAACGAAGCTGCCTCCACTGGAAGATGGTCAGGTTGTAATTAGCCCTATGGCCATTTTGCGAACTCGATTGAACCGAGGTCGTTGGGAAATCTTGGTATAATGGAATAGAGGGACGCTAGAGGATGCTACTTGGGAAGATGTATTGGAATTCAAACTAGCATTTCCCGACTTCCAGCTTGAGGACAAGCTGTTTGTGGAGGAGGGGAGTAATGTTGCGGATGCATTCGTGGGCAGAAAATATGCAAGACGCACAAGCAAAAGGGATAATGCAAAATAAGGAATCCTAGGAATATTTTTAGTTTCCAGTTTTTGTTCTTTTTAGTTATATTTTCTTACTTTCCAGTTTTACTCTTTCCTTATTTATAGTAAGAGTTATTTTAGGAAATTAAGGATATTGAGGAATCCTAATCTTTATTAATTAGGAATCTTAGTCTTTTTTATTATCTTGAGTATTGTAAGGAAGCTTCCCTATACATAGGGAGTTATTGAGCAATAAGAAATCAGAGAATTATTTTTAACAAAATTTCAAGAGATTTGGAAACTCTCTCTTAACGAGTTTCGAGGTGGCAGCTCCCTTCAAGAGCTGCATTTGATTATTAAGGATAGGTGCATCAAGGAGGAGGAACAAGGGTAAGAACCATTTGTTGGAAGGAGATTTTTTTATCCTTCGTCCGGTGACCCGATCTCAAACTGGGAATCGTAACACGGCAGGTGAACTGGAGGTCCAACAATTAGTCCTTGGGTATTTCTAACAACTCTATGACCCCTTACAGCCCCTAGCACCCTCGTTAAAGTGGAAAATTTGCTGCCCTAGGAATTGAATGAGTAGTAACAGCTCACACTTGATGCTCCATTCACGGATGATGAGATCGAATGGGGTTTCATGTCTTAAGCGAATGGGAAAGCTCTTAGCCTAGATGGGTTTTCAACTCGTTTCTTCAAGGAGGCATGGGATGTCATAGGTATTGATATGATTGCAGCGACTAGGGAGTTCTTGACTACAGGCCATTTGCTTAAGGAGATCAACAGTACTGCTATCTCCTTCGTCCCCAAAGTAGCTAATCTTACTAAATTGGGTGACTTAGGCCAATAGCATGCTGTAATGTGATCTACAAGGCGATCTCCAAGGTCCTTGCTGCACGGATGAAATCGGTGTTGTCAGCTCTGGTTGGGAGGGAACAAGCAGTATTTATCCTAGGTAGAAGGATATCTGACAACATTTTCATTGCCCAGGAGCTAATGACAGGCTATCACACTCATAAGGGTGCTCCCTGGTGTACGCTTAAAGTGGACCTACAAAAGGCATATGATACAGTCAGATGAGACTTTATCCTAATGGTGCTCAAGGCCATGAAATTCCACCCCCCCCCCCCCCCCCCCCATCTTTGTAATCTCATTAGCTAGTGTATCTCTACACCTAAATACTCCATCAACGTAAATGGGGAAATGGTGAGGTTCTTTGCAAGTAAATGCGGGTTGAGACAAGGGGACCCTATCTCCCATTACTTGTTTGTCCTGTGCATGGAAGTTCTCTCCACACAGTTGAGGAGGCTAATTTCTAATCCCCAATTCTCACTACATTGGAGATGTAAGGCTGAAAGACAGACTCACCTTTGCTTTGTAGATGATCTCCTAATATTTGCTAAAGGAAACATTGAGTCTATATCCCTGGTGAAAGAAACCTTATAGTACTTCCAAACTATCTTGGGATTGGGAGTCAACAACAACAAAAGCAACATCTTCTTCTCTCATGTCCTTACGAGCATCAAAGAGGCCATTCTACGTTCCACCCAATTTAGTGAGGGCCAGTTTCTAGTACGATACTTGGGAGTTCCTCTCATATCCTCTAAACTTAAGAAGTAGGATTGTGAGGTGCTAGTGGAGCGTACTCTATCACAGATCAACTCTTGGATGGCCAAATACTTATCTTATGCTGGTAGACTTCAATTGATAAAATCTGTCTTATTCTCCATGTAAGTCTACTGGTGCTCTGTTTTTCTCTTGCCTAAGTCTGTTGTCTTAAGGATAGATCAACTAATTCGGAATTTTCTCTGGAGTGGCAACCCATACACCTTCATAAAAGCTAAGGTCAGATGGGCGGAAGTGTGCAAACCCCTATAAAATGGAGGCCTAGGGATCCTAAATATCCATCTTTGGAATAAGGAAATCCAAATCAAGCATATCTGGAGATTACAAGGAGGGAATGAAGAGCTTATGGCCCGAATAGGTTCATTCCACCTTACTGAGGGTAAGAAATTTTGGTCCTCCAAGGCACCTGTATATGCTCATGGACTTGGAAGAAACTGCTGAAGCTGAGAGGCTTGGTAAGATCTTGCTTCCTTTAGGAACTTAACAATGGCCTTGAAATCTCACTTTAGGCAGATTTCTAGCTCCCAATAGGACTTTTTGATACATTATTCAGTGCTCGTGCTATGGGAAGCACGGGCTTTCCTCATACCACGAGGCTCTATTCCATCATGGATGGGAATGAATGGTGTGTCCTTGATGGCCCGTTCTGGACTAACATCTGCATCCCATCCTCCCTCAAACTGAATGCTGCAGCTTCGGATCGTCTTCATTGGATATACTTATCATCAAGAGAGTATACCATCAAAAGTGGCTATAGATTTCTTAACCCTCCTGGGCCCACCATACCATGGCATAGAGTAGTCTGAAACAAATCTTCTTTGCTTATACACTCCTATGTCCTATGTTTGGCTTGCCCTAGGCAAACTTTCCACCCCTAATAGAGTGTATAATAGAGGGGCTAGTGCAATCAACTACATGCTTTTTCTGTAACCGAAACTTGGAGAACCATGCCCATTTATTCTTTGATTGCGATTACACCTCTCAGGTCTAGCATCTAGTATGTGACTTTTTGCATTGCTCAGCCTTATTCAGCAGTTGGCAGGGTGCCACCAATCTCTTGGTAGCAATGGGGGACTCCCCGATCCATCGGAATTGGAGGGCAGCGTTAGTGGCATCAGTCTATTGTATATGGCGTATTCGGAACAAAGTAAGATTAGGGGAGGTCCTCCTAGGGTTTGGCTTGTTAGCCTACCATATTAGATCCTACATTAATCCACTGTAAAATTAGCATTTTATGCTAAGCAATTGTACTTTGCTTTAGCTCCGTGTTGTAACTATTATTTTCGTTTTGACGATTGTATTATTTCTCGTTCAATAAAATTTCACTTATCTAAAAAAAGAAAGTAATGTTTTAAAATCAATTCTAATTGTGTTTGTAGATGACATGATCATTACAAGTGATGATAAAGTTGAGATTGACAAGTTAAAGAAGGAAATTTGGTAGAAGTTCAAGATAAAGGAGCTTGGAGACTTAAAGTATTTTTTGGGAATGGAGATTGCAAGAAGCAAAAAGGGGATTGTTGTGAGTAAAAAAAAGTATGTCCTGGATCTTTTGAAGGAAACTGGAAAATTGGGTTGCAAATTGATGAGTTCTTCACTTCCTCATTATTGGAAGTGTCTTGCAATGGATAATGATGTACCTATGGATAGGGGACAATATCAAAAGTTGGTTGGGAGACTAATTTATTTGTCACTAACTAGACCCGATCTTGCTCACTCAATTAGCTTGGTTCGCTAAGCTATGTATGCTCCAACTAGACACCATTTGAATGGTGTAAATCATATTCTCAGGTATCTAAAAGGAGCTCCAGGTAAAGGTTTGTTAGTTAGGAAAAATCAATGCGGAAGCCTTGAAGCATTTGCAGATGCAGATTGGGGGGTAATGTTATAGATGGTAAATCCACTTTGGGTTTTTGTACTAAACTCTAGGGAAATCTAGTTACTTGGAGGAGTAAAAAGCAATTTGTGGTTGCCAGAAGTAGTGTAGACTCAGAGTATAGGGCTATTGCATGGGGAATTTATGAAGTAATTTGGGTGCAGAGGTTATTACAAGATTTGAAAGTGCAAGTTGAAAGTGTTGCAATATTCAGTGACAGTAAAGCTACTCTCAATATTGTTAAGAATCCTATTCAGCATGACTAGATGAAGCATGTCAAGCTTGATAGGAATTTCATAAAGATCGAACTTGAGAATGGAGATATCATATTGCATTATATTAATTGTAGGAATTAAGAAGCTGATGTTCTAACAAAGTCTTTGCCAAAGCAGCTATTCTTAGAAATGATTGGCAAGCTAGGAATGATAGATATCTATTCCTTAGCTTGAGGGGGAGTGAAGTTGATATATAATTTATGTAGGCTGGTCTGGTGTTATCTTGGATAAGTAGTTTAGCTTAAGATATGCTGCTGTATTAGCTTTATCCCTTGCACAAAATTAGGGATATTACTCTTATACAAGGGTGCTATCTTATGTATATATTTCTTCATTCGCGACTAATAAAAATTGAACTATTTTTCCTTCAATTTGAGACTGCTAATTATTGCCCATAAGTTCAGTTTTAAAACTTCATCTACATTTGAGGCTTTCTGCTAATTATTGCCAACATTCTCTTTTTAGACTAACCTTTACTGCATTGCATGCATCAGTAGAAACAACCAGAAGCTTTTTTCTTTTTGTTTTTTGTTAATTAAAAACAGAAAACTAAAGCGTTAATTGAGCTGTTCTTGGAATTAGGAAGCTTTTGTTAAATTGGACGATGCATATTATAACAATCTCAGGGGTTGACTGAATCACATTGAAATGGCAGACTACTTATTTATATGTGAAAGCTTCTCATTGGCTCAAGAAAAATACTGGTCTTGCACCTATGAAGGCTTTCTCTGATTCAAGTATCAAGAATTTAAGATTTTTAGAAGGTCAAGCATCAATAACTTAGGTTTTTTGCAATGTCTTAATCTCAAAATTTCCAGTATTGTCAGGGGTGACATGTTGCTTTAATTATAAAGCCATATCATGTGCATGTATGATCAATTAAAAATCGTAACTTACACAAAATTCAAACTGGATTTTGCGTTTGAAAGGACTGAACTTCGCACTTATCCCATATTTATTTCACAGTATATGCCATAAAGCTGCTAATAGTTGTTTCATCAATCAGGAAGTTTTTGATGGAATCTTACTGGTCTCATATTCCTTTTTTTTCTTCTTCAATTGGTAATTTCTTTGTAAGCTTGCACGTTAGAAAATTAACATTGGCGATCATCAGAATAGTTTATCTTTCTATCTATCTATCTAACTATATATATATATATATATATATATATAAATACATACATACTTACATAGCATTTTTAGAATGGATTTCTTGCAAATATTCCAGAGTATCTCATTAATTGTTGTTGTTTATGGATGATGATTGAATTCCAAAGTTGCTACATTGTGCAATTCCTCAAGAAATATGCATTAATTGCAGTTTTCTGGGATCATTTCTCCTTATCTTGTGTGGAACCTTTTGGCTTGAGAGGGACATTGAATACGCAGGTTCTCACACACAGTTGGTGCCCCTCTATTGCTCTAGTCGAGTCATTCACAGTAGTTATACAGATCAGAAGTGGAAAAAATTCTGCTTAGTTAGTGTAATTAAGTCAAATTCAGCTGTTTAATGCCAAGCTGAAAGGTCAAGCTCAGGATTTGCTTAAATAAGCTTGAGGGTTAGAGCTTTGACTCTGTCCAAAGTGGTAATTAGATGGGTACGATATCAGATATATCTTCGAATATGTTATTTTCCTTTGATTAAAATTTTATTGAAAATTTCCCAAAAAACTTTGATCGAATTCCAATTCAATTTGATCTTTATTAAGCTCAGTTTAAACTTAAGCTCACTCAAGCTTGGCTTGATAAGCCACTTGATTAGTTTGGCCTAGAGCTTGCACTTAATTCAATTACTATTAAATGTTAGTCATTGCACAAACAATTTGCAAGCCTGGTTGATTGTTTCTACTTCTAATTATTTTGGGTCTAATATAAAACATATCTTTGATTAGAAAAAGGTATATCACTTTCATTTCCTGAAAGTCATGTCTTCTTGGTTGTTCTGTTGATATATACCTATTCGCTTAAAGATGCTTGATTATTGAGTGTAAATACTTCGCAGGCATACAATTGATTTCCTTCTGAGATATAAATATTTCAAGTGCTCAAGGCTGATGTTTTTATCTATGAGAGAAGCTTCCTTGGATTGCTTGGGGATGATTGCCTAGTCTTTGTGTAAGATCCAAGCCATGAGATACGTATTGGGAGGACTGACTTCTGATGAAAATTAATGAACGTTCATGTGCTGTGCTCAATTCTGCTGAGGGGCCTTCCTTCTCCTTCAACGAGGTGAAAGGCTGTACTTTCCCCTGAATAGCGTCTTGCAGATATGCCTTACAAATAATAGCACCAGTATGCATGACAAAATCTGCTATCCAGTTGGCATTAGCAGGTATGCTAATTGCCTGCTTTCAGTTACGTGAATCTGTCCGATTTCTTGGGTATCTTCTATATTTCTAAACTAAGCAATTATGTTAAGTATGAAAGCTCAAGGACGCCCTAAGTTCTTATTTCTTCTCGGTTTTGTTGTGCTTCTCAGTCTTTCTGGAGGGGCTAACTGTACTCAGAGCATATGAGATTTGGTCAGGCACTATGATGCTTGGCAGCTAAAACTCGTGTTGGACACGCATCACAAGAGTGTCCTATAGTGTCAGACACTTCGAGATATTACAATTACACATTTTTATTTTTTTTAAAACATTGATTCCACTCCATTAAGCACCAAAATTTTCTCTTTCACAGTTCTACTTCATCTTCACCACACCCATCCTCCACCCTGCCACCATCCTCTTCTTTGCTGACATACTTATCTCTTTTGGCGTGCCACAATCAACAAACACACAATAAGTTAGTACCCTCCCTCTCTCTCTCTCTCTCTCTCAATTCAGTTCAATGGTCCATTTCATGATGCATTAAAATCGTCAATTGCAATACGAATTACAAACCTTTTTGAGGGATACTGATTCTTGAAAGAATTTAGCTAGCTGCCATATAGGATGCTCTAGACAAAGAATACATGCTTATGGGCCATGAATGACGACTGGAAAGTTTCGTGGCCTGTTGATCTATTAGTAAATAACAATTTGTCATTTATTAGTAGAGTGTATTGTTATGACAAATCACTCCTTAGGTCCTGATGTATAATAAGATAATGGGAAAATACATGGCTTTCACATGTGGTCCAGTGAAATGCCACTACATGTGAAATAAAACAAGTTCTATAAATTAATCTATTCATTTTGTATCCTGCGTCAAAAACCTATTGTATCCTTATTTTTCACAATGATTGTCATGTTGCGTTTTAGTATCATGTCATTGTCAACATGTTTGTGTTGTGTCTGTAGCAATTTACCGTAATTTTATCGTTCAACAGGTTGCTTCGATTATTGTGATTGCTTCGGGCGTACTTGTAACTGAAGAATGCAATTAAAATTTAAAAATAAAAAAATAAAAAAAGACAAGACCTGACTAATGGAATATTAAGCAAGTGGACATTAGTAACATGGTAAGAATATACAAGTCCATGTTTTTCTGCATCCGTAGACATAAGGGGGAAACTTCGATTGTAAGGTGGTTCAGTTTAAAACCCTATTTGAGTTCTAAGCGAAAGTGATGCTTTTCCCCCCAAAAGTAATTTAGTAAAAACATCATTTAACTCCTACTCTTTTCTTTTTGAAATTTATTTTTCTTATGCCAAATCAGTCCTTAGTTCATTAACTTAATGCAGTTTGTATGACAGGTCCGGTGGAGTACCAAAGACTAAAGTTATGCAGAGTGGAGTTGTTTATTTCTGAATTTCTGTGAGGATACTGCAACCTATTCATTCGAATACTTTCCTAGTTATGTTAGGTGTCACGGTTCATGACTTTAGAGCCAATATGGAGGGATTGATTTGGACTTACAGTGTAGCAAGTGGCATCGGTAGGGTAGTTTGTTTTAGGAATGAGTATATTCTAAAGTTGAGTTTAGCCTCACGTAAGTAAATTGGTTGGAGGTTGATATCTCTCTTTTGATGGGGTTGTGGTAGGGTGAAACTAGTTTAGAAAATTAGTCATCTCAAACATATGAGATTGTAACAAAACCAATATGGCTCTCCTAGTGAGAAGGATGAGCTCAGGATAGACCTAGGAATTCAAGGAAGAAAAGGTTGACTTGCTATCTAGAATATGAGTAAATGTATAAATCGAGATATAGTTGAGCAGCACATGAGCACTCCAATAGGAAGGTATCTCTTGTCTCATGACAAATGGTATGAGGATCAACATTCCAAGTCTATCGAATTGCTTGAATACTACCCAATGTGTTCATTGAGTGGGTAAGTTTTGTTGACAAATGGGCTTGTATGGTTAAACTCGAGGGGAGGAGCAACCACCAGAGGAAGGACATCTTTACAATAAAGGTAACTATATCACGTGTTGGATTGTAATAAGAATTTGCTTGACTCCTCATAAAAGTGCTATAGTGCTATTGGGTAACTCAATAAGAGGTGATTTTGGATGACAAAAGAATAGGTGAGGAAACTTAGTCTTAGCAAAGATAATCTTGGGTGGAGTTTAACAATGGGTTAAGGAAGGTTGGCAATCTTTGGGTGAGGGTAATGGCAATAGATTAACCTTATGATGAGGACATCGTAAATTTAAGTAGAAGAAAATATCATAGTTTGTGACCTTGAAGTCAACATAGAGAGATCAACTTGGGCTTATAGTGTAGTAAATGACATCAATATCGTAGTGTGTTTGGGGAGTGGCTTTGAATTGAATTAGGTTCACGAATTTAAGAAATAGTGAGAATTCTTGATCTATCTCAAGCTCTCTTCTACCTTTATACTTAGGGTCTATCGTTGTTTGGCTTGAGGAAATCTTTGTATGCCTCCATTACCTTTTGAGAGGCTTATTCCCCATAAAAACTATCTACCTAAAACTATCTTTTGACCAGTATGTTTTGACACAGTTGAAATTCTAACTCTTCCGATTTTAAAAATTTTAGGAGTATTTTGTATAATTTCAAAAGTTTTTGAGCATTGTCAATATACTTTATGAAAAAAACATAAGGTGAGGAAGCAATAGGGAAAATATAGTGTGAAAGGATATCATGTCCTAATAAAACCTAAATATTTATATTATTATTATTTCATAAGACTCTTGTAGCTCCAGCTTACACATTTTAGTGGGAAGTTACCGAGCTTCACTTTCACACATTCAGTGTAGTGAACTAGCAGTGAAGAGTTACTAACTAAGGCTCTCATGAGATGCTGGTATGTTGTAGGATAAATTTTCAATTAAAATTAGGGCAATTAATCATTGGAAGATTTGTATTAGATCTAATGAGAGTTCAATGATTCTATGTTAAATGCTTTTGTGGAATCCAATTTACTATAATTTATAATGAGAATTTGGTTTAGACACAAAAATGATTATATTAAATGAATGTGGTTCCAAAATTGCCAATTTCTTGAAATATGGTTTCTTAAAGTGTTGAGATCTTAAAAATTTGGAATGTTGCACATGTTGGTTATTCTCTTTCCTTATTTAATTGGAAACAAATAACCGCTAGATATGGTCCATGAATCCCATAATATTAGGAACAATATTATCCTACTAAATCAGGAACAATAAATCCCACTATATCAGGAAAGATATGTTCAAAATAATTCCTAATTTGTAGAACAATTTATTGATGGAATGAGTTATAAATAGGAATACTACGGGGTCCCTAATCCTGCTAATTACTACAGAAAATACACCATTTATATTGAGTGAGTTAAGGTTTAGAAGCACCAATCGTAACCGAGACGCAAAACCATTCTCCATCGAGCAGGACACCTATTTGCATTGTAATGGCTGGAGGTATGTAAAGGATCTATTTTTGCTTCCGCAGCTGCATATGATTAAGCAGTATTTGACAAAGGTTTTAATAAATTTTAACATTTGGTATCAGAGCTTATTAACGCCTTTGCCTTGCCCTGTTGAATTCTGTGGAGTTTGGATTTGGTTTTAATTTGTCTGCTTAGCGGTGTTTTTAATTTTTTGGTGTTGATGGAGATTAGAAATCGTTAAGTGATGAAATTTTATTTTTCATGGCCTTTAATGCTGTTGGGGTGCGAAAATAACCTTGTAACATGTTCAACTTTTAGTTTTCCTTAGCATATTGGCACATCCTTTCCATGGATGAGCATTTTCAAATATGGTTAAAATAATGTCTCGTGAGCAATTAAATTTTTTGATATGTATGTACTTGTTGTTGCAAGGTATAAGTATGACATTTAACTGAATAATTTTATATTGAAATTGTTTGTATTTGTCATTGAGTGAAATTTATTAAGGGGAATTAATTCTTTTAGTATGCTATGAACTTAATTTGTGATGTTGCATGCTTATATTACTTTTAAATGTATAATTTATGGTTTATAATTATACATGAAATGCTGATTAGACAATATAAGTATATTAAAATTAAATTCATAAGAATATTGCTTATGGCTTTGATATACACATGGAAATAAATAAATGTACACGTCTGTCATCTGGCATGTACACGGCCGTGCATTTTGGCCGTGTAAGCTTCTGGAAACGTATCTAATGTAACACACGGTTGTATCCCCTGGCTGTGCCTGGAGCCATGTATGTTTTAGGGAGAGAGTCTGACAGGACACACGGCCGTGCCTCCTGGCCTTGTAAGAAACCGTGTATGTTTCTGAGAGAGATCCTGACAAAACACACGGCCGTGCCTCCTGGCCGTGTATGTGGCCATGTAGGTTTCTGGCCTATGATGTCCGCATCAGTTTTATGCAACGATTTAGCCTAAGGATTTAGTTAATGATTAAGTGATCCATATAATTTTAATGATTAGGGAGTAGCCACAGCATCCTTAATTGATTAAAATTATATATTAAGGATTATTTAGGATCACATATTGAAAATAAACATTGTGTGTGATTAATTAGATAAAATATCAAATTATATTTTCTAATTTACCCACAGGAATTAGAAAAAGGGAACATAATTTGATAGTTTTATTGTAAGTCTTAAGATGAATCTAATTGAATTAGAACTTTAGCCCACAGGCAAGTTTTATGTCACTCGATTCATATTCTATCATAATAGTAAGCTTTAAGATGAATCTAATTGAATTAGAACTTTAGCCCACATGCAAGTTTTATGTCACTAGATTCATATTCTATCATGATTTTACATTTGATAGTTTTATTATGAGTCTTAAGATGAATCTAATTGAATTAGAACTTTAGCCTACAGGCAAGTTTTATGTCACTAGATTCATATTCTATTATGATAGTTTATTGTAAGCCTTAAGATGAATCTAATTGAATCAAAACTTTAGCCTACAGGCAAGTTTTATGTCACTAGATTCATATTCTTTCATAATTTTACATTGGTAAAAGCATGTCATGTATTGATTAGCCTCGAATTTTGAGCATGTTTATTTAATTATTGTAGCAATTCAACCTGTCAATTTTTCTGATATGCGATGTGATGTTCCCGAACTCAAAGGGAATAACTATAAGGTTTGGAAGGAGAGGGTTCTCCTTCATTTGGGATGGATGGACATTGATTATGCTATAAGGAAAGAGGAGCCCCCTGCAGTAACTGAAACCAGCACTCCAGATGCGATAAGTTTTTATGAAAAATGGGAGCGATCCAATCACTTATTAGTTATGTTCATAAAGACTAAAATATCTGCTGGTATCAGGGGCTCAGTCGAGCAATATCAAAGGGTCCAAGATTTCCTGAAGTCCATTGATGAGCAATTTGCTACTTCAGACAAGGCCATGGCCAACACCCTAATTATAGAGCTTTCAACTCTAAGACTCACCAGTGTTAAGGGTGTGCGTGATCATATCATGCGCATGAGGGATATTGCGGCCCAATTGAAGGCATTGGAGATTGAGTTATCAGAATCCTTCTTTGTTCACTACATTCTTTGCACTTTACCTCAACAGTATGGCCCATTTAAGATATCCTATAACACACATAAGGATAAATGGTCAATCAATGAATTATTGACCATGTGTGTTCAGGAAGAGGGCAGACTGCTTATGGAGGAAAAGGAAAAGGAGAATGTGAACTTACCTACTCATGGGAAGAGCAAAAGGAGGGATCAAGCCAAGGACAAAGGGAAAGGGAAAATCCCTCCCATAAAGGACATTAAGCAGGAAGTTGTGTGCTTTTTCTATAAAAAAGAAAGGGCACATGAAGAAACAGTGCACCAAGTTCATGCAGTGGCTTGATAAGAAAGGTACTCAATTTTCACTTGTTTGTTATGAAACCAATATGATTGATGTTAATCATAACACATGGTGGATTGATTTTGGTTCTACAATCCATGTGACCAATTCATTGCAGGATTTAAGAAACCTGCGGAATCCAGTGGGAAGTGAGCGTAGCATCTATTCAAGCAATCAGATGTCCTCACATGTGAAAGCTGTTGGGATGTGCAGTTTAGTTTTACGTAGTGGTTGCATTTTGCAATTGAAAAGGACATTTTATATTCCTGGGTATTCTGGGAATTTAATTTCAGTTTTCAGACTTGTATCAGATGGTTATTCCTTTAACTTTTCGGATTTAGGATTTAATTTGTTTTATAAATCTGATGTTATTGGATGTGGTACTTTGTCTGATGGTCTTTTTCTTCTTAGTTTACAAAATGGTGATAACCATACTATTATGCACGTTCATGAAAAGATTGGCACTAAACGATGTGTTGTGAATGAGGAATCCTCTATGTTATGGCATCGGAGATTAGGTCATATCTCCATTGATAGAATTAAAAAGTTGGTAAATGATGGGGTACTTGGTACTTTAGATTTTACCGATTTTGAGACTTGTATAAGTTGTATTAAGGGAAAACAGACTAACAAGTCGAAGAAGGGTACCAAAAGGAGCTCTGAATTATTGGAAATCATACATACAGACATTTGTAGTCCAGACATGAATGCGTACCGTAACAAGTACTTCGTCTCGTTCATAGATGATTACTTACGATATATGTATCTCTACTTGCTTAATAACAAGAATGAAGCACTAGATGCTTTTAAGGTATTTAAAGCTGAAGTAGAAAAACAATGTGGAAAACATATTAAAATCGTGAGATCTGATAGAGGCGAAGAATACTATGGTAGATACACAGAGAATGGACAAGCGACTGGTCCATTTGCGAGGTTTCTTCAAGAGAATGGGATTGTTGCCCAATACAGTTTACCTGGCTCTCCAAACCAGAATGGAGTAGCTGAAAGGAGAAACCGAACATTATTGGACATGGTGCGGAGTATGCTTGCAAACTCCAAGCTTCCTGACTTCTTGTGGAATGAAGCTCTTAAAACGGCTGTGTACATATTGAACTGGGTTCCAACCAAGTCTGTCTAAAGGACGCCATTTGAATTATTCAAAGGGTGGAAACCGAGTTTACGACATGTACGCGTTTAGGGATGTCCGTCTGAAGTAAGAGTCTACAATCCACATGAGAAGAAGTTAGATCCAAGGACTATTAGTGGGTATTTCGTAGGATATGCCGAAAGGTCTAAGGGATATAGATTTTATTATCCATCTCATAGTACTAGGTTTGTGGAATCAAGAAATGCAAAATTTCTTGAGAATGACTTGATCAGTGGGAGCGATCGATCTCAAGGCATTGGTTTTGAGAAAGATCATTCAGATGCCCAGTATGACACCTCGGGCAATGGACTGATTGTTGTTAACAACACGCCTCCAGCACAAATACGTGTTGAAAATCCAGTCCCCGAGATACCACAAGCTGTTAATCCTGATTCAGTAGATGTTGAAGTTCAACAGATACCCGAAGATGTTGAACAACCAGCTGAACAATGTGATCTTGCCCCTTAGGAGAATGTTGATATAGCATTGAGAAGATCTACTAGAGTAAGGAAATCAGTAATTCCTAGTGACTATGCTGTATATCTACAAGAGTGTGACTACAATGTTGGAGCCGAAAATGATCTTGAGTTGTTTTCACAGGCCATGAGTTCTAAGGATTCGAACTTGTGGCATAATGCCATGAAAGAAGAGATGGATTCGATGGCATCTAACGGAGTCTGGAACCTCGTCAAGTTGCCTGATGGTGTAAAAGCCATTGGATGCAAATGGGTCTTCAAAACTAAGAAAGACTCGCAAGGCAACATTGAGAGACATAAAGCAAGACTCGTTTGCTAAAGGATTCACTCAAAGGGAAGGAATTGATTATACAGAGACATTTTCTCCTGTGTCTAAGAAAGATTCCCTTCGTATAATGATGGCTTTGGTTGCACACTTTGATTTGGAGTTGCACCAAAGGGATGTGAAAACGGCTTTCCTTAATGGTGATCTAAAGGAAGAGGTTTACATGAAACAACCTAAAGGATTCTCTTCGAGTGAAGGTGAGCATTTGGTTTGCAAGCTTAATAAATCCACATATGGATTAAAACAAGCCTCCCGTCAATGGTATTTGAAATTCCATGATATCATCACTTCATTTGGCTTTGAAGAAAACATGATGGATCAATGTATATACCAAAAGGTCAGTGGGAGTAAAACTTGTTTTCTTGTGCTATATGTGGATGATATTTTACTTGTAACCAATAATAAGGGTTTGCTATATGAGGTGAAACAATTTCTCTCAAAGAACTTTGATATGAAGGATATGGGTGAGGCATCTTATGTCATTGGCATTAAGATCCATAGGGATAGATCTCAAGGCATTTTAGGTTTGTCTCAAGAAACCTATATCAATAAAGTTTTAGAGAGATATCGGATGAAAGATTGTTCACCAAATGTAGCACCCATTGTAAAGGGTGATAAATTCAGCTTAAGTCAATGTCCTAAAAATGAGCTCGAGTAGGAACAAATAAGAAACATCCCATATGCTTCAGCTGTTGGAAGCCTGATGTATGCTCAGGTCTATACCAGACCTGACATTGCATTTGCTGTTGGGATACTGGGAAGATATCAGAGTAACCCAGGTATTGACCACTTGAGAGCTGCAAAGAAGGTAATGAGATACCTTCAAGGGACAAAGGGTTATATGCTCATGTATAGACGGATTGGTAATCTGGAGGTTGTTGGATACACCAATGCGAACTTTGCTAGCTGTGTTGATTCACGTAAATCAACATCTGGTTATGTTTTCATGTTTGCCAGTGGGGCCGTATCTTGGAGAAGTGCAAAGCAGACCTTGACTGCTACTTCCACGATGGAGGCCGAGTTCATATCTGTGTTTGAGGCTACCTCACATGGTGTATGGTTAAAGAGTTTTATATTTGGGCTTAGTATTGTCGACTCTATTTCTAGGCCATTAAGATTGTATTGTGATAACTCAACTGCTGTATTTATGGCTAAGAATAATAAGAGTGGTAGTCGAAATAAGCATATCGACAAAAAGTACTTGGCCATAAGAGAACGTGTTAAGGAAAAAAAAGTGGTCATTGAGCACATTAGCACTAAGTTAATGATAGCTAATCCTTTAACTAAAGGCATGCAACTAAAGAATTTTAAGGATCATGTGATGAGAATGGGACTTGGTTCCATAATGTAATCTTTGATTGTATATAATGTTAATGAAACTCTTATTCAGTTGATGTTTTCTCATTTAGCCTTGTGTACACATTTGTTTATTCATTTATTTTGAGAAATGTCATTAAGTTTGGACCTAGAATGAACATTGGGTTTATTCATCAAGTTCTATGGGGTTGAGAAGCACAATGCATTGTAATACATGGGAGATAATACTGGTCATTAGAGGACCTATCATCATGATTCATGAATTTTGTTTCTCATTAAGATAAATTATGGAATACATGGACCAAGTGGGAGAATGTTGGTTATTCTCTTTCTTTATTTAATTGGAAACAAATAATCGTTAGATATGGTCCATGAATCCCATAATATTAGAAACAATATTATCCTACTAAATCAGGAACAATAAATCCAACTATATCAGAAAAGATATGTTTCAAATAATTCCTAATTTGTAGAACAACTCATTGATGGAATGAGTTATAAATAGGAATACTACGGGGTCCCTAATCCTGCTCATTATTACAGAAAATACACTATCTATATTGAGTGAGTTAAGGTTTAGAAACACCAACCGTAACTGAGACGCAAAACCATTCTCCACCGAGCAGGACACCTATTTGCATTGCAATGGCTGGAGATATGTAGAAGATCTATTTTTGCTTCCGCTGTTGCATATGATTAAGCAATATTTAACAAAGGTTTTAATAAATTTTAACAGCACATTCAAGAATGAAGACAAAACTATGAATAAATATACGAATATCAAGTTTGGGTGTGTAAATAGCTGTATATAATTTTGTGAAATCAACTAAATATTGCCTTAGATATCTAAAGAACACTTGAGACATAATAACCTATAATTTATATTGATGAAAAAAATATAAAAAATTAGTAACACTGCCTATGGAGGTATATTCCCTCTCAAGCATAAGGTAGCTTTTTAGTCATAAGATTCCCTTTTATGGGTAAATTATAAAAAATATGACGTGTTTTCAGGTTTTTATATATATATATATTTTATATACATATAACCTGTTTTTTATCATTACGCGTTAATTTAATTTGAAACATGTGTTAGTTTGTAATTAGTTTAAATAAATTAATTTAAATAATAAATATATATAATTAGAAAATAATAATAAAAAAGTCTCTCTTTTTTTTTTTTTTTTTAAAAAAAAAGAAAAACTAGAGACGATGGTTTGAACATCCCTCAGTTGCGCAATCGAATTGGCGAGGTTTTTGAGATTGAGTCAAAGTTTTTGGCTACGTGAACGCCCTAAGTCAAGGAGACAGTAAAGAAAAGGAAAAAGGAGAAGAATCGAAGAGATGGTGGTGAAAAATAAAAAGACGATGATGGAGCGGTGAGTATTAGTAAAGGCGGCAAAAATGTGTAAATAATGTAATTTTTTAAAAATATTATATGAATATGATACTAAAAATGCATGTAGTATATATGTTTTCAATATAAAAAAAAAATTGTACTAAAAACGTATATACTGTATATGTTTTCAATATAAATTTTTTCCATACACTATATGAAGTGCCTTACAAATATTGAAAAAATAAAAAAGAGAACTTTTCATTAAAATGTACACCATTTCTAATATCTATGAAAATGTTCAAAATAAGTCACAAATAACTCTATCTCATCCTATGTCTACTCCTAGTAAATGTTATAGTAATTCTACTCATGATAGATTTATGCTCAGTTCGTCTCACATTGAAAGTGGGAGGGGCATGTGACTCTTGTGTTGTAAGCAATTACGGGAGCTCGTCAAAGTCACTTAGAGGAGCTAGATTCTATTGTATTGAAAGCTGTGAGTTGTCACCAATATTCGATTGATAGCGACATGACCTTTGCGGAGCGGGTGGGTTAGGAATGAGACCGCTAATAAAGTGCCTATGAGAGGTGATAAATGAGTTGGTACTTGGAGCTAAGTTACTTACAATGTCCTCGTCCATGAAGTTTGGAAGAGTGTGGTCATAATGGATCTAGTAATCTCTTTGTCGTCCTCCTCTAACTCTTATTCTATTAACCTTATGGTGCAGTGGTGGTGCAGGTGTAGGATCTACTAGAAGTGCATACTCTAGGTATGTAGCAACCTTCTCCTTTGGTGGTTGCTCGTGCTGAGTGGTAGAAAAAAGTGCAACTTCACCATGATGCTCAATTAGTTGTACTCCAAAATTGGCAATTGAAATTGTTGAAGGTAGATTGAATGTTATACGTATATGTAGAGTTGGGAATGTGGGGCGGGTTAAAAAAATTTACCCTGTAGGATGTGCAAGCTGTTGTGGCCCACTTCGCATGGCCCGTGGGTTGGGGGGGGGGTGCAGTGCAAGTTAGCCTACATAGCTTGCCTAAATTATTAAAAGAAAAAAAAAGAAACAAAACGGAAAGAAAAAGTACACAAGACAAGTTGAAAATTGAAATTAGAGAAAAGAAACTTAAACCTATGGCAGCATAACACCCTATCTTCTCTTTCATCTCACATTCTCATTTGTGACCCATGACAGCACTCCATTGACGGCACCATTACTAGTTGCCTCGCCACCACTCGTCGCCACTCCTCAACCATTGATCCACCGATTTTGTCATCTCGTCATCATTGTCTCGTCTTGTGCGTGGAGCATGGTGATTGGTGATTGGTGAGTCTTCATGCTGTGTTTGTCTTTTCTTTCTTTCTTTTTTTTTTTTAAGTTAGCCAACTGCTGATGTATGGGTTTGGAGTTACTGTTTAGGAGTTTTGGGTTTAGGTTTAGAGTTGCGGTTTAGAGTAAGGGGTTCAGTTGTTTGGTCGGTAGGCGGGGCTTTAGGTTTCGAGTTTGGCTTTAGAGTTGCGGTTTGGGCTTGGGAGGTTCGGCTGTTCAGCCAATGGGTAGGGCTTTAGGTTAGGGTTTGGGTTTAGAGTTGCAGTTTGGGGTTAGGCGGTTTGACCGTTTAGTTGGTAGGCAAGGCTTTAGGTTCCGGGTTTGGGTTTGGAGTTGTAAGGCAACTCTTGCTTGAAAAATCCTAGGATTTTCCCTATTGTTTCACTAATGAAGAAGACCCATACAATCACAATGGTAAGTTGTGGAAAATAGTTAGTGGCCATTGTGCTATTGTTTTTTTAGCTATATATATATATTTGGCTGTTCCATTAATTTTCTAGCATATATATATATATATATATATATACTTTAACCTTTGTTTATTTTCAAATTTTGAAATTGGACAAAACTTTAAAGTAATTAATTGTGTTCGTATAGAGTATCAATTTTGATTGAACAAATAATCGATCTTCTAAATTCAAATTGAATCAATAATTACTACTGTAATGGGACTTAGAATAAGGCCATAAAATTATTTGGATAATACTTTTATTTTTTTTCCCCCAAAGACAGAACACTTTGCTTCTAGTACTTTACATTAAATAAAATCAAATTTAGACTAACTTAAAAATAAGCTAACTTAGTTTTATATTAGATGGATGAATGACGATGGATATTTAAAATTTTACTCTTACAAAAGAAAAAGAAAAGAATTAACTTTACTTTAGAGTCAAAGAAATTAAATAGTTGCAAAAAGAAAATGAGATGTGACAAACCAAAAAAGAGTCAATAAAAATGACTTTGTAATTTGGTAATATGAAGAAAAAAAAATTCATTATGTGCAGGTTGGTGAGCTAGCTTACGTTGGCCTGCGGGGTAAGGCGAGCCAGTTTCTTCAACTTACCAAATGTGCAGGCTAGCTCATTTCAACTAGTGAGTCGATGAGGGTCGACCCGTTCAGCTTGCATTCCCACCTCTACGTATATGGTGTAGGGTGTTAGCTTAGAAGAATCAAAAGAAAATGTTTTGGCGCAACTTAGTTATATAATATAATTAATGTGATATTGTAAGTTTTTTTTTTTTTTACCAAATGTCTAATTATTGCTTCAATATGCCCCACATAGTAGCAATTGACACATTTGTACCATTAGATGTAATCTAGATGCACACCATTACCATATTCCAATAAAGTCCTGTAAGAGTGACAATATTCCCAATAGGCAATATAGGATGCATGCAGCGTTATCTAATTAGTGTCGATTCAGCCATGTAAATCAATATGGTGCAAGTGGGGCTCTATGTTTACTTCGATAGGCACTCGCTAAAATGCATCAAATTGGCAACAAACGTGATCTAGGTAGTGCTACTCTAAAATATGAAAGCATATCAATGGTACCTTGAGCTATCCAAATTCCTCTACCTGTACGGTAGAACGAGGGTAGTATGTCAATGAGATCCTCAGAATAAGGTTGCTAAACAACTTAATAATAAACACATATAGGTTAATGAAGATTTATAATGTTTAATAGATATAAAAATGTAAAAAGATAACATATTTGCTGTGGGTTTTGGTGGTTAAATGCATCATTGTACGTTTAAACAACATGTGTGGGGTGCTGCATAGTGTTTTGGGCTATCCTCCATCAAGATGCCAAGGGCTTCCCATCCTCTAATGAAACCCCATAATGGTTCAATAGAGCTATATGTGGGAGCCCATCTCATGCCTACACTTGCAGAAGAATCACTACTCCCCCTATGTCATGTGCGTCAAAGACAAATGCATGACACAACCGGTGATACAATTAAGCCAAATATGTAGAGCCTCAGCTATATTGCCCTGTAAGGGCAAAGTCCTCCAAGAGTGGGATGAACATACAATGAACTAGGTCGCTTGATTTATTTGCAAATGCAAAGCCTTCCAACAGTTGTAAAATGTAGGTGTGAGTATGACACCTAGTCGTCTCGTCAGATGCATGAGCATGTAAAACTCGGAATCTACGCCACAAATTGGATAAGTTAATTTGTCTACCCTTAATGTGCTTTGCTTCTGGCCTCTCACTAAGTAACCACTTATACTCAAATGCCCAATTAAGGTCGGTGTTACTTGTAATGGCTTGCTCGTCAACTGGTAACACGAGTTGGACCTCAATGTCTTGTAAAGTCACAGTAGCCTCGCCATGGGCCATGTGAAATATGTGTGTCTTGGGCCTCCACCTCTCCACCAGTGTTGTAAGAAGATACCAATCCAATTGAATGAAGGGAAGGCGTGCTGGTACTATAAACCCACTCCATTTTATATGAGGCAACATACAAGGATCCAATGAGATATCATCCTCGTCATGATGTAGCTGTAACTCGCAATGCTTAATTATTAGCCAAGATTCTTCTCATAAACATAAAGTTCAAATTGTAGGAATTGATAAATTTATCTAGAAAGTAAAAGTAGGACCTTTAAAATATAATACTTGCCCCTACCAAATAGATTCTAAGTGATATCTTGCCTTCTATGTTAACAATGATGGATAAAAAGGTCCAGGATCCATTTATCCTATGACATGAAAGCAAAATTTGGTTACCAAAGGGAAGGTTATCATGTAAACTAGATTACAAACAATATTCAATGAATGAAGGAAGTAAGTTTTTTTTTTTTTTTGTTATAGGTCCTATATCATTATTATTTCTCTCTGGGTACTTCTTCTATTGTGTCATTCCCTTCTACACCTACTACACCTAGTTCTAGATGAGGGATTTCTAAGGTCCATCTCCATGTGTTATTATTTTGATTTGAGCTTTCCCATTTCACATTGAAGTTTGTCAATGTTAAGGCAAATGAATGGACCATCTATCTCCAGCCAGTAGCGCTCATCTCCAATGGGATAGAAGTGGCTCTAATAACATTATAACTAATGTATCCACTTATGCCAATGGCTAATGACCAACGAGTATATTTGCCACGTGTTGCATGTGCACATGTGATTCTTGAGATTTACAATTTGCATCATTCCTCCTCCTTTAACCCCATTCACCACGTATTGGGGCCTAGTTAGGATCTCAAATATTTAGTTGGGTTTGTTGAACCTAATAACTTTGTGGAAGCTAACCCTAGATCTCCATTTTTCTATTTTATCAATGGTCTCCTTTGTGAAAACCTGGTTTGATGCAATTCCTTTGTGCATGTCCCTGGCAATCCTATCCTAATATTTAACGCAATTGTAGAATATTTTTTTACCAGCAGAGTCATAAATAAGCATCTTGCCTTTTTCAAAATAGAATTGTAATTTTCTACAATATTCAAAGTCATGTACTTGAAACGAAACTCTCCATCAGGTGCAAGTGTTCACTATTCCAATGGGATGCCATTAAACCATGTAAGGGCGTTGGTCTTTATTCAACTAACTAGATTCATATAATGTCGAAACTTATGAAGTTGTGCCTTCATCATCGTCGCCCATTTCTTACATTGCAAATTCTTGTGAGTGGAGTTAAAGTTGCTTGCAACGTGGCATAAGTAAAAGTGTCACACTATAGAGGGAGGCCTCCATCCATTGCCTTATCGCTCAATTACATTGCTGATATCAACATGTCTATTAGAAATGAGATAAATGGTTTCTTGATGGTTACCTACAACATGCTCCTTTAGCTTTGGAAGAAACCATCTTATGTCTCCACCGATTCATTGTCCACTAAGGCAAATACAAAGGGGACAATGTAGTTGTTTCCATCCATGCCACATGCGATCAACAACTTATGAGTGTACTTCTTATATAAGAAGTATCGTCGATACTAAGTATAGGCCTACAATACTTGAATGCCTTAACATAAGGACCGATTTTCTAAAAGACCCATTTCAATATACATTCCCGAGTAACTATCAAATCATGCTAACCCCTTTCAACCTATGTTCCCATATTACTAATCTAGATTGCATTTAGGAGTTTCAGCAATTTGTTGTATGATTTGTCCTAATCACCATACACAGCTTCAATAGCTTTCTTTTTTGCATCCCATACCCTCCTCAAGGAGATTCTCAAAGTTAGCTTCAGTTACGAAATCGAGGTCAGTAATCTTTATATCTAGGTTTTTTTCTTAGAAATTCAATGAAGATTCTAGCTATCATATTTGAATCTAACTTTGGATGATCCTGATGTACCACAATGTTTGTGCACATATGAGGTTCATCGAGGATTGTGATGACGAAAAGGCCTTTCAACTTCTTCTTACAAGCTTGAAGCCTCCACTTAGAACCACTATCTTTGTTGGCATAAAATATTGATCATAAGGTTTGGTTTAATTCTTCAACTGCAAAGTTACAGTGGCTCTTTATATGACACATCTTCACAGCTTGCAATAGCACTTCTTTACTATTGAATTTCATTCCCTTTTTAAGGTCATCACTACTACTGAAGTCTCCATACATAGCAACCATATTTTATTAGAAGGTAATATAACCATTATCTCCCCTATCAATGAAAAATGGAATAGCATCCTTGGGTTCATTGTCACCCGAATGACTCACTTCTTCTAATCCGTGAGCCTGCATTCCATTTATGTGTAGTGTTAGATATGTGGCATGCATGTCATTTAAAGCATTTTCATTAGGACCCTCATTCTCATCGAAATACTCTTTGTGCACTATAAAGTGCTTTATAACAGCATCAATTTCCATTAGAGAGTGGAGGGCATCATTTAATTTTGGATCATTAGAGTTTTCTTCATTGCACAAAGGTTCATATGTTGGCACCAAAGCCATTTCATCACATAGTAGTAAATTAGTCATCATGCATGACTCTTCCTCATGTTGAGGTGATGAGGTATTGGCTACGAAGGCCTTTCCTTCTTCAATCAAATTTTCTAATTGTTCATGGATTTCAACATATAACTCTTTTATCCACTCCTCCCCAAAAGCTATAACCATTTTGATTGCATTCTCCACATCATCATCATCATTTATAATTGACATCAACTTATATCTCAATCCTCCATGGAAGTAATGCGGATGCTTATATAGTATCTCTACACGAACCATTGTTAAATCAACTCCAATGCTTCTACAAATCATGTGCAAGAATTTTATATAATTTGAATTCCTTCTAATCTTCAATTTCTTCACCAATGCATTCTCATAATCAGGCCAGTCAATGCCATATATAATATTTCCTCCCGTCTTCACAATAAATTTCACCACCTCAGCCATTTTCAACTTAATGACATGATGTTTGCATGTTTAGTCTCATGTGAAATTGTACCAATTCCCTATTGCTTGATTTTAACTATTTCTATTTGTGCATTCAAAGCAAACATCATTTCCAACAATTTCTAAATCTCTATAACTACCACCTTTCACATATCTTGTTATTACTCCACACACATTGTGACGTTATACACATCAAATATCTTCTATTTTGTTTTTCTTCCTCAATAGTTCAACACATAATCTCATACTTACGTAAGACACAACATACACATTTTACACACACACCACATGGAAAGAGTACACATAACACACACGTCAACACAACATAATACGCCCTTAATAGATATAAAACACAACTACAAAACCAAGCCCAATACCAGATATGCAACATACACATATACAATAATTTTTCAAGTAAGGAAATACGAGCAATATAGTAAAACATTGAGTTCCCACTCACTAGCAGTTGTGGTTAGTGGTCTTGATATGAAGTATTCTTTCAAAGGATCGTAATGGTACTTAAGATTTTTTATTTGGATTTAGTATGAGAAAGTTAAGGATTTTTGAAGTTTTAGGAGGAAAATATAATTTGTACCAAAGAACAAGGAAAGGGAAGAAGAGAAAGAAAGAAAAGAAAGGAAAGGGGTCGGATGAATTCTACTAAATGAGGAGAGAGAGGGAAAGTTTGGTAGGCAAAGTAGAGGGAAAATGGCCACACAAGTGTCTATTTAAAATTTGGAAAAGTGGTGTTTATAGTTGGAAAATATGCAATTAAGTGATTATAATTTTGAAATAGGAAGGATTTAGTGTCTCCTTCCATTTATGGAAGTAACAGACATTAAAATACTCTATTGTGGCATTGCCTGTTGAAATATTTATTGTCATTTCTTTCTACAATTAAAGCATCATAACTACTTGAAATTTATGCCAAACTTCAACAAGTAAGCATCAAATTTATATAGCATTTAAGATTGATAACCACCTAATTGTAGATAAGCAGATGCAAGACAATGGAGTTGGTTTACGCATTTTAAATGAAATGAGTACCATTAAACATTCGACCAGCTGCACCAATTACTTCGACCTAGTGTAGTTGGTTTACATATTTTACATAAGATGAGTATTGCTAAACATCCGACTAGCTACACCAACTACTCTGACCTAGTGTAGTTGGTTTATTTATTTTGCATAAGATAAGTATCACTAAATATCCAGCTAACTACACCAAATACTCCGACCTAATATAGTTGGTTTACATATTTTGCATAAGACGAGTACTGTTAAATATTTGACTAGCTACTCCAACTACTCTAACCTAGTGTAGTTAGTTTACGTATTTTGCATAAAAGGAGTTCTGCTAAATATTTGAGTAACTACACCAATTACTCCAACCTAGTATAGTTGGTTTACAAATTTTACATAAACAAGTTTTGCTAAACATCCGAGCAACTACACTAATAACTCTGACCTATTGTAGTTGGTTTATGTATTTTGCATGACAAGTATCGCTAAACATCCAACTAGCTATACTAACTACTCTAACCTAGTGTACTTGGTTTATGTAATTTGCATAAAAGGAGTTCTACTAAACATCTGAGTAACTACACCAATCACTTTAACCTAGTATAGTTGGTTTATGAGTTTTGCTAAACATTCAAGCAACTACACAAATAACTTTGACCTATTGTAGTTGCTTTACATATTTTGCAAAAGATGAGTATTGCTAAACATTCGACTAGCTACACCAACTATTCCGACCTAATATAGTTGGTTTACATATTTTGCATAAGATGAGTACCGCTAAACATTTGACCAGCTACACCAATTATTCCAACCTATTATACTTGGTTTACGGATTTTGCATTAAAAATCATAACAAAGAATACTTTAGTGCATGGATTTCGCATTAAAACACATAACAAAGAATACTTTAGTGCACGGATTTTGCATTAAAACACAACAAAGAAGTAGTTATAGTTATTGCGAGTCTAAACAATGAGAGAATTAAAATTATGAAACAAGTATATATAGAAACCATTTCAATAATCTTTTCAATGTTCAAGGCTTCTGTATCATTTTAGTCATATAGAATGCAAAATGAAAAAAAAAGAGAACAAAGAAAAAAAAAAAACTATCTATCCTACAAGGCCATTTGCTGAGGTTGAAGATGGTGTAAGCTCGAGTAAAAGAGGAACTTCTTCAATGGGAGGAGGCAAAGGCACTTCTTCCTACAAGTGTAGAGAAGGAATCTCTTTGACCTTGTCGATAAGTGGAGGAGGGGCATCTTCAAAAAGCATTGCAGTCAACGGTTGAGGAAAGTCATCATTCAATGGTTGTCCTTCTTCCTCAACCGTGGCTAAGTCAAGCTCTTTCCTCTCCTCCGGAGGGGTGTTAGGCTCTTACATTTTTTCCTTGAGTTAAGAGAGATCAAACACTGGATCCAAGACACTGGATCCATCTCTTGGATCCAATGCTTTATGATCCTTTAACTCCCCTCCATTACCTAAACCAGCTCGTCGGCATACTCATTAGAGGATTGGATTCCTTATAGTACCTTACCCTAGCTATCTGCTTATTCTCCTCTAGCTCACGGATCCTTGAATCCTAACTAGCTAGCAACTTCTCAAGATTTTGGACCCATGCTTTGAGCTTAGCCTCCTCCAAGTTACTCAGCTCAAGACATTGCTAAGCTAAATCTAGGTCTCGCTTGAAATCTGCAGCAATGGCCTTCTTTCACCGTAGCTTTGATTTAAGGTATGACTCCTACTCTTGTAAACTCGGGACCTCCTCCTTTAGAGAATTGATCAGGTTGTTTGCATCGTTTAACTTTAGTTGGGCGTTGGATAGGTCAGAGATGCTCCTTTATGCCCTCTCCTCAACGTTAGCAATTTTTTGGTAACAGTCTTCCCTTATCATCTTGAGCTCCCTGTGAGCCTCCTCTAGCTCGACCTTGACCACCATTCACTTATGAAAGTGCAAGTTGTAACAATCATATTGCCACAAGAATAACCGATAATAGCATTCATAATCGGCATTTCATTCATGTACTTGTTGTTCTCCTTCGGCATATGCAAACAAAATCCCATATACGACCTTTGTCATTTGCATGAAGAATCCAATTATAAGGACATGCATGAAAGAATAAAAGACAACGATTTTAAAAATAAAAACCGACTTATACTTTAGTGAGATGAGCTAAGAAAAAGGATCAAAGATCTAAAGTCGACATTCCCATCACTAAGAGCTTAGCTTCATCTCACTCATGGGGACTTAAGATTCACCGAATAAGTCTCGCTGACCTACTCTCCTATTTAGGCCTTGTGCCACGAGAGGCATAGGGGCATTAGAGGGTAAGTGGTTGAGAGGCTTTAGGGGATCATTGCTATTCGGGCGCTTTTCCTACAAATGTTAGACATTATGGTGCCATTTTTTATAGTGCTTTGTAGTTGCCTCTTTCCTTCCCTTGGAAGCGATAGATTAAGCTTCCACGTCATCTAAGATAGGAATCACCCCTCTGGAATGGCCGTGCTTCGGAGGCACCTCGTCACGATACTTTGAGGTCCTACCTTAAGGTGAAGTCATGGCTATGCCACTTTGTTAGAGAGTGTTTAAGCTGCGAACGGCCTCCTAGTAGTATGGGTTGATGCCTTAGATCGCCTCTCCTCCTGTGGCTTGGGTTTGCTATGCCTAGCTTGACTGATAGCTAGGTCGGACAAGTGAGCCATTTTGAATGGCGCCATTTCTATAGGGAAAACCAGAGTCAGCAAAATAAAAAAGAAAAATTAAAATTTACCATATAAACCTCTAAGTTATAGCCCGCAAATTCACCCTCAAGCCAACCCACCTCAGACTTCCACCCTTACCTACACCTTGATCCTCTATGGCATCCCTAGTGATGTCGCCTTCGACATCTAAGCCTTCAAGTAAACTCGTAACTATTCTCGGAATGCCTGGACTAAGCTAGGACCATCAAAGGGCTTTCCATTATCCTTAAGAGCCTAAAAAAGGATCTTAGATCATTGTTTATCAAGCGGCATCAACTTAATTGGTTTTATGTATATCGGATTTACCTATCTAACCCAAAAGTTTGGTGTCTTGAGTGTCTTGATAACAACAAATTTCTCTTTCTAATCGTACACCGAGGATACCACCCCATCCATGAGCTTTACCCCAAGTCAGATGGAATGATAAAACCACCCCTAGGATAGCTTAGGCCTCTTCACTCTATAGAAAAACATGGAACAATTGTAGAGTAGGTTAGACACTATATGACTCACAAAGGCTCCCAAATCTCACTAGTAAAGTGTAAGTGTTGGGTAAAAGCTGCTAAGGGTTGACACGATGGTAGTTGAACAACTCCTTCTAGAAGTCATTAAAAGGCAACCGTAACTCAAACTCAAGAAACCTTTAGTAGAGGCAAAAGCGATTACCCGACATTAAAGCAACAAGCTCTTCTTCATGTGGAGCTTAGATGACCCAACTACTTAGAAGTGGCTCGCAATATATGGCAACTGCATTTGCATTGGTTTCATCAGCAATGTTTCTCACTCCTGTAAGTCCCACACTAATGATGATGATTGGTCGTAGTATGAGTAGATGAGCCTTCATTCTTCTTTGTCATCAAGATAGATATTAAGGGCTAACTTTCCACCTAGAACCTCTTCACTACACTCCTCTCAAACGACTTGAGGATCGCATTATCCACCCTTCCTTTAGCACTGTTGTCATGTGGTGTTAACTTAAGGGCCCTATCTCATATCTTGCTACACTGGAGATGATCATGTGAATGACATCAAAAAGATTGTGAGAAGATGAGCTTGACATGCCTAGTGTGCTGATGGATGAGAAAATTTGAAAAGAGATATATTGAGTGTGATTAAGAAAACATAAGAATTTTGGATGTCGTAAGAATGCAAGAAGAGCAAAAGGTATGGAAGTGAACATTTCCGTACCTTATATAGGTAGTTGAAAAGTAAGTGCACATTATCCCACGTAGTATAAGATTGTACCACGTGTAGTTTGGCAAAATGAAAGGCTAAGATGATTTTGTGCTTGCGACTGCTTTAAACCCTAACATACCATGTGGCCTACTACATTAAATGCATAGGTTTGTGCACACAGACAAAATTTGAAAATGACAAATGAAAAGGCGAATGCATACATAGGTCTTTTCACCTCCTTCTAGGCATAGGTTAACTTTTGGAGTATGAAACTATTCACAGCAACTCAACTAATGATGTCTAGCTCAGTGCTATTGACCTAGCTTAGATATCATGCTTCTCATAACCCTCAGCTCGTGCAAGCGATTCTGCAACTTGGAGGACGCCCTGACTCTTAGCCTTAGAATGCAAAGGTTAGATGGCCCAATCTACAGATTAGATATGTCTTCTTTAACCTTACATATGCTCAATTAACACTTTCACATTTACCTCAGCAAATAAACAAAACCTAACCTTTACTCTCATAAGTTCTATGACACTATAAAAGGAGATCCTCTGATTTCCATATAACAAAATATCCCAAAAACAAATATATGAGGGTGAGAAAATATTTAATTATAAGTCTAGTTAGTATGCGTATTAACAATTTAATTAAATTATCTTAACCATGTTATTTTTATTTTTATACGAAAACTTATATATAATTGAAATAAAATATTCTGAATATAAATATACACTTTGAAATTCTATTTAGCCATCCTAAAATTGAAATTTTAGTTCTTTCTTTCTATTTGTTATAATTACCTAATTGATCTAGTTTCTTTTTTATTTTTGTATTTTAAAGTCCATTGTCATTTGTTATAAAATTTTTGCTATATGTAAATAATTAAAGTGATGTTAATATATTATAAATAACTATTATCAATCTTTTCAAAAATTTTATCTATTTTGAAATCTACTTGTGAAGTTTTAGTAATTCAGAATGTGTTGAAATTAAAAGCTGATATTGATGATTATATTATCATATTATAACTTTACATATATTTACTTTATACCATAGTTACTTTCAATTATTGTTATGATCTTTACGGTATTTCTATAATCGTGATTCTATTAATTGTACTCATGTACAATGGTTATAATTAGGCCAAGTATTGAGTTATTATTTGTATACTCACATAACCCTTTCTCTTTTTTTCTTCTTGTTTTTTTAGTAGGTTCCAAAATTTATTAAACCAAATATCAAAATTATTGATTTTTTTTTTCGGTGTTCTTTTTCTTCTTCTTCTTCTTTCCTAATATTTGTGGGGAGTTTCATGTAGTGAAAAAGCATGCACTATGTGTGTTTCTAGTATAACTTTTTTCTATACTGAAAAAGTATACATTACATACATTCATGGTACTTTATTTGCGCAATAATTTTTTTTTCTCCTATCCTATTCAAGTAATGTTTTAAAAAATTATATTATTTATGTATTTTTCCCAATAAAGGTTGCAGTGAAAAAGATTTCTCCTCAAAAAGTGAGGACAACAAAAGATGTCTCTTCTCTTAAAGGAATGGTGTCATATGACTTTGACAAGATGCCTTCATTCCAACTTTATTGATGAGGACGAGGGAAAAATCAAAGAATTTGGTTACACTAATGAAGGTTCTGCACATTTGAGTCGGAAATTCATGAAGAAATTTGGTTTTTTTCTTTTCCTTTATAATTTTTTTGGTCTTTTTATTACTTTTGATTATATTTTCTAATTAATCATATTTATTAATTAAATTAATTTTTATAGACCAATAGAGAGATGACATGTCTCCAAAAGTGATATTAACACGTAATGATAAAATATTATTAAAAAAAAAAATACTGATCACTTATTTACAGAAATGCAAAAACACATACTATGCTTTTATAATTTTCCCACTTTTTAAATAAATAAGCTTGTTTTCTAATCTCACATTACTTGTTAACAGTACCCCTTTTGCATTTTCTAAATATTTTAGAATGATTATCTCTTTAATCTAGCGAAAGCTTATCATTAGGCGTATCAACTGTATCAGGTCTCAAGGCAAGAAGTCTATTGTGAAAGTTACGAAAAAGGATAATATTAGAAATTGTGGCCCGAAACCGGCCAGGTCAAAATTGGCCACATTATGGCCGAAGCTAGCCCATTACTAGCCTAGTGGATCTCAGTCCTGGACACAGGATAGTGGAGGTGCATAATATATGCTCCAATCACATGTCTATGCTTGTAAGATGAAATTGAGGAGGGGTGTTGCTACATATATTATGATGAAAATGGTGTCCTGCTGTATCTAATAGCATAGAAATATTTTCATATGATCTTACATTTTTAGTATCTCCACTAGACAGTGCATACAACACCTTCTACACATCAACTAAATCTTAGATTGACATTTTAGGGTTTAGGATAACAAGAAAAGTGGTATGAAGAAAGCTGATAAGAACTTAGAACAGAACTTTCTCAAAACGAAGATTAATGCATTTGAGTGCTCCTTTTACCGAATCTTAGCAAACACCAAACCAGGGTTGGTTCTTATCCCCCATACGCTGATGATTGGTGTAGAGAAGTGATTGGACAAAGGATTATCCACTAACAAAATTGCAAGCATGTGATTCCGAAAATCATAAAAGATTTGAAAAACAACGAACATGGCCAGGATTACGTGGATTAATTTACATTGACAAAGTATTCATCAAATGGGTGCCCACCATAATATGTTGTCTGTCCTTTCTTTTTTGTTACGTGTGTGATCTCTGTAGACAAAGTTATTGGGTACAGGATATGGGGACGGATCACGAATAATAGGTATTTGACAGGAACAACATAAAAAAAAGGTTTGAGTGCATGAAAACCGCTGAAGATGAAATCTCTGCGAAAGAAGGATCGAGGTGGAGAAAAAGCTCACTCCATCACCAGTTTAATCATCATAGTCTCTTCCATCGAGAAACTGTGGGCACAAACACCTATGTAAATGTAATGTTATCCATGAAGTGTGTATTACTCAGAATTTCTTTAAACATTTTCCTTAATTTTCTACGTCGATCATTCACCTTTTAACTTTTCTGATTTAAATAGTCTTTCGTTATTAATTTTTCTGAAGAAGTCTTTTACCTTTTCGAAAACATGAGATAGAGTTCTTCCATGATGTCGGTTAGTCAAATGTTAAAATTTTGTAACATGGACATTTTTATTAAAAAATATACACGAGTTGAACTAATATTGAACTTGCTGATATGAAAAAGAATTCTTAATGGACATTATGGAAGGGTTTTTCTTAATTGTTTTGCAAATATAAATGATTCGAATGGAAGAATTATAAGTTGAATGGCTCAAATGAAAAGATAGTCAAAATGTGAATAACCATTATCGTACTTTCCATGCGGTGGTGGATTTCCAACCGTCTTATGATTTTCACCCCCATTATATGTATTTTATGGCTTAAATTAATGAGTGCTATAGATAATTCGGTCGATATCCACCTACTCAGTATAAGACTTGATAGATGGCTTATTATAGAAACTGAAATAAACATGTAAAGTGTCTTATCTATTGAAATAAAAAAATTCAAATAGATGATTTAAATTTAAGCAAGTTATTTCAATACATAGGATAGGTTGTGAATCAAACTAGAATATGCATTAGTTTGGATAGAATAAATTAACTGTGTCAAAGGAATTTGGGGGACTTGGGTTGGATGACTTAAAAGTGTACAATCAATCTTTTGCTATAAAAAATGATTGAATTTTTATGGGGTCAATGTATACAAGCAAAATATAGAAAGACACATAAGAAATGATGAATGGACAATAAAAGGGCATGTTTCTCATTTATTCAAAGACCTAGGAGGGGGTTAGAATTGGTGGGAAAATAATCGATTGGCAATTTTAGGCAATGGAGAGAAGACAAATTTCTAGTTTGAGAAAGGAAATAGAGATATGAAAATGCGAAATATGATTCAAGGACCAATATATATTACAACTCTAAATTTAATTGTTAAAGATCGTTGGATTTTTGAAACAAAATGGGATGAAGATAAAATGGGTTTTCCTATATCAAACTTAATCAAGGAGCAACTTGGTCTAGTTGTTTCAAGGGAGGGGAAAGATGATGAAAAGAATGGTCTTCCTAATTGTGGAAGATTAGTTAGTTCAAAAAATATATATAGCATATTAATGGCCAAGAAAGGTTAGGATAAGGTTAACTGGGGGTGGATTTGGAAATCAATCTTTCCTCCAAAAATTAAATTATTTTTATGGATGTTGATGCATAACAGTTTACCCATTGTGATAAATCTCAAAAGAGGAGACATTACGTAATAAACTATCTATCCTTCGTGTGGTTCTTCAAAAAATCTGTGGCATGTTTTCAAAACGTAATAAATGGAATTGCTGATTTCGGGGAAACTCATCAAAATATAGAGATGGGGAAGGACAACAAGTTTGAGTAATGGGTAAAGAAAAATTGTATAACTAAGAAAAATGAGATTTATTCTCCAAATCTTCCCTAATCTTTAATTTTTTGCTTTCCATTTATGGCTAGCATGGTTTGCTAGAATAAGACATTATATGGAAATATAATTGACTTTTCTTGTGTGGAACAACTCATTTGCAGCAGAATCCTTGAATTTTGGGAACACTTAAAGAGGTAGAGGGAGGTGTACAAAGTACATCTACAGGCAATCTCTTGGTCTCCTCTGCCAAAAAAATTGGGTAAAATAAATACTTACATAAGAGATGGAGCAACAATTGTAGAAGGAGTGATTCAAGATGAGAGAGGTTGGTGAATAATGGGTTTTGCACAGAATATTGGAAAAACGGATGTAGTAGTTACTGAATTATGGGCATCATATTGGGGATTAATCTATTGCCAAAAGATGGATTTATATTATGTTATAATGAAATCAAACTCAAAGGTTGTTGTTTATTTGCTGAAAGAAAAACAACATTATAGGTATAAATATTTGAATATTTTATATGCTTGTAGGGAAAATATGTTCAAGCTTCAAGAATGCAAAATTGAAGTACAACTAAGGGAAGTCAATTAGGTTGTAGATAATCTTGCATCATAGGCACATAATATTAAAGAATTTTGCTATTTGGTACCTCCATGTAATTTTAAAGACTATTATGAAAGATATGCAATATGTATTTTCTAAGAATAGGGATTATGTAACTAAGTCTATGGATAGTGGAATGTATATTTGTGATTAAGTAGGGTAACTACTCACTTAAACCTTGCTATTTTGTAATGCTACTTTTATTATTATTATGAATCTTAGTATTTTACTAAAAAAAAAAAGATATTGAATAAAGATGCTATTAAATTTAACACTAAACAATATTAAAATTTGCTAACTTAGATATTATGTTCATGTGATAACAACCTATCAAGAAAAATTGCGTATCAAAGGATCCAAGTTCTAAAGTACCTTATAATTTCTAAATATATGTAGGGTATATCGACTTAACCTATACAAGATCACTACTGTATACAATTTAATTTGATAAATATAATGGAATTTTAGCCATGTTGGTGTAACTTATAATCCATTATTTCATACAACATTCAATTATATGATCAATTCTATCACAGATCTTCAATATAAATAGTTCGTGGGTTATGTTTGTTTATATTTTGTTATTATTTTTTATTTTTATTAAACCTTTTTATAATTACAATTGTTATTATTTTAATTTAGAGGAAATATTAATTTTCAATTTAAATATTATGATTTGGGATATAATGATTAATGATATTTTAACTCGAAACAAATAACAAAAAAAGCTCATAAATTCTACATAATATTCTAATTATAATTTTAAATAATATAAATTCTATTTTGGTTCCAACAAATTAAAGAATAGATTCATTTTCAAATTTATAAAATCTATACTTAGAAATATAATATCCAATAAATATATCTACCCTATGGAATCTATATCCACTCACCCAATTAATTACGAGGGAATAACCGACCGACCAAAATGCAATCAAAATGCCATTGCTGATCCGATAGCAACACATCACACAAAGGTGTTGTTCCCATCCATAAGATGCGGTACGACGGGAACAAATAGTACCAACCTCCTCAAACTTTTTGATAACAAGGTGATAAATGTGGCAAGAAATTATAGGTCCATTTGGATAGTTCAAAACCACACAGGAAGCGTCTACTCATAATGCATTTGATTCCGAAAAAGGTAGCAACAAAGAACCCTAATACATTAATGTGAGTGGAAGGATGGGGTGTCAACGGACCCAACTTGAAATGTCCAACGCTGTGACCGGCCCCCGGCATTGGTTTTGCAACGGTCCTGTAGGAACACATTTTGCCTAGTGACGCGTAGAGGACACCGCACACTCAGTGCATTCTACCTGTCTCTTTTTCCACATGGTTCCTAAAAATTTAAGGCCTGTTCACACAGAATAAAGTATAATATGATATCTTCTTACTTTATATTAATCTTAAAATCTTTATTCAGAATATAGACCTATGTTATAAAAAAATTTATTAAATGATATTAATAAAAATAAATAATAATATTATATTTTTCTAATTAATAAATATTTTAATTAGAAAAAAGAAGCCTAAGTCAATAAATTAACAATCTAAATGGTTAAACTAATGCCATTTTTCTCGCTTAATGTCTTTTATTTTTTTCCCCTTGTTTTTCCCTATTTCCCTTTTTAATTTCATGTTTTTATTTGTTTTCCTTCTTCTTTCTTAATCACAAAAACTTGAAATAATAAAAAGAGGAATTTTTTTTTATTTTTATAGGTTTTGCTATGGATTTCATTGGTTTTACATATGAAAAACTTATAATATTACATATAAATTATTCTTTTAATATCACATAAATTTAAAATTTATAAGAAAAAAAAATAATTTATAAGTTTCACAAGATATCATGTACCTTATAGATTTTTTTACATATTATATGATAGTTTTAAGATATTACAAGGTAGGATCTAATTCTAAAATTTTAAAATCTATATCTCACATGATATAATCTTATGCCTTACTCACTTTGTATCCACTTACTTCTATATATAATATAGGGTATTTTAGTTTTTTTTTTTTTTTGTAGCGGGCTACTTAAAGCCCCATAACCTTGTCTTATCATTTCTTTTGCTTCATAATCTATATTTACCTCTCTTTAAAGAAAATCCTGTCTCTGCAAATCACCAACAATCTGTGATCTAGTGATATAAAACGGCTCCACTTAATGTAAAATTTACAAGGTAAATGCTAATTTTGTTTAGTTTATCATACACGCTCTTGTTTCAGTGAGCGATTGCCTTAAGGATGGAGTTTTGTTATAGTTTGAGGGTATTTGGTATATTCACAATGAAGTGAATTGAGGGATTAGGTAGAATTAAGATTTTTTAAAATGATTGGAGCAAGTAAATGTGTTATCTATGATGGAATTGTGTTTTTATATATACTTTAATTATTGTAGAATTAAAAGTTGTAATGTAGTTTTGGATTTTGGAAGGGTTGAATGCAAAATGGGAAATAGCATAAAAAAAGATTTTATATGCCAAGAGATATACGGTTGTGTATTTGGACATATCAAAGGGTTATTTTTGCATGGTGGGTTACACGATTAAGTATACAACCATCTACTTAAGAGTATTATTTATTCTATTTCTAAATATACACAACAATATTGCCCTAAAATCTTGTAATATGCTTTTCTCTTCTTTCTGTCTTAATTTTTCATCGATCCTATGTTAGTTTTATCTAAAATAAAGTAATATGAAAGGGAAATAACCGACTAGTTCTTTGTTTAAAAACCCTAGTTAACTTAGTCAATGTTGTAGACTAGTACTAAGTTAGTCTATTTGTTACATGATAGGTTTTGATATAATTGATAATTGTAGACAAGTTGAGATTGAAACTATTTCTCTAGGTATGTGTTTACTTTATTTGATGGTTGTGCTTAGTAGTGTAGTATCTAAACAAATTTAAATATTACTTAGCTAATAATTTATTTTGCTGTTTATGCATGACTTAACTTAGGAGCTAGTGATGGCAAATTTCTAGAAGCCACTTTATTGATCTCTATATGACATTGTTCCTAGTGGAGTTGCACATTGAAATGATTTGGATAGATTCTATGATAACTCATGAGTATTGGGGTTAGAAGTGACAATTTCTATCACTACAATATTGGGGCCGATGGTGATGGTATCCGGAATATATTAAATTATACATATTAATAAAACTTCTTATAATTAAAGTATGCAAAATCATGATACTCATATATTGCTTGATTAGCATAAACAAATATGTTAATGTGGCCATTTGCCCTACTACCTATATCTAAATGTGTGTGAATTATATTTATACTTGTCATGCACATGTACTTGTGGGTAACATGGACTAAGTATTAATTCATCCCTTGTGGGAATCTCTTTTTTTTTTTTTTTTATTGTAGGTATAGATGGATAGTTCTCTTATGATGAGCTAGGTGTGGATTACGATTAGAGTGATAATGGAGTGGATACTATTACTATGATGATTAGTGAAGACTGAATGAGAATATTTGGAATACTTATATTTCCTTATGAGATGATGATTTATGTATTGAAAGAGATTGTAATTGTTCACTCTAGCTATGATACAAAATTAAAAATTAGTGGATGGATTTGATAGATGCTTAGAACCGTTATTATTGATGAATAAATGTGACTGACATGTTACATAAAAATTTATATTTTAAGTAGGTTATAGTAATGACATCTAACAGGTTATTATGTTTAAGATTTTGGAGCATTGGACACTTACCACTTTAAGAAACTAAAGTAAAAAAAAAAAGAAAAAAAAAATTAAGCCTTGACCATGAGGATGAGTTGCGTTTGTGATCTCACAAATGTTGATGGACATGCTGACCAACCTTTGTTTGATCTTAGATAGCTTTAGTAGAGGGTATATGCGCAGAAACGATCCATGGAGAATAAAGTGCTTGATCCAATAAGACTAATACTTTATTCCTAGGAAAACATTCGTTTTTTGGGATACTAGATTTGAAAGCAGTATCCATTTTATTTATTTATTTATTTTTTATATACATTTTTAAATTTTATTAGCTTAGTTTAATTTGATCTAATTCTTATAGATATAATTTAATGATGTGGAAAATATAGGCTGATGTGACTTTTTCAAATTGAAATTATGGTATGGCAATTACAAGTTGGGGTTTAATTTTCATTCTAGTGAGAATAGACAAGTCTTGTGAAGAAGATTACATAATCTAGTGTTAGCTAGTGACTTTTAACCAAATTAATGTTCAATTAGATATTAAATAAATCATTAAAATTTTTCAATTAATTGTAATCCAAAACTCAGCTATCAAAATTGAAATTAACCCTATTTATGGGGAATAAAAAAAAAATAAAAAAGAGTGACGTTTGCCGGTGATTTCTGCTTTTAAAGATTGATTGGAGTGCTGGCCATTGAGAGGAAGAAGTCAATAAGGTTTATTAACTCCAACATGCGACGTTTTGAAGAATGATGATAATCCTTCTTCTGCGTCGAACTTTCTGGAGATTCCATACTTTGAAGAAGCTGAGACTACTGGTGCGGTGGGGTGGGGCGGATGGTGTAGCATCATGAGCTCTTTATCTTTGAGACGCTTTCTACATCTCCAAGTGCGTGTGCTTGCATTTTCACATCACCAAAATTGAGAATGTTTTCACACGTGTGTGTAGGTACTTGTGACGCTTAAGTGACGTTAATAGAATATAAGGTGAATAGTTATGTGAAACTACTTTATATGGTTATACTTTTAAATTTATAAAAAATAAAATTTAAAGGATATTTAAAATATATTGAAATAAGTTCAGAATGTCTTTACATTAATTTTAATTTTTCGATTATTTACGACCTCCAAGGAATATTTACAAATTTATAAATTTTATAATATGAATACTAGAGTTTCTTATAAAAATTCAAAATAGGATAAGATGTTGTGTAATAATATATTGTTAACAAAGAGTTATAGTCACATGGAGACCATTTCGATTTATTTTTGACAATTCAAATCTTGAAATCGAGATAATAAATACATAAATTCTAAAAATGAAGAAGTGGAAAAATTTAATGTTGATGTTAATGTAATTTTCCCCTCCCCATGATTAAAAAGACCTTATTGAAATGCTTATTTATGGCTTACATATGAGTATCATCACTCACTCCCATAGGGGTGATTTATGGTAATAAAAAGATTTAACCTTTTTTCCTTTTATTTTTAATTTTTTTATCCTTTGGGAAAGGAATCACTACAAGGGTCTGTCAAATTCTTAGCTTACCGACTTAAATATTTTTTTTTTAAATTTACAAAATATCCTATCAAAATCATTATTTAAAAAATAAGTTACAAAAACACGAATTCATAATTTGTATTGAAGATGTCAATAGCGTTTGCAACTTTAGTGCAATTCTTTTTTTTTATATATATATATATACTAATTGCGCAAACTCTATTTGTGCCTTCAAGTAAATATAATTTTTTTATTATTAAAAAAATTAAAAAATCATGTAAAGAAAATTAAAATTTTTAAAATTAATTTTTTTGCATTCTTTTATACTTTATCTTATGATATACGAATAAAAGAAAAAAACCGAGTCTTATCTTTTTATTTTAATATTTGAGAAATTTCAATTTTTTTATATTTTTTTTTAATAATTTTAAAAAATTACATTGACGGCATAAATACAGATACTATCTACACCTTTAAAAAAATTGCTTGGAACACCTTAATATAAATTGCTGAAAGTATGGATTAAGTGTGCTTTTTATAATATATTTTTAAAATAATTTTTTTAATATAATATTTCGCAAATTTAAAAAGAAAATATTATTTAATTGTGTATCCTCAGATTCCTAGTTTCATCTCAACAAGGCAAATGGAAACTGAAGTTTGGTAGGAGCTTTGACTAACACCATCCTCCATTGTCGGCGTTACATCACATCAACGTGTCGCTTGTGTCATTGCCTGTCACTAGTACGATCTTCATAGTCATAGCTACCTACCTAATCTTTTATAAGTTTCCAATTATGGTGACCAAATAAAATAAATAAAAATAAATAATCAAGAAATAAATAGACACATCATGATCCACGTATTGCTACCGGTCCCTAAGCTTTGTTTTTTCTGTTTTATTTTTTTGGATAACAAAGTGAGGGCATTCATTAAGACAATCCTTCTTAATAATGCATATATTTTTATTATGGTTTTAAAAAAGAAAACAAAAACAGACAACACCAACCAACACGAACAACCTACTAAAGGAGAACATTGGTCCCAGGCAGCATCCACTTGATTTATCCAATGAAGAGGCTCGGCGTGCTGTGACCCACGTAGGTGTTGTGACCGCCCCAGTTAGAGACATTCCTGTATGTTCCAAAGGTCCTTTTCTGCGATATACCCTACCCCTATCCCTTTTCAAAGTAATCAAAAGTTGCTGCCATATTATTAAATTAAGGGTAAGTTCAGAATCATCAATATTACAAAAAAAGAAAAAAAACGAATTGCTAAAATATAACATTTATATTCTTTAAAAAATATTAACACTGTACCAAATAAATATTCTATGTAAGTATATACTTGTAGTTATTTTCTTTTTGTAAATCCATTATCTCATTGTCTCATTTGATGGTTTTTCCTTTTTACACTTAATTAATATTTAGTCAATTAATGCGGATCAAATTCGAAAGTAAATAGTTTAAACCAGTTATTATATAGTTGTATAGTAATATAAAATATTAAGTTGGTACTATATTGAGGTATAAGTATTGTATTTTAGAAATTTGAGAACTTTTAATAATTTTTATTAGATGCTATTGTGATTTAGTCGTACATTAGAAATGTTAGCTAGTACTTTAAAGATGAACTTGTTAAGATAACATATAATTTTTTTTTGATATTTTCATTTTCTTTTATAAAAAACTATAATGGATATTAAAAAACATAAAAAATTTCTACATTATACCGTAGCGAAAGTGCATAAATGGGACCTACATAAATACAAAAAGTTAGTATGCCATTTATGCTGTTCTACCAAATTTAGATTGCACTTTTGAAAAAGCTCATCTCTCTTGTTTTACTTAAGATATAGGATACCTACAAGTGGCTTCATCTAACACACACTGTTCATCTTCTTTCAATATTAAATGTAGTATTGCTCCACTGTGCATATACTATAAGCTTGCCCTTGTAATATATACATATGTGCTTACAATGATTGAAGGATATAACTACATTCTTCTTTTCACATGGCTACCTTTTCTTTTTCTTTTCTTTTTTTAATTTTCTTTTTTTAATATTATTTAGGCATGTACCGAATGTACAATAATCATATGAAGTTTGTTACATTATCTCTTGCCCTTTACCTAAAAGTTCCTTTAGACCATGATGTTGCAGGGAAACTTTTATAAAGTGGAAATCCATATTTGATTATGGTTCAGTTGCTTATGGAATCAAGTCTTCAATTTAATTATGAATCTGATTTCGAGCTATATTGCATACTCTGACTTCGAAGATAAACAACTGTGACAACAATAATTAAACGAGAACATTACATCCACGCTTTGCTCTTATATTGCCATCGACTTCGTGGGTCTATAGCTAAGGATGACGTTTAGTATATAAACATCTTAGTCGTAAATAGCATATCCTTATTATTAATTAAAACGATATATTTACACAAATATGATCACGATTAACATTTCGATAAGCTCTGTTTTCAAATTGTTGAAAATATGGTGCGATAATTATTATATTTAATTATACGTTTTATATATTATAGTTTTATATAATAGCTAATTAGCTTTCGTATGTTACTATGAAGTGACGTAATTTTTCAAAACATAGAATTGCAATGCAACATTATGAATGTCAAAGATTTAGTATTGTTTTTACACTATGCAAGCTTGCAACTCTTTTATATAAAGGACATATCTTTTTTTCTGTTTTCTTTTTCTTTTTTAAAGATATATCTCTTAAACAAATAATTGATATACCAAATGCTTATTCGAAATAATATACACGTTTTTTATAGGGCTTAACCAGCCAATTAATATATCTGGAGCGGGCCTGTATTATTTTATTATTAGTTGTGTTACAGTTTTCGATTTCTATCTAACTTAAAGTCAAGTCACCAATCACCACCAACATTTAGTTGTTCATTTTGAATCTGGTTGCTGATCAGCATATGAGTCAACAAAATTTGAAAACCTAACGACAGTAGTCAAATTGGGTGACCTGCTATAGATGTGGTAGGTTGAATACAAGTAGCAGTGTACCTATAGATGTCGTAGGTTGAATATAAGTAGCAGTGTACCACTATACATATGCAGTCCCAGGCATTTATTAAACAGGATCGTTCTATTGAAAATTGCTACAAAGTAATTGATGGAAAATCAAAGATTAGCAAATATACAAAATGATTTCTAGACTTACAGGCATGATTTCGCTTTTCTTAGATAGTTTTACACTTGTCCCCGATACAATTAAGTCTTAGGGAATTAGCAATCCCCGATTCTCTGAAACCACACTCTTCGAATTTGAGAAAAGTTTGTGTGTAGAAAGGGAAAAGAGAAAAATGCAAAAATAAAATAATAAAAAGGGTTGTTGTCAGTACTAAGAAGTTCATTATCCTGGAGGACTTCATTGTCGTTTAGATGGATGAGGACACCGAAATTTCCATCGTATGAGGAGGTTCATTATCCTAGTGGACTTTAAGATTGGGAATGAAGAAGTTGAGTTCAAAGTGATGTAGGCAACTAGGAACATTGTGGGTGACTGATTGGGGGAATCACTTGTGAGATTTTGATGTAACAAAGGAAAGAAACCTTTAGATAGGTATGCTTAGATAAGGCAATGATGGTATGAGAATGAGAGCTTTGAAAAACTAATGGTTGCTAGAGGTTTGAAAGTAGTATTCTAGGCGGATTGATGGTTGCTATGATCGCTAGTATGATTCAACTCTTTTACACTAAATAAAGTTTTCAAAACGTAGAATTGCAGCATTATTCTGGGCAATGATCGAGTTTGTTCAAATTTTCATGGACCAATTTGCCCCTTGCAAGAATTACCTTATAATTGGGGCTTATTTTCAATTATAATCAAAATCATTACATCCTTTAAACCCTATTGTGGATTGCACTTGTCAGTTATATTGAATTGGACTAATCCTTAGGCTTTTTTTCCTTTTCCTCATTGAATCATATCCTAGAGAGAGGCAGGGCCATATCCTTTAAATCATATTATAAAAAACACTAAAATAGTAACACCTAGATAACTATTGATTGCAATTTAGATCAGTTTCCATTGGATTGCATCATATATATTCATTTGGTATTAGAGCTTAAGGGACAAATCGGGGCATAAACTTAGGTTGGTGTGTTTATTTGCCAGTTTGTATTGATTGTTGTAGGTTAATTGGAGGTTAAGAAAATGGAAAAGAAAATTGTAGCTTACTTAGCAAGAGTTGTCAAGAATACTAGGTTTTCAATCAATCTCCCAAGAGAGTTGTGTAGTGTGATTTTGTTTGACAAAGTTTGAAAATGTCTAAAAAGGGTATCTACAATGGAGGTGATGGTGGTGGAAGTTAACAGGGAGAAGAAGATACTACGAGAGGAACCAACATTGCACCCACACCCACTACAGAGAAGCCAATTTGCAAGCTTAAGTGGTGGGAAGGGGAGGTCAAGATGCTAGGGAGCAGAGAGGAAAAGGTTTTGGAATTTGATTTGTTTAGGAAGTAGATGAGTACTTTGAAGAAGAGGATGACAACTTACATGTGGGTAGGAGAGATGATGGAGATGAACAGATGCTCTATCAACTAATGACTACTAAGATTGGGAAAATAAAGTGGAGTGAGTTTTCAAAGTACCATGGTTATGATAATAAAACTAAGGTGAGGTTAGTGGCATTAGAGTTTATCGACTATGCTTCTTTGTGGTAAAGGAACTTAAGATCAAAACAGGTGAGAGATGGTGAAGGGGGATATAGTTACTTAGAGGGAAATGAAGTAAGTATTACACAAGTGATTCGTACCCTAGCACTATAAGCAAGAGACTAACTTAAAGCTTTAAATCTTGCAATAAGGAGAGGTGGGTGTAGATGATTACATTAAAAACTTTGAGATGTTATTAATCAGTTTTGAGGTTAAGGAGCCTAAGGAGCAAATTAGTGCAAGATTCATTGTCAGCTTGAAGTTGGAAATTGTAAGTATGGTGGATTTGTAACCTTATGAAACTATGGATGGCATAATTCAATTGCCCCTTAAAGTGGAACAGCAATGGTGAAGGAACTCATATAGAATACAAGTTCCATTAAAACTACGAGTCAATTGTATGATTCCATGAGTTTATATTTTTTTGAGGCTTTTCATAGTTAAAATGGATAAAAAATCATTTGGATACAAACTTTTGATAAAATTACGAGTTTAAATATGAGATTTTATAAATTTTCGATTCTACTATTTCCATACGATTTTATATGATTCTACTAATTATATACCCTCCAACCCTAAGTAGAATTGCAAAATTGACAATCATGGTTCCTAATACTAGATTGATCAATCAAAATTATGTTGGTATAGGAGGTGAGAGGCAAAGTGAGGGGAGCAGAGAAGCTAAGGGTGGAGATCAAAGGGAAGTTAGAAGATTTGAAAGAAGGAAGGAGGATATAAGAAATTCCCTAATGAATGAAGGAGGTATAGTAGGCAGAAGGAATAGTCAAATAAAATATTTCAAATTTCTTACTTGTGAGCACATTGCATTTTAATTCTCAAATCGAAAAGTATTGGTAATCAAAGGAGAAGCACTGATCTTAAATGTAGTAAGTAAAGATGAAGGAGAAAGTGTAAAGGAAGAGCAAAACATAAAGGGTGAAATTAGAGTGTATGAAACCAAAAAAGAACACATTGATGGTAGTGATGAGGGATTGAAGGCCTTGGTGTTGAGAAAGATGTTGAGTATGGAGTCAATTATGGAGGAGGAGCAAAAAGAGAATCTTTATGTTGTAAGATGAATAAAGCTTTATGTTGAATTATCATAGATGGAGGTAATTGTATAAATGTAATAATGACTCACATGGTAGAGAAGCTTCGATAACATATTATGACATTCCTTTGCTTGTATCATCTACAGTAGTTAATCAACAAAGGTAGGGTTTATGTGACCAAGCATCCTATTTCCTTCATTAGTGGTAGACTTGGGGATAAAGTTGCATGTGATGTAATGCTGATGGATACCAAAATACTTACATGTGCCAAAAGGAAGGGAAGCAAGTTACTTTATGTCCATTGAACTCATAAGAAATTAAACTTGACTAAATTTCTTGATGAAGGGAGGAGAGCTAGTGGTCATTAATAGGTGAGTTTGTGTTGATGCTAATAGTGAGGCATGTGCTAGAGGGGTCTCGTAGGGATCAAGAATCCAAGTGGTTTAAATTGTTGCTTAAGCAGTTCAAGTATATGTTTCTTAGACTTACTAAAGGATTCATATCCTTTTAGAGGCATTGAACATCTAATTGACTTTTTGCTATGTATTGCAATTTGAAGTCGCCCCACTTATAAGATGAGTCCTAATAAGGTAAAGGAGTTGAAGAGGCAAGTTAATAAGTTGATAAATAGGGAATATGTATAAGAGAGTGTGAGCACTTGTTTGATACTTGCATTATTGGTGCTAAAGAAGGATTGAAGTTTAAAAATGTATATTTGCAATGGAGCCATCAATTATATGACAGTGAAGTACTAGTAACCACTTCCAAGACTTGATGTTATCCTTGATGAGTCAAATGGGTCCAGAGTGCTCTTAAAAGTTGACTTATAAAGTGGCTATCATCAAATTTTAGTGTGGGTGGAAGGTTGAGATGAGTGGAAGAGCACAATGAAGATGAAACATGGTTTGTACGAGTGGTTTATGATGCCTTTTGGCTTGTGCAACACACCAAATACTTTAATGCACCTTATGAATCATGTCTTATAGAAATTCTTGTATAAGTTTATTGTTATTTACTTTGATGATACCTTGGTGTATAGTAGAGATATGAGTAACCATTTGATACATATGAGAGCTGTTTTTAAAGTGTTGAGGGGTTAGAAGTTGTGTGGAAAGTTAAATTTATGTGTGTTTTGTCAAGTGGAGGTTCTGTTTTTAGGATTTGTTGTGTAAGGAGATGGAGTACGAATAGATGAGGCGAAAATAAAGGCTATTATTTAGTGGCCTATGTTAACATCTGTAATTGATGTTAAGAGTTTTCATGAGTTGGCATCATTTTATAAGTGGTTTGTGAAGGGTTTAGCACTATTACAACACAATTGATGAAGTTGACAAAGAAGGGAGTAGAACTTATATGGTGCTAGGTGAGGCAAAGGAGTTTTTAGTTAAGAAAGAGAAACTTAATGTTACACAACTACTTGTATTTATTAACTTTGATAAGGTGTTTGAGCTAAAGTGCGATGCCTTAAATGTTGAGATTAGATTGGTTTTAATGTAGGAGAGGCTAGTTATAGTATATTTTAATGAGAAGGTAAAAGTGGTTATGAGCTATCCTATGTGTGATATGGAATTATATGCCTTGGTGTGCACTTTGACTATTTGACAACATTATTTATTTCCAAAGCAATTTGTGATCTACATTGACCAGGATTCCTTAGCTACTTGAAAAGAAAAAACTAGCTATCATGTCGACATGCTGAGTGAGTTAGTATTTCTAAAGCCATGGTTTCATTAAGGTGGTGATGTGCCTAAATTTGCAGACTGAATTTAAACACAATTGAATTGATCTAGGATCTCTTCAAAAGATGGGTTGAGGACACACAATCATTAAGCAATAAGAATCAGATATCAAAACTATTATATCTAGAGGGAATTCAACCACTAGACTCATAACTCAACAATAATCTTTCTATAGGATTTTATATGATATTTGAAAACAATAAAACAAAAGGATATAAATGACTCTCTCAATAGATATAACGTACCAAAGGAAGATCAAATTACATACAATCTACTTGATATAGTGCGCAAGCAGACTATATAGTTGCTTGCCACAATCTGAGAAGACCAATAAAGGAGGAATATTGAATGAGAAAAACTCATGCAACACATAAAAAGAGATAATATCATTCAACTTCATTGTGTTCATAGAGTTGCATGAAAGTACTTATACTTGAGTAGTTGCAACTATAGAGATAACTACAAAAGGAAAGTAAATGTTTAAAACAAGAGCTAAAATAACTACTATCTTTATTTAAATTAATTCCTATGGATCCTTTGTTGTTATAGAAGTAACTTGCAAAATTTCCTAGAAGAATACGCCATTTTTTAATTTAATTTTGGAGCCTTTAATGATTCTCTAACCTTTAAAATTCCTATCTCATAAAAAACGCTTAAGTCAGAAAAAAGTACCACTGTTATGATTGTAGCTAGTAAGACCTTTGTACTCGAAACCGATCTCTTCCTCTTTTTCTAATAATAATGAGTTCCTTTCCAAAGTGATGTTGTAAATTGAATACCCTTTGGAATAAGCTTACCCTTAAACTAAGAAAATTCTTTGCAACACTTCCTCCACTAGGTAACTTAAACCCTTCATCCTAACTCGAGTCATTAGCCCTCCTTTTGTTGTAATCTGGTTTGAAACTTGATTCTCATCAGGTGGTTAAGTGCAAGGGTTAACTCATATCCCTTGGAAGTAAGAATTCTTTATGACCTTATTTAAGGGTAAGTACAGGGTGGGTGAATAGGTGTCCTTATCATGCACTTAACATTTAAGTGTAGGTTCCAAAAATTTGGAATTGGAACTTATACCATGATACTTTGAAAGCACTCTAAAATGTAGAGGTTATAAGATATTTTATGGAACTTATGAGTTTTTTTCTTTTCTTTTAGCTTATTCTTTAATTAAAATATTATACTCATGTCCAAATTCACCATATTTGAATTGAATGTTAATATCATTTTGAAAAGCAAATAATTATAACAAATAAAAATATGATAAATTTCAATGTAATACAAAATGATAGAAAAACTATAATCAACATAAGCCAAAATATCAACATAAATTGAAGTTTTGAGATAAATTTAACTATGTAACTGTGTGTAGATCTAAATAATGGTTTATGAGTTAGGTAAACTTTATTAAGTTGCTTGTTATATTTATCAAATTAATTATCTTTATTAGCAATGATATACAAGTTGAGCTAATTGTATCTTACATATATAGAAAAATACAAAAAATCCTAAAACTTGAAACTTATTACATATAGAGTATAGGTTCAAAGAATATTATAAGATGAGTATTCTATAATTACAAATTCCAAAAATTTAAAGCTGAAACCTATTATTTGTCTTTAATATTGTTCTTTGAAACTGTCAATTCTTATAATATTCAATAGGTTTTAAGGTTGACTAGGTTTCGATATTTACCCATCTCTTGACTTTTTTTTGGGTAAATCTTAACCTTATTTCTGACATCCAACTAAATGTAACGTCAGTGTTAGGGATAGGTTGTTGTTTGACTGACATTAATGACCTATAACCGTTGAAACTGGAAATGAAGCAACATATTCTAAGACAAGTCTATGGTTGGTAGGAAGCATGTCGTTGTAACTCTTACCCTACGGTTTTAGCTTCCAAGGCAAAGCAAACTTTGCAATGGTCACCAAGGAAAGACGTTGTATTACTTAAATATGGTAACAAACTACACTCGTAAAAGTTTAGTTATCTAATATCTGATAATTGATTTGAACGATTGCAGATAGCGTTGACAGAGACAATATTTAATGTCCCGTTAGGTGCTCGTTGCTGTGATGTTCATAATAAAATTAAATAGTCGCTATGCACTGGTTATACGAGTGACTTAGAAAAATATGTATATATATAATAAAATTAAATAAAGTAAAGAAGAGTTCAGAAGCTTTTCTTTTCTTTTCTTTTCTTCTAACTACTATTATAAAGAAAATTGAATCTAATTTATCTCGTTATGATAAAAATATTGCTAAACTATAAAGTCTTAAAGGTTAGAAGCTTAAAAAAAATAGCTTTTACATAATTGTTTAATAACATAGGTAATAATATATCCGTTGTATATTGCCACTTCAATGTAGCACATACTCAATACTTTTGATCTGTACGTGAATCAAATTAAACCAAATTAAAATATCTAATTAGAAGATAAGCCTATATGAACCCCTTCAATCAGTAAATTTTTGCATCGGTGATTTGATGTAAATGAAAAAAAAAAATAGCTCTAAGGTTATTATTATTATTATCATCATCATTATTATTATTATTATTATTTCAAACGCTGCATATTATTTATGAAAAAGAGGAAATTGAATACTCTGTCTCGTGGGGCTTGAGAGGATATTCATCTAATCATTTCTTGTAAGTACTATCACTTACGGGCTTAAAAAAAAAAAAAGTTGGCACAATTAATTTCAAGAGTGGTATTCATCGTATTACTTATTTTGTTGAATTACAAAAAAACAAAGTAAAAGGAAAAAAAAAAAACAAATACACAATACTAGGGATGGAATAAAAACCCCGATCAAACCGAATCAATCCGCAAACCAAACCAAACTGAAAATATGGTTTCTTTTACAATTTGGTTTGAAAATTTTTCAATCTAAACCAAGCAAAAAATTTATAATTGGTTTAGAAAAGTAATCTAAGTCAGATTATAAAATTGAACTGAACCAAACCATTTTGAAAAAAATATAATAATATTTTACTTATAATTAATTTTTTTATTGTAATATAACATTTAAAAGAATTTTTAATTTATTTTTATTGAAAAGTATATTTATTTAATTTTTTACCATAATTTAACAAATATATATATATATATAGGTTAACTAAAAAATTTTATTATATGGTTTAATTCATAAATTAAATCAAGTCAAACCAAAATTTTATGATTCGAAAAAAGCATGAAACTGAACCGTATGATTCGGTTTGAAGCAATAAAAAATAAAACCGCATGTTTATAATTTAGTTTAATTTTAAGAAAAAGCCGAACCAATTTGATCCGTGTTCATCCCTACATAATACAATATAACATCGAAAACCCATTTAGGAATAAATCGAAAAGCTGGATTTACTTATAACTAAAGTATACGAAAGAGTATTTTAGGGAAGAATTTATGCTCATCAAATCTTCAGACAATAAAAGAGAGCACGCAGAAAGCATTCCCACGTGCAACTCTCTTTCGCAACACTCGCGCCAACTTACTAAAGGATTTTTATAGGACTCTTTTAAGTCTAAAATCAACTTTTTATTTATTTATTTATTTTTACCCTTCCCATCTCAGATTATTTTATTTTTTATTATCATTATTTTTTTTAATTTAGGATGGACACCAATGAACTAACTCATTAAACATCTTTGCTAAAGGAGCCTAAAAAGCACAAAGAGAGTATACGCGAAAGCATTGCTGCATACAAGCTGTGGTATAGTCTTAATTTACGTAAAGTGCTTAAAAGGATTATCACAGGATTCTTATATCCAGTTAACATAAAAGTAAAGTTGCATACATCTATTTATATGCCTCCGAACTGGAGAGAGAGTAAAGAAAGAGCAAAACTAAAACAAGGAAACTGATAAGGAATCTTAAAAAAAGAGAAAAAAAAAAAAAACTTGTATGCCTAGTCTATTGATTGTTTATATACTGTAGTTAATTTCTATTAGGAGTGGGTAAAAAAAAAAAATTGACTAAACCAAACTAATAGGTAAACCGAAGCAAATTAAAATAAAAATATGATTTTTGTTGTAATTTGATTTTAAAAATTCCCAAGCTGAATCAAACCATAAATTTATGATTGGTTTAGAGAAATAAGTTGAATCAAACCGTTTTTTTTAAATAATAATAATATTTTAATTGTAAGTAAAAATAATATTTTATCATAATATAACATCTAAAAGAATTTTTAATTTATATTTATTGAGATATACATATATTAAACTTGTATAATCATAATTTATAAATTATATATATTTATTGACTCAAATTTTATAGTATATGTTAACTTTATGAATAAAGTCGGTTATTAATAGATATTTGTATATGAATATTGATTTTATCAACCATTTGTATAACATTAGTATTTATTTATATTGAATGAATCTAATACTTTTTACATAAGATTACATAATATGCAAATATATTTTTCTGCATTATAAAATAAGGTTCAATTTGTAAACTGAACCGAACTAAACCTGATGGAGGGGATACAAGAAGCGATCATACAGTTGGGAGCACGGGTTCTACGCACGGCCGGAAACACGGCCGTGTCTCGAGCAAGGGTATCAAACCGCAAGACCTCACAGAGTCTAACACGGCCTGAAGCACGGCCGTGTCTCGAGCAGGGGTATTGAACAGCTAATCCCCATAGAGTCTAACACGGCCTGAAGCACGGCCGTGTCTCAACCAGGGACATCGAATAACAAATAGTCACAGAGTCCAACACGGTTCGAAGCACGGCCGTGCCTTTGACCGTGTACGCGCAGATTCGTCTTTTCCTTTTGATAATTTTAGGAGAGTATATAAACCTTTTTGTAGTGATGTTAGGGTTACGTCTTATTTTATTCTTGAAATACCTTTCGTGAGAGACTTCTCGCCTTTAGTGGTTGTGCGCAACCATTGTTTGTTTGAGAGATTCATTCGTTGAGTGATTCTCTAAGCTTTCTACGCTAACTCGCTGCGTCAGTTGGTATCAGAGCAAGGAAAATTTCCTGTGGAGATGTCAGGTGACGGAAGTTTAGGAGGCGGTCACGTTCCGGACGTTGCTCGGGATGTGGAAACTCTGCGAACCGAAGTGTAGGCTCAAAGGGTAGTGTTGGATACCATGGATCAGAGACTCCAACGCTTTCAACAGCGTTTTGATGATCTGGTGGAGTGTTTTGACGCAATGGGAACCAATACAAACAGGGATAGAGACGTTAGGGGAGTACGGCCCAGGGGAAACCCTGCTCTTGGCGTTCCGATCAACAGACCTATCGCTGCGAATCGAAGAGTCCAAGAGTATGATGTGGATTCTGAGGAGGAAGATGATTAGTTGGCCGGAAACCCGCAACCACAGCGGAGAGGATATGGTGGGGGTGGTTATGGCCGGAATCGCCAGGGCTATGATCAGGGAGACACCAGCGAATTCAAATTAAAGGTAGATATACTTTCTTTTAATGGTAATTTGAGCATCAAGGATTTAATAGATTGGCTGGCAGAAGTGGATCGTTTCTTTGATTATATGGAAATGCCGGAGAATTGTAGGGTGAGGTTAGTGGCATGTAGATTGAAAGGAGGGGCTTCGGCCTGGTGGGAGAGATTGCAAAATAGGCGATATAGAGAAGGAAAGCAACCGGTGCAGGCGTGGTATAGAATGAAGCAATTGATCCAAAGGGATTTCCTGCCTCCTGACTACGAACAAATATTGTTCCAACAATACCAGAAGTGTAGACAAGGCCTGAGAACAGTGTATGAATATACAGTGGAGTTCATGAGGTTGGCTGAGAGAAACGACCTTAGGGAAAGCGAAGGACAGCAGGTGGCTAGATACCTTGATGGACTGAGGCTGCAAATTAAGGAGAAGATAGGGGTTCATGTTTTACGCAACGTCAATGAGGCGAAAAACATGGCCCTTCGGGCAGTGTGATGCTACAAGAAAAGACCAGTAGGTTTGATGGAGGTAACCGAAGGTTTAAGAACGAAGGATTCAGTTTGGTAGGTACGGATAGAGGGAAGGCTGTCCTGGAAGCTCTAGGCGGAAGCAATGAGAAGAGAGAAGAAAGGGGAACAAGTAGGAGACCAATGGAAAATAGGGAAGCACCTAAGCAAAACAATCCCTATGCTAAACCAGTTATGGGAAAGTGCTATAGGTGCAACCAACCGGGTCATTGTTCCAATGAGTGCCCCAATAGGAGACCAATTAATGTTATTAATAGAGAGGAGGATGATGAGGTGTGCTGTGAACCGGATGGAGGGGATGAGCTTTATGGTGATGATGGTTATGGAGATGATGAGGAAACGTATGTCATTAGGAAGTTGATGTTGGCACCGAAGTGTGATGAGAAGTCCCAAAGACATCAGTTGTTCCGTACTAGATGTATTGTTGATGGTAGGGTGTTTGACTTGATAGTGGATAGCGGGAGTTGCGAGAATATCATTGGTAGGGAAACGGTGAGAGTATTGAATTTGACGATTGAAAAACACCTGAATCCATATACCATTGGATGGATTAAAGCGGCTGAGAAAATAGAAGTCACCGAGCGATGCAGAGTACCTTTCTCTATAGGGAAGTATAGAGATGAGGTCTATTGTGATGTCGTGGACATGGATGCATGCCACCTTCTGTTTGGGAGGCCTTGGCAATTTGATGTTGATGCCAAACACGAAGGAAGGGAGAATGTTTACCGGTTAGAAAAGAATGGGGTAAAGTTCACTCTCCTACCTCTCAAAACATCTCACCGCCTTAAAACTTCTAAAACGGAGGGGCGTTCTTTCCTCACTATCACCCAATCTGAGAGGGAGATGGGGGAAGCAATTAAGGAGATGCATACAATCCATGCATTAGTTGTCCGACAGGTGATGTTCGTGGAGGAAGATCAGAGTAGTGACCAAGAGTTGCCATACAGTGTGAAGGCGCTACTGGAGGAGTTTAAGGAAATAACATCTGAGGAGCTACCCGATGGATTACCTCCCATGAGGGATATCCAACATCATATTGATTTGATTCCAGGAGCTAGCCTACCTAATCTTCCACATTATAGGATGAGCCCAAAGAAGACGGAAATATTGCAGGGAAAGGTGCAAGAACTACTCTAGAAGGGATTCATCAGGGAGAGCATGAGCCCTTGCGCAGTGCCCGCTTTGCTGACCCCAAAGAAAGATGGTAGTTGGCGCATGTGTGTCGACAGCAGAGCAATCAACAAAATTACCATTGGCTATAAATTCCCGATACCAAGGTTGGAAGACATGCTAGATTGCTTGAGTGGGGCCAAATTCTTTTCCAAGATCGATTTGAGAAGTGGTTACCATCAGATTCGGATCCGACCAGGAGATGAGTGGAAGACGGCCTTTAAAACTAAGGAAGGCCTATATGAATGGATGGTCATGCCTTTTGGCCTCAGTAACGCCCCAAGCACCTTCATGCGTATTATGAATCAGGTACTTAGACCCTTTTCTGCTCGGTTTGCCGTAGTTTACTTTGACGATATCCTGATCTATAGCAAAACTGAGAAGGAACACATCGATCATGTGAGGGAAGTGTTGAATGTTCTGAGGGAGAACAAGCTCTTTGTGAATCTCAAGAAGTGTGTATTCCTCTCTAGGAGATTGTTGTTCTTAGGTTTTGTCGTTAGTGGTGATGGAATTACCGTGGATGATGAGAAAGTAAAAGCTATTAGGGAAAGGCCCATTCCCAACACTGTAAGTGCTTTGAGGAGTTTTCTGGGATTAGCGAGCTTCTATAGAAGGTTTATTCATCACCTCAGCACCCTTGCTGCACCTATGACCGAGTGCCTAAAGAAAGGGAAGTTCCAGTGGAGTGATGAAGCTGAAAGTAGTTTCGGGCTGTTAAAAGAAAAGTTGTGCAATGCTCCAGTCCTTACATTACCTAACTTTGATAAATTGTTTGAAGTCGATTGTGATGCAAGTGGGGTGGGAATAGGAGCGGTGCTATCTCAGGAAAGGAAGCCCATTGCCTTTTTCAGTGAGAAGTTATGCGAGTCTAAGCGGAATTGGTCCACTTATGACAAAGAATTTTATTCAGTGGTGCGTGCTTTGAGGACCTGGGAACATTACCTAGTGGGCAAGGAATTCGTGCTATACTCCGACTGTGATGCTCTTAAGCACTTGAATAATCAGACCAGGATTAGTAAGGACATGCATGCACGGTGGATTCAATTCTTACAGAAGTTCCCGTTTAAACTTAAACATAAATCGGGAGTCTACAACAAAGTCGCAGATGCTTTGAGTAGGCGAGCCAGTTTGTTGGTGACACTTCACACTGAAGTGGTGGGATTTGAGCATATGAAAGATCTATACGTAAGTGATAACGATTTTAAGGATGCGTGGGTGTTGTGTCGGGACAAAGAACCTAGCAGTGATTTCCATATTTATGATGGGTTCCTCATGAAAGGAAATCAGCTTTGTATTCCAGAGTTTTCTCTGAGGGAGAAGCTGATCCGTGATTTACATGGTGGTGGATTGGCAGGTCATCTGGGCAGAGACAAGACCATTGCAGCAGTCAGTACTAGATACTACTGGCCACACTTGAGGCATGACGTTGGGAGGATTGTGCAACGGTGTTATATATGCCAGACCTCTAAGGGTCAGGCCCAAAACACGAGCCTCTACACCCCACTCCCCGTTCCTAAGAACATATGGGAGGATTTGTCCATGGACTTTGTCCTGGGATTGCCCCGTACCCAACGGGGTGTTGATTCCGTTTTTGTTGTGGTTGACAGGTTCTCTAAGATGGCACATTTTATCCCATGTCGGAAGGTTGCTGATGCTCAGGTCATTGCCAAGTTGTTCTTCAAAGAAGTGGTACGCCTCCATGGGGTGCCTAAGTCTATTACTTCAGATAGGGATAGCAAATTCCTGAGTCATTTTTGGAGAACCTTGTGGATGCTGTTTGATTCCTCACTGAACTATAGCAGCACGGCTCATCCACAGACGGATGGCCAGACAAAAGCTACAAATCGCACTTTGGGCAATCTAATTAGAAGTATTTGCGGTGAGAAGCCCAAGCAATGGGATGTGGCATTAGCTCAAGCAGAGTTTGCTTATAACAGTGCCGTTCATAGGACAACAGGCAAGTCTCTATTCTCTATTGTCTATACCAATACTCCTAACCATGCTGTGGATTTGATCAAGCTTCCAAGGGATACGGTGTCTCACACAGCAGTTAAGAACCTAGCGGATAGTTGGCAGCAGGTTACATTTGAGGTGCGGGCGAAAATTGAACAATCTAATGCTGAGTACAAAGCTGCAGCTGACAAGCATCGCCGGCGACAAGTGTTTTCAGTGGGTGATCAGGTTATGGTATTCTTACGCAAGGAACGGTTTCCTGTTGGCAAATACAGCAAGCTTCAACCTAAAAAGTATGGTCCGTATAAGATCGTGCAGGCAATCAATGATAATGCTTATGTGGTCGGTTTACCAAACACCATGGGCATTTCAAAGACATTCAATGTCGCTGATATCTTTCCCTTTTTCCCTGACGATGTGGCATTATATCCTACAGAGAACTCGGGGTCGATTTCTTCTCTGGTGGGAGAGAATGATGGAGGGGATACAAGAAGCGATCATACGGTTGAGAGCACGGGTTCTGCGCACGGCCGGAAACACGACCGTGTCTCGAGCAAGGGTATCAAACCGCAAGACCTCACAGAGTCTAACACGGCCTGAAGCACGGCCGTGTCTCAAGCAGGGGTATTGAACAGCTAATCCCCACAGAGTTTAACACGGCCTGAAGCACGGCCATGTCTCAACCAGGGGCATCGAATAACAAATAGTCACAGAGTCCAACATGGTTCGAAGCACGGCCGTGCCTTCGACCGTGTACGCGCAGATTCGTCTTTTCCTTTTGATAATTTTAGGAGAGTATATAAACCTTTTTGTAGTGATGTTAGGGTTACGTCTTATTTTATTCTTGAAATACCTTTCGTGAGAGACTTCTTGCCTTTAGTGGTTGTGCGCAACCATTGTTTGTTTGAGAGATTCATTCGTTGAGTGATTCTCTAAACTTTCTACGCTAACTCGCTGCGTCAAAACCAAAATTTAATGATTTGAAAGAATATCTAATCCAAACCACATGGTTTGGTTTAAAGTTATAAAAAACCAAACTATGTTTTTATGGTTTTGTAAATCAAATCAAACTAAATCGTGCCCATCCCTAATCCCTATAGCACAGTTAGATTAATCCTTGATTAATGAAGCTTAATTAAAAAAATAAAAAGAAATTTTCTTATTTCATGTCGGATTACAAATGTCTCAATTCATAATCAAATGAATTTGAGTCATACCCGATAAAAGGTTTAGTTAATAAGTAATTGCCAACCTCTTGTTAACTTCATTTATTTAAATAATGAAAAAAATTCTTCACTACAGCATTAACCCACTTTAAGAGAAAGGACAATAAATTGGACCGCGTTTTTTTTTTTTTTTTTTTAATTTGTAACAAGATCATTGGCAAAATTGGAAACACCCCTACCAATTTCTTTTTTTTTTTTAAATATATTTTGATTAAAAAAAAAGGGTTATCCATTCGTCGTGTCAGCACGAGCCCTATTATGCAATTGTCTATTGCAAGAATATGAAAACTCAAGTATAGCCAATTAAGCATTAGATCTTTTTTCCATTTGGTCAATATACTTCATTAATCGAGAATCCATCATTTAGTTGACTTTTTCGCTCTTTGAAAGCTTTAATGCAACTAGTTTCTCCATATATGTTTGTTTTAAAATGTAGATACCCTTTTCTACACGAACTATTATTTTCAATGATGGAAAAAAAAAAAAGAAAAAATACAGCCAAGTCTTAATAGACTAAAATCACCAAAATTTGTCTATATATGATAATTTATTGACTTTGCTATTTATTTTATTATGTGTCACCTTGATGCCAGAATCACTTATTATTATTATTTTATTCCATCTAAGTTGAAAACTAAATTAATTTCTAATCAATCTGAAAGGAACTTTTTTGGAGGAATCGCTCATAATTAATTTTCATAGCTCATTATCTACTAATGGCATTGAAAGTCTCGGATAACGATGGTCGTGGCTACCATTACCTATGATCTTCTATATCTTCACTTTGAGTTGTACTGGTATGTTATCACCTAGTCAAACCTAGAAATCGTTCACAACAGTACATGTACAGTCTATTTGATTTTGAATAAAAGAAGAATTTCTTTAAAATGTTATAAAAAGTTAAGTACATTTAAAAAAAAAAAAAGTAAAAGGAAAGTTAATTATATGATAAAGTGAAAAGTTTCTCCATTTAGTATCCTATCAAATACTCTTAATTATATATATATATATATGTATGTATGTATATTTGATGGGTCAATAAGTATTATAAACAATTAGTCTAATGAATCCAGAAAAAAATTCACAAATCATTAAAGTTCATGTATTATCAAGATAGGATTTTTAAGGTCTCGTATACTATTTTAATCGAATTAATCTAATTTTTAATTTTATCATTCAATCACATATATTAAATCTTTACTGTTAATTATTATTAAATATTTACCGTTACTTATTATTAAATCTACACTATTAATACATAAATTAACATTAAAATTAAAAATTGAATCTATCCTATAAAAAAATATAAGCGGATTCATAAAAATTTCCTACTAGGATAGTTTGGCCTATTTTTCCTTTTTTTTTTTTTTTTCGTGGGGGGTGGTTTGGGCGGTGCAACACAGACATAAAAGAAATTCATCCCACAGGAATGCATAGCGGAGATGAACTAAATATAGCCTTTTCGTATAGTTTAACACACTAATATCTTAGCCTCTACAATTTGCCCAATTATGTAAATGGCAAATTTAGATTCAGTATTAGTACACCAAACTAAACCTAAAATTTGTATTTCTTTATTGAAAATTCTAATTTTTATTAGGTAAATTAAAAAAAAAATTGAAAATTTGAAGTAGCTATTAGCAAAAACTTCGCCTGTCCATTTTTAACTTGATACATCTCGCAGTTTTACCCTTAGTGCACTTGTCCTATGAATGATCCCACTCAGTACCCTTGATGTAGTTTTGATCGATTTCTAAATATCATACCAAAAGGTGTCGATGAAGCTTGATTCTTCTCCCTTTCCAATCTACATTTAATGATTCATTCATGTCCCATAAAGGATCTTGCCATCCTGAATCCTGCCCAAAGTCGCACCCTAGCAATACGGCCCGTCCCCTTTTGTCACTTTTTGACTCTAGATGGGTTTGAAACAACTCCATCAACTTTTGTTTTGATTTGTTCTTGAGTCATATACCTATTCGTAGGAGATAGACTTTAATATCATTTATAATATTAAAAAATCTGTATTCAGATATTATTTATTTTTTATATGATACACCTTATGGTATTGTTACTGTTCTTTTTACAATTACTTTCCAAGAAATCACTATCTTGAGATTACTCTCTCTAAGTACGCTTAGGAGTTTTGATGGAATCTGAATTGTTATACTAAAAGACAAATTGATGTTTAAGAGTTCCATCAAATGAAGACTGGCCATTATCCACTGAAAATTAACGAATAAATGGACGAAAATCGTTCATCGGCCATAAATCGTTCCTCATGCGATAATTGGTCCATGTAGCTAAAGCCAGCGTGCTTGAACTTTGAACATACGTTTTTCAGGAATACAACCGATGTATATAAATATTCTTATTGAAATTGCTCCTGGACAAGGAGTAAAATGTAAATAACCTAAACTATAGTGAGATGGGGTTTACCCCGGTCTCTTGTACATATCCAAATTCACCGTAGTAAATTAAGCTTCATGGACAGACGAAACTAAAAACAATACAAATTTATCCAGCATCCTTAAAGATTTTGGTTGTGTTGTGCACAACATATGTAATTTACATTGACATCACATGAGCCCAAAAACTCTAGGGATGAAGGACCGGTCCTTTTGTTGTTGATCAAAACTGACTTTAATTAGAACAATGATTGATGCATTATAGGAGTATCCAGAGTCAGTTTGCTGTCATGATCATCATTGATCAACAAATCCCAACTGAAATCATCCTCCCAAAACAAAATCAAATTGTCCTCGTTGACGATGTTGTTGTTGCTGTTGTTGCTGCTGCTGCTGCTGCTGTTGTTGACATCGTCATTGTAATTTTCATTTGGCCAGTCCATGAGATAGGGCAATTGGAGGTTTTCGAATATGTTATCGATTTCCGAATGAGAAGAGTATGTAGTAGTGGAAGTACTGGATGATGATGATGATGATGGTGTTGTGGATGAGTAGGAAGAGTATGAATTAGATGAAGATGCACAATTTGGGAATAAAATGTCATTTGGGTCCAAGAAGGAACAGATGATATCCTCCATTGGGTCAATTATGGCTGGTGTCCCATCTTTTTTAGTCTCTATAAAATTAGGGGTTGACTCTGATTCAACTATAGTTTCATGGCCAATGGTTTGAATAGCAATTTGAGACGAAACGATTTCGTCCTTGGTTGGTGGAAAATCTTGTTCTTCTTGTTGTTGTTGTTGTGGTTGTGGTTGTGGTGGTGGTGTTGACAATTTTTCTTGGGGTTGAGCATTTGGTGTGGTATTATTATTACTATCGCCACTAGGAGGAGTGTTGGAGATTGGCTGATGCGTTAGAGGATCAATACCCATTTTCTTGAGTTTCTTCTTGATGTGCGTATTCCAATGGTTTTTAATCTCATTGTCTGTTCTTCCTGGAAGATGAGATGCAATTTTTGACCATCTGCGAATAAATAAAAAAAATAAAGTTAACGCTAAATTATCAAGTGAATCTAATTTTTTAGAAATAAAAAATAAAAGTCTGAAGGACCAGGACCCCATTGGTAATTAAGTATAATGATTAGTTGTGTAATTATATGATTCAAGTAATATGAAAAAGAAAAGTAATTGTTGAGCAGGTAAGTATTTTTACAATTCTTTAACTTGTTCTAGTGAACGGACAAACACGTTTGACAAAAGTCATTTGTTTGCAATGCTGTTTAGTAAAATACTAAGTTCCGGTAAATTAAATAGACGTGCCAAGACATGATGGTATTGGTGGCTATATTTTTAAAAATGAGTTGGTAAGGAAAGAGGATTATATGAGACTAAGTCTACGAAATTTAAATAAAATGAATGTTATATATATATATACTAAGGTTGCATGGGTTCGGAAAATACGAAATGTAAGAAATTTTCGACATCTCCTATTTGGACCAGCACTAATGTCATTTTAATATAGCAAGTGCATGCACTGAGAAAGTACTCTCGTGATGGATACAATAATGATGATTGCTAGAAAAGAAGTACACAAGTAGGCAAATAATGATTCGGACGATGGAAAATTATGAAGGAAAATGTATTCATGGTTATTTGACCGAACGGTTCAGTCGCAGATAAAGTAACCTAAACTTCAAAACTCTTCATTTTTTCGTTTAAAGTTCTTAACAAATATCTTCAATATTTATTAATGGTTGTATGGATGAATAATAGGTTTAGACAGGTTGCATTATTAAAAAAGTTATATTAAATAGATGAGGAAAAGAAAAAAGGAATTATTAGGGTACCTGTTACCAAGTTTAGCATGGAGATCAATCACCATCTTCTCTTCATATTCTGATAAAAGTCCTCTCTTCAAATCTGGGCGGAGATAGTTTGTCCACCGGAGCCGACAACTTTTGCCACACCTTAGCAATCCTGTAAAATGGAGTGTCATTGCATATAATCATCAAAGCCAAAATATATATTTTCGAAGAGTAAGAACAGTATTTATATATTCATCAGTCTTTTGTTTCGTTTTCCTTTTTCTTTTTCTTCTTTTTTGCCAAATTGAATACATACCTCCTATTCAATTCCCACTATAACTCAGTTATTCATATTTTACGAAGTACTGGGCATACTAACTGCATATATTTACAAAATGCAATGTCTTAATTGGAAGTCAAACATGTTTATTAAAAGAACAAAAATAGTGTTATTATCGCAAAAAGTATAAAAAATGAAAATATTGCCAAAACTTTTCTAACTTAATTAGTATAAACGTTATTCTTTTATAGGAATGGTACAAATCTTCCCCCTGTTATAATCATCGAAATCAAAGGTTGAAAATTTGAGACCTGCAAGCTTAGGAACAGCTCTCCAACAGCACTGGCCATTAGTGAGAATGAAATTGATGAGCTTCTTGTCTTCATCAGCTGTCCAAGGCCCTTTCTTCAATCCAACTTTGTCACAGCAAGGTTGTCTTCCCATTTTTCTCTCTTTAATTTTCACAACAAGAACACCTTGGCACAACTCACGAATTACAAGAATATTCTTCTTGTCTCTCTGTTTTTTCTTTCAAAGATTAGACGGCACTTCTGTTTTTATAACACAAACTAATGAAGCAAAGTTTGATCAAAATGTGTGTGTGTGCGTGTGAGAGAGAGATATGATGGATCACCTGATAGAGTTGATGTATGGAAGTACCAACTTCCTATTTATATGCGTTCAATGGGTCGGAACTTGGCTTTTTTTTTGTTTTTTTGTTTGTTTGGTTTCTTTTTTTTTTTTGCTTTATTTATTTATTTTTTGGGGGGTTTAAATTTCTGTTTGTTTGCTTTCCCTTTTTTTTTTTTTTTTTTTCTGACCTTGTAAACGTGGGCACAGCCAAGCAACGCGGACAACCCTTGCAACGTCGTCTTCTGAAAACGCCATCTCACCACATTCTTTCTTTGTCGGATGGGGATTGGGATTTTTGATGATGAGTTAAGATAAATCCATCTTCCCAAACTCCTAAGGAATATGAAAAATAAAAATTTAACATCATCAAATATATATAATAATACTGTTTTTATCATTATCATCATTATGAATAAAATATATCACACAAATTGTTAAATGAAAAAAAAAAAAAACAAATGTTATGGAAAGTCCAAAATCATTTTGGATCATCACGGTATATTTAAATAATTTTAGATTGTATTAAATGAATATTTCATATTGTCTAAAGTACAATTAAGTTCTAAAAAAAGTCAAATGAGTAAACTTGTTAATTTTTTTATTAATTGTCTTCATAAACATTAAGGATTTAAGTGTACATTTTAAAATGTTTAAGACTCAATTGATCAAAATTAGAAAGAAATAAAATTTAAGTATATATATAGAAAGCTTAAAACTTAATTAATAAAACTAAAAAGTTTAAGATTTTGATGATGTTTACCTTTGAGTAAAGTATATGAACATGGGAGGTAGGAGATATTTTACAATGTTTTTTACTTGGGCCAATAAAACTATATGAGAATGCTTTGCCTATTAACCTTGACGGTGGCAACATCTTTTTGGTAGTATACTAATGTCGGAAATAATATAGAATTAAACTTCTTGTACTCAAATGAGTAATCATGACCACACCTTTTGACACACTTGTACACAAAGACAGTGGAAATGTTCTCCAATTTCAATTTAATTTTCCTGGATTAAAAAAAAAAAAAAACCGACGCCAAGTATTCTATTACTTTTAAAATTTACATAGATATCTGAAATTTTTTTATCGTACGAACTCATGATTTTCGCATCCATTGGATGCCACGTGGTTATTTTTACCTTAACATAGCATCAAATGAAATCCATAGAAAAAATATGACATATATTTAAGAAAGAGTCGTACTAAATCTGAAATTACAATGCAACAAGGATAAATGCTTTATTGCCAAAAAGTTATTGGAGATTTTTTTTTTCAACTATATTTATAACTAGGGAGAAGGGAATTAAATTTGATCTATTTTACTGGAAGATTAATATTTACATTACTAGGCCACCATTTTGACAATTCAAAATCATCAAGTGAAAAGTAGATAATTTATGACACACGAGAAATATATATATATATATATATATATATATATATATGTGTGGGTCTACAAGAATCTTTTAAGAGATTATACTTATTAGTTAAAATAAAATATAAACACTTTATAAAGTGATTCAAATGAGAAATCCTATTAATTTACCATTATAACACCATTAAAATATACTAATGCGGCATGTTATTTGACATGTGAAACTTACATGGTGTTGATGAAGCACATATAAGATCATTCTACTACAGATAAAATAGAAAAATAGCAAAAGGTAAATAAAATTAAAAAAAAATTGAAAAAGATCTATAAAAATAAGAGTAAAAGAATACAAAAAATTAGAAAAGTAAAAAAAAAAAGAGTAAAAGAAACAAAGTAGTAAATAAATTAAATATTAAAAATGAAAAAAATGAAAAAGGGGTTATTTCAAGCACTTCTAAGGGTGTGGTCATGGGTAACTTAAATAACTTTAAATTTCAAGCGAGTTGCAACACACTAATAAAAGTAAGTCATTCAACCCACCGATGGCTTGGGATTGATTTGTTTTAGGCTGATTGTGTTTTCTATTTCTTTTCTTTTTTTTCTTTGTTTTTAATTGAGAGTCAATGTGGCTAGCCATCCCAAGCCATGAGTGAGTCGAACAACTTACTTTTGTAAGTGGGTCACAATTCACTTGAGATTTAAGGTCGTTCCGGCTACCTTAAGGTTAGGGGTGATCGTAGTAACAACCCTTTTCTAAAATAAGTGATTTTGTGTCTTCTTTTTTTTTTTTTTTACTTTTCAAATTTTCTTTTTTTTTTCAATTACATTTTTCAATTTTTCATAATTTATTTACTTTTTTTGCTATTATTCTATTTTTGTTTGTAATAAAATAGTTTTGTTGGCACCATGTCAGTTCCATGTATCAAATAATGTGCTGCATCAGCACATTTTAATCTTGTTGTGATGGTAGACTAATAGAATCACTTATTTGAATCACTTTGCAAAATGTTCATATATGTAGATATAGTCCACTCATTAAATTTATTTGACTTGAAATCATATTAAATTGTACAAGCAAAATTCACAGTAATAAATGTGTATTGTAAACAATGAAATTGGTTAAGACAATTAGGTGTTTCTTAAAGCAATTCAAACTAAATCAAGCCTAAGCACATTTGAAGGGATATAATAAAGAAATCCGAGCTATTAAAAGTGGTTTATTTTTTCAGAGTGTTGAATCAAACCATTTTACATCCCGTTTGATTTGAGCCTAAACTGATTCTAATCATACCATGAATTCCCTTTCTTTTTGCAATTGTTTTAATATTGTAAATTTTAGAAGTATTTTGATTTACAAGTTATTGCATCATTCATACTAAGACTGTTACTATATTTACTATCAAACATAGAATTACTATTATTGGATTAGAATTGCAATGATAATTCCTATAATTGTGCTATTTTATTATTGTGACTCGATCGTGGTCTTTTCCCTAGAATAAATTCTGCAGCAGCTATAAAAACAAAATTTAACATTTTGGCGACTTCAGAGCTTATATCATTATGTATCTCAGCTTATCTTTACAACAATTTGAATTTAGTTCCCCATTTTTTTTTTCATAATTTAACTTCATTGCACGTGTAATGAATTTTATTTTCGATTTTTTTTTTCATAATTTAACTTTATTGCATGCGTGTAAATGTCTTAGTAACTTGTACACAACCAATGTACTGTTAAATACAAAAGAAAAAGAAATCATTTTTTTTTGGGACTATCAAGAACCAGTTCCCTTCTCACTTCAGTCCTTAATCACTCGACTAAGGCATTGAAATGATGCGCTTCTTGTAGTGATAATAAGTACGAAACAAATAAAAATTTGACATGTAAAAATATTTTTAATCATCTATAGTGGATAAGTGTCAATTTTTTTTTTTTAATATTACTTAATACTCTTATACGTAGCATCTTATTCTCAATTGATTTTTTTTTCCTATTATTTGCCCCAACACATTTTATACGACCAAAAGAAAAAGGAATAAGAAAGTAAGCCAAACGAAGTAGCATGTATTTCGTCATTTTCACATCAGAAAAGGTTGGTAATCATGTTAATATTAAAAAAAAAAAAAGGGTTTAATCTAGCTGATACATACGAGACAAGGGAAAAGTTCTGTTTTTCCAGTTAGGTAATGTATTATTTAAATTTCGAACTCTTTCGTCAGGAAACGCTATATCACAAGAAATAAATAAACATCAGCAGACTTACACACGATTGGACTAATTAATAATTTTAGTTAGTAGCTAAGTAATGATTTCTAAGTGCTATTAGTTTATTAAATAATTTAAGATTCTATGACAATTATTTTATAATACGTACAAGTGACAAAAATAAAATGAAGAACATGCGTATAATATGCGAGTTTAGAATATGACGGAAATTACCATCACCAAATGGGTACATTTTCACAGTAGGTCGTCTTGATTTAAATAACAAAATGTGCACTGTATTATATTTATATGGCTACTTGATGTAATTTTATTTTGTGATCAAGACTTATTGGGCTTTGATTGGTTTAGTTTTTGCAAATTCATTAAGAATAAAAACATGTTGGAATGGATGAGGACATTTAATTTCGTACATTTGACCTTAAATTGAATTATAACCTAGTGATTTCCCAACAAACGAAGAATAATTGCATTTACTTCGGAATGTATATTCCATTAATTTATTAACATAGGATTTTGAAATATCAAGATGGAAAATATGTACAATGTCATTTGATTGAACTGTTGGATTGACCCAGCTTTTTATTGTTTGATGAAATCCACCTATTTAATTGGAATTTTTTCATGAAAAGTAAATATAGGATAACAATTTCGGTGCTTGACTAAGATCTCGATTAGCTATCATAAGTTCTTCAGCTTTTAGGATAAATTCTCGACCTCGTAAAAAAAGAAAAAGAAAGAGAAAAAAAACTAATGCTAGTTAACAAGAAATCAATTAAAATAATTAAAAAAAATCGCAAAATAGAATAACTGAAGATATTATTTATGATATAAGTGGCGAAGGTATGAATCCGAAATTAACTGAAGGTGCAAACCTTATCCGTGCCTTCAATACATTTTGTACAAAGGTACAGATTGTATATGCGCCTTTACGCATTATGCGCTTTTAATTGAGCCAAAATTGGCTTAACTGAAGGCATAAACCTTATTTGTGCCTTCAATACATTTTATGCAAAAGTGTAGACACGGTCCATGCCTTTAATATAAAACTAAAGATCAATTCTGGGTACGTGTTTTCAGTACGATGCCCTCAATACAAAACTGAAAGCCAATTCTAACTTAATTGAAGTCATATTTTGAATCTCATTTACCACTTGTATCACCAATAACTTCTTTAGGTATTCTATTTTGCGATTATTTTAAAAAAGGTATTATTATAATGGATCTCTCCTAATTAACAAGTACAAGATTAATTTGAAACGTTGCTTTTAATTCATCCGTAATATCATTTTGTTCTACAACCTTAACAAAGGTTGCTTTGTTAAAAGAATGATTCTTACCTTTTCTTTTCCATTTATCCGCATACAACTTGTTCAATTTTTCTGATTTATTTGGTCATCACTTAGTAAGAGTTTATGCTTAGTCAAATTTGAAACATTCTGAATTTAGAATATTTACGTGAAATAAACTGAAATAAATCTATGTCGGAGAAGGGAACAAGTCCTAACTATTCATACTTTAACTCAAGCCAAAAACTATTGACATTGATATATTGAAAAGAAATGGTTCCGTGTAATAGTGCCTGCAACAACCAAAAATAAGTAAGTTGGATCAAGTAAAGATTACGTTAACCCGAAGGACCTCAAAAACCAAAAATAAATACCATGCACTCGATTGTCGTTTGTGTTAGTCCACAAATGCGGCCAACACTTGTAATAAACAAAGAGCTCCCCAAATTTCATGATTATCATGTTACTTAAGTACATCCAATCACATGTTGTATTGATCAAAATCCTTAGAGAGTCGAGCATCCTTGTTCTTTTCTTTCATCTAGCAGGGTCGGCAGGTTGAACAAATCAAAGGCAATCGTTTTATGCTTTCTTAAAAATTTTATAAAAAAAAGAAAATATTTTTCTTATCCCAATTTCTATACGGATCTAATTTCAATGGTTTAAATTATTTAGGAGAATGACTCAACTAAAATATGGATAAGTTGGATTTATTTTACTCATGCATAGAATATATTCGCTAGATATATTGGCATGTAATTGGTATTTCTTGAAATAATAGTACATCACTCAGCAAACAATGGATGCCTATGGGACATATATGAGATTAACCTTCGGGAATTTTTTGTCAATTTTGAGACGTGACATGGATGCAACATCCGCAAGTTTTAATTGTAATTTTCAATTGAGAAGGGTTTAAATAAAGGAAAAAATGATTGAAGGTGCCATTTTAAAATATTAGAAAACCTACCAATTTAATCATAATTGGACATTGGACCAACTAAAGTCGAGTTTTTTTTTTTTTCTTTTCTTGGGTGTTGTTTCATGAAACATTTACCCACTTTGATAGTCACGTAAGACAATGAGTTAAAGTAGTTGGATGTTATGACAACATTTGTACCTAGTGGTATGGATGGGCATTGAGCATATCATATGGTGCCGCAGCAGTTGGCCGGGGCTTCTTGTAGCAAAGCATTTGGCTCGGATCAATCATCTGAAGGTCAAGCACAACAAGAAGTATGGGATGAAGGATTTGGATGCAATTAAGAAAATTTTTGACGCGAGGATTCATAGGGTAGTAGTTGTTTTGATAAGTTGTTTCTATCACAATAGAATACATTGAGAGGATCATGGAACAGTTCGGTATGCAAGTTATAAAGCCAATGAGTTCTTTACTCGTTGCTCATTTCAGATTGTTGATCACTAGTTGTGACAACACATATAAATAAAAAGGTGAGATATGTGTTTAATGTCCCATATTCCAGTGCAACGGATAGTAAATATGCATGCTGCGATTAATAACCCTGGAGAAGTTTATAGCACGCGGGGTTAATATTAGGAGTCGATATATTATCAACGGTTGAATGGGTTTGGAGAGATTTGAGGGCTGCAGTTTGATTGGGCGTAGTGAACGCTCCAATGACAACCCATAGTCCTGTTCTGTGACCAAACATAGTAGGCAATGATTGACCAACTTATCAGTTGAGTCAATCGCACCTCTTGTATATATTAATTTAATAGCTTTCTCTTTCGCTTATTTATTTCCAAATTCTAGTTGCTTACTCTTTAACAGAGTTTTAAGTACACAAACAAGTACGTATATATATATATATATATATATATATATATGTATGTATATCTAGGTATAGTTGCATCATCTCACATTATAGTACTTTTGGCTGTTTGGTGAGATAGTTCCATGCTCGTTGTACTTGCACACTGTCCTATTAATATTAGTGAATTTGACAGCCTATCAGCCATTAGTGCTTTTTATTTTACACTCAGGTTTCCAATGTGAATTCATTGTGTGATTTCAACTCCCACTTATTCCCATGTAGCAAAAATGATTTAACGAGGATGAATCATCAAATATAGTCTTACATTGTGAAGAAAAGCCTCTATAGTATTAATTTATATGTTGATGAATTACCGATAAGTAAATATTAATCAAGTTTTAAAATATGAAAATATGAATTATAATTTTTAAAAACCTATATACTATTACTATTACTAATACTATTAACATTAATTTAACGTATTACTAATATTGAAATTTCTTTTTTTTCTCCGTATTGGGACACGTAGCACAAAACTTTGACGGAGTAGCGACCATCGTAGCATGCAGTACATGGTGATGGTGACTTAGACATGGAGCTAGAGCATAAGCCCTTTTATTCCTTTTAACTGGTCTAGCACGAAAACAGAAATCTAAATCCCGCGTAACAATTAATAATTGCCAAATGACACGGCACGACCCGATGATGCAAATGAAGCGTCATCGAGACGTCAATCTGCACTGACATTGATGCTAAATCATAATAATGAATCCATTGCCATGTCATCCTAAACTGGTTAAATCCGAATTAACTTTTACGATCCCATCCGATTCAATCTTGACTCTATTCTGATTCAACTGCCGATTGAATTCAATTATTCCCCTTAATTCTTAACATTCTTGTATGTTCAGGTTAATCATTTAAACTGAGTTTAACAACACTGCCTCAAACTCTATGCTTCACCATCATCCTAATTTTGAATAAGCTCATTAGGTTATATTATTACCTTCAAAGTTAATAATAATAATTGAGTGTCCCAACAACTTATGGAAATGTCGAGTAAAAATTTGTTTTTTAAAATTTTTTTATATAATTTTTTTAATGAGTAATTAAGATTTAAAAAAATATTTTTTCATAATAAATGTCCATAGAATACTTACCTTATCTTTTTCCTATTTGGGTGTATTCCATGTCTAACTCAACTCTATCTTAAAATTTTAAGAGTGTTAAACTTATGAATCCATCCCAAAATTATTAGAATTTTATCAGCCCAATTCCATCAATTGAAGTATTGTTTACTTTGGTACACTATTTTGTCCTTTAATGTAGTGGCTGCCTAGAAGGTCACCAATCTTAGGAGTACTCTAGGTCGAGTACACTTAACTTCAGACTTTCGATGAACTCCAAGTCACTATGCCAAAAGGCGTCTCGATGATTTAGAGTTGCATCAACTTCTACTTAAGTGATCTCACATTCTCCCTTACTTATATAATTAACGTCCTTATCAGTTCATTACACAAGTTTAGGATCACACATCAAACAGAGGGGACTCTTAAGAGGTGACCCCTTATAAGCTTAAGAGGTGCCCTCTATCCACCAAGGTATTGTTGGCTTTGGTGCTACTCATTGCAAGGCTTTGTCCCTTAATGCAGCGATTTCTTAGGGGGTCTCCCATCTCAAGAGTACTCTAAGCTAAGCACGCTCAACTTTGGAATTCTGATAATCTAAGCCACTACCCAAAAGATGTCCCGTTGATTTAGATTTTCGTCAACTTCTATTTGAGGGATCTTATACTCTTAAGATTTGGATCGTAAGTTAAAATACCAATTAATATTTCTCAATTTAAGATCTAAATTTTACGATGTGGTCACGAATATTAATAGTAGTGACTCTGTAAAGTTTATTATATATATATATATATAATATAACTTATAATGGGTGATCCCTTAAGAAGCTATTGCATCAATGGAAAAATTATGGGGCGTGTTGCGTCAAAGCGAACAATATCTTGGTGGATGAAGTTTTGGTTGGATCATTACAAATGATATCAAAGTGGTACATCAACTCGAAGTGAGGGAGTTACGTGTCACATAGGGCAAAAGTGCCATGATATGGAGGCACCTCTTGAGTTTGTAAGGGAGTACCTTTAAAGTCCTCCCTAACTAGTGTAGATCCTAAACCTGTGTAATGAATCGACATGGATGTTAGTTCTATAAGAGAGGGAGAGTATAAGATCCCTTAAATAGAAGTTGATGAAACTTTAAATCAACGAGGTACTTTTTGGTGTAATAGTTTGGAGTTTATCGGAACTCTAAAGTTAAGCGTATTTGGCCTAGAGCACTTTTGAGATGAGTGATCCTCTAGGAAGTGGCTATACTAAGGAACAAAATCATGTGGTGTGTTACGTCAAAATGAATAATATCTCGGTGGATGGAGTTTCAGTCAGGTCGTTACACTTTACCCCTATCTTTTACATGATGTTTAGAAAAAGGGAATTGAGAAAGAAAAAAATTCAGTTGTATAGTTTAGGAAGAGGGAGGGATTAGAGAGGAAAGAAATGAGAAGGATTTATCTCCCTTGGCCTTATGTATTCCCCTCCCACCAAATTGGAGAAAAAGGGGAGGAAAAGTTAGGAAAAAAATTGTATTTCCGAATCCGTTTATCTTCTATTCGTCTTATTTTTCTCTTTTCATAATTTTAAAGGTATATTAGTAACTTTATATTATATCTTTTTTATCTTTAATAATAATTATAATTATTTACATTTTTCTTTTCTTTATTATTCAAACATGTAAAAAGAAATCAAACACTTCCTTAATTCTTTTCTTCTACATTTCTTCCTTCCTAATTCTTTCTCTCATACTGAACATAGTATTAAAGCATCAGGATTTGAGGAACTTTTATGTTTAAATCTATAAATATTGGGTTACAAATTACTTAACACATAGCATTTATATCAATATATATACCAATGACAAAAGCTTTACTACATGTTAACTATATATAGCGTGTCATGTAGTTCTTGTTACCATCATTAAAATAAAACTCGATATATACAAGCATTTTCTCTTATTCTACTGAGATCACGATGGCTTTTATGATTACAATGGAGACATATAGTCGAACTTTATATCCATTAATATTTAGCTAAAGCTTATGCGGTTGAAAATTCTTTACGTTGCTCATGAAGGTGGTTGTGATTTAGATATAAAGTGGCGTTAGGCTCCAATAAGTAAAGCTAACTGAACGTTGTCCGATTTTAGTTTGATCTTGAATTTAAAATGCAATCAAAGAGCATATTTAACTAATGCAAGAAATGAACAGAGTAATATAATTTGAGAAAATAGAAGAAACTTTTATTTTTCAGTTTGGTGGTTGATAAGTAATTATAGTTAAGATTTTAAGCCACTTAAATCACATCGCCTTATGCGTTACAGTCTTAATTACAAGATATCAGACATCGATTCCAAGTCGAAAATATGAAATTTTTAGTTAGAGATTTTACTGGGTCTCCCACTTATCAATTGATTTTCTGATTGGAGCTTCCATACAATTGGACTGGAGTGTTTATTACCTCCTTCTGGTTCCAACTATACAACTAGCTAGAGCTAGCTTTATCGATCAATAAAGTTTTCCTGTTGCTATTTACACCCATTAATTATATAGTCTTTTCTAACAATTTTTATAATTTTGAAGATCCTCACTTTGTTTAAAAATTAACACTTATACCTCTTAATATGTTATAGTGGCAAATCGTGACTAACGTGACACTTATATCTACAATAATTAATATTATTTAGTTAACTAAAGTTTGCAAAAAAATAATTAAAATTAAAAAATAAATTAAAGGAGAAAATTCAAAATAAAAAAAAAGAAAAAAAATACTTATGAGGTTTTGCAACCCACGAATGGTGGTGGGCGACCGCTACCAAAGTATAAAAAAAGAAAAAGAAAAAAGAAAAAATAGCCTAAATCCAATCGGGGTGGTGTGAATTTTTTTTATTTTTATTATTTTATGTAAAATTTAATTAATTAAATAATAGTAATTATTGTACACATCATTACCATATCAGCTGTGTTTGCACAATATCTGCTACGTTGGTTTTTTGGGATATGTAAGTATTGATTTTTGAAAAAAGTGGGGACTCGTACAACTTTGAAAGTTTTCAGAGGAGATTCATGCAATTTATCCAATTATATATAGTTATGTATAAAATAAAGAAAAAAATACACTTTTATTATTAATACTTAATTATTTTTCTATTTAAATTTTTAATTTTTTTTCTATTTAAATTTTTAACATTTACTAATGTATACGGATATTGATTTTTATTAACATCATTAAATCTTTTATCCATCAACGAAAGTGAAGGTGCCTCATTCATCTAATTAATTAAAATAAATAAACAATATAATTAAATATATTTAACTTAACTAAAATAATGAAAATATTTTTAAAAATGGAAAAAATTAAAAAGAAAAAAAAAGCTGAAAATTAATTTTTTTTAAAAGAAGGAATCAGATCGTTCGTTGCAATTATGTTTTATCTTTGTTAAATCTTTTCTTCAATCTTCTAGGTCAACTCATCTATTTAAGTCGTGCTCTTTCATTTCTAAAAATCCAAGATCTAAAAGTTCTTTTTCTATCAATCTTTCTACCTTTCTTTTCATCAAATCCCCCGTTCTCGACATTTCTAGAAGTGAAGTTCCACTTTCTTCCTTCTCTGTTCTTTGGGTTGGAAAATAAGGGAGTTGTCCTTTTAGTTGGTCGTTTCATCGTGCCAAAGAAGGTAGAGGGTATGAAAGTATGTCTTTTAGGGTTCTCAGAAAATCATTCTTTTTATATTAGAGTTTTAAATCCTTGTTGAAAATTAAATAAAAAAATCATAAGATTCTCCGATCTCGTTTCCACAAAAAGCATGGATGGTGTGGAGTGAGTACCGACCAGAAATGAAAAAAATAAATAAATAGACAACAAAGTAGGTTCAATGGAATGTTGCAACAGTGAAATGGGTTGGATTTTAGTATTTGGTGCATGGAGAGAGAGAAAGACTCGACTGCTTGAAGCCTCTATAGTCTTTTCAACTTGTGCTTCGATGTTTGCTCAAATTATCCACACTATTTGGTTTATTCACATGTTATTAAGCAAATATATTTAAAAATTGAATGGTGTGCTTCACTTTTTCATTTTTTATTTATATTAATTATTTGAACCACTAAGTCGCAGTCACATGCTATTTATGAATGAAAAAGTTAACGGTATTAATAAATATCTATTTTCATAAATTTTGAAAAACATTGAAGATTTAAATTACAAAAAAAAAAAAGTTAATGACTCATAAAAAAGTGGTCAAACATTGAGAACTAAAGGTATATTTTTCCTTAAAATAAAAAAAATGCATATCAAATAATTTTCATATATAATAACATGATATTGATATTTTCTTTTTAATCAAAACTAATGCAAACCTATAAGGAATTAATACATTGAAAGATTTATTTTGAATGTGGGCTTTTAAGCCTAGATTGGCTAGCCTAGCCAAGAATTCAATTGAAGATAGAAGGGAAGAATTCAGCAAATAAGGTAAGTTAACGTCTTCATAACTCTTCTCATAATTTTCCACCAAATTTGGAGTCAAAAGATTTAGCTTGGCTATCCCCCATAAATACAAAACTAGGCCTCTTGGTAAGGAATCTACTACACTATCATTTTGCACCCTTAGATACTCATGTTATCATGATCCCTTGACAAACGCTGACTTAAGCATTAAAGCATCCATTTTGGAGTAACCTTCGGCTCTAATACCTCATAGCTCATCTTGTTTATCTTGTGTAGGTCAAAGTCGCCTGTCAAGGATCATGTAACAATAGTTTCTTTCTAAGATAAAAGCTAAACTTATAAGGCATCTCCATTGGTTTTGCTTGGTTTAATTTTTGGGTTGTAAGTAAGAAGTGTTAGAAAGTCATGTCATTTCCTTTCTTTCCCTTTTTTTCCTTTTTTTTCCAAACATTGAGTAAGTATACTTTCAATTTTTTGTAACTTTTAAAAATGTATATGAACCATTATTGGAACATAGAAAATGTCACTTTTTATGATTTTCTAGCGACAATCTTGGGATTTAGTGACAATTTAAGATATAATATATATTTTAAAAGGGATTTAGTGACAATTTAAGATCAATATTGTAAGGATATGTTAGCAATTATCAAGAAGAAAGAAAAAAAGGGGGTTTCACTTTGGGTTAGTCTTTACATTTTGTGAAAAGAATCATAGGACATTTCTAATGTCAAATACGAAAGATACTTTTAAGGAGCAATCAAAATATTGATAAACAGGGATCTAGTAAGAATCCATGAGCTATGACTTGGTAAATTGTTGAATTATAACACATATATGTCTTAATCTTACAAAAACTCTTATATTTACGACAAGAGTGAAGCTGTTTTTCTTCGATGATCCTTCCAACAAGTCCGTACACGTGATTGGAAATATTAAACATAGCGTTAAAAAGAACACGCATGAACAATTAAAATCAAATAAAATTGTCTTTTTAAATGTGAAAGCATAAAAGTTTTCATTTTAGATTTTTATTAAGTGCTCGGGACATAAAAAACAGAGAAGTATATATTTAGTGAATTTTCTTCTTTTTGTTTGTCAAATGCGAGTGAGAGCAGAATTTGTGGCCGATATTTCTGAATTCAATGCTATGTTGTGTCGTCTTCGTTATTTTGCACTGGTGAGTTTAGGTACGCGACGGTCTATCTGTTTCAGTATCTTTTAGGTTAAAACTTTGAATTTTCCTACATCGGGGCTGTCTTTCTGGAATCTGGACAAAAAATGCTGTTGATGCTTTCCAAGTCTTCGCCTGTGGTCGATGCATCTTATCTCATTAGTCTAAGAAGAGAGCTATATCCAATACTGCATAGGCCCCCATCATTCAAAGATTGTTGACTATGACATTCATTTCTTTGTGTAATACTCGTAAATATTATATATATTTTTTTAATTTATAAATATTATATCTATAAAAATTATTTTTAAAATAAATTTCGAATATAAGCTTGAGATTTTTTTTTTTAAATTTACAAAACAAAAGATATGAATCAAGTTTGCACATTCAGTACAATTTGTATTAAATGCGCAGATTTCATTCGTATCTTCAAGCATATTGTTTAAAGATGCAAATATGTTTGTGCCCTTAGTATAATTTTTCTTTTTTTTTACATTTTGATAAATAAAAATATAGTAATTTGATCATTATAAAAATAGCAAACAACAACGCTATTTGATTCTAGTTATTGTACACTTAAATCAAGTTTTATATATATATATAAATATTATGAGCTATATAATTTTAAAAAAATAAAAAATTATAATCCTTTAAAGTTGAAAAAATAAATTGTATCAATTTAGTTTTTTTTTTTTCTAATTTTGAACTTTTTTTTTTTTTTCAGTCTGAGCTATCATTCCCCACTTACTCATTTTGAGCCACAGGAGGCCCGGATCAACACAAATGAAGGAAGAATATCTTTCCAACTCGAATACTTGCTTCTCATTCTGTGACTATATATTTAAAATTTGGTTCGGAGTTCATCAGTACAATGACATCTATACCTATATCATGACCCACATCATTTGGACTTTTAATCTCCATTGACACTAGTCGAAGTCACTAGGCCCTTAAATGAAAGCACTTACAAGAAGAAAGAGAGAATGCGGAATGTCCACATTTTTTATGTGGTTCACTTCGTTGGTGTTGTCGCGTTGAAGTACGACTTACTGGGATGACTAGCTGAAAGCTGGTGTGTAATAATAGATTGAGAAACTTAAAAAAAAAAAGTGACAAATGTTTGTGATAATTTGTAAAGAAGTTATCTATATTTTATTTTTTTGATAAAGAGGTAATCTATGTTTTTTAATTTTATGTCAATGATAAATAATGGTACATGTTAAATTTCTACTATCCAATAAATAATGTTATATTAGTAAATTATATAATTTAATAAAAATTATAAAAAATAAAATAAAAAAGAAAAAACTTAGCAGCCAATTGTTGGCTAGTAGAGCATTGATACATGTTATTATTTATTATTGATACAAAATTAAAAAAAAAAAAAGGTCACATTTTTATCAAAAAAAACAAAACACAAGTAATATCTTTACAAACTATTAAAAATACAAGTCATCTTTTTGTAATTTATTAAAAAAATGACAGGATAGGTTAGCATAACTTTTAAGTCCAGTGAAGAAACCCTTTCTGTGATTATGGTTTGAATAATGTAAAATGAAATATAAGTTAATATGTTGAAAGGATAAAAGAAAAAAAAAACAATTAGAGATATTATTTGCCTTGAAATATTGGTATATTGGATGACTTTTTTGTGAGTAATTATGATAATATATGTTGTTTGATTAAATTCAATTTCATGGTCGAATCCAGAAAGATGTTCGGTTAGAGAAAATGGGTATTCATTCAAAATATCTATTTTCAACTAGTTGCTATTTGATGATTATAGCTATGTCATAATGTAGACTTTCCATTTTTTTTTCCTTTAATTGTTAGTTGTGGCTTGACAAAAAATAAAAGTAAAGAAATAAAGAAAATGAATAAAGCACAAAAAATTAGAAATGTAAAAAAAAAAAAAAGAAGTAAAAAATTAAGATAATAAGAGAAGAAAACTAAAATAAAAATAATAAGATGAGGAAGCAAAATTTTTTTTGCACAAGCAAAACTATTTTCAATATGAATGAGAACAATTTACCTACTCTGTCAAAAGTGGTAAATAAATCAACAAGTCGAATTAACAAATCGAAATCACTTCTAAAAGCTTCTATTACTTTTCCAAAAGAAAATTTAGTATGGGATTGATTGTGTGCAAAATGAAGTAAAAGTCAATTTTTAATGATTCACATTAAATTTTGACTCTTGCCTCTCTTTTCTATTTTTCAATAATAGAAAACTAAAAGTTTAGTTTTTAGTAGCATGCTTTACTTAAGTTGGGCATAGTCCAATTGGTTGATGCATGCGTATATGATAAGATGGTCATGAATTTGAGTCCTACCCACAACATATTTTTAATCACACTCAAGCATTTGGACTTTAATTTTGTTTCATTAGTAAATATGAATGAGACAATAGACAGCCCAATTGGTGGGTGCACTTTCCACATAGGTGTTTCTCATTTTTATCAAGCTCACTGCTCAACTAGTTGGGCTCAAATTTGTTTATGTGCATATATGACATAGAAAACCAGCAGTCCAGTTGATAAAGATGTGGATTTTGTAAGTTTAAGGATTAAGACTCTAGTAGTGCCAAATCAAAGATTGAGTTAGGGTTGTTATAGCTCATTTTCAACTCAATTTTTTATTTTTCATTGATTTCATGCTCAAAATTCATCCAAAACATATATAGACCTTGATTGTCAAAAAAAAAAAAAAAAAAAGGAATCAACATGTCAAAATTAAAATCCCCAATTTTTCAATTAATGCATTTATCAAGTTTCCGTGTTTCTCAAGCTCGATTCTTCTATAGATTGAGTTTCTCACCATTCTATGGCATACAATAACAAAAAATACACATTTACACTCAAAATAGCTCTTAATCTCCACATAAATTTTAGAGATCAAGTTAGGGTTGTCCTAACTCATTTTTAACTCAACTTTTTTATATTTTCATAGATTCCATGTGCAAAATTCTTCTAGAAACAAATCTAGGCCTTAATTATCAAGAAAAAAAATTTTCAATGATTCAATGTGTTAAAATTAAAATCATTAATTTTCCAACGAGAGCATTTATCAAGTTTCCTTGTTTTTCAAGCTTAATTCGTCTATAAATCGAGCTACTTGTCATTTTATAGGCTACAACAAAAATTACGTATTTACATTGTCAAACCTTCTCTCTCTAGTCCCTCGAGCTCCAACAGCTCCATGTTCTATATCTTAATTCCATTGTTGTACGGTGAACTTCAACCTAATTGGAAGCTACCCAACACTCTTAACACTAGCCCAAAACCACAAAAGTACTATGAACCACCAAGAAACACCTTAGAATTATCCCATTGAAGCTCTAATCCAACCCCACTCTCTCTAAAAAACCACCACTATCACTACTGTTCAAACTAAAATGAAACTCAAAATGAGTCTAGAAATCATTAGGAGTCCATTCCCACCCTTGTCCTACCTTAAGCAACCCAAGTAAGGGCTTGGCTCGAGCTTTGGCCACTTTCTTTCTCTTCCATCTCTTTCTTAATTTTCTAAATTTTTTATTGATATTTTATTATTATAAATTATTTTTTGAAAACCAAAAATTAAAAATGAAAAAGAAGAATAAAAAAATAGTCACTTAGTAACCCACTAGCTTTTTTTTTCTTTTTATAGAAAAACAAATATATTTTCACATTTACATTTTTACAGTAAAATTTGCACTTTTCTCATATTAAGGGTTATTTTGAAAATTTTTCAATACTTATGTCAAATGTAGAAAAATAAGGATAATTAAATATATATTCTTGATGAAAATCACAATTAGCTAATAATTATTTTTCTATCAAACTAAATGTTACGTAAAATTTCAAGTTAATTTATGGTTTGATGATTAAGAAATTGAGACTTTCACAATAAACTTTTATTTTGTAATTGTATAGAGATAATTTATTTCTATATTTTGCAATGTGTTGTGTTTTATGTAATTTACAATATAAGAGAGTATACATACAAAGATTAGGGTAGAAAACTTAAGGCATGAAAAAGACAAAAATACTCTATGATAAACTAAAGACATATATAGTAAAATATATACAATAATATACAATAATACGTTCCCCTCAATCTCATAGAGCCAATTGCAATGTGAGATTAGTACAATGATCAAGAAAGGTGTAATAGTATAGAGATTCTTGATGAGAATATCCATGCGTTAATGATAGGTAGAAATGTAGCAAACAAAAGTCTAACCTGTATCGACTTGTTCATGCACAAAGTGATAATAAATGTCAATATGTTTTGTGTGATGATGATGAATGGGATTTCCATTCATCTAAATAGCTCCAGGATTGTCATAGCATAGGATAATGGGATGCTAAATGGGGACATGTAGTTTGCATGCTGACTTTGCAACTACATAAGCAATGGCTTTGTATTTGGCTTTAGTGGAGCTTTTTTAAGATGGTAAGTTGTTTCTTAGAGTGCTAGGAAATGAGGATGCATCCACGAAAAATGACATACCCTGTAGTAGATCTGTGAGTATCTAAACAACTAGCCTAGTCTGCATTAACATAGGAGGTCAATGATGTGCAAGATGTGAGGATAATAGGGAAGACTAATGACATGGTGCCGTCTAGACATCAAAGAACTTGCTTGGCTACTTGCATATGGTTAGTATTGGAAAGATACATATATTAACTCAATTGATTGACTACAAAATTGATATCTAACCTAGTAATAGTGAGGCATTAGGGTGCCCCAATAATCTCGCGATAGGTAGTGGCATTAGAGAGTAAAGGGAAATCATGAGCACTAGCTTGACTTCAAGGAGATAATGGTGTTTTGACTAGTATGCTAAGATGCACATTGTGACATTTGACAAAGTCATGAATAAAGTGAGACTAGCTTAGTTGTAGTCCCTAAGGTGTACATTTAGCCCAAACAGCCAAGATAAAATGAAGGTCCCTAAGATCCTTCATAGCTAACTAATGAGAGAGAAGAAAGATGTGATGTGCTAAAAGATTAGAGTTATATCCAATGTAAATGATGTCATCAACATAGAGGAGAACAAGAATGAGCATTGACATGTCAGCCTTACTTTGGTGAAAGCCTATATGTGAGAGAAAAGTGTTGAATTGATGAAACTAGGCTTAGGGAGCTTGTTTAAGACCATAGAGTGACTTTTGAATTTACGAACATAATGAGGATGATGCAAATGGACAAACCTAAGTAATTGTTTCACGAATACTATTTCACTTAGGTGACCATATAGAAAGGCATTTTTGACATCAAGCTGATGGATTTCTCATGAAGAGACTGCATGAGAGAGAACAATGTGAATGGTGGTGTGTTTTACGATAGGACTAAATGTTTCATCATAGTTAATGCCTTACCGCTAAGTAAAGCCTTAAGCAACAAGACAAGCTTTATAATGCCTAACTTAGCCATCAACATTATATTTTGTGTGGAATTTACATGTGTTGCCACCAAAATTTTGATTTAAGTGTAAGGGAACAAGAACCTAAGTGTGGTTTTAAAGGATTGAGTTTAGTTCTTTTCTCACGCAATAGCCTAGGTGGGGTCTTAAAGTGCTTTGGTATAGTGATGAGGCTCAGGAAAGATTGTGTGGGTGTAAAGATTGAGAATAGGTTTTGGTTTCCTGATGCTAGATTGGGATTAAGTACGCATAGGGTTGGTAGGTTAAAGTGAGGAAGTTTAGGTAGAGCTAGGTAGTTGATAAAGATGAAGGGTAGTGAGTGAGGAGAGAGCTTATTTAGTACTTAAGTTGTGGTGCTAGGACAATAGAGACAACTAAAGGTGCAAAGAATGGTATAATCGAGGGGAGTGTGATGGAGAATTTCAAAGGGGAATTTGTGGTTTAGTATGGCTAAGGGCATGCGGTTGATAGATAGGTGGTAGTGAAAGTTGGATCAACCTAGAATGAAGGGAGCAATGGGGCATGTAGTTGAATGGTGTGGGCAAGATCTATAATGTGGTAGTGTTTGTGTCTAGCAACATCATTTTGTTGAGAAGTGTAGGGACATGATAATTTAAGTTGAATTCCATTGGTGCGAAGGAAATTTTTTAAGGCATTATTGACGAATTCACCACCACCATCACAATGAAAAACTTTAATGTGGTTAGAGAAGTAATTTCAACCAATAATTTAAATTGCTAGAGATTAGACACATTTGCTATGCATCAAAAAAAAAAAAAAAAAGCTAAGTGTAGCAAGTATAATCATTGGCAAAAATTACATAATATTGAAACCCTAGATTAGACCTAACAAGAGCTTGCCATACATTAGAATGAATAAAGTCTAAGGGCTTCTTAGCACAATGAGATGATAGTTAAAAGGGAAGATGAGTGGACTTGCCAACATTGCAAACATGACAAGGAGGACAACTTCATTTTAATGTAATGACTTTGAACAAGCCTATTGAGAATGTCATCATGTGGATGACACAACTTAAAGTGACAGGGCTCTCTTGGTAAGGCAAAAGCCAAAGGAAGTTATGAAGAATGCACAATGGAGAGATAAATGGGATATAGAAGATGCCTAGCCTTTTGCTGGAGAAGTATTTGACTTGTCAATTCAACACAAAAAGAGGAATTATTAGAGCTCACAGTACAATTATTGCATGAACACAATTTAATGACCAATGAGAGATTGGATGTGAGAGAGGAAACAAGGACAATCTTGAGATGTAGTAGACGACCAATAATGTGTAAAAGTAGGTCTCCTATGTGGGTTATGGGTAAAGAGGCACTATTACTTACTAAAACCTTATCAAATCCAACATATGAGGTTAAATTAGTGAATATACTTGCATTTAGAGTCATGTTTTACATAACACCAGAGTTGGATACCATGTAGCCTCATGAGATTTGTTGATAGAGAGAGTAGCAAATGCATGGGGGATGTCTAAATAGAACTCATTGAATCTATGATAGCAAAAAGGGTTGAATGTCCTAATTGCTTACAAATCTGGCAAGTTAGTTTAGAATTGGGAGTTGATGGCATTGAGCTTAGCTAACTAGTGGATAAATATGAGTTGCCTCGACCTGTCGTAGAAAGGTATGTCTACTATCGGTAGAAGGATCATTGGTTGGAATCAGTTGAGCAACCATGCCCTCTAGCTCTTGAATATCCAAGACCATGATTTCTACCTTAAGAGATAGGTGTCATTTGAGTTTGGAGTGCTATTGGAGTTGCGTTTGACACTTCATCTACATCGTGTCATTAAGCCACTATTTAGGGCTTATAAGTTTGGCATGAACTTGCTCAAAAGAGAGGGAAATAAGGTAGTATATTAAGGTGATAAGAAGCGCTTGATAGTTATGTTGAAGACCATGAAAGGTGTGAATAGTGAGGTTAGCTATGTATAGAAGCCATCTAATAGATGCAAGTTGATCAACAATGGACTTGAGCTCTTGAAAGTAATCAATGATAGGCGTTTGATTCAAACACAGGGCAAGTAGTTGCTACTTAGGTTCCATTTCCCAAGCCATAGAATTTTCCAAAAAAAACAATAGAGTGTTGACCATATGTCATATGTAGCAATGATGTCATGCACCTCGAATAGAATATCAATGGAAATGGTGGCTAGAAGACAATCATGAACCAAGTGGTTAATGTAAAGCCACTATGAGTAACTGGATTAGATATAGGAAGACCACTAGGAGTGGAAATGTTTCATTAGGTGGAGCAGTAATAGTGCTATTAACATATTGATATAAATCCATTGAGATTAGGTATGACATCATAAGTGATAACCATAATTGATAGTTATTGGCTAATAATTTGATAGTAACAACACTTGTAACATTTGTAGGAGATATGGTGGGGATGTTAAGTTGGGAGATATTGGATGGAGAGGAATTAACTGATGGAATGGTGGGCATATTGGCTGATAGTGTAATTGGAGTAAGTTGTTGGGTCAAAGAAGATGGGAGATAGAATTGGCCAGTTAAAAATTGAGAAGTGTGTGTGGTTGCTAATATATATATATATATAAAAAGAATTTAAAATTTTAATAATTTGATTTCAGGACTTTGATGGATGGTGGAATTAAAAAGGAAGAAAACAAATCCAATTTTACTTAATTTAGAGCTAAAACAAAGAAGTTATGAAGTTAAACACGTCATCCTGACACGATCGTGTCTAAAGGTCATGTATTGTTCTGATCTAATTAATTTAGACATGACCTATAGACACAATCGTATCTAAGGCCGTGTCTATTGGAACATCATGTTTTACACAAATTGGACATGACCTAAAGCACAACTATGTTGGACAACGTGTTAGCCTAAAATACAGAATTTTTTATGTGCATTATATAAATATAAGAGGATTTAACATAAAAAAAAAAGAAAGAAAAAAGAGACATTACTTCTAAGTAAACTAGGGTTTTAGAGAGAGAAGATGGCTTTTTTTTTTTTTTTACACTTTAAGAATCTAGGGTTTTTCTTTATTCTAATTAATTTCCTTAATGATGCATGTTATTACATCATTGAAGAATTTGGTTTCCAATATAATTAGTGCTTAATTTTCCTTAGTATCTAGACTTGTAAAACCTAGATTTATTATATGATTGGGACTTATGTTTTATTATTCAATGAATTCTTATATTTCTTTATTTATACATGTGTTCTTGATTTTGATTAGATTAATATTTCTAGAATATTATTCTATCTATTTGATATTATACATTAAGATTGAGAAATCTGATGTATAATTAGATCTTGCATGTTTGAGGAGAATTGATATAATCTTAGAGATAAGTTACATAATTCTTCCAAATTCAATTAAATTAGTTACGAGAATTTATTGTCTTGTTGATGCAGTCTTTAAATTATGCTATTGTAAAGAGATTCGAATAGGTAATTTTAATATTAGGGTTTAATAAGCTTGAGAAAGTTATTAAACTAAATTTGGAATTCCCCCGATCACTGAAATTTAGGAAGGATTTGAATATTTTTTTGTTAATATCACATAATAATTCCTAAGGAAAATAAAGTCTAGATACTAGTTTTATTAACTTGAAGTTAATTGTAAATTGTTTGTTTTGCTGTCTTTCAATACAATCTTAGTTCTTTAGTTAGTATTTTATTATAGTTTTTAGATCAATTAATCTTTATAATTAATTAGTTAAATAATAGGGTATAGGTTAATATTAGTACTTGTAATCTTTGTGGGATGATATCCATATTTTTATACATTATATTACAAAATTTGATAGATAAACTTGCCTTATATCAGTTGTAGTGATGAATGGGTAAGTGAAGAAGAAGGTTAGGTTGGTCAATAGTGAATGGAGAAGACAATGAAGGTCATGAAGGGTTGTGTTGTAGGAAAGGATGGTGGATGGCATTGTTTGTGGCAATTGTAGTTAGTGAGTAAATTGAGGGTAAGGTGGATGGTTTGTGATGGAGTTAGAGTTGAAGATGGGTGAAGGGGAAGGGGAAGGAGAAGAGAGAAGAGAAATAATCATATTTTCTTATGGTATTTAGGCTTTTTATGATGGGTTGTTAATGGTTATGGTCAATTAGAGAAGGTCGTGGAGGCTCTAAGTACCAAGCTTTAGAATAGTTGGATTGAAGGTGGTTGATTCCATGATAGGGGTGGTTAAGGAAGATGCCTGATGAGAAGTCTATAGAGATAGTGATCAAAGGATGAAAATTCAAGAGGATGGTACGTAGCAGTACTAAGATGTTTATTTTCCAGCTAAAAAAAAAATCAATTTAAGTTTCTTGGACTCTGATACTATATACAACAATAATGTATTTTTATATTTCGTAATATGGTGTTTTGTATGTAATTTAATGTATAAGAGAGTATATATACAAAGATTAGGGTAAAAACCCTAAGGCATTAAAATGATAAAAATACGCTGCAATAAACTAAAGCCATATATAATAAAATACATACAAGAACAAACAACAATAGTAGTAGCATGAAAATTAAATATCAGCATGTTAGATTTAACATCATTACCATTAACTTTACACACCAACCATCTATGCAAACTAAGTAGGAAATAACACCTAGTGAGCTAAATCAATTAGAAGATCAAGGCTACCAAAATTGAATTCTAACAAAAATACTAACAAGAAACTTTGAACTAATCTAGCTTTAAACCTAATAATAAACCTACTAATTAGAATCACACCACATTTGATGTGAACATGAGATATCTTTTTGTTCGTATCATCCCTATGTATGCATACCTAGCTTATGGATTCACTTACTTAAGTGATGTGAGACTTTCATACAATGTAGTTAGTTGGTAAATGACGTAATTTCTTCTTCGGCTTCTTCTTATTCTTCTTCTTCTTCTTTTTCTTTATTCTAGCAGTTCCTATTGTTATTATTTTCACCATTAGCAACTCCATGCATTGGAAACTATAGATCACTTGATTCTATTTGAAACACGGTCTCTATGGCTCCTTCTCTTAATGTTAGTTAATGTAATGTCATGATTTAGTTAGGATTATTTACTATTAGAAATTATTAGAGTAGCCAAGAACAATGGCATAGAAGTAGAATATTTTTTTTCCCTCTTAAAAACAACATGAATTATATCTTAATCGTTTTATTGATTTTAGTTCAATACCTTACCCTTGGCCCCTTTACATTTTTGGGTGCACTTCCTATTTAAGTCTAATAAAAATAGATGATATCAGCTTTTAGTCTACTTTGTCATGCATCTAACTAGCACATTAGCCACAATCAAAGCATGTATTCTCCCTACTAATTTATTCAAATGACTTTTGGCACAAACCTTAAACCTAAGGATATTGATAAATACAACAATACCGATTATTGGTATATATTTATCTAGGCTTTGCCTTTCAAATGTTAGTGCTATTAACATATCTTGGTTAACCATATTATTAGCCACGATGTTAGCCTATCCTTTTTATTTTGTAGTGGGGTAGACATGGTTTTGTTCATTTTTGTTTTAAACTCATTTTTTTAGTATAAAAGTTACAAGTTGCTTTGATATTTATATATATCTTATGGTTTTAATTTATAGAATCATAAACTATACTATAGACTATATTGTAAATCAAAATAAAATAATCTAAATTCTCAACTCCATTTGATTTAGTTTACAACATGATTTAATTTTATACTCATCCTTATTTTATGATGCATATTAGATAAAGTTTAATCACTACGTTCATTAGGGTTAGATGATGAAGTGTGTTTTTATTCTTTTTTTAATTAGGTTTAACAATCTTATTTGTTTCTTTTATCACACAAAATAAAGTGATTACTAGAAGCTATGGAATGAAGGCACATGGATTAATCCTAGTCTTAATGCATATGCTACACCAACATCACATGTTAAAAAAATTCTTTTAATTAACTTCAAGCCTCGCATGATAAATATCATGGCAAAGAATATATAAGTAACATGTGTCACCCACTAAAGGTTTTTTTTTTTTTTTAATCCTACTAGAATGTTAAAGAGAAAATATCAATGTAGTTAAGCTTAGATAGGTTCTACTGTATTCAAGTAAAACCAACCATGAGAGTGGGTTAATCCTTCATAAAAAAGCAAATTGACATTAACCTAACAAGATGTGAGTTAGGACCCTAAAAAAAAAGACCCGAATGACCCAAGTGGTTCAACCACAATCTAACATGTTCTTATAAACCCTATTACACTTTTAAATTTAATAACTAAAGTTTAGTGTGAATATGAGATATTTGGTATGCACATCATCCTTATGTATGCATACCTAACTCAAGAATTTCACTTGCTTAAACAACATGAAACCTTTCATATAATGTAGTTAGTTGATAAATGAAGCAATTCCTATTATTCTTTTATTTATTTTGGTCTGATAGTTCCTATTATTGTTATTTCCTCCATTGACAACTCCATGTACTGGAAACTATGGATCACATGATTATATTTAAAACATTGTTTCTATGGCTCCCTTGCCTAATGTTATTTAATGTGATGTCTTAATTTGGTGAGGATTATTTACTACTAGAAACCATTAAGGTGGCTAAGAACGCTTGAAAGAAAAATATTGTTCTATCTAAATAGCATGAATTATATTTTAATCTTTTTCTTTTATCCTAGTTTGACTCCTTCACCTTGACCCATTTTTCACTTTCAAGTTAACCTCTAATTTGAGTTTAATAATATTAGGAGATATTGATTCTTAGTCACTTTTTCATACATCCAACCAGCACATTGGCCACAACTAAAGTATATATTCTCTCCTACTAATCCATTGAGATGACTTTTGGCACAAACCTTAAACCTAAAGGGTATTGGTAAGTACATCAGTATTTATCCTTAGTGTATTTTTATCCAAGTTTTTCCTTTCTAAGGGTAGTGCCATCATTATGGCTTGATAAATTGTACTATTGACCATGGTGTCAACCTATTTTTCTATTTTGTTGTGGGGTAGACATGGTTTAGTTTAGGTTTGTGTTGAATTCAATTTTAATGTATAAGCTCTGGAGAATTTTTCTGAATCAAAAACCATATTACAAATTATTTGTAAATCAAAATAATATAATCTAAATTTTTAACTTGATTTCATTTAGTTTATAGCAAAGTTTAGTTTTATATAGACCCTTACTTTATGATGTGCATCATCTAAGATTCAATCCTATGTTTATTAGGGTTGAATGATGAAATGTGTTTTTATCCTTTCTTGAAATTAAGCTTGATGAACTCGTTGGCTTCATTCATCTCACAAAATAAATGATGATTAGAAGCTATGGGATCAACCACATGGATTAATCGTAGTCTTTAACTCGTTTTACACCAACATTACATCTTAGACATCCATTTATATCCTTTAGTCTCATAAAGAGAGAGAGAGAGATAGAGCCTTAATTTAATTAACTTCAAGCCTTGGGTGATAAATATCTTAGCTAAAAATATACTAGTAACATGTCATGCTTACTCACCTCTCTTCTCACTTTACCCATCGATCATAACATTTTGCATCATTCAACTAGACTAAGGTAATTTAACTCAAAGTAGCCTACCCAATTCAACTTGATTCAAGTGCAACTAGCCATAAGGGGAGACTAATCCTTCCTAAAAACCACAAGGACATCAACCAACATAGCCCAAGTGCCTTAAACAGTCTAACCACAACCCAAGTAACCTGGCTATTTCTTGCAAGTCTCATGCGCTTCTAGATATACTAAATAAAAAGTAAAAGCTACAAACAAATATGGCCTTAAGTTCAATGGTAATCCTACTAATAAGACTCACACAAGCCATATTTAGTCAATTCCTAGGTGATAAATTAATTTCTTGGTCTTCTAAAAAACAAAATTCTATTGCTCTATCCACAGCTGAAGCTGAATATGTTTCTATTGGAAATTACTGTGCACAAGTTTTATGGATAAAACAACAATTAAATGATTATGGAATAAATTTTAAAACTGTGCCAATTAAATGTGACAACACGAGTGCAATAAATTTGACAAAGAATCCAGTACATCATTCTAGGTCAAAACATATAGAAATTAGACATCATTTTATTAGAGATCATGTACATAATGGAGATATAAATGTTGAATTTGTGTCAACCGATAATCAATTTACTAGTAATGGATTTTACTGGAATGAACTGTTAGAACCCATAGGATGCATGGAACTTTGCTCTACTCAAGTTCTAGTTTATGGCGAGTGTGTCAAAGAATTTTATGGAAGTTTAAGTCTTGCGGAAGGGAATGTTTTAGTTTCCAGAGTATGTGATTAAGACATTTCAATTTCTAGGGAAGATGTGATTAAATGTCTACATCTACATGATGTAAATGATGATGTAGAGATTACGAACATGCCTAGGAATGATCTGTTTGCTGCTATAAATGGAGGCTTGCAAATGGATTATGGAAAAGAAGCAATGGTCATTGATTTCGAGTTGTTTCCTCGAATCATTCATAAGATAATTGTTGAGTGTCTATGTCCAAGAAAGGGCAGTTCTACTTCAATGTCCATTGAACATGCTCAAATTATCTATGCAATGATTAACAAAAGGAATGTGGACATGGCTTCTAGAGTCATTGATCAAATTTGGAGGAATAAAGAAAGTTTAGTGTTTAGGAATATACTGATACGATTGTTTGTGTTTAAAGGGATAGTTTTGCCTACCAGCTCATCTGAACCTATTAAATTAAAGAAGATAGGTAAAGAAGTTTTTCATCATATGTCCATTTTTGTTAAGGATTATTTGTGGTATGCGAATGATGGTGCACATTTTGTCCATCAAAAGCATATGAAAAGAATAGTTCCTTTTGGAATATCTGTTCAAGAAGGAGGTTCAGAACCAAGAACAGAGGTTGAAACAGATCATGGGAAGAAATCATATGGTGAAGAGGCTGGGAAGAGTGGAACAAAAGAAGTTATATCCAATGTTGATTTGGAACAAATAAAGAATGTTGTTCGAGAAAGTTTGAAACATGAACTATCAGATTTGGTTAAAACAATTTTGACAAATGAAGTTCTACAACGATCTGATCTGAGGAGACTTGAATCAATGGAGTTACAAGTTAAACAAACTTCTGATATTCTTTCTGATATCAAGAAGAATTCTGAGAAGATGATTACCGATCTCCATCACTATAGGACTCTCTATGATGAATTTAGTGCGAGAGTCAAACAAGATTTATCTAATAATGTGATTACGTTTGATAAATTTGTCTCTCAAGTGAGGAAGATTGGAGATTCAGTTACTAACTCCTTCAAGATTTTGGACTCTAAGACGGATAAAACATCCCAATCTGTCACAAGTCTTCATGGTGAAATCAAGCTCTTCTTATCCAACAAATTTCCAGATTATGTTCGCTCTGGCGCTCACATCATCGACTTGGATACTTCACCAGAGAAACCTTCGTCAACCAAACATTCCACCACTCCCTTTACCTCTCGAGTCACAAGATCTAGAAAATCTTAGTTCTTTTAAATTTTGTTTTCGAATCAACTTGTAAAAGACTTTTGTTATCTTTTATGCATCAATTAAGGGGGAGATACCCTTTTGCTGTTAACAAAAAGGGGGAGAATGGTAAATGTTGATGTTAGGAGAAGAATGATTCTATTATATCTATTCTATATATACTGCTTGCTGCTTTGTTTGCTGCTTATAATGATTCTATATTGCTTATGATCAATGTGTTATAGGAATATATGCTTAAACATGAAAGTTGTGCATATTTTGATTATCTAATGGTGTTTTGTTATCATCAAAAAGGGGGAGAATGTTGATGTTAAGGGGAGAATGTTGATGTTAAGGGGAGAATGTTAAGTTCTCTAATTTAGTTTTGATGTTAACAAAAGAGGAATGAGTGTAATGAATGTTTAAGATAGCACGTAATTTTTTCTAAAGTTGAACAAGGAGACAGAAGCTTATTCAGAACCTTCAAAAGTGTTATAAAGACTATTTTTGTTCTGACAGAAGGTGTTTCAGAAGTTGTGTAGTGTATCCGTAGTTATCGTGGTAACCTTTCAGAAGCACTTTCAGAACCTTCATAACAGGAGAACAGTTGACAGGTTTGTTTCAGAAGCACTTTCAGAACCTTCAGGACAGTTAACAAGTTTGCTTCAGAAGCACTTTCAGAACCTTTCATGTCTGTTACGAATTTTTCCAGATTACGTTCTAAATTTTATATCGATAGTTTTAATAAATTTCAAGGCCTAGCTCCACGTGTCAAGTATTTTTGGGTAATATACTTGATGTGTTTTACTAAAGTTGGATTTTATATCACGGGTTTTTTTAATTTACATAAAGTTTCACAAGATTTTATTCAAAGATTTCATTTTATGATAAAGTGAGATCATATAGGATTTACAAGTTTTATCCAGATTTAAAATTGGATATTTGTACTATATTTTTGGAGATCCAGCAGTTACAAAGATAAGGATAAGAGATATAGTTGTTATATCAAGATATGGTTCCACAATGTGAGGGATATCTTCAACAAACTTGATCCAAGAGATATATCCAAAGAAGATCTCGGTCAAACTAATTATCCAAGCTTATCCTCAACAAGAATATCACGAATGCAGATCTTCCTCAACAGATCCAACTTATTTTTGAATTGAAAATTAAAAAATAAATTCAAGATTATCACGTGGAAAGTAGCCGTTATGTTTTCTCCATATATAAGGTGTTTAATTCAAATGAAAAAGAAAAGTGAAGAACGTTGAAAAAAACAGAAAAAAGGAACGTGGTTAAAAGAAAAAATTACACACGAGAAGAAAAGACTCATACATCTTCAAGCAAATATCTTTACATATATATGTGATCTAGAGGAAATTTGTTATTCCTCATTGTTGTTGTTGTTGAGATTCCTTTCGTGGAAAGGGAATTGTTTGTTGTTTCATCACTGTCGTTGAGTGATTAGCTTAGTGAAGAAGCTAGAAAGACTCAACAGTGAGACTTTGCCTTAAAGAGGCTTGTGTTGTATATCTTCGATTTGTTGATATAGTGAAACACAACCGATATAGACAACCGGGACCTTGGCGTGAAGCTGGAAGAGAAGACTGACGCTCGAAGTGGAACCTCTATAAATATCTGAGCATTCTATTCTTCTCTACTTTTATTTACTACACATTATTGTTATTCACGTGATTTTATTAGTCAAGAGTTTTAGTTGATTTGCGAAAAAGTGAAATTTTAAGTAATTAATCAATTCACCCCCCTCTTGATTAATCTAATTGGGACCAACAATGTTCATTATAACTACTTACTAAACCAAGCCACATCGATCTATAAATCGAAAAAATCAAATCTAACCACAAATTGCAGTTCTTTTATACTATGATTACCTTTGTGGTTTAGATCTAAGTAGTTCACTATTTGATTTAGAGGTTCAAACTAAACTGATGTATTGAGCCCTAGCCAAGCCATTTCATAGGTAAAAATTTTGAAACCAACATATTTTACTTCTTGTTTTTTAAATACCTAATCTCAAATTGCTTCTCAAACCTAATTCTTGCATTTTACTTTGTTTGATGCCTTTGTTAGTTAGTCCTCCCTAACTTTGTTTAATACCTCCATTAGTTTGTCCTCTTTACTCCTTTGTCCCTTGTGATCATGGCCTATAGCCTCAGCCTCTACTCTAATCCAACACTACCATCTCCATCCTTCAACGATGCTAAATAATATTTGTTGCACAATGTGATTGATCTACTTCATACTTGTCAAGTTTTTAGGTCATATTTGTAACTTTACTAAAAGGACCATCGTAAAATATTATATTATGATCTAGATATTTTTCAACATCTTTTAAACTTAATCGAATCACAATTGATGTGGTTCGATTCAAATTTTCAAACCATTAAAAATGATTCAGTTGGTTAGGAGTCTAAACAAAACCACTTTCACTATACAATTCAACACCTGATCCAAACTAAATTGAACCATAAATACCCCTAAAATTCATTACTTTGTAAATGAATCAAATAACTAAAAAAAACAATGTAAATAATAAAATATAAAACAAAAAATTATATATAATGTTAAATACAACATTTATTCCAAAAATTATATTGGAAGTGAAGAAACAACAAAGAAGTATGGTTATCCATGAAACTATCAAGAACGAATAGTTTGCAAGATCTTCAACAATTATAAGAGACCAACGACTTAGGATAATCTTTTCTATGAGGAACTCTATAAGAACTAAATTGATAAGATACAAAAGGGAAGCAGAACCTTTACTCAAATACCGTCTACCAACTAGTTCTTTGAGAATTCTGTTTCAAATAATTAAACCTCCTTAAAATATGTCTGCCCTTCACCCCTAATAGGATTCGTAATAAAGCTATGTATTTTAACGAAAGATGACTTAGTTTATAAACTTCATCAACTCGATCAGTTGCTTGCCCATCTATCCATTTGCTTGATGATAATTCTTTTACCGTTATGAATCGCATTGTACGTATGCTCCTTATTTGTTTTATAATTTATGTATGCTCTTTAGTTGCTTTCTCTATTAACAAGCCAAGTAGCCTTAATTGGGCTATCTTTCTAGTGAGTCTGATGAAATTTAGTACACCATATGAAATCATAATATAAACTTGGACCTTCTCTATATTTTCCTTCTTTAGATTAGTTTCATCGCTGAAGCTAGAATCTCATAGAATTCTTCACAAGAAAATACAAAGTATGGGACTAGAACTAGTATTTCGGATGAGGGCAAGTCATCGAACGTTACCAAGAAAACAACTCTAGGCTATGGATTTAAATCAACCAAAACCTTGCAAACAATCCAAACTGAACTCAATATATATTCAAGATAAATTCGAGTGTACTCGAGCTGCTAGAGCTCATGCTAGCCTAAAAAATCCTAGAATTAAGCTTGGAATTCTAACTATTAGGCTTGAGAAGCCTAACCGAGATTGAATTGAATTTAAATAATAAAATGATTTCAAGCAAGTTTGGATTTTAATATTATTTTAATTAAAAATAATATCGTAATTAAAATAAATAAGCTTAATTGAGTCGAACTCAAATCTATCTTATATCACTTTAAATCAACTTTAAACTCGATTAAGTTTAAGTCAAGTTCAACTTTCAAATTTTTTGAATCAAGTTTTAACTCCATCTTTTATCATATCCCTCCTCAAGACGCCTTGGTTTCCTCAAAACCAAGTGGGACTATAATTTTGATCTGAGGACCATGCTTTCTCATCCTCTATTGGTATCTCATCCATTTATTCACTAATTATATGATATCATGTATGAACAATGTTTAATGGTGCCCAACAGTATATGATCAGGAAAGAAATAGATAAAGATAAAAGATGTAGAGATAGAAGATTGTCCTCGAAATCATGTTGTCCCATATTGCAAAAAAGGTTACACCATGTCACTAAAACATGGGAATCACTAATATAAATATCATCTTGTAGTTGAACCTCCTACGGAAAAGATTTGTACTCAAATTGATAACGCGTAAAATAAAATAGAACTGGACAGCTATTTTCATTTTGTAAGAGCCATTAATTTAGGAGGTCAACAATAACATGATCTGATTTTTTTTAACTCCCACTAGCATATTATAGTATTGGAAGAAAATGACTATTCAATTGAATAATTTATTAGCATGCCCTGCCCTTGGCGTGAAAGTTTGAAATGGTGATATACGCGTCCCCACCATGATCTGACAGCAATATTTTTAAGAAAGCTGCACAAAGGAATTGATCCCCCATTATTATATTAGATTACCCCTTTCTCAACTCTATGTCTATTCCAAGACCATCCCCCATGACAAACTCAAATTGTGTAGCTCTCCTTTGAAGTAGGTATTTTGACCATTTGAGCTATGCATCACAGCATGGAAATTCCTTAGACCCGTTATTACCATTGATGCTACTTTTCTGTATGAAAAGTACACTTACAAGTTGCTAGCTGCTTGTGGCGTTGATGGCAACAACCATATACTTCCGTTAGCATTCGCTTTGGTTGATGAGGAGACGGTTGAGACATGGGGCTAGTTTTTGAGGAAACTAAAAGAATATGTTGTCAGCGACTGTGAAGATCATAAAACCTTTTACCTCATATCGAATAAACATGTAGGCATCAAATCAGCAGTCTAAGAAGATGTGAATGGATAAAGACCTCCATTTGCAGTGTAGCGATTATGTCTTTGATATATTGCGAGCAACTTCAACTTAGTACATAAAAACACCCAATGCAAGAGGTTGGTCACATATGCCAGGTTGCAAGCACAATCTCGCAAGTTGAATTATGTGATGGAGCACGTGGGGATGATTAAGTCGAATGCATTAGACTGGTTTGAGAACGTGCCATTGGATATGTAGATGCTAGCTCTTGACGGTTGCTATTGGTTTAGGTATATGACCTCCAATGTTGTTGAAAGCTACAATTCCATGTTAAAGGGGGCTCGGGGGTTACCTATGACTACTTTGGTGAAGAAAACGTTCTACAACTGTGTGGGGTACTTCATCCGGAAGCATACAAAGGCATTGAAGAATATGACGAATGATAGAATTTTCACCAAATATGCAACCCCAAAAATTGACCAATGGAGTTCACGAGCTAGCAACTACAGGGTCATCGATTACAATAGGTACGATGGAGTTTTCGAAGTCCTCATCAATAGTTGTCGTGTCACCAGTAAGTTAAGGGGAGGAAGTCAAACATACCTTGTTGACTTTGCCCGTAGAACATACAATTACTAGAAGTGGAAAATATATAGAATTTTATGCTCTCATAAAAATGCAGTAATCGCCTCGCTTAAGCTTGATATGATGCACTCTATACCTAATTGGTACAAATAGACATATTAGGAGCAAACATATGGGATGCACATCATGCCTATAGGGGACGAGTTGGATTAAGAGCCAGTATACTTCTCATCACTTCGCCTAAGGGGAGACTTTGTATGGAAGAAGGGAAAGCCGAGATGGAAAAGATACCTCATGGAGATGGACATCAGAGAGCATCCAAATCAAATCACATGTGGACTTTGCAGATCGGATGGGCATAACAAAAGAATGTGCCCATGTCAATGCAATAATGGTAACTAATGAATACCAATACATATTTCATCACGTTCGACATTACATTTGTGATGTTAACATTATCTTTTTCCCTTTTGCAAGTTAAGTGAATCCCCAACCACTTCATGCAGTTTTTTTTGACACGACAGAAGAGGGATGCTTGATATTCTATATACATATTTGCAATTTTGTAATTTATTAACAAGTTATATTAAATGTTAATTTTTTTAGACATTTGTTAATTTGTTTTGAAAAATTCAAAGTTGTAAATTGGTATATGTATACATTGCATGTGAAAATACATCAACATAATCATTTCAATCGAACATATACATATGAAATGAATAAAAATTGGCGATTCTATCCCTTTTCACTCCTATCTCCTTCCTTTAATGAATTGTCTAACTAGTCGAGCAAAGTCGTTAGTTGGCTTGGACGTAGAGTTAGCGGAGCTTTAAACTCCTGTGTTAGATGCTGTTAGGGAGTATCGTAGAACGATCGCTGAGTTATAGGACTCCACTCTATAGGCTAACTTGATGATTCACCTTAGTACATAGGTTATTTTTCCAAGCGTTTCTTCTGTGGAGCAGGCAGTGTTGGGATAAGATCACTTATAAAATGCTGATGTGGTGTCTCGTATTGGTTGAAAATTGGCCTTGAGCTAGCATACATCACATTGGAATCAATAGGCACCTATTGGTCCTATCTTGGATTTTCCTATAGCTCACCTCGGTTTTGGGGTCATCGTTGTCCCCCTTTTCGTCACCGCGTAGGAATCGATTTTGCCTCCTCTTAGGTATTCTGCTATTGCAGTTACGCATATAGTGTTACCCCCTTGAGCTGAAGCATGAACTCAAGATCCTGAGTAGCTATTATCATGACTGTGTCTATATCCGACAATAAGCAGATTTGTCACCCTACAAGTATGAACAAAATGTAAATTAAAGTTGACACCATCATGCAATCATTTAGACCTTTCGAAGTGTTGATGTAAATCGTACTTGTAAGAAATCCAAGAACTGCCCATGTTCATCCAATGTATTGCCTGCTAATCAATCCATACCATTGTAGATAACTATCATGCATACCATATGTTTAAATACACTATATGTTGTACCATCTAATCAATATCAATTCAACCATGCAGGTCAATTTCATGGAGCTCCAACTGTAGGATATATTGGAACCCACCAAACTGTCTAGCCACTCGATTTGGAAAATGCCACTCAATATCTAGAAACAAATCAATGGCCCTTGAGTTATCCAAATGTGCATGCCAACTTTATAGAAATCAAGTAGGAGATTAACTAAATTCCCATTGTACAGCTCCCATTTAACTTGAAAATAGGAAATTATATTAACTTCAAATGATCAATATGATTAATTGCAAGGAAAAAAATTAGGTTACTAAAGTACCTATAACATGTTCTACCTGTCAAACGCATATCGATATACGTCGACAACGTGGGTGGGGTGATACTATGTGTCCCTTTGCATGTTCCAACATGCCACCAGTGGATATCTAACTTCTATAAATAATCTGTGTCAACTAACGGGTGCGATGTGGGGAAATCTATCCCAAGCCCATACCTGTAGTAAAATGGTAGCCCCTCCAATCTTGTGTGCCAATAATGATAATGCGACACAAAATTGGTGATACAACCATGCCAAACATGCGGAACCTCAACTATATGTCCCAGCAATGTTGAAATGCCCCAACAAAAGTAACCACATTGCATGGACAAGGTCATTTGATTTATCGGCAAAGATAAATCCCCCCAACAGCTGCAGTATGTATGCACATGTAGCTTGATGGATTTGCTCAGCATCAGGGTCCGATGGGATTATTTAGAAGATATCATGGAGCCATGTCATACTAATGTGCCCCCCCCTTACCGCTGGGCCCCATCCTCACCCCCAGTAGTTCTTTACATATCACTCCCCAATCCAAGCAACTACTCTCTATAACTGCCTAACCATCTATGAGAAGTCCTAACTGGATCTCCATTAGCATGTAAAATGTGTGCGTCTCTAGATGCCATCACTCCACTAATGTTGTAATCATATGCCAATCTAGAGGTATGTATGGCAAGCAACTCGCACCTTCGAATCTAGCCAAATGCTAGTATGGCTTTGTTCGAGCATCAAGGGGGATGGCACACTCGTCGCGACAGAGTGGCAACTCACGCCATTGAACATCAAGGGTTGCTTGATCCAATGCCGACAACACGTGAAATGTTTTACTATTTCTAATGCAATATAAACTAATTGATAAGTAAAAGTTCGTTTATCTCTCCGTCCCAAACAGCATATGATCGATGTCCCTCCTACTACGTCAAGGTTAAAGGATCAAAAGGTCCAGACTCTTTCTATTATGCAACATAGAATATACTTTAAAAATTTTAGTATATGTTACCATCAATATATTAATGTGCGACTAATTAGCGACCATTTACTATCTAATTAATGGTTAATTAACAACAACTAAAGTTTAAACCTACTTTTATAGTAACAAACAAAAATATTACATGTACAATCAATACTAATTTTTTTAGATTTTATTTTATGACGATTAATTGAGGACATACTAACAATTAATCACATTTAATTAAAGGATAATTAATAACTACTTACTTTTATAAGTAATTCTACAAAACCATACAAATATTTTATATTTACAACCAACACTAAATTTTTACTAATTAATTTTATAACAACTAATTAACGACATATTAATGACTAATTCTATTTAATTAAGAGATAATTGATAACTACTTAATTTTATAACTGATTCTACAAAACCATATAAATATTTCACATTTACAACAAATATAAAATTTTCACTAATTAATTTTATAACAATTAATTAACGATGTATTAATGATTAATCACTTTTAATTCATGAATAATTAATAACTATTTCCTTTTATAATTAATTCTATAAAACCATACAAATATTTTGCATTTGTAATAAATACAAAATTTTTCACTAATTAATTTTTTAACCCTTAATTAACAACATATTAACAATTAATTACCTTTAATTAACGGATAATTAATAAGTACTTAATTTTATAACTAATTCTATAAAAGCATACAAATATTTTACATTTGCAACCAATACTAAATTTTTCACTAATTAATTTTATAATAATCAATTAACGATTTTTTAACTACTAATTACCTTTAATCAACGGATCATTAATAACTACTTCATTTTATAACTAATTGTACAAAAGCATTCATATATTTTTACATTTACAATCAATACAAAATTTTTCACAAATTATTTTTCTAACAATTATTACTTATAAACGACTAATTACTGCTAATTAATAGTTATTTAATAACAATTTAATTCAATGACTACGTTTACAAAAATATATTATAATAATATATAAACATAATTCATTTATTAATGTTAATGAATCATATATTAAAAATTAATTAATTATTAATTAATAGTTAATTAACAATAACTACTATTTCAATAAAAATTGTGTAATATATATAATTACATATATTTTTTTCATTTATCTGAAATAGTATAATAATAACAAAAATAAATTTTTTTCTTAAGAAAATATACCTAGATTTTGATGAAAATATTTTCACACATGTATTTCAACAAAGTAAAATCTACATAAAATAGAAATTACGGAAACAAAAATTTGCAAGTAATGAAATATAGTGAATTTTACAGAAAAAATTGAAAGATAGAAATATAAACATATAAACTGAAAATTTATATTTATATTACAAATTGTTAATACAACTTTTTTCCTATATATTACAAATCATATGTTATGATATTTGATATTGTATGAATTTACTGTATCACTTTTATATGTTTACAAAAATCCTTTCATAATAATTTTACAAATTTACAATCCTTTTATAGGTTTGTACTAAACTTTTTTTTACAACTTTTAAAACTTTGCAAAATAGGTTTATAGATTAAGAGAAAAACTAAATAAAATTTATACTGAAGATGCAAACCCGATTTGTGCATTCAATTTAAAATTTTTCTATACCTCTAAAATCACAAATGTCATCCACATCTTCAAAACCTATTTTAAAAATAATAATTATAAATATAATATTTACATAATTTTTTTCAAAAATCGCTATATTTGAATATGTAATCCCTCACTTTTAAGAGCTTGATACAATGGGCATCCTATCAATCGTAGCAACCACGAACAGTTTAGTACTTAGATCAGAAGCAACAAAGACTACTCATTTTAGATTCTCTCCTATATCTTTCAAATCAATGATATGCCCCTTACATAATTACACTTCAAAGATATGATACTTTAGAAATGATTAATATAATTCAAAGATAAGAGAGAGGAAAAAACGTATAGAAAAGTACTAAACAATCAAATGACTTTTATAAATATTAATAAATATATGGTCCATAATATATAGAAGATGATAGACAAAATAGGCTCTATAAAGCCAATCCCTGGATAAGACTCGAGTATCATCAATGTTGTATATATCCTAAACCAGTCGATGCCGTGTATTGAAGCACCTAATGAACAATGAAGCAACTCTTATAGGGATGGAGCAAAAATTTATTACCAGCCAATTACAGAACTGAGAAAAATACAAGTGGACAAATCATGGAAACATGCAAAATTTATCATTCCACAAGATTTTACCCCACGCTGAACCACAAAATGATAATGGAACATTTCCCCATCCTCCATCTCGTAACAATTTAAGCTATTGTCTTTTATCTTCAGACAATGCAAATTGCTTCATAAGCATGGAACTTTCAATAGATGGTTCTAGTCCGATTCAGAACTTTTTTCCTCCTTGGGCGGTGCAAACTGCTTTGAAAGCTTGGATCTTGACCAAGGATCCAAGGGAGGTCTTTGCGGAGGTTGAGGAACTGGTGGTTTTGACTGTCTAAGCTCGTTTTCTCTATCAATAAACCTGTTGAAGGTGCAACATTATAACAAAATTATGAAGGTATATCCAATAAACACAATATCACTGTTGATCATGGAGCAGCACAAAAATTCAATCAATGCATCAAACAAACTAAGATAAAACTGCTCGAAGAGGCATGGTCCATCACAAAGGCCTCTGTAAGCTACAGATGGTTGAATATTGGCTATTAATAAATCTTACTCAATATAAGCCATCGGTGCAGCATCACCAACTCTTATGCGTGTCCGAAGAAGTCTTGTGTACCCACCAGCTCTATCTCTATAAAGAGAAAGGAAGCATGTAAGGATGGTATTATACACAAAAGATGAAATATGCACAAGCAAGCATTTACTTGTATCTGTATGCCAACTCTGTAAATAGCTTGTGAATGACATCATCCCCACGCACAAAAGCAGCAGCTTGCCTAGCAGACGACAGCGTACCCTGCAAGAATATAATCATATCGATAATTCAAATGCTAGAAACAATACCAACTGTAATAAAGCTCTGGACCTTATCAAAGCATATTATACTGTTGATTTAAAGCTCCATGCAGTTGGTTTATTTATATTAAAAGAAAAGAGGGGGTGGGGGGGAAGAAAGAAAGAAAGAAGGAAAATCCTTAACAAACTGGCTGGAAATTAAGAAGAATACATCACATCAATATTCTGTATCCTAATTCAGGCACGTTTTCGCTTGGTTTAACAAAAAAAAAGTTAAAGTAAGTTAACGAACCAATCTCAATGCAGAGGTGATCAACTTCACATCTCATTAAGCAACTAGGAAAATATCCAATTGCCAATTGTTTACAAGCAGGCAGGTTATGAATGTGAATACATCAATATTCTGCATCCCCAACTCTGGTATGTTCAAACTTGGCTTGATTAAGACTAAGGTAACATATTTTGACAATCACATTGTGCACATTGTAAGCTTCACATCATGACATGCAACGAGTATCCAGTTATCAACCATCAATAGACACTGGCTATTGAAGGGGGGAAAAAACCTTAACGAATAGAGAAGGCAGCCTGGTAACCCCAAATAGAGCTATCTTCTGATGAGTAAATTCCACTTTATGGTGCTTTCTTGAAAACCCCAAAAGCTAACAGTATAGAGTATTTACCAAGGAATTATTTGCTTGCCAAGAAAAGTAGGTTAGGTATGATTTTACATCTGGCAAAAAATACAACAGTGCAATATGACATCTTATCATATGTTTCTTTTGCAGGTGTTCTGATTTCTTAGGATATTACATGTCAGATTATAAACTCTTAGGAGCATAGGACAATTGTCTAACAACCTCAGTACATGTATTGACATTATAGGAACCACTGGAGTATAGCAGCCAGCTGGGAAACCAAGTAAATAGGCAGCCCCACAAGAAGCAAGGGCAATGAAAGTCTTATTGTACAGGATCACAAAGATATGTAATAATTTGGTCCTCCATGCCACACAAAGATGGTAATTATAAGTATCTTGATGCTAACTGCCTTTCTGGCAGATAGCAGCAACTTTATAACATCTGCCAATTGCTCTGACATCACATCAGATTCACAGAATGCTCTGCCAGCTATCATTTATCTATCCTCCATTGATAAATGGAAATTTCATCCACAATTATTTATTAAAGAAAGCTATAGCTAAAGTGGCAGATGTCCTTCCATTGCCTTGAAACTTTCTATGTTTAATTTTTTCTTGTTGCCTTGACTTTCCTTAATGCTCTTGAGCAAGCTTTTAGACAAGGATATCACTATCTCCAACTCAGGCATGAATCAAGACAATGAACACCTGCAATATCCTCTCGCACAGAAGTATTCTGGTGTCTTGACCCTGTACTCTGATGCTTTCTTGGATGTTTGATTGCCAAATCATAAGATATACGACTAAAAGAAAAGAGAAAACTAATGAAGTTTAACTAGCTCTGTTACAGAGCATTATTTACATTGGAAACGTCCCCATACCACAATCATTGAGTCACTACCCCTCAGGCCAGATTTGTCTATCTTGCAAGCATAATATTTACTTGATAAGGAATTTTTGAAAGAAACTTAAGAAAAATTACTCATCTTCAGAGAAGTAAGAACTTTCCTGCAACCAAATGGATGCATAAAGACTTATCCACATTGAATTATTGGGCCAGAACCTACAGGCCACATTTATCTAACTCACAAGCATTTTGCATGACAATAACACAGCAAAGCATACATAAAAAAAAAAAAAAAAAGGCTTAGCTAGGAGAACATGGACTAGATTCTGATTCTACAAATAGTAACTAATTATCCAAAAACAAAATAGTGCCCTAGGGACCAGATAGCTACATCTAACAGAGACTGCAAATGAGACCATGAGTGATGTTTTCAAATTCATACCAGTACTGAGGTTTCGTCATGCTTAAAGATTTTGTTTTGGATAAAATGTCAAATTTCGTAAGAAAAATATGGAATAATACATAAGAGTGAAAAGTACAAGAAAAGAAAGAGCTCACAAAAGACCTAAAAACTCCAGCAAATCACCACTATACCAAAAAAGGTGGTTTGATCGAGAAATTGACCCCAACAATCACATTAGCTTTCACTTGACAAGAAAAAGAACATAAAATGGTATGATAAACTGCCTCAAAGTCATGAAAACTAAAGCCCAAGTCTTCTCATTTCTTTCCCTCCAAACATAGTAACAAACCAGACTAGTCAAAATCTTCCAGAATGGTAAAAGGAAGTGCTCAATAGAGTTGAAAAGGTCTGATATTTCAGTAGCATTATGGAGAAGTCCCCTCTCTGAAAAAGTCACTTCCAGCTTCTGCCATATGCTAAAGCACAAAGGTACACTTTAGAAAAAGATGGTTGTGAGATTTCTCTTCACTTTTGCACATGTAGCAATGGTTTTTGGTTGTTACTCCCCACTGAGAAAGCTTTATCCAGAGTGGTTAACCTTTGTTAAGCCACTAACCAAAGAATGAATGAGTGGCATGGCAGAATTTGTTTCTAACAAATCTAACTTCTTTGATTGTCAATGGTTTCGTTGGCTTTTCTTTCCATAATGAATCTTTCATGTCACTACACAAATACCATAAATGTTTAAGTTCAGCTGCCCTATTCCAAGTTACCAGATCAACAATGCCAGTCCACCCTCCTTTTGTAGTCTGCATGTAGCATCCCAATCCATCTTGGCTTTAACTCTCTCCTCAACATTGCCATTCCACAGAAAATTCTTCATTTTAGTGGTAAGTGACTTTAGGATGCTCTTTGGTAATATGAACCTGGATGATCAGTACACTTGAATTGAGAATAGAGAACTCTTGATCATTGCAAGCGACCCGCATATGATAGTACTTCAAAGGTCCAATTATTAATATGCTTACTAAACTTTTCTATAAAGAATTGACAAGTACTCTTGTTCGACTTTGATGATGATACTGGAACTCCCAAATTTTTTTTTTTTTTTTGGGACAATTGAGATTTTATTGACCTAAAAAGTATTCAATCGTCAGAAGACAGCTGATTTACAACAAGGAACTTATATGTAAAATACACAAGTGAAACTATTGCCTAATATTACAAGGATTTCGCATATGCTCTAATCTGGTTTATAATGGAACCCACTTGAGGAAGACTACCCCCTAGCCTAACTTTGTTATGCACTCTCCATATGTGGTAGACAGCAGCAGCCAATGTAGCCCTCCATTGCTGTAAGGTTGGAGATAAGGAGTTTGCAGTTGCTATTAACAAATCTGCAGTGCCTTGCCAGTTTCTAAAGGAAGCTAGGCAGTAGAGCTAGTCACAAAGCCAACCCCAAATGCAAGATGTATAGGGACATTTGAAGAATAGATGGGGGTGATCCTCCACTCTTTGTTGACATAAGAAGCAAACTGCAAATGGTGCGATTCCCCAAGTTACCAATTTGTCTAAGGTAGATAGTTTGCCAAGCCAAGCTAGCCACAATATGAAGGAATGCCTAGGCAAGCATGATTTGCTCCAAACCAATTTGTGCCAAGGTATTGTGGAACTCTATGGGTTTAGAAAATTATAACCACTTTTGATTGTGTATTCTCCTAAGTTTGAGTGGATCCAATAGAGCTGGTCTGGTAGCGAGGCGTTAGGTTTGAGAGATGGCAGGATGTGGATGTTTGACTAAAATGGGTTCTCTGAAAGGGACCATGCATTCCCTTCCATTAAGGAACATAACTTGGTAGTTGGGGGTAGACCTATAATTCTCATCTCACGAGCACTATATATTGTGTCCAATGGCCCTATTGGTAGCCAGAAATCAACCCATAATGAAATTGCTAGTCTGCGAAAGTTATTGCGCACTGCATTCCTTAGCTTTAAGAGTTTCCTCCACATCCAAGAGCATGTAGTGTGCATTTTTGTTGCCCAAAAGTTGTTCCCTTTTAGCAAGGTCGAATGCACCCATTCAAGCCATAGACTCTTGGGGCCATCCTTACATAGATGCCAAATATGCTTAATTTAAACCGCCTTATTCCATATATGTAACTTTGGTATCCCTAGACCTCCACAATTCAATGGCTTGCATACATCATCCCAACGAACCTTAGCCTTAGAGAAGGTATTTGGCCTTCCAGTCCATAGGAAATTCCTTAACAATTGATCTATCCTTCTCGTGATTGCTTTAGGCAGCAAAAAAATTGAGCTCCAGAAGGTTTGCATAGAGAACAAGACTGATTTGATTAACTATAACCTCCCTACATAAGATAGAAATTTAGAGGTCCAGGAGTTGACACGAGACATAATTCTTTCTAAGAGAGCATCACAATCTGTTTTCTTGAGGTTAGTGGAGTAGTGGGACTCCTAGATAACGCATTGGTAAGTGGCCTTCTTGGAATTGTGTGGAGTAAGATCACTTCTTTATCACTTGGAGGGACATAGGAGAAAAAGATATTACTCTTGCAATTGTTGGCTTTTAGACTCGAGAGTAGGAGATAATGCTATAATGTATCCTGGATCAGTGACACGGATTTAGCATTTCCTTTTGAAAATATGAGTAAGCCATCTACAAAACATAAGTGGGTTAGCCTTTCATTATGGCATCTCCAGTGAAGAGCAAACCGAGGATGTGAAGATAGTCTCCTCAAAAGAGTAAGGAGGACTTCCATGCCTAATACAAAAAGATAGGGGAATATTGGATCTCCCTGTCTAAGCCTGCAGTTACTTGAAAGTAACTTACTAATTCTCCATTGATGTTTATAGAGAATTTTGAGATAGAGATGCATTGCGCAATGAGTGTGCATATGTGGGGGGGGAAAGTCCATTGCTTTAAGTGTCTATAATATGAAGTCCCAGCTTATAGTGTCGTAAGCTTTCTGTGAATCCACCTTCAAAGTGCATCTTAGTGCTCCTCTTTGTGTGTGATAGCCAGCTAGCAGTTCTTGGGCTAAAAATATGTCATCTGTGATTTTCCTCCCAAGAACAAAAATTGCCTATTCTCTTCCTATCAACAAAGGTAAGACCTTCTTGATGTGTGCTGCTGTAACTTTAGAACAAAAATCCACCTTGTAAAGGACATTGCAGCATGTAATAGAATGAAATTGTCCTAGCGTGGAGGGGTTAGCCACCTTCGGGACCAAGGATATGACTATGGCATTTACCTCCTTTAACAGGTGCCCTAATGTGAGGAATTCTGAAGTTGCTGCAATCATGTCATCTCACAATCTCTCAAGCTTCCATGAAGAATTTTGCCGAGTAATCATTTGGACTCGATGCTTTACCATTGGCTTGCGAGAGAAATCCCCATTTGATCTCATCTTTGGTGAATGGAGCATTTAGGTATTCTTGCTATTGTTTACTTAGCTTCCAGGTTGCCAAGTTTCTAATTTCCCCAAGATTTGACAAGCTCAACGAGGCGCCATAGAGTTGTTTGAAGTGGGTAGTTCTCCACACTTGAATCCTAGCAAATGTGAAATCTCCTCTTTCAATCTTTGCAAGACTCCACTATTGAATAGTTGACTTTTTTCTTCACTAGCTTTAAGGCCAAGTGCCAACCATCCGCAAAACACAAATGGTTAATTCGCTCCTTCCTACACCTCCAATGTTGAGAAAAACCTTCCCTCCTACCTACTGCTCTCATAATACACGACAATAGTTCCATTACTAACACAAAGGTAAGGGAAAATCGGATCCCCTTGTCTAAAACCTCAAGAACTTCAGAAAAAACCTATAAGTTCTCCATTCAAATTTATAGAGAACTTTGGAAATTCCATCATATGCTTTCATTATATTTACTTTTATAGTGCATCTAGCTCCAAGGTTATTCTTGTGATATCCAAAGAGGAGTTCTTGCACTACAAAAACGTTATCAACAATTCTACAACCTCTTAAAAAAGTTGTTTGCTCCTTCCCCACAAGATATGGAAGCACCAACATCATTCTATCTGCAAGAATCTTTAAGATACACTTATAGAGGGTGTTACAATAGGAAATAGATCGGAAATCAGCAAGCTAGGAAGAGTTTTCCATCTTAGGCACTAACGAAATCATTGTAGAGTTAATGGACTTCAAGAGAGTCAGTTGCAAAAAAGTCCTTTATTGCCAAAGTAACATCCTTACCAATAATTTCCCATGTGCCACAGAAAAAATTCACATTATATCCATCTAGACCAAGCGCCATGTCTTGAGCCATCTTGAAGAGAGCTTCTTTAACCTCCTCATCCATCACTAGGCGAGTCAAAACCACCCAAACCAAGCTTTTCACTCTCTTTTCAATTACAACTTCAAGCGTATGGAATAAGTGTGCAGGAGCCCTTGGTTCCTCTAGTAGTTTTTCAAAATAGCTAACTATCATCCTTTTAATTTCCAAGGATTCATTGACATGCTGACCATCTTCATTCAAAAGTGATTTGATCACCTCTGTGATATTTTTGCTGTAGCGACCAATGGAAGTACTTAGAATTTTGATCTCCAAGTTTAAGCCAACTGATCCATGATTTTTGCCTCAAGAAAGACTCCTCCGCCACACTTAAAAAATAAAACTCTTTAAAGAGTTGCTTTTCTTTGTCCCAATTTGCAGAGTCTATATAATTACAGTTCATCTCTTGGCAATCAAGGAGGGCGGCTTTGGCATCTTGGGTTTGTTGCTGGGCATTGGCAAAAGCCCTTAAATTTAGCTTCCTCAACTCCTCCTTCAATAATTTTAACTTAGTAACCACCTTACACATTGGTGTTCCTTCAACCAGTTTTTTCCACGCTTCTTCCACTATGGTCTTGAAATCCGAGTGACTAATCCAACAATTGAAGAATTTGAAGGGAGATTTCCTATGCACAGCTTCAAATTTTTCATGTGCTACTGTGGACAATGGTCAAAAACTCCTGGACTAAGAACTTCCACTTCTGTGTTGGGAAACTTTGAGAGCCAGGCCTGGCTTAAAATAACCCTATCTAGATGTCTTAGGATCGAATTTGTTGGGCAACAATTTGTCCAAGTACGGAAAATCCCAGAAGAGTGCATCATCCATCCCACTTCATAACAGAAATTATTGAAATCCTCCATTCCTCTAGTGAATAGTCCATTACCCCCCACTTTATCTTCCAAGCTATGACACTCGTTAAAATCTCCCAAGATGACCCAAGGCTCTACAATTGAACTTTTACAATTTAATAAATCATTCCACAAAACTCTTCTTGATGATTTCAAATTTGCACCATAGAAAAAAGATGCAACACAAGCAAAATCAGTCCCCACCATCTCGCAAGCACAGTGTACAACTTGGTCTAATGAGGAAATCACATTTATATTCCAAACATGGGGATTCCACACAACCCATATGTGGCCAGAAGGGTGTGTCTCAAGCTGCCAATCTGGAAGCATCCGGTTCCATATCTTTTGAATGTTTGGAGGTTTCACTTTAGTTTCCAAAATGCCAAAGAGAGAGACTTGATGTTTCCGACAAAAACTTCCTATCTCCTTTTATTTGTTGGGAGCATTTAAGCCCCTAATATTCCAAGAAGCAAAAAACATATGTACAAAAAGAACAGATCAAGAAAACTCAAAAGGATGGAGAGAGGGGAGGCATCCCTTCCTTTTCCTTTTTCTCCCTCGCTCTCTTCCTACATTTCTTTTTCTTACTAGTTGCGTCTTTGTCTCCAACCTCCTGTTCCAAAGCTAGTTCGTCAACGTAGTGACTTGAAGTTTCCGTGGGTGGGGGGGGGGGCAATAGATGGCAAAGGAGTTTCAACCGCCACTGAAGTGGAAACAAAAGAAGAGTGGCCAGATTCATCATCAACATTGCCTGAGTTGTCACCCAGAACACTGGAATCCTCAACAGAGCCATGAGAAACTTCCAAGGTACCACAAAGGGTAGAAGGCCCACCACCATCATTGCAAGGGTGGTAGTTGTCAGAGCTACTAATTTCTACACTTGATTCAAAGGCGGTATCTTTCCCTTTGCCTGGAGTTACAGGTGCCAAAAATTTCTATTTTCCAGCCTCTCTCTCTTTAATCACCACACCTTTTACAAATTGGTCTACCACATTGTCCTTTTTCCCTTCTTTAGGCTCTTCCCTACTAATACCATAGTTGACCTCCATATTCTTACAAGGATGTTCCAACCTCATGCTTCTCTCAAACTCTTGAACAGGGCATTTGGCATCACTATGCCCAAACACTCTACATTTAACACAACCTGGTGGTAAAATGTAATATTCCACATCAACTCTGTAAACTGAGCCATCGGCACACCTCCATATCAAAACTCCTTTGGGAATTCATCATTTGCTTCCATTTCTACCAAATCAAGCCCATACTTTACATGATTATTTGTTGTTGTGATATGTCTACTTGGAGTGATTTGCCTAATATACTAACAGCATAGCCAACTCCCTCATTGTGGAGGAATTCTGTTGCAACACCCCCACAACCTAACCCATATTGGCATTTTCTTAGGTTGGAGCCTCGATAGGGCCATGCCAATTTTCCATCTTTCTAACACCAACAATCAGTTTGCAAAGAACCGTGGTTGCCTTAAAAACTTTCAGAAGCAAGTCCTTGCCTTCAAATTTAAAAAGGAAGTAACCACATCAATTTGAGAGAGCTTCCACCAAGCCTTCATTTGCCCACTTTATTGTTGCTAACCTCTGAACCATTGGGAATGCTAAACTTCTTCTAAGGAAATAACCGACAAGTGTTCCTCCAAAATTTTCACACCTATCTCAGAATCAAATTTTGGTGGTTCCACCCTTGCACACCCTGCCGCTCTCGTTGGGGGATAATAATTTAGCACAACATTTACTTTAGGTTCAACTGATGGATACTTCTCTGGTGATTTTGGGCCAAAAACCACTTCTGCAAAAGATTGGGGAGGTTTTGGTACCTGATTAGATGGAGAAGATATTTTCCTAGAAGAGCCAGCACGATTTTCAGCCTTCACAGCAACTTTTTCCATTTTCTTCAAAGTAGAATCAGATAGAGATACTTGACTATTGCTAGGAGGGGAAAAGGTTTTTCTGGAGCTTTTTCTACACCCTAAACCTCTATGCCTTCTCTCTTCTGCCTACTTTTCCAGCTGTCATTTCATCAGTCTGTCTATTAACCTCAAGCCCCACAACCTTTTGAGAAAACTCAGGACTCCCTTTGGTCAAATCCTCTTCCACAAAACCAGAAAACACTTTCCCTTCTACAAAACCAGACATTTCTCCAATTGAAGACTTTACTAGAGGAAATCGGTTTTTTCTTTTGCACCAGCAAGAAGAACTTCCTTTTTCTTTGCACAAAAGTCTTCATAAACCAAACTAAAGCACAACAACTTTAAAAGGAACCAGATAACTAAGAAAACCACAGAAACTGGAAAAAAGGACAGAAGGGAAAAGAAAAAAAGGTGAAGATTTACTTTAAAAGGACAAAAAAGATGAGAGGAATGGAGGAGAAGAGAAAGGGAGAGAGGAGAGGAGAGGAGAGGAGGGAGGGAAAAAAAAAAAAAAAAAACAGGAAGGGGTTCTAAAGAGGAGGCAGAGGGTTTTCTCTCTCTAACCCATTCTTATACTAGTAAGAGTTCAAATTGTGTTGTAATTTGAAAATCATTACCGTCATGCTTAAAGATTGAATATATGCAAAAACCAAATGCAATGAAAAATAATATGCTTGATTAAACACCCCATAAGATACATTTCTGAAGGCATGAACATTAACAATATGCTTAATCAAAAACCCCAAAAATACATTTCTGACAACACAAACATTTGATATAATGTGAGCAATTTATAAAAGTTTTGAATTGCAGACCTCTTTTCCAAGCTGAACCATATTATCAGCCAGCCTCCGGACCTCCTTTGCCTGTATTTGCAACACAAAATGCTCATTTGGAGTTAAAAATATGATCAAAAGGTAAACTTAGAAGTTCACATATTTTTATCTAGATCCTAGTTGCGAATAACATGATCAAAAATCAAAATGGGATGCCTTTAAAAAGTTTTACTCCTGTGCTTTCTTCCTTGGAGAACACATACGGGTGGACAATACATTCATTACTAATGTACTTAAAGACAATTTAGTATTAGAACAAAATATAATAAAATTAGTACAGGGAATTCAATATTTTGATCCTGCAGTTGGCAGCAACTAAACAGACTGGAGAATTTGTTAACCATGTGACATAGTACAAATATCAAAGGTGACCAAATTTGGCCAAGGGACAGTTTTGGCTAGCAATAGCAGCATGTCTGTGAAATCCAAAGTTTAATATGAATGAACAGGTTTAGGGTAGAGAATATACGAATAGACTGACGAACACGCAATTTATTGCATATATTTCATTTAAATCAGTGTAACCAATTAGATTTTTCCAACTTGTATGGGTTGATAGCAAAAACTTTTGGGTAAAAATTGACTGAGGATCTAATAGACATACTTGTTCAGCAATCCTCTGATTTGATTTAGTCAATTTTCTGGGTACATTTTAATATGGAAAATTTTCAGTTAGAACAAAGCACCTAAGAGCATGTTCATGATGTAGCACTTTTCAATAACCATCTCCTGCCGACTCTTCTGCATGCCTCACATGATTCATCTCACACAAAGATATATCCAAAAGGTGTAGATGAGACAATTGGTATAATATAATTTTATGACCAAGCTCAAATTAACTAAATTATGTTTAGGCTTATAATTATTTGGATGAGTACTAAGATCTAAATAAATAGACCTAATTTGGGATAGTTTATAAAGTTTTGGTGTTCGTTAAAATTGTCTCACACATTTTTAATCTTCCTCAGCAAATTTTGGTGCTAACTAGATTACATTACGTAATGGGGTTTCATTCTTCTCTTTTTAGCCCATTAGGGTTACTAAACTAATAAATCTTGTACGTTAATAGTCCACAAGATCATATGGTAATGATCACTTGTAACCCATTGTGTGTCTGTGTGTGTGTGTGTATTACCAATGAGGAGGACCCTACTAACCAAGCTCCTCCAATATGCCACCGGTCACATGAATACTAAACTTACTGAGACCGTCTATTCCATCTCTCTAATTCCTCTCCAAATCATCCTTTTCTCTTATTTAATGATTGCTTTATTTTACCGCAACACTAAACCTTTGCTATTCTCGTGAAACACATTGACACACGCTGCACACATATCTATATATAATCAAACCCTACCATCTAAAAAAGGTATTATAGCAAAGAAAAAGAATTTGCAGGGAAGAATATCTCGATGAAGACAAAAATAAATCTTATGCTATGTTGCTCAGACTTTTCACTCTCCATCCCGCTGCTCTCTAAAAGCCAGACTCTTTAAAAGCCGGCTAAGGAGGAAGGTCCAACAGGGAAAGCACATTGAATTTGAAACAATGATTACACTGTATCCTCAAATTCCATGTCTTGAAATTCAAAACAGGAACATCTAGCCCTAGTTTCACCTATCCAGAAACGACATCCGAATAACTCCAATCTTCAATTCTGTAATAGCTATAGACATCAAACCACAAGGTTACTACATAAAATCGGTAACTCTGTTAAGAGAAAAACTAATTTGATTTAAAACCTAGAAGGGATCATTATGAAGAAACTTACTTTAGCAACGGTGGTTTCAATACGCTCGTGTTTGACCAGTTGCGACACCATTGTCCTGCTCATGGAAATGCCATAAAATACATATTTATTAATGCGATAAAAGGAAAAGTAAAAAGAAAAACAGTGTAAAGCAATGTGTAACGAGGAAAAGTAAGAGAACCTGAGCATGGACATCCTGTGACCAGTAGGTCTACCGAGCTTCCTGAATTTCGTCATCTTCTAAATGCACACAGAAGGGGAGAGTGGGGAGAGACGCAGAGAGAGGTCTCAAAGCAAAGATCAAACTAGGGTTTTGGCCTTTCGGGGTTTATGTCCAGCGTGACCGCTGCCATTGGTTTTTTTTTAAGGAATAATTACAGAATTATTATTATATCATATTGTTCCCTTTTTTTAAAAATTTACTTTTATTGATAATTTATACAAATTTTATGTATTGATTCTTTTTCCTTTTTTCTTACAAATTAATTGTTAATTTCAATCCATAATACACCTCAATGTCTAAATAAAAGGTTTATTATTTTAGTTATTTATGAAGTCTAATTAATATTTGAATTCTGATTTTTATATTCATTTTAATCACAAAATTTTTTAAACAAATAATATATTGGTATTTTTCATTATATCCATACTCATTGTTGCAATATAATAATAATAATAATAATAATAATAATAAATCAAATGGTTATTCCTTTCATTAAAGAGTCCTATAAATTTTTTTTCCCTATCAATTTCAAATAATAGTATTATTATGGAATAGATGTTTTATCCCAATCTATTATATTCTATCCTATTACTATTGGGTAAAGTATATAGTTTTATCAAAAATATATGACTCATAAATCCAAACTCAGGTGAATAAGCCTAATATGGAATTTAAGTTGTTCTGCTCCTATGAATTAAATTAATAATCAACCAAAATAACCCAGTATCCAATTTGATTTAGGTTCAACTAGACTACGGTGAAGTTTGCTTGGATTAGTGCTAGTCCAATGTCCTTGAAATCGGTGGAACAAAAAAAAAAAGAAAAAGAAAACCTACAAGATAGAAAGGTATCATTTTTATTTTTATTTTATTTTTCAAAATCCAAAATGGGTGTATGGTAAAAACTTGTGTGCTAGTGATGAAGTTAGGTGGATTTGTTCTCATAATGCAAGCAAGATTAAAAGTTAAAACCGATGAGATTAGGGCAAAAAATATAATAATTTACACGGTAAATCCTAAATGAATTTGAGATGAAAACAAAACGGATGAAGCAATAAAGTCACTATTATAATATATGCTTTGGTAATAAGTATGGACTCTTTTTTATATATAAGTCTTACTATAAATTTATATATAAATCCTAAATATTTTGAAATGGATATAAATCTGAATATATTATAGATTTACGTATCATCCGATTCGACCGAACAACCTGAAACTTTCAGGCCAATCGCCTTGTTTATCTAAGGGAGACAAGAACTCGGAAAAGCAATGAAGAAAGTAATCATTTCAAATCGTTGTACAATATGGTATGCTGAAGAGTCAATGACACTATTGAACGCAAAACGAAATAAAACAACTGAATGCTGCAATTTGCATAAATATTTCTAGAAAACCAAAATCAAGAAGAAAACTGGACCAAATGAGTCCTCATGCTTGGACAAAAGAAGACAATCATCTCTCTCATTTTATCTTAAATGAAGATGGCAGGTGTATATGAATCAAATAAATAATCCATGTTATGACAATTATTGGTATGTCATGCTTATTATGTAGGAACCATTCTGAATGGAATAGAATCTCTGAATAATTTCTCCTATACATTGTTTGGTATCCATCATGGAATCATGCAGTCAGCTTCGTAAAACACATCTAAATATAGGAAAGGAAGTTGCATTTGGATCCACGATTTCATTGCTAGTCCATTCCCGTGAAACAAACATCTGCTAGGTTTTGTTATGAGGCAGACGTGGAATGGCAGCAGGCCTCAATTCTCTGTGCTACATCTGACATGGAAGGACGTTGATCAGGGCTTTGTGCTATACAGTCCAACGCTATCTCCAATAATATCTTCATGCTCTGATGATTGTCCTCATACCGCCAAAGCTCAACCTCAAAAACGCCGTCCATCGTCGCTTGTCTAATCATGAACCGCACCCACCCTGGAAGGTCTAGTCCATCCTCATTCCATAGGGAAGTGTTTCCTGGAGTTTTTCCTGTTAAAAGCTCCAGAAGCAGCACGCCGAAGCTGTACACGTCTGCCTTCTGGGTTACTTTATGGTCGGCTTCTAAAACCTCGGGTGCGAGGTATCCATGAAGGTGATTTGGTGTGGTTATAGGACCGGCAAGATGAGCTAGTCCAAAGTGACAGACCAGTGCGGTGTAAGATTTGGTTAGGAGAACATTTGATGACTTGACGTTTCCATGAGAGGTTTCAGGACCCTGAGAATGAAGGTATGCAATTGCTTTTGCAGCTCCAAGAGCCACTCTGCACCTGGTTTCCCATTCTAATGGAATCCTTCCAGTTCCCACATCCTGTCCTGCAATAACATAATGTGTTCCCACGTTAATAAACATAAGCACCTTTCCCAAGTTACTATCAATCTCTAATGTAATTTTGTTGGCAATTTATATATGATTAAAAGACTGGATCGTTCAACTCTGTATTTTTCATAAACCAAGATGGGTCTTCAGCTTTAATATGAAGTTAAAATTTGCGTATAATATATATGTTTTTTGGAATGACATCCCATATTTATATATTAAGGTATTTCATATGAGGTAAATAATCCTGATCATCCTAGAAAATTTTCTAAATATACTGATATCTCCAATTTTGATTCTACTACAAACCCTATTTTAAATTGTATATCTAGACAATAAAAATCCGCTCTATGAAACTTATCATGAGGTATTCATATGGATATGAAGCATATCATGGGGAGATTGTAATTATCAAACTTACGAAGTTTTACAGATTATATGATAGAGAGTGTCAACATAATCCAATGAAAATTATAACAAATTTGTTACATCATCAAATGGATACATGGATGTATTGTATTATTTTGAACATTGCATTAGTTGAGACAAAAGTTAGTTGTTTAGTTTTAGATATAATTACAAATAAACCTTTAAAAATATTGATCAAGTATAAATATATCCCTAAACTCTAGAAAGTTACTTCACCTTACTATAATTTTTGAAAATATATACTTACCTCTTCAATTTTCACTAAAGCTAAAAAAAAAAAATGTTTCTAAGAAAGATCATAAAAAGCGATTATTTTTTTGTTTTAAATGATACAATTAGTGCATATTTCTCTAAATTATGTGAATGTGAGCACATTTTTAGAAGTTTATAGGATCTATCATTGACTTGATTAATAATTCTAAAGAGTGTATTTACAATTTACCCTAAATTTTAATACCCACAACAATGAGTGGATCATGATTTAGTCTTCTACAAAAATAAGGAACTCTCAAAACAAATATAAAATTCATGACGTCTTTAGTTTTATGAAAGGCTTTTCTTCTTAAGACAGCATAAAACAGCTGAAATTCATATAAAAATGAGTTAAATATCATAGTTAGCTAGCAAATCGGGTGGACAGGAATATCATAACTAAGAAATAAAGCATGCTACTGAATACATTGATGATGCAAAATTATCATTTGCTCAACAGGAAAGTAAGAGACACAAAAGAAAAGCCCCAGCATTACGGCCGTGAGATCTGAGATTTCAAGAACAACAGAAGTAGTGCCGTAGAACACAGATACTATGTAATTAGATAGTTAACCAAAGCCATTTTCAATGCTAAAAGCAAAAGGATCTGAAAAAAGATGTCTATAAATAGGAAGCAATAAGAGAAAAGAAAATGGTAATGGGACTAATACAAGCAAACAAAGGAAGGGCGACTCACCATGTAGGACCACAGATAAGCCTCCCATGGGAATATAATCATAAACGAGAAGCTTGTCTTCATTCTCATTATAATAAGCCCTTAATGGAACCAAATTCTCATGCTCCATTGCTCCTAACTCCTCCATTTTCCTTTTGAACTCATCTTCTGATACCTTCACATTCCGCAATCTCTTAACTGTCACATCAATTCCCATTCCTAGAGAAGCCTTGTAAGCAGTCCCAAACGTCCCCATTCCCAAAACCGAAGCCGAAGCACTCAACAATTCCTCCAAATCAAACAACCACTCCGGATGTTTCCTAACAAACACCAACCTTCTGCGCTCGACCGCTTTCGGGTGTTTCTCAAGCTGATTACTACCAAGCCACCTTACCCTATAGCACAAAAAGAGCAAGACTATGCCAACCAAGAATAAAAATACAAGACATCCTACTACAATCCCTGTCACCGCTCCACTAGACAATCTTTTACCATCCTTACAAGGATTTAACAAAGGCTTCCCGCACAGCGAGTTTCCTTCAAAGGCACTTGCAGGAAAACCGGCAAGGCTGGATGGGATACGCCCTGTGAACTGGTTAGACGATACATTGAACCGATCAAGTTTCAAATTTAAACCCGGGATCGAACCAGTAAGCTGATTTTTCTGCAAGTTTAAGTCAACCAATCTTGTTAGGTTATTGAAATTTTTTGATATCTTGCCAGTGAGGTTATTCTCAGCGAGGTTCAAACGAACGAGGCTCTGTAAGGAGAACAAGGATTCAGGAATTTTACCAGAGAAGGAGTTTTCTTGTAAGAAAATATTCTGAATGTTTCTGAGGTTTCCAATGTCGGGTGGAAGGGGCCCGGAAAGGGCGTTGGACCGGAGAGAAAGAGTCTGGAGTTGAGTTAGATTGCCAAGTGTGTTTTCAGGGAGATGCCCGGACAAGCCCTTGGCAGGCAGACGAAGTTCAATGACTCGGTCCTGATTACACGCCACGCCGTTCCAAGAACACGGCGTGGTGCTGAGGTTCCAGAGGAGTGGCTGCCCGGCTAGAGCAGCACGGAGGGCTAGAAGTGCTGTCATGTCGGACGAAAAATCGGCATGTGCGGGGAAGAAACGGAGGAACAAGTTTAAGAAGTTCAGAAGCAAACACGCTAAAAATTGTCTAATTGTTGGTTTTTTCATTAAGCTTGCTTGAATTTGTAATGATCTGATTATAGACCAAGTTAAGGGAGTTTAGAAAGCAGTTTTAGAAGTAAAAAAAGAAGAAGCAGTGTATAAGTTAGGATTTGGAGGGTTTGAGAGTTTGGTGAGCGAATGAATCGAACAGTAACAATCAGAATTAGGGAAGGTTAGGAAAGTGGTTGGATGCATGATCATGAAATGCTGACAAGAACATTCCAAGGTGGACCCCCGGTTATTCGATAGTCAAAAGCATTTCTTCTATACTTTTGATCTTAGCATATATTCCCGCAGATAATAATGGCAGGAATTTTATCTTTTTCATCTTTTTCTTTAAGATTTTTTCTTTTTTTGGTTAAAACACATTGAAATTTCATTATAAAACTAGTTAAAAAGCTCATGTAATGCATAGATAATAGTTTAAATAATGACTATATATATATTTTTTAAAAACAACAAATGTAAATATAATTTAAAGTTTTTATATATTATAAAAAAAATTATCTAATGAAATATTCAAATAATTTCTAATGGATATTAATAAAATGTTTAATTGATTTAATTAATGATTAAACGTTGATAAGGTATTTGAAAAAGGTAGAGCATCTTCCGCAAAAGCTTTAGTAAAATAAAAAATTTTCAAATACAAAAATAAAGAAAAAAAATGAAAGAATGTAATTGGTCACAAAACACATGAGTTTTCGTAATTCAGAATGATAAATGAAAAGTTATAAGGTCAAAATACATTAAGAAATCAACTATGATACAACGTGTAACTAATAGAAATAGGAAGTTTAAACCTTTCCCTTTTTTGTATTTTCCTTATAGCATAATGCTATTGCTGATAGAGCATTTTAGGCATGGACCTCTAAGGTCCATTTTAGCCTACTCAAACTCCTATCCAAGCTCCACTCACCCATGCTAACTTGTCCTATTTCATTCAAGCACAAAATTGCCTCGATTTAAGTCTAAAGTTCTTGACCTCCTCTAACTCATCTATGCATACCCCCACAATGGATAAGCTCAAGAGATTGATACAAATAAGAAAAAGGGTTGGTCAAAGATATACCCTTAAAATATTAGGAGAAGATCTTGGGAATCAATGCACTTCCCATACAAGGATCATTCACAATCTCTATAAATGGAGGTGGAAGACTACCATGTAAGAGACTTTTCGAACCCTTTGACTCTTGACATTCTAATATCATAGTTGTTTTCCACTTATGCAGACTTAGGCATCAGAGTGATCATGCCAAAACAAACTCTAGCAACCCCTATAGCTTTACTTGTTTCCCTTTTGTAAATGACTCAACCAATTCCCATAAACTCAGTACAATAGCTATAAATCTTTTTTTTTTTAATTTCTTATAAAATAGCTTTCTAACCATAATAAAATGTAATTATTTTCATTTATATTAATTCATGATCTTTAGGATAATACATTTATTATACATAATGTTAAAAATTTTTCATAAGAGAAAAGATTGTTAAATAAATATAAAATTATTGAATATGTTTACAGAATTTTTTATTTGAATATTTTAAGAAATAGCATGCATAAGCAAAATTTAGATTTCAAAGAATTAATATTTTTTATCATGGTATTAACTATATGTTTGAAATTTAAATCTCTTATTAAATGAATATAAAATTATTGAATATGTTTATAAAATTTCTTATTTAAATAATTAAAGAAATAACATGCACAAGAAGAATTTAGATTTCAAAGAATTAATATTTTGCATCATGATATTATCTATATGTTTGAAATTTAAATCTTAAAAGAAATGTGAAATTATGCCATTGTATCCTATCTCGTTCAATTCATTACATTCAATATTAGCTTGATTTAATTTTGTTCAAATAGCATCTCATGTTATAGTATGATCATTACATTCTATTTAATTTCTTTTAGAGATCTTATATCAATATCTCTTACATTTTATGATAAGAATAAAAGACTATAATATGAAATGTATCTAATAAAAATAGCGAATATAAGCCTTTCCTGTTTTTACTTTTTCTCAAAATATTTACACGATGAAATATTTAATAAAGTATTTAATTATATTACTAATTAACATTATAACATATTATCCAAAAACACACACAAAACTCTCTCTCTCTCTCCATATAAAAGTATAAATTGTAATGTAATTAATACCATCATTAAGATGGGAATTAATATTACAAAATGTTTGAATATAAATGGGTTTAATTAAAATGTAACTAATTCTTAAATGTACCTTCAATATAGTTGTTATAATCAAATTATATTATATATATAATCTTCATATAATGAATAACATAAAATATTTACTAAGTAGTGATGCATTCTAAAATATAAGAACGAAAAAGGGAAAAAGAGGAGTCGAGAAATTATGGGAACATAATAATGATACCATAAAAAGGGATGTAAAAAAGGCAAGTGCTTCTAAAACTATATATTATAATATGATGTAAAACACGAAAAAATAAAAATGTTTAAAAGTATATATTATATTATATTAATATATTTTAAAATAAACCCTAGTGATTTAAAAGCGCAAATAGACTATAATCCTAATATTTTGACTTCAATATAATGATTTATATATATTATATATATATATATATATATAAACATAAGGTTGTAAGGGCAAATTTCTATTAAAAATGGTAAATTGTTAAGCTCCAAGCATACTTGCACTTAAAAATGGCATTATATCTAAATATTTGAATATAGATATCTAATGACTTGAAAAGGGCAAGTGTACTACAATATTAATACTTTGACTTCAAGATAATGAATTTTTTCCAGTAAAAACATATGGTAATAAAAGAAAATTTAGTATTTATTTATACAACCCTAATTTGGTTGAGAATATTTGATTTAATAATATTTATTGCATCAAAAACTGTTATTTTTGTCAAGAAAACAATAAATATCATTTGTTGTTGTTTCATTGATTTTGTGTATCTTATAATTACATGCACGTACTTAAAAACATAAAAATACTAATGGAAATCATTATATTATAAATAATATATTCATTTGCTTTAATTGTTAGTAACATAATAATAATAATAATAATGGCTATTGAAGACTATTATAATGGTTATGAGTACCATTAATATCATTTATTCCCACTAAAAAAATTATTAAAAATATAGAATATTAAAAGATATATAATATTCAACTACAAATTCAAATTGATCAAAATTCCAATTGGTTTATGATGACTTTGAAACAATAATGATAACATATAAGTGATTGAAAAAAAAAAAAAAGTAAAAAGGGCAAATTTTTAAGCACCAAGCATATTTCTATATAAAAATGGCATTATATCAGTATCTGCGAATCTAGATTTGTAGTAACTAAAAAAGGAAAAATGTATGATGACATTAATACTACCTTAAATTGATTGAGTATATTTGATTTCTTTATCTTTATTACGTTAAAAATCATTATCATGGTCAAGAAAACCATAAATATCATTTGTTGTTGTTTCATTGGTTTCGTGAATGATGCAATTACATTATATTAATATGCGTATATGTGATTGATGTCAATATCCCAATTAATTCAAGATGACCATGGAAACAATAACAATAACACATAAGTGATTGGTAATAAAAAATAAAAGATAAAAAATATTTTACACAGATGGCAATTATTGTATTAATGATACCATAAAAAGCTTTTTTTTTTTGGTGAAATCATATCATATTATAACATAAAACTGATGAAATACAAATTCAAATTAATCAATATCCTAATTGGTTCAAGACAACTTAGAAACAATAACAATAACATATAAGTGATTAACAATGAAAATAAAAGGTAAAAATATTTTATCCTCAATGCAATCTTAGCCTAAAAATCTGTAACATCCTTCCACAATGAAGGACACATGAATTATTCTTGTTATAGAGGCCTTGAATGCAGCAAAAAAAAAAAAAAAATTAAGACAAAAAGATACAAATACTAAAGAAAAATAAATTTGATACATGTAAATTGTCAAAAGAAATTGTTTCCACATTTTTATTATAAATCTATATCTATAGAATAGAGGGGAAAAAAAGAAAAAGAAAAACTATGCATCATCTACCATTCACAAATAATAGCAATTTAATAGGATGTTAATATAATTTTTGTAATGATACTATAAATAAATGTGATTGATAAAAAATAAAATATATATTTAAAAAATTTTCAAGACTATATATTATTTGGATTATAAATGCAAAATAAATTCAATTAAAATGAATATAAACTACATTAGATTGATCTAAATTATATCTACAAAATGAATTCAATTATAATGAACATAGAGTACATTGGATCGTATTCATATTTAAGTACAATATTGCATTGACAATTTGCAAATACTCTTATATTAATATTTTTGCTTTTGTAGTTTATATTCTCTTATTTGAATTGATCACCACATTTCATCTTTACATTTGATAAATCTATTTCTTGATCATCACCTATATAACAAATAAATATAAAAGTTAGTTAAAAAATAGTAATTAAAGTAAAAGTAAAAATGAAAATGAAAAAGAAAACTTTAATGTAAATAAAATAGGTGAAACTGAAACTACCAACTCTAATTGAGTAGTATATCAGTTAATCATCCTACAATGGAATACTTGCAAAATTTCATGACATAACAAATAAATACATAAGTTAGTTAAATAAAGTGCTACTTCATCTAAGAACAAACACTTTATCATTCTCTTTTAAGATCAACTTAAAAAAGTCCAATCTTGTGGATTAATTTGCTAAAAGCATCTTGATAGGGTGCTTGTAAAGCTCGAGAAAAATAAATCAAACATAAAATATTAAAAGGTCAAGGCAAATAAAAGTAATAAAGAATTAAGTTAGGGGACAAGTTAGTCATTTTATGAGATAAGTATAAAAGGGCTAAATATAGGTTAATATGACCTTTCACTTTTTGTACTACAGTACCCTCAAAGTAAGGAGAAACCCTAGGAGAGAAACACGAGTGTCAAAATTCTACACTCTAATGCAATTTCGTATGGTAAGGTATATAAGTTAATGTTCCTTTTCATTTTTACGTGAGTATAATATGATTGATAGTTAGATTCTTTGAAATTTCACAATAGAATAAAGTGGACGAGTAAGGGTTAAGACAAGACATTGATTGTTGAAGCAAATCTCTACAAGTGAGTGGTTCAATTTGAAGTAATTTAGCATTTTTATATTGTAAGTATCATGAATTAAGATTTAGAGATGTCGGATCACAACTAGGGTTGGAAGAAGTTAAAAATTGGTGAACTGGGAAGAGAATTCAAAGTATAATAGTAAGGTACATGGCTAAATATACACCCATGTACCTGTTTGTGTTGTTTAGAGAAGAAAAGAACAAGTTAAGGGGTTTACGACCAGGTACACGCTTATATACTAGCTTGTGTAACTATACATGACCAAGTACATGGCCATGTGGAATGATGGAAGTGTACAAAAAAGTATAGCCACAATACACGGTCGTGTTTCCTATCATGCTCATGTATATAGCCTAATGCACTACCGTGTACCTTAAAAACCTTTTTTATCTGATTTCTTTTCTTATTATTTGAATTTTGTTAATCCCAAACTGCTAGTATAATTCTAGAAACTTTACCAAAGTAAGAGAATTAATCTAATAACAATTAGGTAACAAAAATTAGGTACTTAAGTGATACTCTAGACTAATACTAAGATCAATTGTTTTGTAACTTAATAGATTCTAGAGTAATTGTTAGGTAAAGATAAGTTGTGCTGGATACTGCCCTTTTAGGTACATGTAATTTTGTTTGTTGCTTGTGTTTATTTGAATAGGTAACGAATTTGAATAATTGGTATATTGGATTTGATTTAGTTATTTACTGGTTGTGCATAACTTAGCCTAAAGGCCTATAGTGGTAGAACCAGGCACCCATTGATTGATATGTGGCAATGTCTCTTGTGGATTTGATTTAGGGACTTATGTGTGTTAGGGCCCATAATGGCAGTTCTCAATATCGTACTATGTATTATATCTATATATGGTGTGGCAAGGTCATGAGAACCCCTCTGTTGTTTGAGCACTAATTTAAATAATAACTTATTGTTTGATTGTTCAGTTCTGCATTGATGCATATGATCCAAGAGATGTTTGATCATGCATGTGTGCTTGTGGATTATATGTACCGGGCATTAGCTCACCCCTCAATGACCCTTTTTTTTCTCTTTAGCTATAAGTGCAAATGACTACACTTCATATGGTGAGGATTAAGAAACATACATACAAGATAGAAACGATGTAGGGTATTTTTATGATTATGAAAATTAGATGAAGATTGTCATTTGAAGTCTTAGAGTACTACGGGAAATTTGATTATTATGGAGGATTATAGTACTAAGAATAGGTTGAGATTTATATTATTTTATATTGATGTATCTAGATAACCTTGATAAAGTGTGTAGATTGTGAATGGGACTTAATTGAGTCACTTATTCATAATGTCAAATGTTTATTTGAATTTTGGTTAACATGTATTAGAGTGTTTAAGAGCCTTAATGTGTCTTTACTCTATAAGGACATATGGCAGGTTGTGGCCTCCTAGGTTTCAGGGCATTATAATGCTTTAGTGACAATATTTGCAAATTGGAACATATGAGACATATTAAGTTTGCAACATTTGAGTTTAGTCTTAATTATCAAATCAAAATATTGAATTTAACATCATAAAGATTTGAAGGAAGAACTTTTATACTCCACATGTATTGTTTGAAATGAAGGTGATTAAGGCTTTATTTGAAATGAAGATGAATGAGCGTTTATAGGGAAATAAATGGAAATTAATCACCATAGTTAATATAAAAATGCATTATTGCAAAGTTAAAAGATTCATCAAAAGCATTAATGACACCTTAAAATGATGAAATGTGTGAAAATTCAAGTATATAAAGTGGAATTTACTCTTTCACCTAAATCTCATAAGAAAACAACTAAAGTTAGTAGCTAAATTAGATGGGTTTAATAGGTAATAAAGGATTTAAGGTGTAGATAATGCCTAATGGGTTTTTGAAAGCATTTACTTTAGAGAGTGTTTAGAAATGAAGATGGAGGCTGCTGATTTCTATCACTAAAAGGGATTATATAGTAAAATTTAGTAAGGGTTTAAGAGTAGAGGCAATTGAGACCACAAGGGTTAATGGACTTGGACCATTTGGTTACATGTATCCTCTCATTTAGTTTTAGTATTTTATTTATCCTTAATTTTTCTACTTATTCCAGCTAAAAATTAACTCATCCCTATCCCTAAAATGCCCTTGGAATCTTAAACATTTAGCTACCTTTCAACAAGGTAAGCATAGGGCATTTTGGTCATTTTATCCAATTGACCATCGATTTTTTTTCCAACTATCTCCAAATAATTTGTAATTGATTATGTTTACCTAATTGAGGTATTATAGAAATACGTAAGATCTCTAAGTTGATTTGGATCCAAATTCAATAAAACCGTCTTCAAGGGCAAAATGGTCACTTTTTGACAAATTGTCTCCAAACTTAAAGATATCGTTCCCAACGACTTAAAATGACTCCAAATGACTTTAATTAACTTTTTTAGTGATTTCAACCAATTTCAATGACTCTAAATCAAGTCTAGGGGCAAAATGGTCATTATGCAAAATTGATCTCCAAACTTAATTTTCTCCTTTTTAATTGATTCTAAATAATTTCTTGATGATTTTATTTACTTAATTAGGGTCTTTGAATTTTATTTAGGGTCACTAGGCTATTTTAGAACTATTTTCGATAAAATCAAGTTCAAGGGCAAAAAGGCCATTTTAGAAAAAAATTAGCTTTAAATTTTGTAAATTCTTTCTTAATTGACTCCAAATTTTTCATCTTAATTGCATTAACCTTATTTAGAAATATGAGGATTTTCATTAAGTATATGAGAGTAATTTTATCATTTTAAAGCCATAACAATGAAAAATTCATTTCCAAGACCTTAAATGGCTTAAATAATTTCTTGATGCATTTTATCATTTTGACAAAACCCTTCTTCATTTTAAAATTTCTAAATGCAACCAATCATTTTTCCATTTGTAAGTGATGATAAATAATAGTCAATCATTGAGACATATGAGTCATTTATTTATTTATGGAAACTTGAATTGCTTAAATAATTTTTAATTGCATTTTAAATTGTGTATGCATGGGTAAAATTACATGATGTTGCTTGTATTCACAATGGTAATTTTATCATTTTTAAACCATAATAATGAGAAATTCATTTTCCAAACCATCATGAGTCATTCGTTTATTTTATGAGAACTTGAATTGCTTCAATAATATTTTAAAGCATGTTAAATTATGCTCACATTGCTAAAATTACGTAACCTTTCCCTATCACCGTAATTACACATGTTGGGGCTTATATGTAATCGATACTTTATCCAAAAGTTTGTAAAATCTAAAATGACATGAGCGGTATGTGTAATCAATTGATAAAAGTGCTATTTTAGTGAAGTTTATTTGTTTGAAAATTCATAAAATCTAAAACAATATAATTACCACGTAAAATGAATAATGAAATTGTTAATTTAGCAAACTTTATCTTTCATATTTGAAGCATTTACATCTTAGAGTTAGTGATTTTGTCATTCACATTTGTTTTTTACTTCCCTTATTTTATATTCATTTTATGAAACCAAACAATTATTATACAATGAAAATTAATATATATATATATACATCATATAAAAATATTAAACAAAACTTTTAATACCACTCTTCCAAATCAATAATATTCATTACATATTCATTACATATGCTGGGATAAAAAAGCTCATATATAAAATCCATAAGCCAAAACATGTAGATAGAGTAAAATGCATTATTTGTCATGCCCTTAATTCATTATGACAACAATAGTTCATCATATACCCTACTTAAGTAGAATAGATATGACTATAATTACTAAGCGAGTTTTTAAATCAGTTTTAAGATCTTAAAACTATTAATTAAATTTTGAAAACATTTGACAATTTGTTGATTTTGATATACATTGTAGAGGTTCATCGAGTTTGAAAACTGTGGTGGATATTATGAAATAGGTAACTAAGACCTAGAGTTTAAGGGGCTTATAGATTACAAATATAAGTAAACGGGCCATGGAGCCATAGGCAACTCGAATTATAAATCTAATATAGTATAACATGACACCAAGTCTAAGCTAAAAACAGAAATCAAAAGTACTTGTCTTTTACTCTTCTTGAGAGCTAGAACCCATCAACTAAGAGATACATCAAACAGTCCTCACTTAAAAAAGAAAAAGGAGTGAGCCTTAAGGACCCAATCTACAATCATGCAAACACATACACACATGTCAAATAAGCTTACAAATTAATGTAGTAGATAATCATTCAAATCATTTAATTATCTTATTTAAACATTTAACACAGGATTATCCAATTAAGTTACTTCAATATATTTTAATTAACTTAAGCCCATTATATTTAATTAGTCCTATTTGTTTTGTCTTAAGTTAACTTGATTTATTAAGTCCTATTTTAGGTTTAAGGCCCACTTAAGTTTAATTGATTTATTGGGGTCTATTTAGCATATAAGCCCTAAAGATTAATAAGTTTAAGTAAATTTTAGGTCTTAAGCCCATTTATGTTTTATTATAATCATGTAAGTCCATTTTACTTTAGTATCCTTAAGTCTAATTCATTTTAGTTATTTAACTCAATTTGATCATTAATATGGTTTGAAGCTTAGTTTGAGTTATCTATCATGATAATTCCCATTTAGGGGTATGAGCCTTAAAAGAGAATGAACCCGATTATGTTTTGGATTTTGGATTTTAAGCCCCTTGGTCATTTGTACTTATATTATTAAGTTGATTTTGATTTCGATTTAATTAGGATAGTCAAGTTAATTAGGCCTTTTTTAATCTAATTATGTTTAATTATATAGGCCATCCAAAAGGAGGGTAAGAGAATGATCCTTAGGCCTATATGGTTGGATTGACTTAGAATAGGGCTGGCTTTGGCCCGAGTTAATTAAGTAAACTATTAATTGCTTCCAATTTGCACTTTTAAAGGCTTTAATTTTAAAGAGCTATAACTTATTCAATTTAAACCCAAATTAAGTGAAACTAAAGCCATTTAAATTCTTGTTACTTCCTTTATCCATTTTAACATAAATGACCTCATTTTATTGAATTTAGAGCCCTTAGATTTCTAGATTATATAAAGTTACAAATTATCAACTTTAAAAGTCCACATCTTGTCCAATTTAGGTTTAAACCACTCTAAACCAAAGCTCACTTGCTCCTATTCCTTCCTAAAGTCCAAAATATCATCTATCTTTCATTTTCAAGTAAAAAATATTTATAGAATAAAGTACTAAATATAGAGCACGCCTTAAACATTTTATTTCATTTCTACAAGTCTAATTTAAATATATTTTCATTTTTAGGCTTTATTTTACATCCAATGTAACTCTTATTCATTAATTAATCACAGTTCCACCAAATTAACTCAAAATAAACATAATATATTAAAAATTTCTAGAATTAAACATATTATTAAATCATATAAGAAATCATACTTTTAAGATCATACATTTCTCCAATTCAACATAAATCATTCCTAAACTTTGCCAAAATGAATATCTATCATGTAACTTCAATTTTCATCAATTTTATCACTTTAAGAACATGTTAACATGCTAGAGAATTATAAGTTAGCAATCAAATCAACTCCTTCATCCATTAGTTCAATTATACTATCAATTCTAACTTTTAACATACCATATTCATCAAATTAATCACCTAAGTCATTCCAAAATATGCATACGCATACTTCAATCATCAAAGCATCATCTTTAACATTAAAATCAGATTTCTCATGAAAATTAAATCCTAATTCATCCTCTATAGTGGCAGTCATCGTTACTCATTAACATATCTTCAATTATTATACATTATACTTCATTTGTATTGTTCAATCCAACATCCAACAACACTTTTAGCATACTAAAACATGGATTAACATCTAAAATCATCAAATGACACTTAGAAATCATCAATAGGGATGATAGTTCAACATGGGTTTTGTGCTAGTTTCATCAAAGTCCAAGAAATTATCAAGTTATCATGCTTATTCACTTCTAATTATCCTAAATCATCAAATCAACCATGTTATTAGACTTACCTGTTGGATATCTAACTTAACCCACAAAGCCTCCTAATATTGTCATAAGAGGTCTCCAAAAAGAGTGTTTTTTTTTTTTTTTTACTCTCAATTGATTTCCCTTCAAGCTTATGTTCACGTGATTGAGAGCCCTCTTATGCTTGGATTTGCGCTTGATTCTTGACTTAAAATTCAGAAGAAAACAATTAGAATTGGTAGCTAGATTGGATAGGTTTTGAGCTAGATGAATAGTTTAGAGTTTAAGCTTTAGTTTTAGGGTTTTTCTTACCTTTTGATTTTTGAAAATGAGAGGAAGAGGAGGGCTACTGATTTTGGTCACTATTTACCATTTTATTTTTCCTCAATTTTTCCCACTTATTCCAACTGAAAATTAGCTCATTCTTTTTCCTAAAATTCCCTTAGAAACTCAAGTATCTAACTACCCTTCAATAAAACAAGCTTAGGAGCATTTTGATCATTTTATCCAATTGACCTCCAAATTTAAATTTTTATTTTCCAATTATCTCCAAATAATTTGTAATTTATTTTATTTACCTAATTAAGGTTATGGAGCTATATTTAGGGTCTCTAAGTAATTTTAAGTCCAATTTTGATAAAACCAATTTCAAGGATAAAAAGGCTATTTTTTGGTAAATTGTCTTCAAACTTTAAGAGATCACTCTCAATAACTTAAAATGACTCCAATGAATCTTAATTAAGTTATTAGTGATTTTGGTCAACTTCAAAGATTTTGAATCAAGTCTAGGGGCAAAACGGTCATTTTGCAAAATTGATTTCCAAACATTCCTTTTTAATTCATTGATTTTATTTAGAAATTTGGGGTTTTTCATTATCCATAACAACATTAACTTATGCATAGCTATCAACCAATTGTTGGCATAATTAACTTAAAATTCAAAACATGAAATATAAGAACATAAAAAACTTTATAAATAAATAGAATTACAAAGCAATTGAATGATTGTTAAAGTAATTTTCATCATGATGTCTTTTTTCCCAAATACCTCATCTTTTTAGGCTAAAACATTAATTGCCTTTTAATTTCTTCACAAATTGATTATCATTATTGTATATTAGTAACTATTAAATAGAGTTATTTGTTCAATTTTCAATATAATAACTTTCAACCTTCCATCTTCATAAAAAAACTAAACATCATTATTGTAATGCATTGACTAAGGTTATATATCCATTATATTTTCTTTTTAATTTACCTTTTCTAAATGAAAACTAAGACAAAAGTATTCCTTTAATTTCTTGAAAATATTGAGATGTCAAAATATAAATGTGCATGACAAAATTAAAGGAATGAAGAAAAGATAAGGTACTTCTATTGTTATATATTATAATTTTTTATTTGTCTACATATTCTCTTCATTTGTTTATCTTTAACATATATATATATATATATATATATATATATATTAACTTTTTGTTTATTCGTATAATAAGAGGACGTACATATGGATGCATGATTTATGATTGAAAAGGTAGGCTTACAAATTCTAAAATTAAAACATTGTTGATTGTTATTAACCACAATTTTTTTTTTTAATTTCTCTCTAAAACAAACTTTTCTTTCTATAGTCAAACTAAAACAATATACACTACTATAACCTATACAGTCAAATTCTAATAATACACATTAATACAATAATATTATCGGTCTCGCACATTTCCTCCTGTCTCATTCTTCCCTCTCTGTCTCTCTCTCTCCCATTCATTTCTTTTTTCAGTAATAGCAATTAGCAAGTTAAACTGTTCCCACAAATGAAAGATTACTAGAAACTCTCCACTGCGGTGCATCACTCTTTAATCTACGTCTTATCACATTTTCTTTTCTCATGTTGTTCTTGGTAAAAACTCTCAAATATGATGGCAAATAAGGGGGAATATATTGAAATAATATTATTTAAAAAAAATTCATAAAATAGGATATCTATAAAAATTATTCAAAAAATAGGTTTTGAAATCGTGAACCTTATTTACGCCTTCAAGCAAATTGCTTAAAGGTGCATATAAGGTCCATGTCTTTAGTAAAATTTGTATTAAAGGTGCAAACCGCGTGTGCACCTTCAATAAATTACTCTGATTTTTTTTTTTATTTTTTTTGCATCATCCCCCACCATCCAATAATTTCATTTGATATTGCAAACCTATACTATAAACCTATAAAAATTATCACAAAACGATACTGCAAATTTATACAGTATCACAACATATAAACCTGAATATATAGAATAAATTTGCACTAATAGTTTATATTATAAATATCAATCCTCAGTTCCTTGATTCAATTTGCATACAACTACATCTCTTCATCCATTCTTTTTATCCTTTGTAGTTCATAGTTTGTGTTTGTGTAGCTAGTCATGGTCTTCAATTCTTACATAACCACTGGGGGGGGGGGGGGGGGTGGGGGGGGGGGGGGGGGGGGTTGGGGTGGGGTTATGGGGCACAATGTAACATTGTACCCATATGCTCAATAGCAGCATGGCGCATATGATGAGGTTGAGACACAACCTTTTGACTTATAGCAACAACAACAGATTCCTGTACGTCGCATGATCGTAAGACATCAACAACCCCAGATTGGGCTAAGGCACAAGAATTTTCTAACATACAAGAGCAACAATTCCAAATGAATTCTAATGTGATGTATGACGGCTCGACATAACTACCCAGCACATTCATCACACCACACCATCATTTCATCAATGGCCCTATCCCAACACCACATACCCCGCATAAGAGAAGCTCTAGTAAACAACCAATATATTAGGGTGAATCTTTACATCGAGCTATAGAGTGGAGTCTAGTGCCTCCTCAAGAATTCGATGAAACCCCCCAGCGACATCCAATACAAGAGTTGTAAGCTCCTCCAGCTCCACATTCTAGGCTGTCAAGGGAGCTAACGAATGCATTTACATTGTTGACTAGACATTTTTTAGGGAGAAGGAATAATTAGGAGGTAGGATTCAATTTTTCCTTATTTATTTGATAAGTATGTCTTTTCTTGTTTTTTAAAAATTAATGTAAACAACTAATTGAAGTTGATAAATTTATATATCATTGAAGTAATGATTTATTTTTTCTTATAACAATTACTTATTTTAAAATTTTTAAATTTATGAAAAATACATTTTTTTTTGTTATTCTTTAGGTAAACTTTTAATTAAAAAAAAAAACAGAAAAAATTCCATTTTCCCTTTAAAAGAAAATTTTCACTGAAGACGTAGATGGGGTCCGCGACTTCAAAATCTATTTTTAAAATAATTTTTCCAAGTACCCTATTTCTTGAATTTTTTTAAAAAATAATATTATTTAAGTATATTCCTCGACAAATAAGCATTATTATCTAATTTATTTATGATTGAAATTTAGCTCAAATAGATATAAACCTTTTTGTGCAGTTATTATATTTTCTAATTCCCTTTTACATCTTGCAATTTCCAAATATAATAATACTTTGATGGTTTTCAATTCCCATTTCACTTTGTGACTTTTCCATTGTGTTATAAGACAATTTTGTTTTCTTAGCCTCAATTATTAGGCTCCAATTCAGCAAGATTACATAGAAAAATGTATTTTGATCATTTAATTGTCAAAAACATGTAGTTCTACCATCTACTTTGCTTTTTAGACATTAGGATTAGAGTTTAATCAAATTTCTTTATATGTATGTGTGTAAACCTTCTCCCATAGAGTAGGGTATAGGTACGAGGCCAACCCACCTTATACCTAACCTAAAACTTGTATTCTAAGATATATAAAGTATAGAATCCAAGATAATATATACTTATCTTATAAAATATTATTAAATAATATTAATAAATAAAAAATAAATAACAATATTATAATTTTTTAACAATAAATATTTTAGTAAAAAAGATAAAAAAAGAGTCTTAGTTTATAAGTTGAAAACCTTGAATGGTTAAACTTAATGTCGCCTCTCTTTCTTTTCCTTATCCTTCTTCATTTTACTCTCTAACTATAGGTTTCTTATCCTTTTGCCCTTTTTTTCTTCCATTTACTAAGTAGTAAGATCAAAAAACTTGAAATAATTAAGGTGAAAAAAATGACTTTTTTAGTTTTACATATTTTGTTACAGGTTCCATAAACTTTGTATATTAAGAATGTATAATTCACATATAAATTACCTTTTTAATATTACATAAACTTGAAATGTATAAGGAAAAAAAAGATAAAATTTATAAGTTTTATAGTGTATTCTATACTCTATAGGTTTTACAAGGTACATGGTGATTTCATGGTGTCATAGGTAGGTTCCAATTCTAAAAATTGGAAAACTATACCTTACAAGATGGGGTATAAGTAGGGCCTCACACCCTACTTACCCTATACCTACTCATCCATATATGTGTGTGTGTGTGTGTGCATGATTTAAGAAATTAATACTACTTTAACTCACTATTTACTTTGCCCTCTACTACTTTCTCAATTTCACAACTTAAAAAATGTATATAAAATAAAAATTGGGTCTAGTTTTTTATATAGACATCTCACAACTATTGCTCACATGGAAAAAACAAGGAATGTTATTTTTTCATGTTAGATTCAATATAAGTAGTTTACGTATATGTGCATACTATAATTTTGAAGTGTATATATAGTGGTTAGCAGGATATATATATATGTACACACACACATTGTTGGCTTAAGCAAGCTATTATAGACTAAAATTGAGCTTAATAATAAAGCCCGCAAAAGTATCAGTATACCCTAACTAAAAGGTTGAGACTATTTCTTTTTCTCTTCTTTCCACAACTCGATCTCTCTTCTTCAAAACAAGGTTATGAAACCTTAATTCTTATTTTCTGTCTTTCTCTCATGTTTAAGAATTTCCTATCTATTAAACTGGTGGATCTAGACTACTAATCTCTTGATCTTGTGTTTTGCAAGGTAAATTCACCCTTTTAAGCAAGGTGGGCTCAAAGAACAGTAGGGGAAGAAGATGGAGATTTGGGGCTAAAACGGGTGTGCCCATTCTTTATTTCTTTCTAGTTAATTGTATATCTCTTGATTAACTACCTATAACTAATTCTAGTAATATTTTGTTACATGAACTACTTGAGATTACATTGTAATTTCGATAAATATTGTGCATACAATTGTAATTTGAGTATTATGTTTCATAATCCCTTAGCTACATCAATTGTACATGTTGTCTTCTAAGTCTTCCCATAACAATTTCCCCCTTGAGTGAAAAAGCAACCTTATCCTCAAGGTTGTAACTTTTGTATATCTCTCGAAAAATTGTCCCAATATTCCTAACTTATATACTTTGGTGGTAAACCCTTCCGTTGAACCAATACTTGTGGTATAGATCAACCCTTTTTCAATATGACTCTTGTATCTAGAATTACCAAAGGTATCAATACTAGACATCCATCTTCAACGTCTTCTGGTAATTCCAATGAAGGAATTTTGGTGCCATGTGCTTTCTTTGAAACCGATGCATAGAATACATTATGAATCTTTGAATAGGATAGTAATTCTAACCCATAAGCACGTTGACCCACTTTCTTCACAATAGGAGAAGGACCATATAACCTTTTTGACAACTTATGACCCACTTGTTAAGTTAATGATAGTTGTTTATAAGATTGGAGTTTGACCAAAACTAAATCACCTAGAATAAATTCCACATTAGTTCTATGACGGTCAATAAAATTCTTCATATGTTTTGAAGCTCGTTATAAATTAATTTTTAAGAAACTCAACAATTCATCTCTTGTATTGAGCTCTAGATCCACAACATCTAATCTAGAATTCCCTCTTACATAAGATGGAATTGTAGAAGTTACCCTACCATATACTGTCTCAAATGGCGTAGAATTTTCTCCTTGATGAAAAGAAGTATTATATGCAAATTTTGCCCAAGGTAAATATTTGACCCATTATGAAGCACAATCCATTACAAAGGTTTTTTAACGAATATGGGAAACTTTTCAAAATTAATTACTAAAATAAGGTCTTTTGTAAAGTTATTACAAAAATAAAAGAGTAAAGATGCATATTGTGCATACACCTTCATTGTTTATGAAAATGTTAAATTGAAGGCACATACAATGTATGCGTCTTCAGTCCAACACCTACAAAAACAAAAATAGTAAACTTTACAACAGCCCCTTTACAAAAATATAACTTAAAAAATACAAAAGCAATAGAAGTTTGTCACCAAACTATCACATCAATATCTAAAGAAAGATAAACCTCAATGCCCAACAGTCAAGATAATTGTAACTCTTTGAAAACTGGGCCGCGCTACTGCTTGCCATGTGTCCCCATCTCAAAAAAACATGTTAAGGCTCTAAACCAACTCTAATACCTTTTTATCCTGTAATTTTTGTATAAAGACATTCAATATATCCTATAACTTCAAAATCAATTTCATAAATCTATATTCAACATTTAATGCAGCAAAAGTCTATAGAACTTTAAATTGACATTTTCTAAATAATAGTATCTATTACATTCAATTAACAGAATTTTCCCAAATTTCTAATCACCATAGTAGTAATGGTAACCATCTTCTTCCTTTTCTCTGTGGTTCACCTAAACTCATGTTATCTTATAGCTTATCATCTCTTTCAATACCTGTATCTAAAAAATGTTCCTCGAAAGGTGAGCTAATGCCTAATACGTATAACACAAGCACACATGTATGAATAAACATGAATATATATCACATGCAACATGCAATACTTAAAACACAGGCAACCATTTCATGATATAATTTAAGTCCATAAGTAACAACAGGATACCCATGACCCCCTTAACACACTTAACATATTGGAACATGTATTAGTGATGGGAAATGCTACTACGGGCCCCATACCTATGTCCACTTAAATCACTTAATCCAACATTCAACCTAGATTATTTCTAAGCATAATTCCATTAGGAATAACATTACAAAAGGATCATTGGGGTGCTCCCTAGGGTTTTGCCACTATGGGTCCCTAGGCTAAGCTAAGCACATGCAATATACAACTTAAACACTTAAGTCAATCCATTCAATTAAATCAATTTCAATACATATATTAACTTAAACAAGCATAGAAAAACATAGAAGTTACACATACCTTGAATCCTAGCCTTAAGTATATCTGGTCTTGAACTTATAGCTAATTGGAAATCTGTAATTGCAACAATAATCACTTCTTAGTACTAATATAAGATTAATATGATTCACTTACTTTCTCTAAATCTATTAAGTCATCTAAGGTCTTACTAACCATCTAGGTTACATAAAAACCAGTTTAATTAAGAGTTAAATAGACATATAATTAAGTTATATTCCTCTTAACACGGCCATGTTAGAAGCTGTGTAGCTTAACACAGGCTAATACATAACCATGTCAAAGGTCATGTATCTTTCGGTAAGTTTTAGTTTTAACACAATTGGAACACAGCCATATAGATAGGTTGTGTATCTCTCGATATGCTGTGCATTCAATACAGTTAGAACACGATCGTTTAGACAGGCCATATATCTCTTGATATGTTTCAGGTTCAACACGGTCGAAAAACAATCATGTTAGGAGGTCGTGTAGCTCTCAATAATTTCTCATGAACCTTAATTTCTTTATTCCGATCCCTCCTAAATTTGGTTCTCTTATTCCTAGGTTTAAATTGACCTTAAAACATGCATTATTTATTTAAATTACACTGATTAGTTTACTTACATCCATACTTCCACAGGTTGTATCCTTGATTGATGGATTCCCCTATTCGTTTTGTCCTTTCCCCAACTTTTCTAATTCTATTAGAACAAAGTAATCTAATGTGATTAAATCTCTTAATTCCACGAGTACAGTAACCATTGAATTGTTAACTTTTACCTAGCTATCTTGTTTTCATCCTTGTGATTAGCTAGGTCTTCGTGCGTAATAGAGAGTGTTCCTTGTTTATTTGAGGTAGTTATTGTATAAAAAGAAAGAAGAGGGGAATGTTAGGTCAATGTAGTCTTACATACTCCTTTTTGAGAAATGTTAAAGTGCCCCTCAATTTTTATAAAATCACCATCCTTAGCCTTAGTTTTACGTTATGATATTTATTAAAGAATTATTAAAAATTTCTGGTATTATAATAAGTATCAATGCGAATACTAAGAGAAGTTTCTTTGGAACTATTGCCATCACCATCAAATTTCGAATCATTCGCTATAAGCTCATGGAGGACCGGACCAATTTCTTCTTCAATTTCATTTTCAACCTCACATGACTGATGAAACATAGGCATCAAATCATTCTCCTTAGCATCTGGTGGATCAACATTAAATTCTTGCACATCTGATGTTATATAAGTAGAGGCGCCTGCTTGGAGTGTGCATTGAGGAGGAGGAGGTCTTGAAATGTCAATAATATTAACATACAAATGTTGTATGCGCTCTTCCCCTAAAGCTTCAACCTTTCAATAAGGTTCTCAACATCATCATCATCGCTAATGACCATTAAGTAATAGGATATACTAGCACTGTGATAGTGAGGGTGCCTATGCAATATCTCCACTGTAACTACATTAGAATTAATGCCATTACTCTTACATATCTTATGAAGAAATTCATCATATTTGGCTTCTTTTTTTTTTTTTTTCTAATTTTCAATTTCTTTACCACATCCCTATCGTACTCTAGTCCCGAATTGCCATTCACAATATTTCCAAATGCATAAACAATGAACTTCACACAATCAACCATTTCCAAGGCTTTCAAACTTCTCCAGCATTCCATTTAGGCATTTTAACAAACACTTGCATTATAACATTACTTCATATGCATATCTTGTTTAATCTAATATGCAACAACAACTTACTAATATGAGGATATCGTGTGTTAATTCGAGCCTAACAAACATGCCTAATCCTAGCAAACATGCACAATACTTCTAAAGCTTCCAAACTTCTACTATATTCCATTGAGGCATTTTAACAAACACTTGGCATGCAATATTAATTTATCAATATATCTTGCTTAATCTAATGTGCAATAACAACTAATACATACAAACTATCATCCATATGCTATAAACAAAATATTACACAACATATTGCCTGATTTAATTAATAAAATATCAATATTTGTATACTATGTAACTATTGGGGGTTTTGCATATTTTAAATCTAAGCAAACAATACTACAAACATTTTTTAATTACTTGTTTTAGTGAGAAAAATTGATCTTCTTAGATGATTTTAAAGGTTTGTAAAAATAGGTGTTTGAGAGAGGGAGTTCCATTTTTTTTTTTCTTCTTTTTTATATGTTTTGTGTCCTGTTCTATTTGTTATGTGTTTTAAAGTGGTGTAAAACAAAAGGCACATACACTATATGTGCCTTCAATTTAAAAGAATGTTAAACTGAAGGCATATACACAATATGCGTCTTCGCTCCCCTGTTTTATAATAACTTTATAAAAGACTCTATTTTAGTAATTAATTTAAAAAATTACCCCATATTCATTAAAAAACCACACTACAAAACATCTCAAATATTGTTAAATCATACCATTCAACACTTTTGTCTAACCATCACTTTGGAGATGATATAAACTACTCATGTGTAATGTTGCTCCACTTAGCTTAAACAATTCTTGCTAGAATTTGCTTAGAAAAATAGCATCCTTATCTAATACTGTTGTCCTTAGAAAACCTTGTAGTTTAACTACCATATTCATGAATAGATGAGCTACTTTAGTGGTAGTGAAATGACTATCTAGAGGCCCTAAATGAAAATATTTAGATAGTCAATCAACTACTACTACTAAATAGCCATGAGATTTAGGAAAACAAGTAAAAAAATCCATAGCTATTGTCTCCCCAATCATGTTTAGGTATTGGAAGGGAGGATAATAAACTTGATGGTGATCTAGTTGAATATTTAATTTGTTTGTAGACTTGACACCCTCGTACATATTCTTCCACTTGTTTTCTCATTCCTTTTCAAAAAAAAAAAAAAAAATTGAGTTGACAACTTTTTATGTGTCTTCAAAACACTAAAGTGTCCTACGCTTGGAGTCGCGTGAAATTCTTTTAATATAGTCAAAATGACGTTCGATTGAGGTACTGGAAAATTTTTATTTTGGTGAAATAATAAGCCACGTCTCTAGGAAAGTTGTCATCTCATAGGAAGTCCCTTTCCTAAGTCTTCAATAATCTTCTAAAATTCTGGCAATGTATGATATTCTCTCTTTAAATCCTCAATAAATGCAAAAGAAGGCATAGAAAATTCCATGAAAATCTCATCATTTTCATGTTGACGAGACAATGCATCAATAACTTTATTATCCTCTCCACTCTTATAGGCTATAGTTTAATCATAGCCCATCAACTTGCTCAAATATTTTTGCTACTTTGGTGTTTGAATTACTTAGGATAAAATCTGTTTAAGACTTTTATGATCAGTTCTAATTATAAAGTGTTTCCTAAGTAAATATTGTTGCCACTTTCTAATCACTTCTACAATAGCATACAATTATCTAACATATGTAGAAGCTTTCTTCAAACGATATGGTAGCTTCTTATTGAAAAACTCTACTAAATGATTTTCTTGTAATAAAACAGCCCCAATACTCGTATCTGAAGCATCTATCCCTAACAGGTGTAGTACCAAGAGCCTCTTTCAATGTATTAAATGCTTCTATAGCCATTATAGTCCATTTAAATTCATCATTTTTCAACAAATTAGTTAAAGGACATGCAATCATGGCATGTCCTTTAAAAAAATGTCTATAATACCCTAATTGGCCTAAAAAGGCTCTCAACTATTTCATGGATTTTGTTAACTCACAATTTTTAATTGCTACTACCTTGTTTAGATCTGGTCTCACCACGTTACAAGATACAATATGTCTTAAATGCTCAATTGTGATATGAGCAAACGAACATTTACTTTGCTTCATGAAAAAAATTATTGTCTTGTGAAACTTGTAAGACCACTACTAAATGCTCCAAACGATCCTCCAAAGACCTGCTATAAAGCAAAATATCATAAAAAAAAAAAATCCAATCACAATTTTTCTCAAACAAGGTTGAAATAACCTATTCATGATAGTTTGAAAATGTTGCTAGAGCATTGCTTAACCTAAATGGCATTACAAGAAACTCATAATGCTCTTCATGAGTACAAAATGTCGCCTTCTCTACATCTTTAAGGGGCATTCTAATCTAATGTTACCTAGATCGTAAGTCCAATTTTGAAAAGATTGCCGCACCTCTTAGTTCATCTAATATTTCATCAATTGTAGGAATTGGAAATTGGTTCTTGATGATAACTTGGTTGAGTGCTCCATAGTCAATACAAAAATGCTAAAAGCCATTGTTTTTCTTAACCAAAAGGACCGGTGACGAAAATGGACTTGTACTCCTTTGAATTATTCCTTATGATAACATTTCTTGCACCTACTTTTCTATTTCATTCTTCTAGAAATGAGGATAATGATAAGGTTGTACATTAATCGGAGACCCTCCATCATTAAGATGAATTTGATGTTACACATCTCTTAATGGTGGCAAGGGTGAAGGTACCCCAAACACATGTGAAAATCTACTCAATACTGAAATAATTTTAGTGTTGCTGGTAGTATCCACTAATGTGAAATGATGCATAAATTGAGCTACCAAATGATAAAATGAAGCAATTGCATAAGTTTGAATCAATCTTCTTAACCGATGGTTTAAAATTTGATCCAATGTTCGCTGTGTGTCTATAATTAAAGTTATCACATTTCCATTACATGAAAATTCCATTGTCAACTGACTATAATCTACATTTATTTGCCTTAATCTATGTAACCATTGCACTTACAACATTAACTCAACTCCTTAGATTGGTAAAATATAAAATGTATTTAGAAATTGCCAATCTTGAATTGTTATTGGCACATTTAAACAACTTCCCTCACATTGGTGAGTAACTCCATTTCCAATTATCACCGAAAATTTTGAAGCAAGAAAAACCATAAGATTTAAATGTTTCACCAATCTACTCTAAACAAAATTATGGATAGTACATGTATCTACCAATATTGAAACACACTGCCCATTAAATAGATCTTTGAAATTTTAATGCTCTTAGTATTAATGTCCCAACTAAAGCATGATAACTAATAGAAATAGAATCTATTTCCTCTTAATTGTTATTAATTTCGGAAAATATATTTGTATATATATTTTTTGTTTTTAGGTTAACATTTCAATTTAGGAAAATATATTTGTATATATATTTTCTGTTTTTAGATTGTTGTAACTTCTTATATTAGAATTGCCTAATTTAAGAAAATATATCTGTACATATATTTTCTGTTTTTAAATTAGTCTCTTGTACCTATTAATATGGACAGATACATTCAATGGAAAGGAACAAAGATAATTTTCTCTCATCTCACATCTCATATTATGTCTCTCATTTCTAAATTTATCATGGTATTAGAGCTTGGGATACGTCAATCATCTATTTCTTGGAATTTCCTTTACCTCCAGCATCCCCACCAGCAGCTGTTCAAGTAATTTCCTAGCTGCTTTCTCTTGCAACGCCTTCATATCCCTTTCTTGGCGTTGTTCAAGGGTCAAGCCATCATCTTTTGAGTTACTGCCCTTCTTTCCACTTCTAGTCTAAGTCCTTTCCCAATCGCACTCTCGTTGGTTACCTCGTTCGATAGATAAAAAAAGGAAATCCCGTGTTTTTTTTTTTTACTTTCCATGGCAAAAGATACTGACACACTCGCCAAGCTCAAGCATCTTGATCCGAATTCTGAATATTACTTATCTAGTCAAGCAAGTTCAGGTAGTTCACTAACTAAGGAACTTTTAAATGGGGATAATTATATTGCGTTGTAATAAACTTGAATTTATTAACGAAACTATAAAGAAACCAGGCCCGAAATTTGACAACTCTCGTTTATGGGACACTGTGAATTCTATAATCTATTTGTGGCTTTGTAATTCTTTGGAACCCTCAATTTGTGCTACCGTATCACGTCTTAATGAGGCAAAATTAATTTAGGATTCCTTGAAAACACGATATTCCATTTCGAATCAACCTAGGATTTATAAATTATGGCCAGACACATCTACAATAAAACAAGACGACACATCTGTCATGATTTATTATACAAAACTACTTAGCATGTGGGGAAAATTATTGTCATTATCACCCCTAGAAACATGTGATTGTGTAAAGGGGAATGAAAAAAATGAATTGGTTTAATGATCTGCAAACCTACCAATTTCTTATGGGATTAGATGATAGGTATTCGACCTTGTGCACCAACATCTTGAATATGGACCCTTTTCCCAACATAGACCGGGTATATGCTATGGTAATGCAGAAGGAATCACATCGGGGTCTAGCTCAACCATCTGTTATGGGATTTCACGCCCTAAATGTGCGATCTGCTGCCTCACGTTGCACATACGGTATTGCTCCAATTGGTGGTGATTCTGATCGCACCCCAACTGGTCGATCATGGTGTACTTATTGCTCATGAGTTGGACATACTTAGGAATGCTATTACCAGCGTCTTAATATCAGCCCACCTAGCAAAGGTAGGGGTCGTGGACGGAGCCTAGGTCTTGCTCCCATCGCTACACTTGACCAGACTTCAGCTCATATTGCGATGGCTTCGTTTGCATCAGCAGTTGCTGGGCCACCTTTTGCTAATTCTGTGACAACAACTCCTCCAGGCTTTACCACATATCAAGTTTAATGCCTCCTGGCTATGCTCGAGGCATCTCCTTCGAGTCTTGCATCCTTTATAGGTAATGCTACTGATTCTAGTCCTATTTGGTTGATTGATAGTGGTGCTTCCCACCACATAACAGGTAATCTGGATTGGTCCTCTAGCACTTGAGATTTCACCCCTTCTCCTGTCGATCTTCCCGATGGCTTGCACACCAATGCTTTTAAAGAAGGCACTATTATTTTAGCTCTAAACATCACTCTTCATCATGTACTCTATGTGCCACATTTGAAAGTTAATCTGATTTCTGTTTCTCGCTTAGCAACTGACACTGACTATTCAGTGTTTTTCTCCCATAATTTGTGTATTTTACAGGACCACATTAGGAGGAGCTCGATTGGATTGGGTAAATTGCAGTGAGGGGTGTTTGAGTTTCGTCAGCATCAATTGCAACTATCTAAGCAAGTAATTCTTATGATCTTTGGCATCGGCGCATGGGACACTCATCTATTCAACCCCTCTCCCATATCCTTGATCTTACAGCTCTCTCTCCTCTTAATAAAGAGCTTTGTGATATTCGTTGTCGAGCAAAACATACTCACTCCATTTTTCCATCTAGTGTTAGTTGTGCTATGGATACTTTTGACTTGATTCATGTTGATGTTTGGGGTCTTTATCGGACAAGTACTATTTCTGGTGCTAAGTATTTTTTATCTATTGTTGATGATTATAGTAGGGTTGTTTAGGTGTACCTTATGTATGATAAAGGGCAAGCTGGGGAATTGTCATGAAATTTTTGTACTATGGTCACTACTCAGTTTAACAAGCATGTTAAAATTATTCGAAGTGAAAACAGTTATGAATTCGATTCTTGACCTATGACCCAATTTTACCAATTGCATGGCATTTTGCACTAGACTTCCATGGTTAATACCCTATAACAAAATAGGCGAGTTAAGCAAAAACACCACCATCTTCTTAAGGTGACTCAAGCACTTTGATTCCAAGGTCATTTACCTATTGAGTTTTGGGGTGAATGCGTCCTCATTGCTGCCTATTTGATAAATTGGAACCTTACTACCCTCCTTAATTACAAAACTCCACATGAGCTCCTTTTTCAAAAGCCACCATCTTATTCCCACTTATGGATTTTTTGTTGTTTATGTTATGCTCACATTAAAACAAAGGACAAGTTTACTCCTCGCAGTCGGCATTGTGTTTTCCTTGAGTATCCCTTGAGTAAAAAGGGTTAGAGAGTTTTAGACCTTGAGACTCATTACGTCATTTTCTCACATGATGTTTGCTTTAAGGAGCATAGTTTTCCCTTTTTCGATCTCCTCAGTTTCGATTTCTCATGCTTCATCCCCAATTACTGTCACTTGGGATTAGTTCGACTCAGCCCTAAATTCAGCTCCACAATCATCGACAAGGGGAGAACCTGCAACTCTCGAGCAAGCAGACTCTTCTCCTTTTAATTTGGACAATGTCATGGTCCCGTCCTCTCCTCTCTTGGCTTCGGATGTTTCACCACTTGAACTTGGTTGCTGGAAACGACAGAAAATGCCTTCCTCTATTCTTAAAGATTATGTGTGTCATACTGCTCGAGCCAGCACAACCTCCGCCTCATCCCCACTTCCAATTGGCTCTCGCGATCCAAGGTATCCTTTAGTCGATTATATATCTTATGGTAATTTTTCTGTTGCGTATACTAAGTTTTTTAATGCAATCTCCTCTAGCTTTGAGTCATGTACTTACTCAGTTGCATCTTGTGATTTCAAATGGAGTGCAGCCATGTGTGAAGAAGTTACTACACTTGAGGTAAATAGGACCTGAACTCTTACAGATTTACCTCTCAGCAAACAGGCTATTGGCTTAAAATGGGTCTATAAAATCAAATAAAACCCCAATGGCACTATTTTGTGGTATAAAACATGAGTTGTCATCCACGGTGATTCTTAAATTAAAGGGCTTGACTATACTAAGACATTTGCACATGTTGCCAAGATGGTTAGTGTTCGAACTTTCTTGACAGTTGCGATTATTAAGGGTTGGGAACTCCACCAAATGGACGTCAATAATGCATTTCTCCATGGGGACCTCCATGAGGTTTATATGTGTTCACTACCGGGTTTCTCTACACTAAAGCCTAATCAAGTATGCAAGTTATGCAAATCCTTTTATGAATTGTGCCAATCACCTCGAAATTGGTTTGCAAAACTTGCAATAGCGCTTAAGTCCTACGGTTTTCTCCAATCTCATGTGGATCATACCTTATTTACATATCATCGTGGTGATATTTTTCTCTCAATCTTAGTCGATGTTGACGATTTAATACTTGCTAGCAATAATAGCGAGGTCTACTCCCTTTTCAAGACTTACTTGAATGCTTGTTTCAAACTCAAAGACCTTGGTCCTTTGAAGTATTTCTTAGGTCTTGAGATCGCTCGTGGGCCTAGAGGTCTCTTCTTCTCTCAGCACAAGTATACTTTTGATATTCTTTTTTAGTCTTGTCTATCTGCTTCTAAACCAATTGCTTTTCCAATTGAGCAAAATCATGGCCTCACTCTCGCCGATGGGCCGGTTTTGGACGATCCCGACCCCTATCGTCGACTTATTAGTCGTTTCGTGTATCTCACCATCACGAGACCTGATATTTGCTTTGCAGTGCATGTACTCTCTCAGTTTATGCAAAATCCAAACACTCAACATTGGGATGTAGCTATTCGAGTATTGTGGTATCTCAAGATCACCCTTGGCCAGGGTTTGTTTCTTCCAGCTGATAGTACCCTTCAGCTTCATGCTTTTTGTGACTCCGATTAGGCTAGTTGTCCACTTACTCGGCAATTTGTCATTGGTTATTTCATGTCTCTTGGTGGTTCTATCTCTTGGCATACCAAGAAGTAGCAAACTGTCTCTCGCTCATTTGTTAAGGCTGAATACCACACTATAGCAGTAACTACTTGTGAGCTCACTTAGCTCAAATCGTTCCTTCATTCTCTCGGTGTTTACCATGATCGCCCTATGCGACTTTATTGTGACAATCAAGCTACTCTTTGTATTTCCTTGAACTCAGTCTTTTATGAACGAACCAAACATATCGAGATTGACTATCACTATGTTCGGGAACAATTGCTTGCTGGTAACATTAGCATGGCTCATGTTCATACAACCCAGCAATTAGCAGATATATTCACCAAAGCCCTTGGTCGGCAACAATTTATGTTTCTCAATGGCAAGTTAGGTATTCGTAACCTTCATGCTCCCATTTGAGGGGGAGTATTAGTTTTAGAAAATACATCTGTATATATATTTTCTATTTTTAGGTCAACACTTCAATCTAGGGAAATATATCTGTATATATATATATTCTGTTTTTAGATTGTTGTAACTTCTTATATTAGAATTGCCTAATTTAAGAAAATATATATGTTCATATATTTTCTGTTTTTAGATTAGTCTCTTGTACCTATTAATACGAATTGATACATTCAATGGAAAAGAACGAAGATAATTTTCTCCCATCTCACATCTCATATTATGTCTCTCATTTCTAAATTTATCAATTGTCTATGTCGACATTTTCAACTTCATCATCTTGATGTTCCTCATTTTTTTCAGTCAATAAAAGTAAAAACTTATATTTACATTTATGATTTCAATTATGTTTTTCATCACAATTATAACAAAGCCCTTATTTACGTCAAGCAGACATTTCACCAACAGTCAATCTTTAATAGGTAGTGGTTTAGAAGAATTAGAAGAAATAGGAGTAGAAGAATTGATGGATGATTGTGTTGTAACCAAATGTCTTGACCAAAGTTTAAGGGAAGAGTTCATCCCAGAGATCATGTTGGCTTACTTTAAACTATCTAATCTAAGTAATTTTTATTTTGAATGAATATTATTTTACTTTACTGAATAATCCTTTTTGAGGTAACTCTCTCTTAAGTTGCTTCTTTTTTAGGTTACCTTTTCCATGGGGTTGGCTCTCAACAAAAATATCAAATGTTACGATCTAAGTTCAAGGGAATGATTCATCCCAAAAAATTAGTCTAATAAATAAAAAAAATAAATTTAAATACCATTTTCAATCTATACTACTATCCAATATGCACCCAATCTTTTGAAGCCTCTCGAGTTACCAATACATTGGCCCGTTTAGCAACTTACGAAAAGGGTTTCAGATGTTATGATTAAAATGCGGGTGATCCAGGAAGTTTGATATAAAAAACTACAACCATAATTATTAAAATAGATCACATCATCATTAAATGTTTGCACGGATTCCAAGTTATTGACGAACAATTCTAATCTTCCGTTCGTTGAAAATCGTGCTTAAAATTCTTCCCCTCCAAGAAGAGACGATCTTATCCCCACGACAAAGCTTTACGTTCGCCACTTTGGTTTATGGTAGTCTTTGGATGCAAATGAGTCGGATGTACGTACTACGAGCCATTCGAGTTGAATTTGGCAACCATCTCAATTATCAAGTCGTGCTTGCGATTGGTAATACTACAAGCTATTCGAGTTGAATTTGGCAACTGTCTCAATTATCAAGTTGTGCTTGCGTTTGGTAAGTGCGAATTTGAATTGAGTTTAAGTTTAAAATTTTAATTAAATTTAAGTCATAAGATTTTAAACAAATTATTTATAACCCTGATTTAATTTGGCACACTTTTGTTTATAATAGCCTTAGCATTTGCAGATTCCTTTAGGAAGAGGGATGGATTTTGTCTTATGCTGCTCCGATTAAACATGAAATATTACATGGATTTTTTCGTAATCGGGCAATGCCAATTGTATAATGTCTTTTAAATACTCTACAAGACTTTAAGAGGTCCAAAACGATTATAATTAATATGATTATCTCCGAGCTTAGGACTTTTTTTCCCATGGGACTGTAAATTGACTGCTTATTTGTTTATGCAATTCTGAAAAATGAAATTTATTTGATTTTAATTCGAGCTTGGATACTACACATGCACGCTTGTGTTCGTTTTGTTCACAAACTCAGAATCTTTAATTTCTAGCAAAACAGTAGTTAGAATCGGATCCAAAATTTAGATTATGGATCGGCTGAATACATGATAATGATAAGAAGAGAATAATCAAGTATAAAAGAGAGATTTCGATATGTAGAACTTAACGTGGAAAATCCCAAGATAATAAGGCCGAAAAATCACGAACAAGACTCAATGAATCCAGTGGCTACTTTACGATGATATGCATTTAGGTTATGAAAGTAATCTGCTTGTTTTGGTGATATCTATGTAATTTCTTTCATTGTGTGCTAGGGTTTAAACAATAGCGTTTAATTATCATTATTTTATAGTACTGAATAAGATAATATCCTTAATTCTTTGTTTCATTTACATGGTGAATTTAATTATTATATAAAAGGGATCTCAAGATATTGGACAAATCTAAAAAAATTTATATCATATATCTTATAATAGCATTTGGTTAATAAGACTGGATAATATAAAGAGAACTAAAAAGTACTATAGAAAGAGAATTGTATAATATAATTTTTTTGTATCAAGTCTGATGTAAGTAATATAAGACACAAATTTTGATGACGATATCGAATTATTTTTAATGTCAACTTGAGAACTTGCAAAAAAAAAAAGTCTTGGCATGAACATAGTAATAAAAGGAATGATCATGTTAGAAGGTTATCTTTCGGCTTTTAAAAATATATTTATTTTATTTTGTAAAATAAATTTTTATACTATGATGTATAAGGTATAAATTTTTTAAATTTTATCCAATACCTTAAGATCTTTTTGTTTAGTAACATAATCAAATATGTAAACCAAATAAAGGACTTGAGATTTTGTCTATTCAAATACTATAAGATATTAGCAACCAAACACAATCTATGGTACAAAAATTTTATTGTACAAAATAAATGCATTCTCAAAGCTCAAAAAATAACTCTATATCATTTTTTTTCTTTTACTACTGTGTCTACATCATGAATATTCTAGTGAGTTCTCACGTTAACGCTAAAGATATCTCTATATCCTTACAAAAATTCATATCTTATACTTCACAAACCAAATATAATATAAGAAAATATATACTATATTATTTTTCTTATACAGTACTATCTTATTTTCTTTATAGTATCTAATTATACTAACCAAACACTATCAATTGTAAAATACGTGTGCTTATTGCTTCGACTATCATTGATCTATCTAGATTTATCCATAATTTTTTAGCCCATTATTTTTTGTTCTTCCATATGGTTTATGTATTGAGTTCTCTTTCTTCCCTTGTTTATTCTCCTATTATCATGTGTTCTACCGCTCTATAATATTGAAAAAAAATACAATCCTATCAATGCTAAGGAAAGCTAGTGAATAGGCAATTGAAACAATCAGAGTCTAAAGTATCGTTTGATTGCCATAAATTTATAATACTACACTAAATAAAATATTTTGTCCATTATTTGGTTTGCATATTTTCCCGATTACTGAACAAAAATGATCTTAAAGTATTGAATAAAATACTTATATTTTGCACCATCCAAAATATGGTATTAAAATTAAATTCATTAAACAAAAATATAAAAATTCTTATACAATACTTTGCATATCGTGTTTAATATACTATTTTATATATCCAAATAATAAACATTATAAAAATCTTTGTCCAGTATAGTGTACACCAAATATGGTATAAGGAGTTGTACTATCATATTTTTCTTGTTATGTGCTATCCAATACTTTTTGTACTATCCAGTACTATAATCAAAATACTACCTAATACATAATTAACCAATCACAAGCATGAATGAACCAACTGTGACATACATGGCAGATTGCATACTTCGTTAAGTGATATATATTATAAACATTTAACCGTGAGGTATTAATCAAATATGGCATCATTACGTTATTCAATGCATAGTTTTCCATTTTTTTTTTGGCTTGAATCGTTCTACCTATCTTTGTGTGTTAATTTCCGCAGACGTTAGCGGTTCATAGGAATTGATTGATAATACAAAATATAGAAGCAAAAATGCAAATATTTCCATCAATTTCTATTTATTTTTGCTTTTCAATAAAGCTACCAAACACCCACTTAATTCCATTTCATTCTATTTAAGTTTATTTCTAACTAAAAAAAAAAATTGATATTAAAGAATAAAAGGATTCCGGTACAGGCAAAAGTAATAAAGTTAAATCACAAGTCTTTTACAAAAAGAATGCGCAAATCCTTCACAAAAGCTGTAATACATTTCCTTTTCCAGATGTGGATTGCAAAACAAACTGAAAATTTCTAGCACTCCTTATCGTCTTAATATATGTTTTTTTAAGCAAACAACACGCCTTTTTTTCTTTTCTTGGTTGCTTTGATGTCCTTTGTTTAATATAAAGCAAACTGGGAAGAAGGTGAAGTAATTGTAAAGTAGAAACTATGAACAGAAAGTAAAAGGAAAGCACATTTAAAAGGCAGACAAAAAGCATATCATTCGAAAAAAGCTTGAGGATGCTTTAGGGTTGAGGTCTGTGGGTGCCAAGCGACAAGCCGAAAGATGTGTGCGACTCATTTACCTGCTGCACATGAAAAGAAAAGCCAGCCAAACAATCCTTGTGAGTATATTATGGAATCCAAGATATGTCTGTATGCTTAGTTAAGGTCACAAATGAATCAAATTGGCTTGCAAGCTACTCAGTTTTTACTCGATATTAGATTAAATTCAATTACATTATAGTGGATGTTGATTTTAAACTTAAACTATTAAAGTAGTTTATTAAATGAATTGAAGTTTGAATTATTTTAATATATACTTTCAAGCCTAATTGAGTTTAAGTGTATATATCGGTTACTATCAAATTTAAGCTTTTATAAAAAAAAATTGGTTAAAAAACTATAATATTTTATAAATAATCAATTTCAAATAAGTTTAGTTAAGATAAGTTCTAAGTTATTAAGTAGCATTTTGAATTTAGCATGAATTTAAGCTCGAACTCATTATTCGATTTGATGGAGCTTGGTTATACGTTTATTTTTATAAGCATAAAACCCTAAACTTATAGAGGGTTACAACTTACCACGTCCTTCGCAAATCTTCCTTATGAACATTAGAAAAATGATTAATAGAGCAATTCCTCCGAGTAGTCCAATAATGATGGCAAATGTTTTTGTACTCCTATCTTTAGATTTGCCTGTAAATACAAAAATCAAATAATTATGATCCAAGTATGCACAATTTTTAAATGCTTTCATCTAAAAAAATGACAGTGTAGATAACTAAAAATTAATATATATTTATATGAAAAAATATATTTTTTGAGTTAGTTAATATTCGTTAAGATATAGATAGCTTATAACACTGAAATTTTATGATGGCAATCAAAAGTGATTATGCTAACTAATTAGTATTTAAACGATGAGTGATAGAGAGACATGGCTATGACATTGATAGTATTCTAATCTTTATATTCCATTTATAGAAATAAAATTTGTATAAACTTCTTGTAAGAAAAAAAAAACTATTAAAGTGTTTCTACTTTTAAATTTAGGTAATTGATACTTAAAGTTTCATATTTTTTAAATTTAATACTTAACAAAATACTATATTATATATTATTTCAAAGTTTTTAGACACTAAACTATAGAAATAAAAAAAATAAAGACATTTTATGTACCTTTTTTTTTCCAACGGAATTAAGATGTAAATTATATATATATTGCATCCTAGATAAAGTATAGCCTAAATAATATTAAAAATAAATAGCATTAATCTCAGATAACATACCATTATCATTAACATTATCATTGTCTGAGTTGGAAAATACTTGAGCCCCAATAGTGGAGTACCTAGCATAACATTTTGCTAAGAACATGTCACCATAACTGGCGGATCCACAATCACTTTTCAGCCGACGGACCGCCTCCGCTGCGCAATCTTGGCATTGTCCCGTCTTTAGATCTTCAACGCATTGAATCAAACCCTGTACTTTGCCCGACCCGCCAACCCGAAACGGCCCACCAGCTTTCACTAGGCCTCCCAAGACTGCATCTCTTTGGGCCATTGCTTCAGTTGCATACCCACTCGAAGGCCCACATTTCTTTAACACAACAGTTTTATCTTCCACCCCGACAAAGGTATCGTTATCATACTTTATGTAGCATCCTTGTAATTGCACCGCTCCTCCACAGGTCATGGGACACAAGGTCCCTACCCGGCTTACGGCACTTGCTACGCACTTGGCGCATTCTGGCATGGATAAGTCCCCTCTACATTGGAAGAGACCATAGACGATGTCTTGACGGCTTGTGGCCGTTTTTTGGTAACTATTGTAGGTAGAGTATGTGGCTGAGTTTACTAGGGATGTGAGGACTGAGTCTACGTTGTACTCGTAGGGTGACTTTGGTACGTACTTTTGTTGAGAACAACCACCGTAAACGAAAGAGGTTGTGGAGGAACATGTTGGGACGAGGAGTGTTGCAACATGTAGAAGGAAAACTAGCAAGAATAGAGATAAAGTTGAACTTGGTCTTGCCATATTTGCCAAACTATTGGCCGTTCCTACGTCTGTATGTGTGAACAAGAGAGTGTGAGAGAGGGACTCAGAGAGGGGACGAGGAGTATTAATATATGCAACTTATGATCAAAGGTTTTCATTTAGATACTAAACATAGAAATTCTTCAAATTTTATTATGTAGTAACTTTTATACCTTTAGCTATGTTTAATTTTAAATAATGTGGGATCTCTTTGATGAGTGCTCTTGAAATACTTGCTAAAAGCTCAAATAAGAGTTTTTTTTTTTTCACCTTTTCCAGCATTAAAGATATGAGTTACGAAGATTCAAATGTATGAAAATGTAAAAAATTCTATTATTTGACGTCTTAATGAGTATTATAGGACATTTATTAACATTTTCTATGATATAAATAACCATTTCAAGTAAATAATATAAAATTTTACACCTATTTGGAAGTCTCAAATTTTAGATGGTAGGACTTGTGGTATTCAAATATAAGATCAAGATTTCAAATCCTTATGTTATCATTTTCCTCCGTTTAATTAAGTCATTCATGTAATCATTAAAAGCCTCAATTCACAAATTATGCAAGTATTAAAATATAAATACATAAGTACATACTAAGCTTGTAGTTTTAGATCAAACAGTTGTAAAACATGACGACTTTCTATATTTACAAATTGAATAATCTATGATAGTATGTAGCTAAAGAATGGCGCTTTTGTCCTGTATGAGCTTTAATAAATGCATTCCACGTACTATTGAGTATGATTGAATAGAGTTAGATAAGCTTTTGCATTGTAGTTTTCTTCCCAACGAAGCACATGTTATATAATAAGGAAAAGTATATCAAAACCAATATTTTGAAGCTGCTCGACATAATTGGGCAAGTTTACAGAAGAGCTACAGATGATACAAAGCTTTAAATATGCTATCAAAAGTAAGTTGTAGCTATCAACTCCGTTAATTCAATCAAACATAACTCTCGAAATTCATTTTTAGTTCCACTAAGTGTCAATAATAATAATAATACACATGCACTTTTTCCGGTGACACTTTATTTAGTGTAAAGCTTTTGGTGACACTTTAGCATTTGTAGAGATTTCAAAAGGAGGAAGTGCATATGCATGGTTGAACTTTATTGATACCATTTTAACTGGCCTTCTTTAATGCAACTTGCAAGTTACAAGTGTATTAGAGTGATCATAACCCTGTTTTAATTGTTACTGGGATGAATCCCTTTCGATTAAAAGTCCACTCATGCTTGCTTTATTTAGCTTTTATTCCATAAGTATTCCTCTTGGAAAAGAATAAAAGGATTGACTAAACACATCTTTAGAAACTTTATGGCCCAAATATCCCCCCAAAAAAGCCTCTTAATTGCTTCACTACTTGGGCAACTATGAACCGCTTCAAACCTACTCGGTTCAGTACTAACCCCATTCTTAGAAACTATAATGGCCCAAATATCCAATAGAGGACTTTCTAAAAGGGCATTCTTACTCTCCTGCGAATAGAGGGTGTTATCAAATAAAACTTGTCACACCTTTGTTAAGTATGCTGTATACAACTCCAAAGCTAGCCATAATGCAAAGCCAACTCGGAAAAGATAGAGGCAACTTCAAGTTCATTAACTAATTTATTGATAGTTGGAATGGGAAACTCTATATTTAATTGTCACTTGATTAAGGACCCTATAATCTACATAGATTTCTAAGTGTCGTCATTTTTCTTGTCTAAAAGAACTAGAAAGGAAAATGGAGTATTGGTATGCTAAATAACTTCCTAATTAAATATATTCCAAAATTGTTTCTTAATTTCATTCTTTTGAAAATATGAGGGGAGGTATGGCTTGACGTTAATAGGTTATGCACCATTAACAAAATGGCGACAATTATGAAAAAGCCTCAAAGATATGGAAAAATCTAATCAATACTTAAGAAAGCAAAGTTATTGGCAGCGTTCTCTAATAAATTAAAAAGTAATCTGCTAAGTAAGGAATCGTTAGATTGTAAGATGGGACTCACGAGTAGTGGTATTGCAAAAAAAAAAAAAATCTAATTGTTATAGATTAACCATCTAAAGATAGTTGTAATAAAAATCTACATATTAGGATATCCTCTATAATTATTACAATTCAAAGGATAAGTCAAGAAGTACCCTATCTAGACACAAGATGATAGAGGTAAAGCCATTATTGATGTGACAGTTGCAAAATTAGAGGATGGTAGGATGTTATTAGCAATTGATGGTTGAAAGAAGTCTATGGATTTGATTTTAGACTTTAAGAGCAGTTTTTACATATATTACAATTGTTACTAGACTTACAAGCTTGTATAGAGTAATTCTATATAGATATATAGAGGCTAAGAATTGAGGGAGTAAGTGGAGTTTGAACCATATACTACATAATGTGTTCACGATGTTTGAATTATGTCCTAAAGTTAGCATGTAATGTTTTATCTCTTGGCTTGATGGGTTGTGCTAATTATTTAGTATAGTGAAATTTAGTAGCATGGAGGTATCTATGGAGGTTTGGTGGCAATTAGAGAGTCAAGTTTGGAAACTCGTTTTTGTTGTACGAGACAATAAATCCTAGTGGTTTTGTTTGATAAGTTCATCATAAGGTATAGGATGCTAGCACTTTTACTGATGTCTATGGAAAGAAAAGGCATTTGGTTGTGTGGATGAGAAATCTATTTTACTATCCTCACATGTTGCATGAAATCCTACAATAAAGAAACTTTAGAATAAGGTGGAGTATGGGGAGTCTAGGGTGTTAGCTAAGAAGAGTGAAAAGATACCCTAGTTGTCAACGCATAAAGCATCATTGTCAAAACAAATAGATGGCATCATCTAGACATCAAGTAATGGAGGCTTGTATGTATGTGCAATGCACAAGATAGCCAAGCAAGCTATTAGCTAAACTAAATTATAGGACCTATATTGCAATTGATGCTTAGGTATATGAGTAGGTGTATTGAGTTATACAAATTCAAGCCAAGGAAGAGATTTGAATTTACATAAGACTTAGTTATGGAAGAGCACTTAAGTAAAGAAGTGGGTAAAAGGCTAAATGATGGTTATTATATTATGTCCTTAACAATTTCTTCTGTAAATTCTTGGAACTTAAGTTATTTTTTATTATGTGTATGTTTGAATTTTTATAACTCTATAAACAAGATGTAGTTACAAAAGAGCAAGTAAGGAAAAAAAAAAAGGCAAATAGCTAAATGAAGGTTATTATTTTACATCCTTGACAATTTCTTATCTTGTAACTTTTCAGTGTTTAAGTTATTTTCTATTATGTGTATGTTAGACTTTTTGTAACTTTGTATAATATGTTGCTAAATATATTAGATAGAATAAGTGAGAGAGTAGAAAACTTCAGGGAATTATAATACTTTGAGATTGAGAGAGAATTGTTGTACTATATTGCTATCACATTATAATAGATCAATTCAATCTTACTCATGGTTTTTAGCCCGTGCTCTATTGAGCATTTCCATATAAATTTTAGGTCTCTTGCACTTTTTTCTTGCTATATTTCTTATATTTATATGCTTTGTCATAAGTAATAAAAAAGCCGTATCTTTTCCCTTCATTGTGCCTTGTGCTAACCAATACATGTGGCTAAAAATGCCTTTCTCATGATATTATGAAGTTACAACTTTAGATTAACGAAATTTGAATAGTACAATACTACTTTGTTGCAAACCAATATGTTATGTATTATGAAAATGTTGAGCATATCTTCAATATACATAAAACTTAAAACTGGAGCAACAACTAAAGAAAAGATTAGTATCATAATCACTACCCGAACATTGTATTTTTTTTTAATGCTACTATCTTTAAAATTTGGTAATATGTTTATCAATTCAGAGCACACATAAGATAACTTCCTCTTAATATTAATATTTACGCTCGAAGTATTTGCTATTAAAATAATTTGCCTACAAGTAGTTCTATAGGCCATTTGAGAACCTATATTCATGTCTAAGCTCAATGCTCATGCTCAAATAGTCAACATGCCTTAGTATGAGCATTTTTAGTTGTTGGTTCTTAAAATATTCTTAAAGTGCCACATGAGTCTAGACCTCAATACATTCGTGTTGTGTTTCTTATGTAAGTTACGTGTATCCTTTTTCATTGTAAATAAAAGTAACTTTTATTATTTTGTCTTGAAGTATGTGAAAAAAGAACTTCTTATATAGCAATCTTCTATTATTTTTTTTTCAAAAAAACAATGCCCACTTTAATGGTTGAAGGATTTGTTAAATGGTTTTTTCACACTAAGAAACTAGAAAAGTTCTAAGGTTTTCACACTATTATTGATGACTATTTAAAACATTTAGACAAACAAAACTAGGTGGTGCATAAGCATAAATCCAATCCAATTATTGGATATAACAAAACCAAACCAAATATTTGCTTTCCATTTTGAAATCAAATGGGTTCACTAATCAAATAGATTAACCATATATAGGGATGCAATTGAGAGTTATAGGGCACCCGATTCCTTAGCCTAATAAAAACCTTATAAAATATTGCTCTATAAGTTTGAGATAGATTATAGGAATTCTTTGAAAACCTTATAAGATTTTGAATTAGGTTTCGAGACAAATTTAAAACCCGTTGGGAAACCCAAACTTGATTAAACGTATAATAATATTATTATATTAAATATATGTTTTTTAAAGAGATTCATTTTTTTCCCACTATGTAAGAAACCCTTGTCCATGTATGATAGAAAAAAGGACAAATCTCCACTCAAAAAGTGCAAATTGATAGTTCATGAAACATGGTAAATAAGGATTATGGTTTCGATAACTTTATCAATAACACTTTGTTTGCCTTCTCTATTTTTGTTTGCCTTATATCTCTATTTTGATTTTCCAATTAATTTTTGTAGCATTTTTAAGTTTTAATTGCTAAATACTACACATCCATTTATTAGCACCATTACATGGAACTAATTTTATAGTGTTCAAACTTTTTAATAAAAGAGTAATAAAAGGTATTGGTTAAAAAAAAAGAATTAATGAGTAGCAAGTTAGAATAAAGTTTCCTATCAAGTTTATCGAGTAAATTTCAAATATTTGATGAAGAACTCTATAAGATTTAAAACAAGTTCTAAGCAACTCTATAAGATAATGGGATAGATATTGAATTTACTAAATTCGTTCCAAACTTGTTTTAGTTACATTCCTAACCATACATTACTTTACATATCGATGATGTCAAATTGTTGACTATATTGTTTGGAATTAGATTGGAATCAGCTATATTGATTGGGATCAGATTGTTAGCTAAATTGAACCGAACCTAAAACTACTCAATACTAGCAAGCATAAATTGAACGAGGACTACATCCATATTCATTCATTAACCATAACTTTTGATCCGAGAGAAGGTACAACAGGAAGTACGCATACAATCGTCGATGCTCTTTGCAATCTCGACGGCGTCATTAAATTGAGAAAGTATGACAATGTTTTAGGCGTCGTAAAGGACAAGAATTGCATGAAACAGAAGAAAAACAAAAGTGTCATATTAATAATCCTACATGATCGACAGTATGTTTCCTCTGCTGTTAGAATTGAGCAAGAACCTTAATTGCCCTCTGAAACTCCACATCTACTACTGTGTATATAATATATACAAAGTACCGCAAAGTTGATGTCGAAAACGTTGAAACGAAGTGGGTTTAATCTATTATAGGGCGAGTTCCAGTGTCTCTTGTTCTTGTTTTTCGAGCCTCAGGCGATCTACTAGCATGTCCAAGGCTTCCTTCATCCACCAATGCTGGCAAATTTCCCTGGCTGCTTCTACACTCACCTGCATTATCAAGTATGTAATTTCATTCGTCAAATCACTGATTACGTTAAAATAATTCTTCGGGTTTAAGAGATTAATGTACAAATATATATATATAAATATAATATAGATAATGAACCGACGCCATACCCAAATTCTTTGTCGAAGATTCTTCTCCGGCCAAATGTCCAATTGCTCGGTGACGAGCATCGGGAACATGTAACCTTCGTAATATGAATCCTGGCTCTTGCTCTTGAAACTCCATTGTCCTAATTGAGTCTGCAAATTAGAAGAAGAGCCGCACCTTGAGTACATAAATTCAGTGTATTTGCCAGCACACTCTGGATGCTTTGACTTTTGACAGCCATTGAACATGCTTGATGGAGACTCTTGACATTAAACATAGTATATTGCAATGGTCCAATCATAAAATTGATATTGCAATCAACTGAACTAAATATTTTAAGCTTGTAGACTTTTTTTTTTATGTTCTATATCATATGTTTATTAGAGCAAAATTAATGGGATAATATCAAAATCACTAGAGAACTGCTCTAACATCGTAAATTAAACTTTGTAATCTAATTAAAAACACCTATTATTGCATTCGATGCATCAACAACCATGTCCATTTTAGGTTTATTAACACATATATATTATGTTGGAAATAACCAATATAATCAAATATCAGACCTCGACAGTGCCTCGGACACCGGCTTCTTCCAGAGTCTCTCTCAAAGCTGCCTCTTTCATGGTCTCATCCATTTCCCAACCTCCCTATTAATCGATAACAAAAAAGTGTAAACAATAATAAGGTTAAATATTCAATTCTTCTAGAACATTTTTGCAGAATTCTTAATTAAAGTTGAAATTATTTGTTTATACCTTAGGAAATAGCATGCCTTTGCCTTTCTGTGAACTGATGATAAGAACTTCTAGTTCTTCCTTGCCCGTCGGTGAATTTTCCTTGTATCTGTACGGTATGCACCTGCAACCATGTGCAACGGAGGCCCAAAATTAATGACAGCCTCAGCTTATTCAATCGACTACCTACTTCATAAAATCTGACACCGACCCGAAAATTAATGACCAACCCAGAAGACTTCCTAGAAAGAAGATGGTGGTCGGTTACTCGTTAGTTTTCACAAGTCAGCTTTTGCGGCGCCAATTAAATTCCTGCCGCTCTTTAAAGGTTGTATAATTTCGAGGGACTTTCTCTCCCCCAACAGACCGGTTAATATTATATATTTCAACGGTCCAGATTAACTCAAACTCCATTAGTTTATAATTTTAAACTTTAACTTAAAATACATGTTAATCAACAAACTCAAATCGAAAGGCTCAATAAGTTTAAATTTAATTCAATTAAGTTTCTTTCATAAAAATAAATAAATAATTTTCTTTTAATTGAGAATAATTATGATACTCCAATTCGATTTACATATAAACATTACTCGTACTCGACTAAGCTTGTGAACTCCTCAAACCACATTGCTATGTATCAATATTATCATAACAATAGGGAAGACATGAGGTTTTAATACTTATTAAAAACTTTTGGGAAAAAAAGAAAAAGCCGTAAGCTCTTTTAATTTTAGCTTTTCTTAGGACATACTTTTGACGTTTTCAAGGGAAAAAAAAAAGGATAAAAGGACACTTTAGTGTGCTGATAAGTAATAAAAATATTAAGTTAGTGGGGAGTTATGTAATATGTTATTAAATTAAATATTAGTAACTCAATTTGAGGTAAGATTCTAGGAACCTTGCACACCGTCAGCGTCACCGACTTGGAGCAATTAATTAATGAATAAGTTTAAGTCAATAAGAGAGGAAACGTTGACTTGGATTCATTGATTAAGTTCCAGAATTAAAACGAAACGGACGGACGTAACACATAGGCTCTCTTCCACTCTTTTATCACCACAACAGAGACAAAAATCACAAAACGTACTCTTTGGGACTGTGAGAACTTGAATTATAATTCTCATTAAAACTTACCCTCTCTGTGGATTCAGGATTTTACTCGAAAGTTACATAGAGCAAAACTAATTTAATCGATTCTTTAAAAAAAATTCAAATACGATTCCTTAAGGTTTTTAAAGCGATCGTAAGACTACCACAACTTAGGATTAAACTAGTACAAGAGTTATACACCACTGTAAAGATACATACCCGACAACTTGGCGACGTCCTTTGCTGTATCTCTGCAAATGCCTTCCAGTCCGAGAGACCAAAACCACCATATTGTCTTGAGATACCAAGGCAACCATTGCTTCAGCTCCTAGTTTTCTTCAAAAAGTAGGAAGAAGATTCTATTTGAAAGTTACGAGGTAATTGTGCTACTTTAATAAGCTCTTGAAAGAAGCAAGAGGACAGAGTCTCCGTGGGAAAAATTATCAGATAAGAAAGTGATGAAAAGCCGTTAGTGGCGGATATGATGTGAGGAAGCGGACTAGCGGCGAGCTCCTATTAATAATACTGATGGAGCTGGACGCGTACGCTCGGCCCACGTTTTCGTGTGGGGGCCGCTTTAATAATTTACTCTTCAGATAAAGACGAAACCGGAAACGGGACCGATAGGATACGTGTGGTGGAGTGCGCCCTAGGAAGACGTGTTGCTGACTCGGCACGTGACCGCATGTGCTTAGGCCTTTCCCAATAAAAAAGATACTCCGATAGCTTTACTTTCATGCTTCAACGATTTAATATTTTTTTTATATATTAATATCTATATTTTAAAATAACTTAAATATTAAATTATAAAAAATATACAATTTTAAATATTAAACTGACTAATTCCAAGTATCGCAACACTTTATATATATATATATATATATATATATATATATATATATATATTTTGTTTGCTTTGTCTGCAGTATAAACCAACGGGCACGTCTCTAACTCTAAATAAATCATGTTGTCGCCACGGCTGCAAGTGGACAGCAAACCTTACTCGTTGGGTTAATAGAATTTTGCTGGAGTGATGTTAAATAATTTCTTTTTTCTTATGTATCTACTTATTAAAATAAGTGTTCTATAATGAATAGAGAAAATTAAAAGTATATTCACTTATATTTACTTTATGTATACTTAATTCACTTATATTCAAAATCAAAATATTTAGATTTTTAAATTTTTTAAAATGATATATTTTGACTATTATATATCTATTTTAGAAGTCTAAATATATCCTTTTTTAATAAGATTTTGACTATAAATTTACAATTTCAAAGATAAAGGAACTAAATGCATATAAAGAAAATATAAAAAAAATTATAATTTAATCTTTTTTTTTAATATTAGGGAGGAAAAATAACAATTAAAATAAAAAATTCGATAAATAATTGAATAATAAAAAAAATAGAATATAAAGTTTATTGTAAGATAATAAATATTTGAGCAATTAAAGACTAGAAATTAATATTACATGATTCATATCTTTCAATCATACTCAAAGAACCATGGCTTTTTATGATCGAAATGAAAGAAATATCATCTTTTCTAATCTTTATAAAGTATATGATTGGCAAAGATATTAGAATAAAAAAGTGAACAAAACCAAACCAAGAAAATTATGTGATTAAACCATGTGCAACTGGAAGACAATTCTTTGAAGTTTTTTATGAGACCATTTCACTTATGGCATATTTGATTCACTTCATAAGAGTGGAAGAAAATAATAATTCATTCCTTATAAATCTATTTCTATATTTGGTTGGTAGAATAACTATTATGTGAAATTAGTATTATTGCAAAATAAATAATTGGATTTCCTTTATAAGATCAAGGTGTGTTTATTTATTTATTTATTTATTTTCTAAGTATGCTTCCATATCTATCCATAAAATCACAAAAGAAATTATAAAGAACATGTATTCTTTTTCTATTCTATTATATAAGAATTATAATTTTATTCTTACTTTATTCTATTTTATAAACCAAATGTGCTATTAGATTCTTTCCTTATTTGAATTTGGATCACTTTTCTTAAAATGTATAAATTATCTAACATTGGTTTTTAGCGTTGATTGCTCAAATATCAATTAAATCACGATAAATTTTGGATTCTAATTTTTTAATTATTTTTTTATTTGCCAAAGCTTTTAAATGTAGTTTCCGTATTTCCTTCCTAAAATTAAAAACAATGGTAATAGAAAAAAAATATTTTATATGTCTGCTTCATGTGTATTTAATTCTTCTTATTTTTTAAATCATGCATTTAAACTACTAAACCTTTAAAAGAAAATGCATTTTGACTACTTCTGCTACAATCCTATTTTGTGATTTAAATGCAAATTTTCTTAAAAATTATGATTTAAACATACGGTTTCAAAAACAAATGAGTTAAATGCATATAAAATAAACTTAAAAAAATGTATTTACAATTTATGGGAAAAGGAAAAAAATATTTTTTTAAATAATCCTAAAATTGTACTAATTGAAAAAGTAATCCCAAAATCATGCCACTTAAAATCCATATTTGAAGTATCGATTTTATAAACAATAAAAACAACTAAGAATAAAGATAAAACTAGCACTTCAAGTTCCATTTCAAGTGATATAATTTTAAGAATATTTTTTAATTGATATATTTTTGATAATATTTAAAAAATATATTGTTTTTTTTCCCTTTCCCCAACAATTTACCCTAATTGATATATAGAATTTCTAAGGCTTTGTTTGATTACTAATGGCGCTAGATAGAAGATAAATTACACATAGCAAAAGTTGAATTATTAATTACGTGATGTTGTGGGGTCAACCGTGATCTTTTCTTTACTTTTAATTTTTAACAGTTAAATGATAATACACCTGCTTTTTCATATATCATAGATATTTATGTTTTCTAGCAACATATGACTGTGTAAAAAATACGTATGCTGAATGGTCCAGTCCTGTTTGTCTTTCTTCTTTTGCTTTGTCAGAATGATGGAACAATTGTGGATACACACGCAAACTTTTGGTGAATTATTTAAGTTTGAGATAGGTTGAATCGTGTATAAATATTGATTAAGTTTAAATATTAATATAATAATTATTAGACATAATTTTTTTGATAAATTAATATTAAAAAGCTTAATTGTGTCAAGTATAAGTTTATTGAATGCTACTTCAAGTCAAGTCTAGTATTAAATTTTTAAATTAAGTTTAAGTTAAAAGCATACTAGTACCTCGCTCTCAAAATTATCACTAAAATTAGCATAAGTAGCATCTTTTCTTGGGCATTAGTGATGATTTGGGTTTATGTGTATGTTTCTAAAAGTTTTACTCATAGAAAATCATGTTTTAAATATTTAAATGGTATAATCACACACCATAACTAATTAAGACTGGATTTATAATTTTTCCTAAAACGACTACTGCATTTCTTATTTCTTGATTTTATCAAAGTTGTACATGATTTTTGGTACATCTGAAAAGCTATACATTATTGTTGTGATTTATAGCGAATATATTTGGATGGTTTGTCTCTATGATGCGCAATCAAAATTATAATTTTATGAGTTTACGTTTTTATAAGGATTTTTTTAATTAAATCGCATATAATTTTTTTTTTGTATAAACTTATGGTAAAATTATAAATTTAAGTATATGATTCTATAAGTTTATAATTCCATCGATTCTATATGATTTTACATGATTTTAGTTAGTTTAAATTTAATATGCTATTAAAATTAAGAAAAGAATTGATTTTCTACAATTTAAAGCAAGCTCATCAAATTATGATTGAAATGACATGGTATTTATTTTTTTATTTAAATTGATTTCATTACTAATTTCACTATTAAAAACTTTCACTTGCTGATGAATAGGTAGTTAACAAAAAAGATATTTAAATTATCAAATAATAATTGGTTAAATATCATTTTAAGTGAAAGAGAAAGTAGTATTATGGAGGAAATTAGTACAATTGTAAATTTGAAAAATCATTGCTTAAAAGAGTTAAAATTGAGATATTTTAAATATTTATAACATTGACGCTATTAAAAATTAAATATAAATGAATACTTCAAAAGATTTGGCAAAAGAAAATGTTAGTATCATTAGTGCAATAACAATATTAATAACAACAATAATGATAAAATTGATTATGATTATAGTTAGAAGGAGATTATAATAGTTTTAATAATTTAGGTCAATTGATAATTAATATTTTGTTTTTAATTTGACTTTTTTTAAATGATGATGATTATTTTGTAGTATAACTTATGTTGATATTAATATATATGTTTTAATTTATTTATCAGTATAATAATTTATAATTAACTATTTATATCATAGTCAAAATTTATATTGAACTCTTTTTAACTATTTTTACGATTGAATGTTATGTTTTAATGCTATCTACTTTTTAATAATTTTAAGTAAAATTTTGATGGTTGCGTCGTTCTTCCGTCCTTTGCTCATTTCTGAGAGGTTCTGATATTTTTGTGAGTTAAGACTTAAGGGGGCGGTCATTTTCATCTTCGACTTGACAACATCACATGGATTTGATGGCAGGACGAGTGGGGATGGGGTCCCCGCTAAAGATTGGTATCTAAAAATATTAATAATATTTTTTAAAAGCAAATTCTAAATTACTTTTAATCCCTTTTTTTTTTTATAAGGTCTCTCATCCATAAGATTCTAAATCTGAAAGAAAAACTATGCTGCCGTGCAATGACCGTTTGAGTTACTTCCAAAAATAAACATTAAATGACTTTTATTGAGTGGCCATATTGCTTGTACTTGTGGCCATGAAGGCGAAGACGTCACATCTTTGCTTTAATTTGCTGTGGTCACACTCAAGTAATGCAGTTGATGGAGACCCTTTTTCTTAAATGGAGCTAAATTACACAAAGAAATATTTTTGTGGACGTTAAATTAGTTTAAATTTCAAATTTAAATTATTGAATATAGCTGCGAAGATCCTAACCCTTACTAGCTATGCAATATATATATGTGTGTGTGTGTGTGTATCAAGCCACTTTATGCTCACATGCATTTGTCACGTACACATGCAGCATTTGGTGGATCCTTCAGACTAATGTAAGCGTGAATCTACCTCGCTATCATGTTAGCACATGGTGTATCGTGACCACGCCTCACAGGATTCCACCAATGCTTACGAAAATGAAAGCAACAGAACACACTATTAAAAGTATGCCTGTAGAATCCCTTATTGGATAACCGGAATGTTTGCTGTATTCTTAGGTAGCCTTTGATTTGTGTGTGATGTGTGTAAATGAGAGGATGGTTATTGGGTTTAATACAGGAACTCATGGGAAATGAAAAGGGATTTAATTAATAAAAATTAGAGGGGTAGATAAATGAGGGTGGGTTTCAATTTTGTTTGTTCTGTTGTTTAGATGAGAGGGAAGATTAGTAGTTATTATAGATGCATTTTATTAATCCTAACAACGGAATCAACTTTCATCAGCACACCTATACAAAATAAATAAATGCGATTGACACCACATCAAAATGAATTTATGTCTATTAAAAGGTGGATTAATGGAGACACCAAATTGACCCTAAATTAAAAGTACAACCGGAAAGGATGAAAGTTGAGATATTAAATTGTCAAAAATCGAAAGTACATGCATATAGATAATCGTAAAAAAATTTATAAATGAAGACTTTAATTAAACTTGAATGAAAAGTACTAGTAAAAAAGATGAATGTTAGATGCCTAAAATTAGACATAAGAATTAAGTTGAACTAGCTCAAACCCATTGGTACCTTAGCCCGAAAAAAATGACTCGAGATTGGCTTGGAGTCTTCCGGTTCCAAATTCGTTAGGTTCGTGAGCTGGCCTTATTTTATTTTTATTTTTTGCTTGTATTTTATTGATTCATTATGTGAACCCATCAAACCAGTAGGTTTACAAGTGAATCAGTGGTTAAGTTGCTGATTAAACTCGACCCATCTCTAATGTTTACCCAATATCAAACATAGAGATACTTAAATGGTTTTTATTTGTTTTCTTTGTTTAAATTAAGTATCCCTCACTTTCTCTCTCTAAACTCTCTTGTATTGCATGCTCTTCATGGGTTTCACTTGTTGCTATTATGCAATTGCTACTAGTTTAGATATAGCATATAATTAGTATATTTTAAGGGAAACAACATCATTGCTCATGTTGATTATGGATCTAGTTTTATTGATTTAAATACTTCATAATGATTCGATTGATTATTTAGACTAGAACCTTAAAAGGTGCAGTGTAATACGATGTTTCCATTGATTCGAACATCCAAAATCATTTTACTAAGGTACTCCTCCCAATCCATGTCTTTATCTTTCTTTTAGCCCCTCATTTCCAATCCCATGAAGAACAAACCAATCATTATCTATTTCTCACTCTTTAACCCTCCCAAATTTGAGCAAAATAAATAAATAAATGATCCTTTCAGCAACTAATCATTCTCCATTTGCTCCTCTCTTAAAACCCTATAAATTTTGTTGAAATGTGGCATAAAAAGAATAGATCCGAAGACCCAATTTTATTGTAATTTGCTCTATTAGCCTCTGCGTTCAATATTGAATTTCCCTTCTGTCAATTGAATCTCTGGTCGGCAACAACACCTTCGTTGATGATGAGTCCGTTTTTGACATTTTATGATACGTCAACTGGGCGACCTGGTCAGGGGAGGGGAAGAGGAATACTTAGTAGAAAGTCGACTAAATCATGTTGTGTTTCACGTGAGTTTAACTAGATGGATTTTCAACCTTTAATTCTGTGTTCACACGATCTAATCCAAGTTTTTACAAGAATATAAAATGTAAATACGTTGAGCAGCCACGATTAGCTAATCCTTTTGAAATTTCCAGGTAAGATTTTCTACGTACATCATTGAGTGAGAAATGAATTTTAAGAAAAAGAAAAACTAGGTGTAGATATATATATTCTGAATCTTGAGAATATTTTATGATACGGTTTCCTTCTCTGGCTAATGACCTTTTCTTTTCTTTTTTTCTTTTTTCTCTCTAAGATGATCTAGAAAATTGAGGTGTATTCAGATTAATATGTGAAGCTTTGGACTTTTTTGTCCTTCATTGTGAAACACAAACTAATTTTGTGTTGAAAGTGTCTTACTAGATATTTTGTCAATTAATGTTATTCTCAATTAGGGATGGTTATAGAGCAAGAAAAATCCACTAAAATAATAATATATATATATTTTAAATTCACGAAATAACGTATTCAATTTTTTTTTTTAAAAAAAAATATATTACAAAGGTATGAATCCATACAAATTATATGAAAGGTGTGGATTTATGTGTGCCTTCAACAATTTGCTAATTTTTTTATCATTGAAATTTTTTTATAAAAAAGTAATTTTTCTTTGTTTTAAAAAGTTAAATTTTATATAAAGAATAACAAAAAAATCATAAATTTAAAAATTAAAAAAATTGATTTAAAATTTTCTAAAAAAAATTCACATCCCTTTATGTTTATATTATAATACACGAAAAAAAAGAAGAAAAAAAAATTGATACTCATGCAATTTGCATTTTCAACATTGCAGAGTCATAATTTTTTACTAAAAAAAGACTTATTTGAGTTCATTGTAGTTGGGACCAAACCTGTTGCCGTTTGATATTTTTATGAGAATCAAATTGCTATATTATCAGATTGATAAAAAAAGAGAGAAAAAGTTATGACATAGTAGACTCATTTTTTTTCTTTTTCTTTTTCGTATATTATAAAATAAAGTATAAAGATGTGCAATTTTTTTTAATAAATTTTAAATTTATGATTTTTTTGTTATTTTTTATGTAAACTTTGAATTTTTTTAAATAAAAAAATTAATTTGAAAATTAGTTTTTTTTTACATGATTTTTTCAAAACTTTTTTTTTATGATAAAAAAATAAATAAATTTAGCAAATTGTTGATGGGGCGAACATGATCCACCCCTTGAAATCAAACATTTAAAAATGTATTAGTTGAAGTGTACTCTTTCTTAGTTTATCATTAGATAATAAGGAAAAGGCAACCTCAATGGGACGCTCGGGACATGATGCAAAGTATTATAAAGCTAATGTAAGACATTATAGCATCGTTGCATGAGAAATGAATTTGTTTATTTATTTATTTAAAAAAAAAGAAAAAAAAACCCAAATTTCTAATTGACATGTGCTTCTCTTCCGTACCATAATACACGTTGAGATGTCTTATAACACATTCATTTTGAAGAGGTATTTTTATCTAACGATTGACTTTTTTATTGCGATGATCTAGAAACTTGAGGCTTATTCAGACAAATAGAGGAAACTTTAGACCTTTATTTTCTACGTACTTATTAGTAAAACTTGCATTCTTGTCAACTGCTGACAAGAGGCGGTTACGAGGTATGAGAAAACCAATGCCAGCGTTGTTATGGCCGGTCGGAATATTTATAATAGGAGAAAGATTTTCCTATGAGATTACAAAAGTAGGTCATCTCGCTCGTATTACATCGTGGTATATTAAATTAAAAAAAATAGAAATATATATATATTTTTCTTACTGTGGATGGTCATTAGTCAAATTTTCGATAACAATACTATAAGTTATGTCTTTTAAGATTTATTTTTATATCTTTTGTAAGGTTTTAAAGATTTTTTACTAATTTCAATTTTTAATTAAATTTATTCAATTTCGATTGAAAAAAAGTATTACAATATTGCATTGTGATTTTCCACAAGAACACTATCGGACAAATATGATAATAGTTTTTACTATCACATGCTTGCTAAGATGTAAAAAATGTTTTCTTTTTTTTTTTTAAAAAAAAAATTTGGCTTCATATTCATTTTTTAGAAAATAAATAATTATATAACTATTTTTTTTATCAATTTTATGACGATTTTTAATGAAATTATGATTTGTAAAGTTAATTGATTTAGCAAATTGAGCCATGGATTAGCCTACTCTAACTTGATTAGTGGGTTAAGCAGGTTATCCTATAAGCCTACCTACTCAAAACCATTGAAAAATAAGGCATTGATGGGTTAAGTAGGTTAACCTAACGAATAATGAACTGACTTGCTCTAACCCATGGGCTAGATAGGCTAACTCTAGGACCTACTTAAAAGGTTGAAAATATCAAACTCAACCTTTTTTTTTGTTGTTGGTTAAGTGGGTCATCCTATTTAGTCTCAATCAATTTGCATAACTCTATGCATGATAATAATAATGATGATGATAATGCATAAATCTATTGATTTCATTTCAATAAATTAGGTCTTTAAACTTTAGAAAGGGCACGATTGTGCTAAAAAATTCAAGCCAAAATATTAAATTACCTAGCATCCAAACCACCAATCTAGAGCTTGAGTACACAGCATATTAGTTAAGCTAAGCCTTTTTGGCAATAGATGAGTGCTTTTCCTCTTACACATTTCTTTATTATGTCATGACTCAAAAGAATAGTTGCTCATGATTATCCTCATTTTTTTTGTCACACCTAAAGAATTAAGTGATTTATATACATACATACATATATATATATATAATTTGTTTTAACAAGTGACAAGTTCATGAATCTTCCAATTTGTGAGCCCAAACTACCCCATTATGGTTCTCCCTTTGGTTAGAATCATGGTCAGCCCCTAGGGTACAATTTCAACCCACCCATTTTGATGCCTACTTCTTAGTTTATTTTTCTTTTATTCTTTTTTTTTAATTTCAAAATTACTAAAATAAAAAATTGTTGATTGCTTTAATTACCTTAAATCAATCTTGCGTTGGATTGAGCTTGCAAATTCATGAACTCTAACCTATAAGATGAGAAAATGTGATCTATTGAGATGCCAAAGGTGTCTCTGACATTTGAACTCCAACACTTAGCTTTAAACATCTATGTTCTATGCTAATGATGGATAGGATTTGAAATCAATCAAGCCTATTTATGAAGAACCTTCCAGATTTGGATTAAGGCATGATGGAGATAAAAGTGTTGCTTGTGAAGCTAACATAAACATGGTAACATTGTACTATATACCCCTTTTGAAGGGCTGGATCCTTCGACTAACATATGAACACAAGTGTGTTGCCTTGATAAAAGGTAACCGCTTCTACATTTACCAAAGATTCTTAGAGTTTGAGTTGTGAAGATAATTGTTGCTGAGAAAGGAGCTTAGAAGGGTGCATCTAAGCTAGAGAAGGTGCAATTGAAATTGAGAGGAGCCATAAGCTGCATCAACACTCTTTCTAAAGAGGTAGCTAACTATCGACAAAGGGAAGCCTACCTCACCAATGAGCTCCATCGAGAGAAAGCTATCTCGATAGACTACAAACAGGATTTAGACCTTATGCAAGTGTGCCTTGAGAAGTCTAATGAGTAGGAGGAGTTCATGAAGGGGTAGGTCTTAAAGCTTGAGAAGTGTGTTGCTGACCGTGACACATGCATTCTCGAGCTAAAGGAGAAGGAGTGGACTACTAGGGATTGGTGTTATGATGAGATCTAGCATAGCGACGAGTATGTTTAATAGCTAGTAAAAGTCATGGAGGGGAACTAAAGAAGTATGATGCATTAGATCCACAAAAGAGACCCTTCATATGACTTGAGCTAGCTTAAGGAGAAGATGCATGAACTAAACACCCCTTCAGATTAGCAGAAGGAATTGGAGGCTGAAAAGGTAACAGTGGAAGCTGAAGACTTAGAGTATGATGATGTGCCTGCATCACTTGGTCTCATTGTCATGGAAAACCTACTTCCCCTTCCATCCTCTTTAGAAGAAGAGGCACCTTCTCCTCCCCTCTTCCCAAAAAAGAAGAAGTGCCTCACCCTACCACCCCCCTTTCTTTTTCTTTGTCTAAGCTATAGTGAATAACTTGAAGATTGTCCTCTTTTAGCATCTACAAAAGTGGTGCTAGAGCCAACCTTCAACCTTGGAAAAAAATTTCTAGGTTGAGCCAAATTTATCGAATTTTAGTTTTTTTATTGTTTTTTATTTGAACTTATATGGGGTTAGTATGTTGACCCCTAAGTGTTACAAAAAAAAAAAATTGGGTTTAATGAAAAGAACATACATATTTGTCTTTATTATTGAGTTATATGTTATTGTAGAACATGTATCCATAGACCATAATGTATTTTGATCGAACATTATTTCTATATGTTTGTTTTTACTTTGAGCACTAAGCACACTATTGATTAGTTTTAGAGTTTGGTCAATGTAGAACACCATCAATTACTTTTAGGTCCGATTAGCTAATGTATGGGTGGAGGTGTAATTACTTAAGCAAAATATCTTCGTCACTCAAGATTAATCCTAGTTAGTGAGGACTTTCTACGCTTTGGATTTGGAGTACAAGTCCGACCAGTTAGTACACTCAGCGGTGAGTGTTTGTTTGCTATATATCTAGTAGAGTTCCTTAGTGTGTCCTATTGCTTAATCGAGGCATAGAACTTTTATGGTACTTGTTAATCACATTTTGTTTTAGTTTTGTGTACTTTTATAAGATGAATTAAACATAATCTTTGCAAATAATAAATGCAAATTGTAATTCTATTGAATAATATGAATGTTTACAATGTGGACATTGATCTAATCATGCTTTGAAATATATTCTAAAGATTATTTAAAGTACAAGTGTAAATTATTTACGTTTAATGTTCTTGGGATTGGTTATCTATTGAGTCTTTCTAACTCATATGCCCTGTGACCAATCGAGTTCTTCCTAGTTTAGGGCCAATTTACCCTAGCCTTCCCTTGAGCCTTCAAGCTTCCCACAAACTAGATCTCCAAATTAAAAGACCTTATAATTCAATTTTTTTTGTCATAATATCTAGCTACTCATTATTAATATGCTGCCACCTTATAATTAGCTTGGTCTCTCAACTTTTCAAGGAAGTTAAAGTTGGCTTAGAGACTGATCTCATTAGCTTAGAAGTTGAAATCTCAAGTATGGAGGTTTAGTAGCTCAAGGTCAACGAGGAGAATAGCCTCGATTCAAAAAGCTAGATTGGCAGGGCTTTCCTTAGTTGTTGTGTGTAGAGTTATTCGATGCCCCCACAAGATATGGGGAAGCTTATTTGCCCATTTTCCTTTAGCCTTATCAATCCTTTTCTTAAGGCTTTGTAGGATGACCATGTTGATGGCTTTAACTTAACCATTTAACTGTGAGTGGGTGACTAAAGTGTAGTGGATCTTGATCTTTTACCTTACATAAAACTCTATAAATTTGGGGGTATCAAATTGAGTGCTATTATTAATAATGATAACACTAAGAATGCCAAAGTAGCATGTTGTTGCTTGGGTAATCGACAACAACTATAATATTTTAATGCTAACTTGTTGCCTTAGGGAATGGTCTAAGAGTATCAAGTTCCCACGGCGGTGCACTTGTAATCGGCATAAGAGTGCTACTCAACTACCTATCAATTGGGGCATGCTTTTGGCATTTGTCACATCTATGTGCAATTGCCTTGACATCTCTCTTTAGGGTGGGCCAATAATACCCAACTCAAAGTGCCTTAACGGCTAGGGCATGGCCTATAATATGATTGCTGCATGCTCCAGCATAGAGGTTGATAAGCAGGTACTTAGCCTCTAAAGGTCAAAGACATTTGAGAAGTGGCAAGCTATATACCCCTTTGTAAAGTTACTCATCGAGAAGTGTGTATTAGGTTACTTTTTACCTTAAGGCCTTTGTTTTTTTTTTTTCCTTTTGCTAATGATGGTGCCATTTATTTGGTAGTTAATGATTAGATTCATCCAACACAACTCTTTTGAAGTTTGGGTCTCATTAGCAAGACATTCTTAGTGAGACTTATTGGTGCTCTTCTTGGAGAGGAATTCTATAAACACCTCCTTGTTTAGGTCAAAGAGGCATGTTAAGGCTAACTTGGATTGTCTGTCTATTTTGGCACTCTGTGCTTAAGGAATTTTTGTGATGCTTCATAATGGAAACTTGGAACATAGGGATCTAACAATCTCAAGATATTTAGTCATCCCTTTGTCCATGATAGCATATTCTCTATTAACCTATTATACTATAAGCTGAGTTGGAACCATGGTGAGCGTTTCATCTTCTACTATTCACTCAACTATGACATCTGTTAATACTTTTGTCTTCACATCCTTGCGTGGTTGGTATTGCACACCATATGTGTTGAGCTCCAATGTATAATGGACCATCTTCCCCAATGCATCAAGCTATTGGAGACTTTGCTTCAAAGGTTGATTAGTGAGAAGAACTATTTGATGGACCCAAAGTAGGGGCACAATTTTCTTGTAGAGATGACTATAGATAGGGCAAACTTTTCTATCTTGGAATACCTAACTTCTAGGCCTTATAAGAAGTGGCTTATTTAATAAACAGGTCAGTACATTCACTCATCAGTTTAGATAAGTACCAAGGAGAAAGTGCGGCTACTGATGGAGAGGTAGAGATAGAGCTCTTCTTTGATTATTAGTTTTGACAACACTAAGGGTGTTATAAGGAAATGTTTCAACTCATCAAAAGCTGTTTGGCACTTGATCAAGCTTATGCATCCAAATTTGATTGTAGCCTACACATGGCCCAAGGTTAAGTAAACCAATTGACCAATTCAAGGAAGAGAAAAATAGTCCTTTGGGCAAGCTTTAGTAAGGTTGGTATAATCGATGTACATGCACCACTTCCCATTGAACTTCTTCATTAGCATGTGGTTGGCAAGCCATGTAGGATAAAGCTCTTCTTGTATGAATCTGGCCTTTAAGAGCTTTTGAACTTCTTCCTCCATGGCATGTGTGTCGTTACTTCTAGTGGAATTCTAGTCATGCCAGATGGCGACAATGCGAAAATGTTTATGTTGGTTTAGAGGATGGCAATCAATTACTAGCATAGCTTAGTTAAGACCATTGTTTTTATCTTTATAGTCTGTTTGAGTGAGCTATTGATCTAAATTTCCTCTATTTCTTCAATTAATTCCCTTCTCGATCCTAGTTTTTCCTTAGAGGTAAATTCTAGTGTGAAAACCTCTTGCTAGGATAAGGCTTAGAGATACAAACTCCTAGAGGCTTGTTAATCACCATTATAAACATCGACGCCTGTATGAGTAACAAATTTAGCTTTTAAGTGCTTTGTAGAAGCTATCATTCCTACTATGTTTTACGATGGTCGTCCTAAAGTGACATTATAAGGGGACCAGGTGTTGATGACAAGGAAATCAACCAAAGTCTGAGTCTTATTAGGTTTGTCTCTAAGCTCTATAAGGAGGGTTATGGTGCCCTCTAGCTCGATAGGTTAGTTGTTGAAACTAAAGAACTCACTATTGTAGGGTTTTAGCTTTGTTTCAACCTGGTCTTTCATCTGATCGTATGCTCTCTTGTATATTATGTCCACTGAACTGCCATTGTCAATCAGAGTTTTGTAGATGTCAAAATCAATAATGTGAGCTCAAATCATACGAACGTCATCATGGGGAAACATGATGCTTTCAAGATCATCATCCGAAAAGGTAATGGTAGTGTTAACGTTTGGTTGCTTTGATTGAGTACTTAGTATAATCTAATAATTTCTTGATCAAGCATAAGCCTTACTCTAGAAGATCAACCATCCCCTTGTGAGTGGTCCTCTTACTATCGTGTTGATATTTCCTTTGGTGGGACAAGCTTCTTGCTCTTACTGCGTTCCACCTTCCTCAAGGCAACCCCACTTTGAGGGTTGAAAACTCTTTTTCAAGTATCTTGCTTTTCAAGAAGTGCTGATAAAACTGCATGGCAAGCTCTCTAAAACTTAGAATGGAATTGGGCTTGAGGCCTCATAATTATGTGCTTATAGCTTTCTTGATTGTTCTTGGAAAGGCCTTGCAACTATGTTATTGGATACTTCAAGGAGGTTCATCTAAGCTGTGTAATAGCTCAAATGCTTAAAGGGGTTAGTTAACCCATCATAGAAATCCAATTGGGGAATTCGAATGTGGATTGAGAGTTTCTCATCCCGGATTCCCTACTTTAAGAGAGAGTTTCCAATGGTGAACATACCTATTAGTTGGGCTTCCTTATATCTTTAGATTCCTTGAGGTGTTAGGTCATGTTAACAACTTTTGTAAAACTTTGGCTGAATGCCTTTCATAATTCATGTTCAAGTATATATATACATTAGGAGGATATCTTTCCAAGCAACTATATCTTACAAACTAGGAAAATAAATCTTCCTCTACTAAAATATACAATACAAAATATACATGCCATATTTACAAACTAAGTCACGAAACAAATATCTAAGTATTCACGGCCATGTTACACGGTCGTACCTTTTAGCCGTGTATCAGGCCGTGTATGCTTCTAGCAGTTACCTGACATAATACACGGCCGTGCCTTCTAGCCGTGTATACGGCCGTGTATGCTTCTGGCTGCTACTTGACACAATACACGGCCGTGCCTTCTGTCCGTGTATCTGGCTGTGTATGTTTCTGGGAAGTACCTGACACAACACACGGCCGTGCCTTCTAGCCGTGTATCTAGCCGTGTATATTTCTGGAAGTTATTTGATACAATATACGGTCATGCCTTCTGATCGTGTATCCGGCCGTGTATGTTTCTGAGCTTCTAGACGTTCTTGTTTGATACATGTTGTCTATACCATCGGTTGACTTATCAGCCTAAGACCTTGTGAACTATGCTTTAGAGTTGTCATTCTTATTGTTGTTTTAGCCACCCCTTGGATTAGGAGCTTTGTTTAGGTTTTGTGGCACATTTTTGTTGTGTTGTGACACACCATTGCCCTATTGCTCAATGTGGTATTGAGAATGACATTAGAGCGTTCATGAATTTCATTAAGTTAGTCTTGCAAGTGACAATTCTCAACACCAAATTAAACAATTGTCTCTCAAGTCACACACCAAATTAGCTAATTTCCTATATTTGCACTACTTTACATAATGTCTATCTTTATTTAAACAATTTAAAATTTTATTTTATATTTGAATTTAATCCCAAGTGTCCATCCTTTGATATATAATTTTTTTCAACTTAAAAGATATAAAACTTAATCAAACTTTGACATATTATCTAAAATGACTTGCATAAGATATGGATAACTTAACTGAACAAATAAAAGAGTTTCCATGGTAATGAAAGTGACAAAAAGATAGGTATGGAATAAATGATTTACCGTAAATTATCTATTATTTAAATTTAAAAAAAATTTAAACCCACCAAATCTGGTTCTCTATCATAGTCAGGCACGTGGCCAAGACTACCGGGATACGGTTGGCTCGTGAATCACGAGTTATAACCAATACGTCGTCCCCTATGGGTCCCAAGTCCATTGCATCACAGCTATTTTTTTCCTTTTAACTAGTTAGTTGCGGTCTTGATCGCCCATATGATTCATTATAACAAGTATATGCTTTCGTCATTTTCAGGCGTCGTTAACTTGATTAGATAAATTCATTGGAGCAAGCAAACACAAAATGTCAAGGTTGTTAAAGTAAACAAAAAAAAAAGAAGATAATAAATCAAATCCAGAGTCTAATCAGGATTAACGTCTTTTGTTTTAAGTCTCATTCATACTCTAAATGAGACTTAACTTCTAAATGTCTATTTTTAGTTGAGGCATTTGATATTTAGTCAATCGGAGATTAAAAAAACAACAAGTGAGATGTTTATAGATGCTGATTCATAAAAGAAAATTTGACAATTACTGAGAATATTTAATAATTATTACTCAATATTGCTAGATGTAGAAGGTGGAGCAAGAACAGCATCATATAGATCTCAAATGTCAAGATAAAACACTAATTTATATAGTAAGAAAAATCATACCTTTAATATTTCTAAAAGTAAAAAAATACTTTTAATAATAATAAAAATGTCAACAACAAAGTTTTTGGTTCCACATTATGCAAGTTGCAAGGACAAATTGCATGATAACATATTGTAATATTGTGAAGATTAATGTATGATATTTTAGGTGTCCTCAAAAACCATTAAATCACAAACTAAATTAAACCGAACTGTTATATATAAACTTTTTTTTAGGTTTAAAAATTTATCAATCAAACCAAACCAAACCATTTTTTAAGTTTGAAAAATTGCAAAACAAACCAAACCATTAAAAAAAAAGATGGTGAAAATCTTGATAATGTATGACCGAAGAGAGAAATTTATATTGCTTATTTAGTTCTACTTTTTATTTGGTTTTTATCAAATGGCTTACTACTTTATTTATTCTGTATTTTACTTATTAACTAATATATAAACTAGTATTACTCTGAAAGAAAAAATTAAACCTCTTTAAATATATCAAACGTGCATTGAAGATGAAGGGTGATATTGAAGAAAGGATGATCAATTACATCTTTTTCATATCTAATATATTTTTTCATGGTTTATTAACTTGTATATAGAAAAAAATAATAATAACACGTATAATAATGGTTCAAATTGCACACCAAATCAGACCATACCACTTTTTTTTTTTTTTAGGTTTCAAGAAATTACAAACCAAATCATATGGTTATGTTCGATTTAGTCAAAAGCCAAACCATAGTATATGGTTTGGAACCAAATCAAACTAAATAGTGCCCACTCCTACCTAAAGTTTAAAATTGTAAACTATCACACACAATCAAACTCTTAATTGTCATTTTTTATACCTATATTTTGAAGTTAGTAAAGATTGTGCTCAATTTGACTTTTACTTGTTAAGTTTATCAAATTCATCATTTTTAAAAATATGATGTGGCTAATACTCATTGGCTAAAGAATAAAAGTGTGAATGATCAAAGGTCAAGGCAATGACTGATTAAAAAAAAGAAGAAGAAGCCCGATTTTGTATGACATCAAATAACTATAAACTACAGATATAAAATTGAAAAACACATAAAATTTAGGTTTCTTCTTAAAGCCTATCCTTAAGTTTCTTCTTAGAGCTTAGATTTAGTGTTTGATTCTTAGCCTAAAATTTTCTCTTAATTGTTTTTTAGATTCATTTTCACAAATATAGCTAGGTGGTGAAAAGTTATGATTAGGTTAGTTACAATAAGTCACCAACTTGAATACTTTGATCGTTGCTTTAGCAAGCTAGGATTTCCAAAATTACCTATTGATCGGAAACATGTAAAAAGTGAAATCTTAAACTTACATATTATTCATGAAAATAACATGTGTGTTGCATGCTAGGTTAGAAAATTAAACCAGACTAATAATCAAACTTGGTTAAGTATCTGCTTGTTATTTGTGCATTGTTACTTGAGCAAGCAAGCAAAAAACCTTTGATCAAGATTATGAATACAATCATATACCCCGAAATGGCATGATAGTTGGTCACATAGACCATTGAATAATGGTTTGGTGTGTAGTTGATAAGCAAAATTATATCGAATAACAGGCATTATAAGCAGAGAGAAGCTATATCAGACATAGTCTAAGGATATAGGTCTAGATGAGCTATACAATATAACTGGATTGTGATCGATGAAGCCACATAACAGTGAATTCACTTAGACGAGGCTATTTAGTTTTCGTTTCAATTTCAATGACATAGAGTCTGGTTGGTCCCACCAAACCCTAATGTCCACTGTAGTGGAATCAAACTCTAAGTCCCACATCATGATGTTTAGAGTTATAAGTATTCCCATGCTAGATGCTTAACTAAGATAATCAAATGATATGACTAAATGTCTATTGCATTAGTATGTAGACCCACTTAACATTCGTGTATGTGCTCATGTTACTGTATATTGAACCCTTATGACTCACTTCTCTTTTCTTTTTTAGGTGAGGATATTTTTTATTTGTAATATGATTTTTTGGGGTACAACTCTGAAGAGGAGTGTTTTGATGAGACCATGGACCTAGATTGTGTCATCTACAACTACAATTGATTTTTGTTACTTTTCCTAATTATATTCCATGTTTCAATTTTGTACTTAGACTTTTTGGGAGGCACATGTGACTCTATAGTCTATTTTCCTTTGATTGTATTTTGTGAGCTCTATAGGCCCTAGGTTTTAGACTATCTTTTCTTGCTTATCCATGCGTTTTCATGACAAACAACCATTAAATATTTTCAAAAATCCAACATTTTATCAAAATGTTTTCAAAAACTAATTAATGATTTCAAAATCTTAAAACTAATTAAAAAACCCATCTAGTAATTGTAACTTTATATATTCTACTTAAGTAAGTTATGTGGCGAATTCTTATTGCCATAATGAATTGGAGGCATAAACGTTGTGATTATGCTTTTAAGTAGAATTAAAGTCAGCCACCTAAGGCAAAGTGCCTACTTCTCGGTTTGTGCCTTTTTTTTTTTTTTTTGTCAAAGTTACTAACATACAAAGCAAATAACGGCTTGGGAGTTATTGGATAATACCCCTTATTAATGATGAATGTTGATTATGATTACAATTAAATATTACATATTTAGAATTTTGTGTGAACTATGTAAATACTATGAATTTATAATTTTATGAAAAGCTTTGAACTGCTAAAATTTATATGAATATGTATGCTAAAGGTTCTTTTATCTCTACAATAAAATTCAATTAAGTGGACTCTTTGTTTATTTTATCATTGGATTATATGGAAAAGTCATCCTCAATGGGATGCTTGGGACAAGATGCTAAGGATTCTAAAGCTAATGTAAGACATTATAGCATAACTGCATGAGAAGTGAATTTTGTTTTTACTTTAAAAAAAAAAAAAAAAGAAGAAGGTAAAATCCAAATTACTATTTGACTTGTGCTTCTTATCTTTATCTAGCTAATGACTTTTTCATTGCGATGATCTAGAAATTTGAGGTGACTTCAGCTTTATTTTCTACGCGACTTTTTTTTAAAATTATTTTCTACAAGTCTTTGTCCTTCATTCGGAAATACAAACTCTTTTTGTGTTGAAAGTGTCTTACTAGATATTTTGTCAATTAATGTTATTTACAACTAGGGATGGTTATAGAGCAGGAAAAAGCAGTCCCTTCATGTTCCAAAGAGATAGTGTAATATGATTAAAAAAGAAAAAAGAAAATTCCTAGGAAAAAAATGGTAGAGTTAGAGTCTTCTCAATTCCGTATATTCTCTTTTTTTTTTCATAAAAATTATGTTTAATGATTATTCGAAGTTTTAAATAGTTTATATAATAATAATAATAATAATGTATCGTAAATATTTTTTTTGACAATTTAATTCTTATGTGCTTTATAAAGTTTTAAAGATTTTCTATCAATTTCAATTGTTTCAATAAACTTTACTTATTGTTTAATTGAAAAATTATATCCTCTTGTACTGCAATGCATCAATAGAGTACCCCAAGCTTTTTATGAGACAAATATGATAATTGCTTTAATTACCGCAGTGCAATAACAATAATATATAAATCCTTCTCGATGACTTCTACAAGCATCCATTAATCCAATTTCAAAACTAAATCTTTTGAATTTTCATACATTATTATCTGATAAGAATCTATCTGTTTCATAAGTCAAGATTGAATTAATAAATTTAATGTCTAAACTCCAACAGGACATGGTTGAGCCCAAAACCTCAAGCCAGAATATTAAAGTACTTGACATACCAAGCTCTCCCTCTACACATTTCTTTATCTATGTCATGAAGTAGGACAGAGGTTGCTTATGTAATAAAATTCAGTTAAGTCCCGAATGTCTTAAGTTATCAAATCAAACATTTAAAGATGTAGTAGTTGAAGTGTATTCTTTCTTAGTTTATCATTAGATTATAAGGAAAAGGCAACCTCAATGGGACGCTCGGGACATGATGCGAAGGATTCTAGAGCTAATGTAAGACATTATAGCATGGTTGCATGAGAAATGAATTTGTTTATTTATTTATTCATTTATTTTTTCTATAAAAAATAAAGGAAAAAAAAAATCCAAATTACTAATTGACTTGTGCTTCTCGTACGTACCACCTTTATCTAACTATTGACTTTTTCATTGCGATGATCTTGAAACCTAGAGGTTTATTCAGATAAATAGAGGAAACTTTAGACCTTTAGTAGAAAGTACACAACTCGCATTTTTGTCAACTACCGACAAGAGATGGTTATGAGGCAGAAGAAAACCAATACCAGCGTTGTTGTGGACGGTCGGAATAACTATCATAGGTCCCACTCGTATTATATCCTGGTAATTAGATTTTTTTTTCTTACTATTGATGATCATTAGTCAAAATTTCAATAACTATATACTATAAAATGTATACTATAATATATCTTTTAAGATTTATTTTTATACCTTCTATAAGGTTTTAAAGATTTTTTATCAATTTCAATTTTTAGTTAAATCAATTCAATTTCAATTGAATAGAAGGTATTATAATATTGTGCTACGATGTTCCACAAGAACACCGCAAACTTTATAGGATAAATATGATAATAGTTTTTATTGTCACAAACTTACTAAGAAGAAAAAATGTTTTCTTTTTGTTTAAAAAAATTGGCTTAACATTCATTTTTTTAGAAAATAAACGATTATGTAACTATTTTTTTATCAAATTTATGATAATTTTTAACAAAATTATGATTTGTGGATTGATTTAGCGAATTGACCTATGAGTTAGTCTACTTCAACACATTTAATGGGTTAAGCAAGTTATCCTATAAGCTTAAGTATTTAAAACCATTGAAAGATAAGGCATTAGTGAGTTAGGTGGATTAACCTTATGAATAGTGAATCGACTTGCTCTAACCCATGAGCTAGATGGGTTGACTATAGGACATACTTAAAATGTCGAAAATATCAAACTCAACCTATTTTTTTGGTTGGTCAAATGGGCTAACCTATTTGGTCTCAATCTATTTGTATAACTCTATGCACGATAATAATAATGATGATGATGATGATGTATAAATCTATCTATTTCATTAGCCAAGATGAAATTAATAAATTAGGTCTTTAGACTTCAAAAGGGGCTTGACTTAGCTCAAAAATTCAAGCCAAAATATTAAACTACCTAACATCCAAACTGCTAGTCTAGAGCTAGAGTATACAACATATTAGTTAAGCAAAGCCTTTTTGGAAACAAATGAGTGCTTTTCCTCTTACACATTTCTTTATTATGTTGTGATTCCGAAAAATAATTGCTCATGGTTACCTTCATTCTTTTTGTCGCACCTAAAGATATAAGTGATCAATTTATATATATTAACAAGTGACAAGTTCATGAATCTTCCAATTTGTGAGCTCAAACAACCCCATTATGGTTTTCCTTTTGGTTAGAATCATGGTCAACCCCTAGGGTACAATTTCGACCCAGCCATTCTGATGCCTACTTAGTTTATTTTTCTTTTATTCTTTTTTTTTTTATTTCAAAATTACTAAAATAAAAAATTGTTGATTACTTTAATTACCTCAAATCAATCTTGGGTTGGATTGAGCTTGCAAATTCACGAAGTCCAACCTACAAGATGAAAAAATGTGAGTTATCAAGATGCCAAAGGTGTCTCTAGCATTTGAACTCCAACACTTAGCTTTAAACATCTATGCTCTATGCTAACAAAGGATAGAATTTGAAACCAATCAAGCATATTTATGAAGAACCTTCCACATTCGGATCGAGGCCTGATGGAGTTAAAAGTGTCGCTTGTGAAGCTAACGTAGACATGGTAACATTGTACTATACACCCCTTTCGAAGGGCTGGATTGTTTGACTAACATATGAACACAAGTGTGTTGCCTTGATAGAAGGTAACCGCTTCTACATTTACCAAAGATTCATAGAGTTTGAGTTGTGACTACCTTTTAATGTATTTTAGAAGGAATTTTTTAACTATCACTGCATCAACTCTTACCAACTTATCCCAAACATGTATACACTATTGATAGTGTTCGAGAGCCTATATGAGTCGTATGGAGTGAGGTCAACCCTTTAGCTATTTCGATTCTTCTACGGGGTGAAGTTGTCTGGGCCATCACAAGGTTGGTTTTATCTATCAAGCCACCTTAAGGTTAAACTAATGGACGCCTTAGTTTCCTTGATGCATGACTAGAAGGAAAAATTCATAGTGGTTAAGACTTTTGAGGTGCTAAACTTCTAGGTCCGTTGGATGAACCCAATAAGGATAAAGCCTATTAACTTAACACCCAACGATAAATACTGTGCTAAGGTATTACTTTAAGCCTTCGAAGAGAATAGGAGACCGTTCAATGCCTTGAGCTTAATAAGGGCATTCTTGGTGATTAAGACAAGGACACTTGAAGGGTTAAGGGATGAGGCTAAGCAACAAGTAAATACTTTAGAGGGTCAAGACTAAGCCAAGGAAAAGCAAGGTGAAGATAAGAGTTAGTACTCGAAATGGGGTTGATTTAAGGGGAGTACTCATCTACTTTAGTCAATTGTCTTTTAACTAACTCTCTCTTTTGTATTGTAGATATGCCTACAATTAGGCCACTATGCATTTTAAACCATACTACCTATTAGGTTAATAGGGCAAGAGAGTCTTAGGGGGTGAAGAAGGTTAGATCAAAAGCCCCCCTCCAAAAGAAGACACCTATAGGGGGAATCATCATTTGAGGCCTCAAGCCTCCTCGCCATATTGATCTGATCGCCACTATTACTAAAGAGCGAAAAGTCATAGCTACGGATGTCGAAGGGGATACAATGCGTTCGCTAATGAGGTGATGCGTCGGGGCCTAAAAAGGCTCATGTAGATGAGGTGAACCCCTTCCTCAGCGATATTGAGGCAAAACCTATTCCCTTGGGCAAAGACGTAAGTCTTATGGTGAAGAGATAGCAAAAAAGGCAACATAATTCTCTTTAGGGAGGAGAAGAACATAAGGGGAGCAATGACCAGTTAAGGACACCTGAGTCAACCTCCTCCCATGTTCCATTGGCTTTAATGGCTAAGGTGCTAAAGATGGATCAAGTCACTTCGACCTATTCAAGAGAGTGCTTAGCCCCTAAGAGAGAGGAGAAGTTAAGTGGGCCATTGCTAGGTTACCATCCTCAGAGCTGTACAGTCACTTTTTCACCCATCTCATGGAGGTAAAGTCTTCGTGATTGGCGACTTCTTTTCTCCCTCTCTTTCTCTTCTTCTTTTTTTTTTTAAATATATTTTATATTTATGGATGATCAAGGTTGCCTACATGGTCCTTTATGCTTTTGCTAAAGGTGAATGGTAGGTACAAGATTGAAACACCAAATGAAACTCTTATTTTGAGTTTTTTAGCGACTGGTTGTCACAATGATTCTCAGTTGTAAAGGCAAACTACCATGGAGGTTGAGTTAAAGGATGCTCGGGAGGAGCTTGAGATGGTGAAGGAAGATTGTTAGAAGAAGATAGTTGTTGCTGAGGAAGTAGCTCAAAAGGGTGCATCTAAGCTAGAGAAGGTGCAACAAAAATTGAGAGGAGCCATAAGCTACATCAACACTCTTTCCAAAGAGGTGGCTAACTATTGATAAAGGGAATCCTACTTCACCACTAAGCTCCATCGAGGGAAAGCTATCTCAGTAGACTACAAACAAGATTTAAACCTTATGCAAGTGTGCCTTGAGAAGTTTTATGAGTAGGAGGAGTTCATGAAGGGGCAAATCTTAAAGCTTGAGAAGTGTGTTGCTGATCGTGATACATGCATTCTCGAGCTGGAGGAGGAGGAGTGGATTGCTAGTGATTGGTATTATGATGAGATCTAGCGTAGCGTCGAGTATGTTTACTAGCTAGTGAAAGTCATAGAGAGGAACCAAAGAAGTATGATGCATTAGATGCACAAGAGAGACCCTTCGTATGGCTTGAGCTAACTTGAGGAGAAGATGCATGAACTAAACACCCCTCCAGATTAGCAGAAGGAATTGGAGGTTGAAAAGCTAATGGTGGAAGCTGAAGACTTAGAGAATGATGACGTGCCTCCATCACCTAGTCTCATTGTCGTGGAAGAACTACTTCACCCTCCTTCCTTGGTCGAAGAAGAGGTACCTCCTCTTCCCCCCTCCCCCTCTCCTTAAAAAAGGAGTGCTTCACCCCACCACCCCCTTTACTTTTTTATTATCCAAGCTACAGTGAATAACTTGAAGATTGTCCTCTTTTAGCATTTACAAAAGTGGTGCTAGAGCCAACATTCAACCTTGGCAAAAAATTTCTAGGTTGAGCCAAATTTGTTGAATTTTAGTTTTTTTTTTATTGTTTTTTATTTGAACTTTTATGGGTTTGGTATGTTGACCCCTAAATGTTGTAAAAACTTTTTGGGTTTAATGAAAAGAGCATGCTTATTTGTCTTTATTATTGAGTTATATGCTATTGTAGAACATGTATCCATAGACTATAGTGTATTTTGATCAGACATTATTTCTATATGTCTGTTTTTACTTTGAGTGCTAAGCACACTATTGATCAGTTTTAGAGTTTGATCAATGTAGAACACCATTGATTAGTTTTAGGTATAATTAGCTAATGTGTGGGTGGAGGTGTAATTACTTAAGTAGAATATCTTTGTCGCACAAGCTTAATCCTAGTTAGTGAGGACTTTCTATGTTTGTTATTTAGAGTACATGTCCAGCCAGCTAGTACACTCAGCGATGAGTGTTTGTTTGCTATATATCTAGTAGAGTTCCTTAGTGTGTCCTATTGCCTAAGTGAGGCATAGAACTTTTATGGTACTCGGCAATCACATTGTTTTTGTGATTGAGTTTTAGTTTTGTGTACTTTTAAAATATGAATTAAACATAATCTTTGCAAATAATAAATGCAAATTGTAATTCTATTGAATACTAAGAATGTTTACAATGTAGACATTGATCTAATCATGCTCTGAAATATATTCTAAAGATTATTAAAAGTACAAGCGTAAATTATTTGTGTTCTATATTCTTGGGATTGGGTGTCTATTGAGTCTTTCTAACTCATAAGCCCAATGACCAATCGAGGTCTTCTTAGTTTAGGGCCAATTTACCTTAGCCTTCCCTTGAGACTTCAAACTTCCCACAAACTAGATCTCCACCTTATAATTCATTTTTTTGTCATAATATCTAGCTACTTGTTACTAATATGCTGCCACCTTATAATTAGCTTGGTCTCACAACTCTTAAAGGAAGTTAAAGTTGGCTTGGAGATTGATCTCATTAACTTAGGGGTTGAAATCTCAAGTATGGAGGTTTAGTAGCTCAAGCTCAATGAGGAGAATAGCCTCGATTCCAAAAGCTAGATTGAAGGGGCTTTCCCTAGTTGTTGTGTGTAGGGTTATCCGATACCCCGACAAGATAAAAGGAAGCTCGTTTGCCCATTTTCCTTTAGCCTTATTAATCCTTTTCTTGAGGCTTTGTGGGATGATCTTGTTGATGGCTTTAACTTAACCAATATCAGTGTTGTTGTGGACGATCGAAAGAACTATGATAGGTCCCACTTGTATTATATCTTGGTATATTGGATTTTTTTTTCTTAATATTGATGGTCATTAGTCAAAATTTCAATAACAATATACTATAACATGTCTTTTAAGATTTATTTTTATACCTTTTGTAAGGTTTTAAAGATTTTTTAACGATTTCAATTTTTAGTTAAATCTACTCAATTTCGATTGAAAAGAAGATATGATAATATTGCACTATGATGTTCCACAAGAACATTGCAAAGTTTATAGGACAAATATGATAATAGATTTTACTGTCACATGACTACTAAGTAGTAAAAATGTTTTCTTTTTGTTTTTTAACAAGAAAAGGCTTAATTTTTATTTTTTTAGAAAATAAATGATTATGTAACTATTTTTTTATCAATTTTATGACATTTTTAACGTAATAATGATTTGTGGAGTTGATTGATCATGATGTTGATGCATAAATCTATCTATTTCATTAGCTAAGATGGAATTAATAATTTAGGTCTTTAAACTTCAAAAAGGGCATGGCTGAGCTCAAAAATTCAAGCCAAAATATTAAGATGCCTAACATCTAGACCGCTAGTCTAGAGCTAGAGTACACAACATATTAGTTAAGCAAAGCCTTTTAGGAAATAGATGAGTGCTTTTCCTCTTACACATTTCTTTATTATGTCGTGATTTTGAAACCTTCATTCTTTTTGTCACACCTAAAGAATTAAGTGATCAATATATTTACTCTATGCTATCAAGATGAAAAAATGTGAGCTATCGAGATACTAATGGTGTCTCTGGCATTTGAACTTCGGCACTTAGCTTTAAACATCTATGCTCTATGCTAATGATGGATAGGATCAAAAACCAATCAAGCTTATTTATGAAGAACCTTCCACATTCGAATCGAGACTTGATGAAGCTAAAAGTGTTGCTTGTGAAGCTAACGCAAATGTGGTAGCATTGTACTATACACCCCTTTTGAAGAGCTAGATTATTCAACCAACATACGAACACAAGTGTGTTACCTTGATAGAAGGTAATTGCTTCTGCATTTACCATTTCTTAGAGTTTGAGTTGCGATTGCCTTTTAGCGTATTTCAGAAGGAATTTTTTAACTATCACTGCATCAACTCTTGTCAACTTGTCCTAAACATGTATACACTTTTGATAGCATTCAAGAGCCTATGCGAGTCGTATAGGGTAAGGTCAACCCCTTAACTTTTTCACTCCTTTTACGGGGTGAAGTTGTCTAGGCCATCACAAGATTGGTTTTATCTGTCAAGCCACCTTAAGGTTAAATTAATGGACACCCTAGTTTCCTTAATGCATGACTAGGAGGAAAAATTCATAGTGGTTAAGACTTTCGAGGTGCTAAACTTCTAGGTTTGTTGGATGAACCTAATAAAGATAAAGTGTATTAAGTTAATGCTCAACAAAAAATACCGCACTAAGGTATTACTTTAAGCCTTCGAAGAGAATAGGAGACTATTCGATGCCATTAGCTTAATAAAGGTGTTCTTGGGGATATGGATGAGGACACTTGAAGTGTCAAGGGACAAGGTTAAGCAACAAGTAAATGCTCTAGAGGGTCAAGACTAAGCTAAGGAAAGGCAAGGTGAAGATAAGAGTTAGTACTTGAAATGGGGTTGATTTACGGGGAGTGCTCATCTATTGTAGCTTGGAGGCGTGGTCCCCCTTGTGAGGTTTTCCTTAGTGATTCTATTTTTTTTTTTTTTAACTAACTCTCTATTTTGTGTTGTAGATAAGCCTCCAATCAGGCTAACTTGCTTTTTAAAGCTTACTGCTGTTAGGCTAGTAGGGTAAGAGAGAGTCCCAGGAGGTGAAGAAGGTTGGATCGAAAGCCCACCTCCAAAAGAAGACACCTATAATCGGAATCATCATTTATGGCCTTGAGCCTCCTCACCCTATTGATCTAACTGCCACTATTGCTAAGAAGGGGAAAGTCATAACTGCTAATGTCGAAGGGGTACAGTACATTCACCAATGGGGTGATGCATCGAGGCCTAAAAGGGATCATGTAGATAAGGTAATCCCCATCCCCAACGATATTAAGGCAAAACCTATTCCCTTGGGTGGAGAGGTTGATCTTGCAACCAAGAGATAGCAAAAACGGCAACACGATGCTCTTTAGGGAGGAGAAGAACGTAAAGGGAGCAATGACTAGTTAAGGACACCTAAGTCAAACTCCTCCCATGTTCCACTAGGTTTAGTGGCTAGGGTACCTAAGATGGATCAAGTCGCTTTAACCTATTCAAGAGAGTGCTCAGCCCCTGAGAGATAAGAGAAGTTAAGTGGGCCGTTGCTAGATTGTAATCTTCGAAGCTACACAATCACTTTTCCACCCATCTCGTAGAGGTAAAGTCTCCGTAGTTGGTGACTTCTTTTCCCCCTCTCTTTCTCTTCTTTTTTTTTTAACATATATTTTATATTTGCAAATTATCAAGGTTACCTACATGGTCCTCTATGCTTGTGTTAAAGGTGAATGATAGGTACAAGATCAAAACACCAAACGAAACTCTTATTTTGAGTTCTTTAGCGACCATATTATCACAATGATTCTCAACTACAAAGGCGAATTGCCATAGAGGTTGAGTTGAAGGATGCTTGAGAGGAGCTTGAGGCAGTGAAGGAAGATTGTTAGAAGAAGTTAGTTGTTGTTAAGGAAAGAGCCTAAAAGGGTGCATTTAAGCTAGAGAAGGTGTGACAAGAACTGAGAGGAGCCATAAGCCACGTCAACACTCTTTCTAAAGAGGTGGCTAACTATCAACAAAGGGGGGCCTACCTCACCAATGAGCTCCATTAAGACAAAGCTATCTCAATAGACTACAAATAGGATTTGGACCTTATGTAAGTATGCCTTAAGAAGTCTAATGAGTAGCAGGAGTTCATGAAGGGGCAAATCTTAGAGCTTGAGAAGCATGTTGCCAACCGTGACACATGCATTCTCAAGCTGGAGGAGAAGGAGTGGGCTGCCAGGGATTGGTATTATGAAAAGATCTAACATAGTGACAAGTATGTTTAGTAACTAGTGAAAGTCATGGAGGGGGACTAAAGAAGTATGAGGCATTGGATCCATAAGAGAGACCCTTTGTATGACTTGAGTTAGCTTGAGGAGAAGATACATGAACTAAATACTCCTCTAGAGAAGTGTAAGGAATTGGAGGTTGAAAAGGTAATGGTGGAAGCTAAAGACTTAGAGAATGATGATGTGCCTCCATCACCTGGTCTCATTGTTGTAGAAGACCAACTTCCCCCTCCATCCCCGATAGAAGAAGAGGTACCTCCTCCTCCCCCTTCCCCCCAAAAAAGAAGAAGTTCCTCACCCCACCGCCACCCTTTCTTTTTCTTTGTCTAAGCTACGATGAATAACTTAAAGATCATCCCCTTTTAGCATCTACAAAAGTGGTGCTAGAGCTAACCCTCAACCTTGGAAAACAAAATTATAAGTTGAGCCAAATTTGTTGAGTTTTAGGTTTTTCTTAATTTTTTTTTATTTGAACTTATATGGGGTTAGTATGTTGACCCTTAAGTGTTGTAAAAAAAATTTGGGTTTAATGAAAAGAACATGCTTATTTGTTTTTATTATTGAGTTATATGTTATTGTAGAACATGTATCCATAGACCAAAGTGTATTTTGATTGAACATTATTTCTATATGTCTATTTTTACTTTGAGCGCCAAGCACATTATCAATCTGTTTTAGAGTTTGATCAATGTAGAATACCATCAATTAGTTTTAGGTTTGATCAATTAATGTGTGGGTGGAGGTGTAATTACTCAGGCGGAATATCTCGTCGCTTAAGTGTAAGCTTAGTTAGTGAGGACTTTCTGCATTTTGGATTTGGAGTACAAGTCCAGCCAATCAATACACTCAGTGGCGAGTGTTTGTTTGCTATATATCTAACAAAGTTCCTTAGTGTGTCTTATTGCCTATACAAAGCATAGAACTTTTATGTTACTCGTTAATCACATTGTTTTTGTGATTGAGTTTTAGTTTTGTGTACTTTTATAAGATGAATTAAGCATAATCTTTGCAAATAATAAATGTAAATTGTAATTCTATTGAATAATAGGAATGTTTACGATGTAGACACTGATCTAATCATGCTCTGAAATATATTCTAAAGATTATTCAAGGAACAAATGTAAATTATTCATGCTCCATGTTATTAGGATTAGGTGTTTATTGAGTCTTTCTAACTTATATACCCCATGACCAACCAAGGTCTTCCTAGTTCTAAGCCAATTTGCCTTAGCCTTCCCTTGAGCCTTCAAGCTTCCCATAAACTAGATCTCCAGGTTAAAAGACCTTTAGCTACTCATTACTGATATATTGCCACCTTATAACTAGCTTGGTCTCTCAATTCTTTAAGTCAAGGTTGGCTGGGAGACTGGTCTCATTAACTTAAGGGTTGAAATCTCAAGTATGGAGGTTTAGTAGCTCAAGCTCAATGAGGAGAATAACCTCAATTCCAAAAGCTAGATTGAAGAGGTTTTCCCTAGTTGTTGTATGTAGGGTTATCCGATACCCCTACAAGGTATAAGGAAGCTTGTTTACCCGTTTTCCTTTAGTCGTATCAATTCTTTTCTTGAGGCTTTGCAACTTGACATTGTTGATGGCTTCAACTTAACCATTAGACTGTGGGTAGGTGACTAAAGTGTAGTGGATCTTGATCTTGTACCTAACATAGAACTTTATAAATTTGAGATTGTCAAATGGAGTGCCATTATCGATAACGATAGCACTAGGAATGCCATAGTAGCATACTGTTGTTGGGTAATCGATAGCAACTATAATACATTGATGCTAACCCATTACGTTAGGGAATGGTCTAAGATAATCAAGTTCCCACTAAGCGAAAGGTCGTGGGCTTGTAATTGGCATAAGAGTGCCGCTCAACTACCTATTGGTTAAGGCATGCTTTTGGCATGTGACGTATCTCTATGCAATTGCCTTGACATCTGTCTTCATGGTGGGCTAATAACACCTAACTCAAAGTGCCTTATTGGCTAGGGCATGGCCTATAATATGATTGTTGCATACTCCAGCATGTAGGTTGATAAACAAGTGCTTAGCCTCCAAGGGTCAGAGACATTTGAGAAGTGGCAAAGCTATATGCCCCTTTGTAAAGCTACTCGCCGAGAAGTGTGTACTCGGTTACTTTTTATCTTAAGGCCTTTGTTTTCTTCTTTTTGTTAATGATGGTGCCATTCATTTGGTAGTCAATAATTAGATCCATCCAACACGGCTCTTCCAAAGTTTGGGTTTTGTTAGCAAAGCATTCTTGGTGAGACTTATTAATGCTCTTCTTAGAGAGGAATTCTACAAGCACCTTCTTGTCTAAGTCAGAGAGGCATGTTGAGGCTAACTTAGATAGTCTGTACACTTTGGCACTTTATGCTTGAGGAATTTTTGTGATGCACCATAATGGAAAGTTAGAACATAGGGATATAACAATCTCAAGATATTTAGTCATCCTTTCATCCATGATAGTGTATTCTCCATTAACCTATTAGACTATAACTATGACTTGGAAAAAATCTTGATGTTTTTTGCACCAATTCCCTAACCATTTTCAATCCAAGAATGAGAGCTTCATATTCTACCTTGTTATTACTAGCCGAAAACTTGAACTTTAGAGCATATTGACTTCGCCACCATGTGGACAGTACAATATGAACTTTGCTCCGCTTTCCTCTCGAATGGACAAGCTATCTACATGAAGAGTCCAAATGGGCTTCCCATGAACCACAGTGAGCATTTCATCTTCCACTATTGACTCAACTATGAAATTAGCTAAGACTTGTGCCTTCACAACCTCACATGGTTAGTACTGCACGCTATATGCACTGTGCTCCAATGCATAATGGACCATCTTCCCCAATGCATCGAGCTATTGGAGACTTTGCCTCAAGGGTTGATTGATGAGAACAACTATTTGATGGGCCTAAAGTAGGAGCGCAGTTTTCTTGTAGAGATGACTATAGATAGGGCAAACTTTTCTATCTTGAAATACCTAACTTCTACATCCTAGAAGAAGTGGCTTACTTAATAAACAAGTCAGTATACTCATCAAATCCGGTTCCGATTCACCAATCGGAGACACGGTTTTGGGCCGGTTCTCCATCATAATAAGGCACAGGCTCATGAGTCATGACCATGACTATCTGGATACGGTTGGATCGTAAATCACGAATTACCAGCAGTTTGTCGTCCCCAATGGGTCCAAAGTTGCTTGCATCATTTCTATTTTTTTTTTTCCTTTTAACTAGTTAGTGTGGGCTTGATCGCCTATATAATTCATGATAAGAAATATATGCTTTCGTCATTTTTTGGCGTTGTTAACTTGATTAGATTGATTCATTGGAGCAAACAGGCACAATAAGTAAGATGTTTATAGATACTGATTCATAAAAGAAAATTTAACAATTAATGAGAATATTTAATAATTATTACTCAATATTGCTAGATGTAGAAGTTGGACCAAGAACAACATCATATCGATCTCAAATGTCAAGATAAAAACACTAATTTATATAGTAAGAAAAATCATACCTTTAATATTTCTAAAAGTAAAAAATACTTTTAGTAATAATAAAAATGTCAACAACAAAGTTTTTGGTTCCACATTATGCAAGTTGTAAGGACAAATTGCATGATAACATATTGTAATATTGCGAAGTTTAATATATGAAATATCATATGCAATCAAACTCTTAATTGTCAATTTTTATACCTATATTTTGAAGTTAGTAAAGATTGTGCCCAATCTGACTTTCACTTGTTAAATTTACACTCATTGATTAAAGAATAAAAGTGTAAATGATCAAAGGTCAAGGTAGTGACTTTCATTAAAGAAAAAAAAAAGAAGAAGTCGAATTTTGTATGACATCAAATAACTATAAACTATAGATATAAAATTGAAAAACACATAAAATTTAGGCTTCTTCTTAAAGCCTACCCTTAAGTTTCTTTTTTGAGGCTAGATTTAGTGTTCAATTCTCGGCCCAAAATTTTCTCTTAATTGTTTTTCAAAATCATTTTCACAAATATAGCTAGGTGCTAAAAAGTTATGATTAGGTTAGTTGCAATAAGTCACCAACTTGAATACTTTTATCATTGCTTTGGCAAGCTAGGATTTCCAAAATTACCTGTTGATCAGAAACATGTAAAAAGTGAAATCTTAGACTCACATAATATCCATGAAAATAACATGCATGTTGCTTGATAGGTTAGAAAATTAAATCAAACTTGGTTAAGTACTACTTGTTATTTGTGCGTTATTACTTGAGCTAGCAATTAACAAAACTTGGATCAAGATTATGACTGCAATCATATACCTCGAAATCACATGATAGTTAGTCACATAGACCATCGAACAATGGTTCGGTGTGTAGTTGATAAGCAAAATTATATTGAATAACGAGCATTGTAAACCGAGAGAAAGTATATCTCACATAATTCAGGGATATAGTTCTGGACAAGCTATACAATATAACTGGATTGTGATCGATGAGACTGCATAATAGTGAATTCACCTAGACGAGGCTATTTGGTTTTGGTTTTGGTTTCAATGACATAGAGTTCGATTGCTCCTATCAAACCCTAATGTCTGCTATAGTGGAATCGAACTCTAAGTCCCACATCATGATGTCTAGAGTTATAAGTATTCCCATGCTAGATGTTTAACTAAGATAATTAAATGATATGATTAAATGTCTATTGCATTAGTATTTAGACCTACTTGAAATTCATGTACATGCTCATGTTACTATATATCGAGTCCTTATGACTCACTTCTCTTTTCTATTTTAGGTGAAGACATTTCTGATTTGTTATATGACTCTTTGAGGTACAGCTCTGAAGAGGAGTGCTATGATGAGACCTTAGACCTAGATTATGTCATCTACGACTACGATTAATTTTTGTTACTTTTCCTTATTGTATTCTATGTTTCAATTTTATACTTAGACTTTTTGGGAGGTGTCTGTGACTCTATGGTCTATTTTCCTTTTACTTTATTTTGTGGGCTCTATAAACCTCATGTTTTAGACCATCTTTTCTTGCTTATCCACGCATTTTCGTGACAAACAACCATAAAATATTTTCAAAAATCCAACATTTCATCAAAGTGTTTTAAAAACTAATTAATGATTTCAAGGTCCTAAAACTAATTTAAAAACCCATCTAGTAACTGTAACTTTATGTATTCTACTTAAGTAAGTTACGTGGTGAATTGTTATCGCCATAATGAATTGGAGTCGTAACTATTACAATTACGCTTTTAAGTAGAATTAAAGTCGGCCACCTAAGGCAAAATTTCAAATCGACCATTTTTATGCTTACTTTGCTTCTTCTTTTTTTTTTTTTTTTTGTTTCAAAGTTACTAACATGCAAGGCAAATAGCAGCTCGGGAGTCATTGGATAATACCCCTTATTAATGCATCAATAGAGTACCCCAAGCTTTTTATGAGACAAATATGATAATAGCTTTAATTACCGCAATGCAATAACAATAATATATAAATCCTTCTCAATGACTTCTACAAGCATCCATTAATCCAATTTTAAAACTAAATCTTATGAATTTTCATATATTCTTATCCGATAAGAATCTATCTGTTTCATAAGTCAAGATTGAATTAATAAATTTAATGTTTAAACTTCAAAAAGGACATGGTTGAGCCCAATACCTCAAGCCAGAATATTAAAGTACTTGACATATCAAGCCTGCGAATCTAGACGTAGGGAGCACAACAAATTAATTAAGCAAGTCTTTTTGGCATTAGGCGAGTGCTCTCCCTCTACACATTTCTTTATCTATGTCATGAAGTAGGACAGAGGTTGCTCATGTGATAAAATTCATTTAAGTCCTGAATGTCTTAAGTTATCAAAGATGTATTAGTTGAAGTGTATTCTTTCTTAGTTTATCATTAGATTATAAGGAAAAGGCAACCTCAATGGGACGCTCGGGACATGATGCGAAGGATTCTAGAACTAATGTAAGACATTATAGCATCGTTGCATGAGAAATGAATTTGTTTATTTGTTCTTTTTTTAAAAAAAAAAGGGAAAAAATTCCAAATTACTAATTGACTTGTGCTTCTCGTACGTACCATAATAGAGGTCTGAATCTTGAGAAAGTTTGTTTTGAAGAAGCATCTTTATCTGACTATTGACTTTTTCATTGCGATGATCTAGAAACTTGAGGCTTATTCAAATAGATAGAGGAAACTTAAGACCTTTATTTTCTACGTACTTATTAGTACAACTTGCCTTCTTGTCAACTGCTGACAAGAGATGGTTATGAGGCAGAAGAAAACCAATACCAGCGTTGTTATGGACGGTCGGAATAATTATGATAGGAGAAACATTTTCCTATGAGATTATAAAAGTAGGTCATCTCACTCGCATTACATCGAGGCGTATTAGATTTTTTTTTAAAAAAAAAAAATGTATTTTTTTTTCTTAATGGTCATTAGTCAAATTTTCAATAACAATATACCATAACATGTCTTTTAAAATTTATTTTTATACCTTTTGTAAGGTTTTAAAGATTTTTTACCGATTTCAATTTTTAGTTAAATCTACTCAATTTTAATTAAAAAGAAAGTATGATAATATTGCACTGTGATGTTCCACATGAACATTGCAAAGTTTATAGGACAAATACGATAATAGATTTTACTGTCACATGACTACTAAGTAGTAAAAATGTTTTCTTTTTGTTTTTTAACAAGAAAAGGCCTAATTTTTATTTTTTAAAAAAATAAATGATTATGTAACTATTTTTTATCAATTTTATGACGATTTTTAACGAAATTATGATTTGTGGAGTTAATTGATCATGATGATGATGCATAAATCTATCTATTTCATAACCCAAGATGGAATTAATAATTTAGGTCTTTAGACTTTAAAAAGGCCATGGCGGAACTAAAAAATTCAAGCCAAAATATTAAACTGCCTATCATCCAGACTGCTAGTCTAGAGCTAGAGTACACAACATATTAGTTAAGCAAAGCCTTTTTGGAAATAGATGAGTGCTTTTCCTCTTACACATTTCTTTATTATGTTGTGATTCTAAAACCTTCATTCTTTTTGTCACACCTAAAGAATTAAGTGACCAATATATATGCTTTATGCTATCAAGATGAAAAAATGTGAGCTATCGAGATACCAATGGTGTCTCTGGCGTTTGAACTCCGACACTTAGCTTTAAACATCTATGCTCTATGCTAATGATGGATAGGATTAGAAGCCAATCAAGCTTATTTATGAAGAACCTTCCACATTCAGATCGAGGTTTGATGGAGTTAAAAGTGTCGCTTGTGAAGCTAATGCGGATGTGGTAGCATTATACTATACACCCCTTTGGAAGGGCTAGATCATTTGACCAACATACGAACATAAATATGTTGCCTTGATAGAAGGTAATTGCTTATGCATTTAACATTTCTTAAAGTTTGAGTTACGACTACCTTCAGTGTATTTCAAAGGAATTTTTTAACTATCATTGAGTCAACTCTTGCCAACTTGTCCCAAACATGTATACACTACTAATAGCGTTCGAGAGCCTATGCGAGTCGTATGGGGTGAGGCCAACCCCTCAATTGCTTTGATTCTTCTATGGGGTGAAGTTGGGGCAAGATTGGTTTTATCTGTCAAGCCACCTTAAGGTTAAACTAATGGATGCCCTAGTTTCCTCGATGCATTACTAAGAGGAAAAATTCATAATGGTTAAGACTTTCGAGGTTCTAAACTTCTAAGTTTGTTAGATGAACCCAATAAGGATAATGCGCATTAAGTTAATGCCAAACAAAAAATACCATGCCAAGGTATTACTTTAAGCCTTCAAAGAGAATGGGAGACTATTCGATGCCATGAGCTTAATAAAGGTGTTCTTAGGGATCTGGATAAGGACACTTAAAGGGCCAAGGGACGAGGCTAAGCAACATGTAAATGCTTTGGAGGGTCAAGACTAACCTAAGGAAAAGCAAGGTGAAGATAAGAGTCATTACTCGAAATGGGTTTGATTTAAAAGGAGTGCTCATCTATTGTAGCTTGGAGGCGTGGTCCCCTTTGTGAGGTTTTCCCTAGGTCTAACTCTCCCTTTTGTATTGTAGATATGCCTCCAATCAGGCTAGCATGCATTTTAAACCTTGCTGCTTATTAGGCTAGCAAGGCAAGAGAGAGTCCTAGGGGGCGAAGAAGGTTGGATCGAAAGGCCCCCTCCAAAGAAGACACCTATAATCGAAATCATCATTTGTGGCCCCAAGCCTCCTTGCCCTATTGATTTGGCCGCCACTATTGCTAAGAAGGGGAAAGTCATAGTTGCTAATGTCGAAGGGGTACAGTGCGTTCACCAATGAGGTGACGCATTAAGACCTAAAAGGGCTCATGTAGATGAGGTGATCCCCATCCCCAGCGATATTGAGGCAAAACTTATTCCCTCGGGTGGAGAGGTTGGTCTTACGACTAAGAGATAGCAAAAAAGGCAACATGATGCTCTTTAGGGAGGAGAAGAACGTAAGGGGAGTAATGAACAGTTAAGGACACCTAAGTCAAACTCCTCCCATGTTCCACTGGCTTTAGTGGCTAAGGTGCCTGAGATGGATCAAGTCACTTTGACCTATTCAAGAGAGTGCTTAGCCCCTAAGAGAGAGGAGAAGCTAAGTGGGCCGTTGCCAGGTTGTAATCCTCGGAGCTACACAATCACTTTTTTGCCCATCTCGTGGAGGTAAAGTCTCTGTGATTGGTGATTTCTTTTCTCCCTCTCTTTCTCTTCTTCTTCTTCTTTTTTAACATATATTTTATATTTGCAAATGATCAAGGTTACCTACATGGTCCTCTATGCTTGTGTTGAAGGTAAATGATAGGTACAAGATCAAAACACCAAATGAAACTCTTATTTTGAGTTCTTTAGCAGCCATACTATCACAATGATTCTCAGCTACAAAGGCAAACTGCCATAGAGGTTGAGTTGAAGGATGTTCAAGAGGAATTTGAAACATTGAAGGAGATTGTCAGAAGAAGGTAGTTGTTGCTAAAGAAGGAGCTTAAAAGGGTGCATCTAAGCTAAAGAAGGTGTGATAGGAATTGAGAGGAGCCATAAGTCGCATCAACACTCTTTCCAAAGAGGTGGCTAACTATCAACAAAGGGAGGCCTACCTCACTAATGAGCTCCATTGAGAGAAAGCTATCTCAGTAGACTATAAATAGGATTTAGACCTTATGCAAGTGTGCCTTGAGAAGTTTAATGAGTAGGAGGAGCTCATGATGTGGCAACTCTTAGAGCTTGAGAAGCATGTTGCCGATCGTGACACATGTATTCTCGAGTTGGACGAGAAGGAGTGGACTACTGGGGATTGGTATTATGATAAGATCAAGTGTAGCGATAAGTATGTTTAGCAATTAGTGAAAGTCATGAAGAGGGACTAAAGAAGTATGGGGCATTAGATCTACAAGAGAGACCCTTTGTACGACTTGAGTTAGCTTGAGGAGAAGATACATGAACTAAACACTCCTCTAGAGCAATGGAAGGAATTGGGGGCTAAAAGGTAATGGTGGAAGCTGAAGACTTAGAGAATGATGATGTGCCTCCATCACTGGTAGAAGAAGAGGTACCTCCTCTTTCCCCTTCCCCCAAAAAAGAAGAAGTCCCTCACCCTACCACCTCCCTTTCTTTTGCTTTGTCCAAGCTACAGTGAATAACTTGAAGATTGTCCTCTTTTAGCATCTACAAAAATGGTGCTAAAGCCAACCGTAACCTTGGAAAAAAAATTATAGGTTGCGCCGAATTTGTTGAATTTTATGTTTTTTTTTATTTTTTTTTATTTGAACTTATATTAGGTTGGTATGTTGACCCTTAAGTGTTGCAAAAAGTTTTTGGGTTTAATGAAAAGAACATGCTTATTTTGTTTTTATTATTGAGTTATATGTTATTGTAGAACATGTATCCATAAACCAAAGTGTATTTTGATCAGAAATTATTTCTATATGTCTGTTTTTACTTTGAGCGCTAAGCACACTATTGATCAATTTTAAAGTTTGATCAATGTAGAACACCATCAATCAGTAGGTTTGATCAGTTAATGTATGGGCGGAGGTGTAATTACTTAGGCGGAATATCTTCATTGCTTAAGCTTAAGATTAGTTGGTGAGGACTTTCTACGTTTTGGATTTGGAGTATAAGTCTAACCAGTCAATACACTTGGTGGTGAGTGTTTGTTTGCTAGATATCTAGCAAAGTTCCTTAGTGTGTCTTATTGCCTAAATGAGGCATAGAACTTTTATGATGCATGTTAATCACATTGTTTTTGTGATTGAGTTTTAGTTTTGCTTGCTTTTATAAGATGAATTAAACATAATCTTTACAAGTAATAAATGCAAATTGTAATTTTATTGAATAATAGGAATGTTTACGATGTAGACATTGATCTAATCATGCTCTAAAATATATTCTAAAGATTATTCAAGGTACAAGTGTAAATTATTCGCGTTCCATGTTCTGGGGATTAGGTGTCTATTGAGTCTTTCTAACTCATATGCCCCGTGACCAATCGAGGTCTTCCTAGTTCAGGGCCAATTTGCCTTAGCCTTCCCTTGAGCCTTCAAGCTTCCCACAAACTAGATCTCCGGGTTAAAAGACCTTATACTTCATTTTTTTTTTTTTTGCGATAATATCTAGCTGCTCGTTGCTGATATGTTGCCACCTTGTAACTAACTTGGTCTCTCCATTCTTTAAGTCAAGCTTAGCTTGGAGACTAGTCTCATTAACTTAAGGGTTGAAATCTCAAGTATGGAGGTTTAGTAACTCAAGCTCAATGAGGAGAATAGCCTTGATTCCAAAAGCTAAATTGAAGGTGCTTTCCCTAATTGTTGTACATAGGGTTATCCAATACCCCCACAAGGTATAGGGAAGCTTGTTTGCTCATTTTCCTTTAGCCTTATCAATCCTTTTCTTGAGGCTTCGCAACATGATGTTGTTAATGGCTTCAACTCAACCATTAGACCGTAGGTGGGTGACTGAAGTGCAGTGGATCTTAATCTTGTACCTTGCATAAAACTCTATAAACTTGAGATTGTCAAATGGAGTGCCATTATCGATATCAATAGCACTAGGAATGCCATAGTATTGACAACAACTATAATATATTGGTGCTAACCTGTTGCCTTAGGGAATGGTCCAAGAGTATCAAGTTCCCATTAAGCGAAAGGTTGTGGGCTTGTAATTGGCATAAGAGTGCTGCTCAACTACCTACCGATTGAGGCATGCTTTTGGCATTTTTCGCATCTCTATACAATTGCCTTAACATCTCTCTTCATGGTGAGCCAATAATACCTAACTCAAAGTGCCTTAATGGCTAGGGCATGACCTATAATATGATTGCTACATACTCCAACATGTAGGTTGATAAGTAGGTTCTTAGCCTCTAAAGCTCGGAGACATTTGAGAAGTGGCAAGCTATTTGCCCCTTTGTAAAGCTACTCATCAAGAAGTGTGTACTAGGTTACTTTTTACCTTAAGGCCTTCATTTTCTTCTTTTTGTTATTGATGGTGCCATCCATTTGGTAGTCAATAATTAGATCTATCCAACATAGCTCTTCCGGAGTTTGGATTTTGTTAGCAAGGCATTCTTGATGAGACTTAGTAGTGCTTTTCTTAGAGAGGAATTCTACAAACACCTTCTTGTCTAAGTCGGAGAGGCATGTTGAGGCTAACTTAGATAGTCCATACACTTTAGCACTTTATGCTCAAGGAATTTTTGTGATGCTCCATAATGGAAAGTTAGAACATAAGGATCTAACAATCTCAAGATATTTACTCATCCCTTCATCTGTGATAGTGTATTCTCCGTTAACCTATTAGACTATAAGCTGTGAGTTGGAAAAAATCTTGATTTTTTTGCACCAATTCCCTAGCCATTTTCAATCCAAGAATGAGAGCTTCATATTCTACCTTGTTATTACTAGCCGAAAACTTGAGGCTAACTTAGATAGTCCGTACACTTTAGCACTTTATGCTCGAGGAATTTCTGTGATGCTCCATAACGGAAAGTTGGAACTTAAGGATCTAACAATCTCAAGATATTTACTCATCCCTTCATCTGTGATGGTGTATTCTCCGTTAACCTATTAGACTATAAGCTGTGTGTTGGAAAAAATCTTGATTTTTTTGCACCAATTCCCTAGTTATTTTCAATCCAAGAATGAGAGCTTCATATTCTACCTTGTTATTACTACCCGAAAACTTGAACTTCGGAGCATATTGAACTTCGAAACCATGTGGATAGTACAATACGAGCTTTGCTCCGCTTTCCTCTCCGATGGACGACCTATTTACATGAAGAGTCTAAATGGGCTTCCCATGAACCACGGTAAGCGTTTCATCTTCTACTATTGACTCAACTATGAAATCAGCTAACACTTGTGCCTTCACAGCCTCGCATGGTCAGTATCGCACACCATATGCACTAAGCTCCAATGCATAATGGACCATCTTCCCCCAATGCATCAAGTTACTGGAGACTTTGCTTCAAGGGCTGACTGGTGAGAACGACTATTTGATGGACCCAAAGAAGAGGCACAATTTTCTTGTAGAGATGACTACAAATTAGGCAAACTTTTCTATCTTGTAATACCTAACTTTTGGGCCCTATAAGAAGTGGCTTAATTAATAAATAGGTCGGTACACTCTCATCAATTCAGATAAGTATCAAGGAGAAAGTGCAACCACTAACAGAAATTGTCTCTCGAGTCGCACACCAAATTAACTAATTTCCTACATTTGCACCACTTTACATAATGTCTATCTTTATTTAAATGATTTAAAACTTTTACCTTATATTTGAACTTAATCCCATGTGTTCATCCTTTGATATATAATTTTTTTTACTTAAAAGACATGAAACATAATCAAACTTTGGCATAATTATATGAAACTTAAATGACCAACTTAACTGAATTGTGGTATAAATATAAAGAGTTCCATAGTAATGAAAGTGACAAAAAGATAGGTATGGAATAAATGATTTACCGTAAATTATCTATTATTTAAATTTTTAAAAATTTTAAACCCACCAAATCTGGTCCCGATTCACAAACCGAGGGTACCGTTTTGGGCCGGTTCTCCATCATAGTCAGGCACAGGCTCATGAGTCATGACCAAGACTATTTGGACACAGTTGGCTCGTGAATCCCGAGTTACCAGCAGTATCTTGTCCTCCATGGGTCCCAAGTCCGTTGCATCATCTTTTAAGTCTCGTTTATAATCTCCTAACTGTTTATCGAAAAATTAGATTTTAGATGATGCATTTATTCTGGCTTTACTTATTTGTTTTATTTTAAATATTATTCATGATCTTCCATTTTATCTACAGTTATGAGATTATAGTTTTTTTTTTTTTTTTCATGCAACACTTTTTTTAAAGTTTTGAAATTTGAGTTGAATTGGATCATTGACAATCAAGTGTCAACTCATTTTTGTTTCTCCTTCTTTTATTAAACTGTTAATAGTAGAGTCAAAATATCCTAACTTCTAAATGTCTACTATAGACTTTAGTCAAGGCATTTGATATTTAGTCAATCAGAGATTGAAAAAACAACAAGTGAGATGTTTATAGATGCTGATTCATAAAAGAAAATTTAACAATTATTGAGAATATTTAATAATTATTACTCAATATTGCTAGATGTAGAAATTGGACCCAAAACAGCATCATATCGATCTCAAATGTCAAGATAAAAACACTAATTTATATAGTAAGAAAAATCATACCTTTAATATTTCTAAAAGTAAAAAATGTTTTTAATAATAATAACTTATAATTTTTTATGGTTTATTAACTTAATATATAGAGGAAATAATAATAATAATAATAACAAGTTTCAAGAAATTACAAACCAAAATATATGATTATGTTCAATTTAGTAAAAAGCCAAACTATAGTATATGGTTTGGAACCATATCAAACTAAATAGTGCCCACTCCTACCTAAAGTTTAAAATTGTAAACTATTACACGCAATCAAACTCTTAGTCGTCAATTTTTATACCTATATATTTTACTTAAAAATAAAATATAAATGATTTTTTGGACTTTAGAAAGGAATAGGAATAAGTAGGCTTTGTTTTGAAGTGATTTGGACTTTAATCGGATAAAATATGGGTTTGTAAAGTTGATAATTCGCAACTTTGTTTAGTCTGATGGTGTAAAGGCTCCAAAATAGATAAAATAAGGTTTTTTATGTTAAAGTGAGTAGTAGAAATGATAAGAAATCAATTGGCTTTAGTTTTACTTAATTTAGGTTTAAATTAAGTAAGTTATGACCCTTTAAAATTATGTCCATTAATTATGACGAATTAGAATTAAATTAATTGTTGGCTTAATTAAATCATGCCAAGACCGGCCCAATCCCAAGTCTGCTAAACTATATAAACCCAAGGATTACCCTCTTAGCCTCCCCTTGGGTGACTTATATATTTAAGCATAATTTGATTGATTGACCCATATATTTAAACATAACTGGTCCCATTCTCTCATAAGGCTTATACCTTAAATAGGTCTTATCATAATAAATAACTCAAACAAGGCCTCAAGCCATTGTATGGCCTAAATCGAATAAATAATTAAAATAAACTAGACTTAGACCTCAAGAAATAAAACAAACTTACATGATTATAGTAAAACCTAAATGGGCTCAAAACCTAAAATCTACATGAATCCATTAATCTTTAGGACCTATACCCCAAATAGGCCCTTACAAATAAATCAAACTCAAATAGGCCTTCAACCCTTTTATAGCCCTAAATTAACTAAGGACGTAAAAGGAAATTAAAATTTGACATAATAATTACTTAGGCCTAAAACATAATAAATAGGACTAATTAAATATACTGGGTCTAGATTAATTAAAATAAATGGAAGTAATCTAATTGGACTTAAAATGGACTTAATAAATATAACTAGATTTAACTAATTCAATTAGGGATAGTGGACTTAATTCTAAACATAATTGGGTCTATTATACTTAAAGGGGCTAAATACCCTAATTGTGTCTAAAACCCAATTAGGTTTAAAATTCAAATAATCTATTAAGTTAAATGATTAAACCCTAATTAGATTGGACCAAAATTAGCTAAAGACTAATTGAGCCTAAGTATAGCTAATTGGGCTTATAACTAGTATGTGCCTTAAGTAGTCTAAACCAATCTTATAATAAAACTCAATCACTTAGAATAATCAATTGACTTAAGTTTTCTCTTTGATGCATAAAATCAATTCAATCAACTCAAAGGGAACTTAGATTGCAATTTGTAATTCGTTGACCCTTTCAAGTACGTAGTAACATGTGTGTTGCTTGCCAGGTTAGAAAATTAAATTGGACTAATGATCAAACTTGGTTAAGTATCTACTTGTTATTTATACGTTGTTACTTGAGCCAGCAAGTAACAAACCTTGGATCAGGATTATGACTACAATCATATACTCCAAAATGACATGATAGAACCATCGAATAATGGTTCAACGCTTAGTTGATAAGTGAAATTATATCGAATAATAGGCATTGTAAGTGGAAAGAAGGTATATCGGACATAGTCCAGGGATATAGGTCTTGACGAGCTATACAATAAAACTAGATTGTGATCGATGAGACCACAAAACAGTGAATTCACTTAGACAAGGCTATTTAGTTTTGGTTTCAATTTCAATGACGTAGTGTCTAGTTGCTCCCATCAAACCCTAGTGTCCGCTATAGTGGAATCAAACCCTAAGTTTCACGTCATGATGTTTAGAGTTATAAGTATTCCCATGCTAAATGTTTAAATAAGATAATTAAATAATATGATTAAACGTCTATTGCATTAGTATGTAAACCTACTTGACATTTGTGTATATGTTCGTGTTACTATATATTAAGCCCCTATGACTAACTTCTCTTGTCTTTTTTAGGTGAGGATATTTCTAATTTGTTATATGATTGGGGTACGGCTCTAAAGAGGAGTGTTGTGATGAGTTCGTGGACCTAGATTATGTCATCTATGAATATGTCTGATTTCTATTACTTTTCCTAAATATATTCCATGTTTTAATTTTATACTTAGATTTTTTGGGAGGCACATGTGACTCTATGGTTTGCTTTCCTGTGACTGTATTTTATGGGCTCTATAGGCCTTAGGTTTTAGACTATCTTTTCTTGCTTATCCATGTGTTTTCATGACAAACAACCATAAAATATTTTTAAAAATCCAACATTTCATCAAAATGCTTTCAAAAACTAATTAATAATTTCAAGGTCCTAAAGATAATTTAAAAATGCATCTAATAACTATAATTTTATATTTTACTTAAGTAAGTTATGTGGCGAACCGTCATTGCCATAATGAATTAGAGGCATAACCATTGCGATTATACTTTTAAATAGAATTTAAGTCGGCCACCTAAGGCAAAATTTCAAACCCATTGATTTTGATGCCTACTTCTCGATACGTGCTTTTTTTTTTCATATTCGTATACAAAGCAAATAACAGCTCAGAAGTTATTGGGTAATACCCCTTACTAATAATGAATGTTGATTATGATTATAATTAAATATTATATATTTATAATTTTGTATGGACTAAGTAAATATTATGAATTTATAATTTTATGAAACTTTGAACTACTAAAAATTATACGAATATGCATGCTAAAGGTCCTTTTATCTCTACAATAAAATTCAATGAAGTGGACTCTTTGTTTAGTTTATCATTGGATTATATGGAAAAGTCATCCTCAATGGGATGCTTGGGACAAGATGCTAAGGATTCCAAAGCTAATGTAAGACATTATGGTAGCGTTTGGTTGGCATTGAAATTCGGCACTAGACTGGACAAAATTTTTTGTCCCTCGTTTGGTTGCCACACATGAAGGAAGTACTGGACTAAAGACCAATTATGTACTGGACAAAATCAGAAATTTTAGTACCACATGTAATTCGATACTAAAAATTAGGTACTGGACTAAATGTAATTTTTCTGAAATTCCGGATTTGCCCTTCATATTTACCTTGAAAGAAAATAAAAATAATAAGTATAATAATAAATGATAAAAATGTAAAAATTCATAAAAAAAAATAATAAAAATATTAGAAAAATAAAAATAAAGATTTAGATTTTGAAATAGGATAGATAAAAATCTAGGAGAAAATTTTTCAATAAAAATTTAATAAAATTATAAAAATTTATTAAAAATTATGAAAATTAATAAAAGTTAATAAAAATTATAAAAATCATAATAAATTAAGTAAAAAAGCAATAAAAATTTATAATAGTATAAATGAGTTGAAAAATAAAAACAAATGAATTTTTATCACTTAGAAAAATCATTTTCTTAAATAAATCCAAAATTGGTGTTTTTCCTTAAAATTATCATTTTCAAAAAAAATCAAATTATCAAGCCTAGGTTTAGATTTTTTAGAAAAATCCTAAAATGGTAAAAACATAAATTAAAAGAAATTTCATAATTAAAATTCACAAACACACTAAAGTTTTTCAAGAAAAGCGAACTACAGTTTATTTGATCCTGAATAGCAGGTATGTAGGCACCCATTTGGGACAACCCTAAAAAAGGAATAAAAAATATTTTCCTAGCATAATTCACTTAAAAACACAATAAAAGACGACAAAAATAAAATAAAAGATATTTTGAGATAAAGTAAATTTTAGGAGATTAGGTGGTAACCTTAGGGTTTTAATAGGTTAGCCTCTAAACTTAGAAACTCCGGTTTTCCCCTTTCCTCTTTTCACAAAAAAACGAAAAGAGGAAATCACGACGACTAATGGTCCAAATTAGGACTAATCCGCTCCATTAGTCTTAATTCAATCTTTCCCAACAACAGCTAGGTGTCGACTCCAAAATAAAACGAAATTCTTTTTCCTATAATATTTAATATAATATATTAAACCTTCAAGTCATTTTTTTTATAATAATATCAAATATATATAAATAACTATGATATAAATAAAAGGAAAAAATTGTCAATTTTACTCTGTCCAGTTCAGTACTTTGTAATTTCAAACACTACATAACACAAAAGCCTTCTCTAGTAATTAAAAAGGGCAAAACTGTCAAATTTACTATGTCCAGTCCAGTACTTTGCAATCCAAACACTAGACAGCACAAAAATCCTTGTCCAGTACTAAACAAACCAAACGTGGTACAAAAATATTTTTTGTCCAGTCCTTCTTTTTTAGTACTGTCCAGTACTCTTGTTCTGTCCAGTACCAGTAACCAAATGGTACCTATAGGACCACTGCATGAGAAATGAATTTGGTTTAAAAAAAAAAAGGAAAAATCCAAATTACTAATTGACTTGTGCTTCTTATACGTCCAATTATACAGGTCTGAATCTGAAGAAAATTCATAATATACCTATTTTGAAGAAGTATCTTTATCTAGCTAATGACTTTTTCATTGCCATGATCTAGAAATTTGAGGCGACTTCAGCTTTATTTTCTAGGCGTCTTCTTTTTTTTCTTTTTTTTTTTTTTTGGTTTTTATCATAGAGCACATCTTTTGTATTAGAAAGTATATGATTTGCATTTTTGTCAACTACTAGCAAGAGATGGTTAGGGTTGGAAAAAAACCAATATAAGGGTTGTTGCAACCGACTAGAACAATTATGGTAGGAGAATCATTTTCTTATAAGATTATAAAAATAGAGTTATTTCACTCATATTATGCCGTGATATATAATATATTTTCTTTTTAAAAAAAATAAAAATATATGTATTTTTTTTTAACTACTGATGGTTCTTAGTCAAATTTTCAATGTCAATACACTATAACATATCTTTTAAGACGTTTCCGATTTTAGAAATTCACCAAAACATCTTGTTGCATTGGCATCTTCTTAGTAAACACAACAACAAGCGCAGGAAACCAACCACAATTACTTGGTCCAAACCACAAGCAAGCATCATAAAGCTCAACACAAATGTATTCCTCTCAAATGGTTTCGTAGCAGGTGGAGGCCTAGCCTAAGATGAAGCAAGTCACATCTTACTTGCCTTTGCATGTTCGTTGACAACAAATAACATAGTTGATAGGAATCAGCTTACACCTACTCTTTTCAATGATCCATTGGAAGGAATTGGAAAACCAATAACAAAGGTAAGAGCAAAACAAATGGAGCAAGCTTTAAATGGACTTGTTCAAGATCATTTGAACCAAGCATTGCAGTTGAGTAATCCAAGAGATGAAAAGGTCATTTTCCATTTATCAAGTATCTCCAACAATAATAATAAAGATTAAAGCTTAGAGCAACACTAGCAAATGAAAACTTTAAGTTGGAAGGGTGTCATTGCTTAGAAGATGTTGAAGGCTGCCTAGGAGTCAAAGAAGGTTGCTAGCTTTACCTATAGCAGCCGTTGGCGCTGAAGATTTAGGCCGCCGGCTTACTTAGCCAGCTTAGGATTTAAGCCATCGGCTTTGGGGCTAACTTTGAAAGCTAACCTTTATTTTTTTTCGTCTTATGATTTCTTTTGTCATTTGCTCCTTATTTATAGAGACTATAAATAGTCTTTGAGGGTTCGAAATTGGGGATAGAATTCCTATGAAATTAGAAAACCCTTCTTTGTTCTTTATCAAGAACTTAATTTGATTTTATCAAGGTAACTTGTAGCAATCAAAATCTTGTTATAGCTTTAGTTTTAATTCAAGATTATGAATTAGGGTCAAGTTTCGTTGCTTGTTTTCAAGATGATCTTAAGGTTTCTTTTCCATCTAATTAGGTTTTAGATACGTCTCAACCGAAGCTTCGCATCAATAGTAAAAGTTAAGCTGATGGCCATAGAACAAGGTTTGCTTCTATGCCAACAATACAAGCATCGACATTTGCATATTGAAGTGGATTCATTAGTAGTAGTTAAAATGGCTTGAAAAAGGTGCAAAATTCTCATGATACATATTTTATAACTAGTATGTGCCCTAAGTAGTCTAAATCAATCTTAGAATAAAACTCAATCACTTAGAATAATCAATTGACTTAAGTTTTCTCTTTGATGCATAAAATCAATTCAATCAACTCAAATGGGACTCAGATTCCGATTCATAAATCATTGACCCATTCAAGTACATAATAACGTGCATGTTGCTTGCTAGGTTAGAAAATTAAATTAGACTAATAATCAAACTTGGTTAAGTATCTGTTTGCTATTTGTATGTTGTTACTTGAGCCAACAAGTAACAAACCTTGGATCAAGATTATGACTGCAATCATATACTCTAAAATGACATGATAGTTAGACACTTAGACCATTGAATAATGGTTTGGCACGTAGTTGATAAGTGAAATTATATCAAATAATAGGCATTGTAAGTGAGGAGAAGGTACATCAAACATAGTCTAGGGATATAAGTCTTGACGAGCTATACAATATAATTGGATTGTGATCGATGAGGCTGCAAAACAGTGAATTCACTTAGACAAGGCTATTTAGTTTCGGTTTCAATTTCAATGACATAGTGTCTAGTTGCTCCCATCAAACCCTAATGTCCGCTATAGTGAAATCAAACCCTAAGTCCCACGTCATGATGTTTAGAGTTATAAGTATTCCCATGCTAAATGTTTAAATAAGATAATTAAATATTATGATTAAATGTCTATTGCATTAGTATGTAAACCTACTTGACATTCATGTATGTGTTCGTGTTATTGTATATTGAGCCCTTATGACTCGCTTCTCTTTTCTTTTTTAGGTGAGGATATTTTTTATTTGTTATATAATTCTTTGGGGTACGGCTCTAAAGAGGAGTGTTATGATGAGATCGTAGACCTAGATTACGTCATCTACAAATACATCTTATTTCTATTACTTTTCCTAATTATATTCTGTGTTTCAATTTTATACTTAGACTTTTTGGGAGGCACATGTGACTCTATGGTCTATTTTCCTTTGACTATATTTTATGGGCTCTATAGGCCCTAGGTTTTAGACTATCTTTTCTTGCTTATCCATGTGTTTTCATAACAAACAATCATCAAATATTTTTAAAAATCTAACATTTCATCAAAACGTTTTCAAAAACTAATTAATGATTTCACGATCCCAACTCGGTCGCATGATTGCTAATTTTTTCCTTTTTTAACTAATTAGTTGCTGTCTTGGCCACCATATAATTCATTATAAGAAATACATGCTTTCGTCATATTTTGGCGCCATTAACTTGATTAGATAGATTCATGGGAGCAAACAAACACGAAATGGGTTGTTAATAATAATAATAATAATAAATCAAATCCAAAGTCTAACTAAGCTTCTTTTTTTTCTTTGTTTTTTTGTTCTCAAGTCTTGTTTATACTCTCTAGACAGTTTATTAAAAAAATAGATTTTAGATGATATATTTATGCGAGCTTTACATTTACTTATTTATTTTATTTTAAGTATTATTTATGATCTTGCATTTTATCTACAGTTATGAGATTATAGGATATATATATGCAACATTTTTTTTAAGGTTTTGAAATTTGAGTTGAATTGGATCATTGATCATCAAGATGTCAAATTTATTTTTGTTTCTCCTTTTATTATTAAACTTTATATTTCATAATTATAACTAATTTATAAAGGAAGATAAATCATACCTTGGATTTTTCTAAAAGTAAGAAATACTTTTAATAATAATAAAAATATCAACAAGCACATGTAGAGTTTTTGGTTCAACTTTATACAAAGTTGCTAGGGGCAAATGGTATCATAACAAGAGGTTTAGAAGATATTGTTATTTGACCCAATGAGATGATTGGGTCAAATAAAGGCTTATGACCAAACATACTGTAACATTGTGAAGATTAATGTATGAAATTTTAAGTGTTCTCAAAATTGATGGAATTGCAAAGTCAACTAAACTATAAATTATGTATGAGTTGTTCTTTAAAATTTAAGAATTTACAAGCTAAATTGAACTATTTTTTAAGTTTGAAAAAATTATAAATCGGATCAAACCATGAAAAGTAAAAAAAAAAAAAAAAAGCAATAAAAATCTCGATAATGTATAACAGAAAAGGGGATTCCATGTTGCTTACCCAATTCCACCTCTTATTTGGCTTTTATCATGTAACTCACTATTTATTTATTTCGTAATTTTGCTTTATGTACTAAATCAGACTACACCTTTGATTTTTTTTAGATTTGAAAAAATTACAATCCAAACCATATAATTTTGTTTGATTAAAAAAAAAAAAGGTATAGTAACAAACCATGTCCACCTTTACCTAAATTTTAAAATTGTAAAATATTACATGCAATCGAATTTTTGCTTATCAATTTGTATACCTATATTTTGAAATTAGTAAATATTGTATCTAATTTAACTTTTACTAATTAAATTTATCGCATTCATTATCTTCAAAAATATGATATGTCAAATATTTATTGATTAAAAAATAAAAGTTTAAAGGATTAAAGCTCGAAGCAGTGACTTTAATTAAAAAGGAAAAAAAAAAAAGGATCCAATTCAATATGACGTCAAGTAACTATAAACTATAGATATAAAATTAAAAAATACAAAATTTAATTAGTATTTTAACATTATCCCATTATTTATTCAACAAAGCAACTTTAGAAAAAGAATAAATAAAAAAAAATTAAGTCACGTGATGTGTATGGATTTTGTAACAATTTTTGAAATTGCAAACTTCATAAGAAAAAAATCCTAAAATTCTAGGTACTTAGTTGTTGGATATTTGTGACAATTTATAAGTTAGCTGCTAATTGTGACTTTTCTTCCCCTTTTTGTAGTAACGTTGGCTACTTCTTAGTTTTTAAAGAAATGATGATAACACCGAAGAAGTTAAAAAATCAGTGAATTTCTTTTTAGTTAGCAGGGGACACTGATTTGGATGGCAGTATTTGTATTTATTTTGCAGACATGAGCAACAAAGACTAGGATACTCCAACCCATTAACAGTGTTTACGTCGCTCACTTTGTTTAGAATGACAATGAAATTTTACCAGTTGTCTTGTCTTGACGATAGAGGAAAGAACACACTTGGTCAAGGGTGTTTATGGTTCAGTTCGGATCGATTTAAAGATCGAATTGAACCAAATCATATTTGAAATGATTTAATTTAAGTTTTTGATGAATCGAATGGTTTTTACTGGGTTGGTTTAGTTTAAATCACTTTTAAAGATATCTTATTTTAATTAATAATATTAATAGTCAATACAATTTTCAATTGAATAATAATCTCAAATTGAGAAATATTATATAAGAATGTAAGCGAAATAATATTATATTACAATGACATTATATCTTAAGTGATAATAAAAGCACACTAATCTACTTGAGTGATAAGGGATGAAGAGAGGAAAAGGAATTGATAGTGGAGATTGAGAATGCAATGAAATTCGATAAAAAAGAATTAATAAATGAGGATAAACAAAAATATTAATAAGGTTTTAAATTAAAAAATGTTATCTAATTTTTATTCTTTAATAAAAAGTGATTTAGTTCGAATTCAAGTGGTTCAGTTCGATTTGACCTCTTGAACCAAATCATAAACTATTTAAATCATCTCCAAACCAAACTATGAACCGAACTGAAATATAAAAGAGCCGCATTTTATAATTTGGTGTAATTCGATTTGATTTTTGATTCAACTCGATTCGATTTAATGAATAACCCTATACCTAAGATGATCAAACAAATGTTTATGGTTAGTGCATATCCTACAAGAAAATTATATCCTATCCATTTCAAGAATGCATGCCCTATTGAGCCATATAATACTGACCTCATGTTAAACCCATTCCAATCATGCCCATTTTCAAACAATGCCACATTGGAGAATCAAGCATGACAAGAGGGAACCTAGTACCAAGCATGGAGAAAATGGAGGTCATTTTTTATGAAGCAAGTATCCTTGTCTTTAAGGGATGGGTTCTTCCATGTTCCCCTTTACCATACTATTGGAATATGGTATAATTAATTGTTTTTAGTTTGAATCAAGAACAAATTTCTAAAATACTTAAAAGAAACCTTTATAAATTTTTATTTATGAATTGAATTGATACATTTTATTTAATAAAATACTATTTATATTATTTCTCATAACCACTAATTTCTAATTAATTCTATTAATTGTAACTATTTACTAATGGCTTAACTAATTTTACTAAATCCATAATACCTTAACTAATTTCATAAAATTCCTAAGCTCATAACAATTTCTCAACCCTTCACACAAACATTTTCCTCAAGGTTTAAGAAAATAAATAAAATAAAATAAATCCTAAGTAATTGTATCTAATAAAACTAAAAACTTATCAACTAAGCTAAGTACATCAAAGTTGTTGTCTAGAAATTAAATTCTATGAACATGGATTTCAATGGCAAGATAGAATCCATATCATACAATCAAGATAGCATCCTTATCAAATCGCAAAATCATGGAGACCGTTTCCATTCTTGACAATAGCAATTGCTTTAGATGCCATTGGTATTATGATGTTTTTATTGACCTCCTTGATTTCGATGAATTTTACCGCTTGTAACTTGGTGTTGGTTGAATTTTGATGACTTTCTTGAAAACAACCTACCATAACATTATGTCTATTTTATTTCTCCAATATTTCTTCATTACACACTTCCATGTTAATATTTTCTTGAATATTTTCACATCAAGTCTTGCACAATGTCCTTTGATTCATCATATCATTTCCCACATCAAATTGAGTCATTTCTTGAAAATTATTTTCATCCATAGTTTCTATAGTTATTGTAGCATCTTCTTCTTTTGAATATATTAATTATTCTTCCATACATTCGACAATTGCTTCTTATATGCACTTATGGATTCTCTTTGAGTTAATGCATGTTTTCTTGTATTTTCTTTGTCTTCTTGTACTTCATTTATTCTAACCCTCATCTACCCAATCTTTCCACTTTCACTTATTTTCTCAACGTAAGTACTATTGTTAGAATATCATATAGTTTGATAATATGAATAAATAAAAAATAATATCGACTTTAATTCAAGTCAAAGAAAAACTCCTTAAGAACCTTCATGAATTTTCATTATGAATTCACTTGATACATTTTACTTTTACAAAATACTACTTATACTATTTCCTATAACTATTATTTTCCAACCAATCCTACTAATTATAACCATTTACTAATGACTTAACTAATTTTACTAAATTCATAACACCTTAACTAATTTTATAAAATTCCTAGACAAAATCATAATAATCATAATTTTGTCCCTTTTATTCATATAAGGGAACATGTAATAGCAAGCATATATATATACACACATAGGTAACTAGTATTGGTAATATTGCAAAAAATTGATTGCTTCCATTTTCAAAAAAAATAGGTAAGAGATCGAAGGAGTATCCATCTACCCTAAAATTACATAAGATCCAATGTCCCAAATATTTTTCGACTTGTTGAAAAATGAACAGAAGAACCCACCTAAAGACAAATGGTTGTAAGACTACAAAACTAACTCAATGTTTTATTAAAATGCTAGGGCAATCGATATTATCACTATTTTTATCTGCTATGTCAAGAGGGAGTAAGCGGCATCAAATCAACAACCAGCCAACCAACCAAACCAACATGTTCATAAGAGATCAGACACACTTCAAACTTCAAAGATTGTGCAACACTTCCCAAACAAAATTACGACGGCTTAGTGATATTAATCAAACGTTAAAAAGCTTGCATTTCACATTTGGCTGTCTGTACTCGAACTTTCAACAATTATGCAAGACAAGAGGAAGAAACTTATAGCAATATATAGAATACAGGAAATACATGAATGTTCCCATGGCACAGGTGGACCATCCACTGCCAGCATGCAACATATCACGCCACACACAAAGGGGACAACGAGACATAAGAAAAAAGTGGGAACCAAAATCATCAAATACCACATCTCCAATGCATTTCCAAAAAGTTTCTGTTGCACATGTCTAGTGCTGTTAATTAAGCTAACCTTCACCTTCGTACAGTGAGTAGCTGCAATGATCATCGTAGGCTCATACTGGATGCACGCCGGTGGGGGTCCTCCAACAAGTATATTGGAAGTGTTTTTAGCTGTTCCAGCAGTCGGATTAAGAACTGAAGGTATCAATATATCTAAGAGATTTCAGATTGCAAGGGAATTTTTCTATCATACGTTTCTCATTCTGTATAATCGTCAGATTCTCCGGAATCCTCATCAGATGGAACATCAGAGACTTGTCCATCTTCATCGACTTCTTCACGCACCTTAGGAATTTTACTAGCTGTTATCTTGGTAAGGGCAGCAGTCTTGCTCGCTCTCTGTGATCGAGCACTCACTGTAGCCGGAACAGCTGGGGTAACAGAGGTCGATGAAGATTCTTCATCAGAGGATGATGTCTCCTGCTTTGTTCGTCTCCTTGTACGGTTCGGCCTGGCTGAGCGTGGAGCTGGCGTCTGTAGCACAGGAACTGAAGCGCACACGTCCAGCTTGAAATCAAGACCTAACCGTCCTGTTTATATTATTCACATCCAGAAATTAGAAAATTGAATATATATATATATATATATATAATGTAGCCATGCTAAGTTTATATGTTGATCCAGCATTCTTGGCTTTGTTGGTCAGGCAAGTGAACTGCACTTGCAAGAATTAGATCCACATATGACCAAAACCATGGAATGTAGGCTGCCAGACGAAAATGTCCTAGATAGCAAATCACTTGCAGGGTAAAAGGCTTGGTTGCCAATATACGCATATCCACCATCGCCTAGTCTTAACATTTATACAATTCCTACAGCTAATAATGCAAAGGACTCCTCATGCACACAAGTTCAATGATAATGTCATGTATAGAAATCGTAGAAGGATACTAAGGAAGCTACACAAACACATTTGCTTCTTTAAGGCTCTTACTCAGAATAATATCAGCTTGTTCTTGCAGCAATTCATGATCCGGATGCCTATCCAGTTTCATGAGATTTTCATCCAACTGCTTCAAATCCTTTAAGAGATCTTTCTCTGTAGATACAGCTTCAGTTACATAGTTCAACAGCCTCCTCATTAATTTGATCACTTCTTGTTCTGATAGCTTAAAGTTAATCAAAACAAGTATTCTGCACAGAGCAGAGATATATGACTTCCCAGCAGCTGTTTTCTTTTTGGAAAAACCAGCCACCTACGCACAAAAAAGAGGGAAAATGGAATTTAGGATGCAATTAGCATTAGCTAGTGAAGAAACCTCTCTAGCAGCATTGATGACTATTTCTGTGTTTTTTCTTATTTATGGATGAAGTTTATGCCTTCTAATCATAGAGTATCAGAAATAGGATTTCACTTCCATACATAATACCGAAAATCTTCATAGCACAAGGATTAAAAGGCTTGGAGTGACTGATGCACGAAACATAAAATCATATAGGCCCACACTTACAGAACTTGGACTCCAGGGACCTCTACATACTTCCAATTATTTTCTTTGGTTGTATTCAATATACAGGCAACCGGGCTGACCACATCGAAGCTTGTAACTCTATTTTGTTATAGTATATTGGGGAGGCAGAGAGAGATCTGTAAATACTAGAAGACTCAATGGGAATAGTGTTGCTCCAAGTAGTTGTGAGAACTTTTGTATCTATTCTATTATATTAGTGTATCCATTTGTATCTGTTCTATTATATTAGTGGACTCGTTTGCAGTCTTACCCATTGTTTTTTGCCCCTATTGTTTTAGGTCTTCAGTGTTAACTCTATGTACCAAATTCTCTCATTCCCTTATTTGCTTGTTTCTTGTGTATAGTATTATGTAATCTATAATGAGAAATCTGGATCAGATACTTAACAACATGGTGCCAAAACTCAGACAAGCATAGGATAAGGAAAAATTGGCACCCAGCATTATGAGATAACATTATATCACATTACAATCAAGAGAGATATCAATCATGAGTCAACTAACTAAATTTCTTGCTTTTGAAGCTGCACGTCTGATCTCTCAACGATGGGGATGGAAACAAAGATGAACAAAAAAAATAAAAGAAATCTTGCATTAACTGAAATTACCTCAGTTGCTATTCGTATCGCAAGCCCATCCTCCTGATATTCATGTTTAAGTTGGATAGAGCTATTCTCCATTTTCTGAGCTTTCGCAGAATTATTTGTTGTATTGATGGTTTCCATCTCACCACATTCATCCCCCTTTTCAGTTTCTTTCACAAGCAAAGGAACCTGCATCATTTGCAGCATAAAGCGAGAAGCTTGGACTGCACATTTTCGCATGTTAGAGATCATCACTGGAGAACTACCAACATTCCCATCGATGCCTGGCCACATTGACCGTATAGCTGGAACGAAAGCCTTGGATATATGTTCCTGCATTGACAAAAGGATTACTTCATTTGCATAGTGAAATTAAATCTTCTCAACTCCTGCAGTAAGATATAAAGGGGACAACAGCTGAGCTACTTGCCTTGTGATTAACTGAGATTGAAGGGTAGTGCTCGAAGAACACAGACAAGCACTGTCTCAGACTGCATTAAGTCACAGAAAAATTAGAACAAAGAATACAGAAGAAAAAGTATAAAGAAAATATATAGATGAAAATTCTAGATAGCTTTCTTGGTAGGGAGCTCTAAATTGAATATTTACCAATATAGGTCCTTAGTATCTTTACTAAAGTACAGGAAGATGAGCTTTGCTAGGAGCAAGCAATGGACAGAAGCTTTTATGCTTTGAAACTTAGTACTTAGAAGAAGAATCTTTGCAAATCCCTCCCCCAGGACAGCACAAACAGACTCGTTTTCATCATTTTCTGCAGTCCATTCATCTCTGTCAAATCCAGCATATAGGAGATTCAATATTCTGATACTCAAACTCCCATCCTCATCTGAGAAATTCACAGGAACAAAGGTTCTTTCCCCATCTTGCAACTCTTCAGGAAGATCCTTTCCCAAGGGTCCATCAACTTCTTGAGGGCCATGCCACAACACCAAATCCATCAATGCTTGACAAGCCATTCTACTAATTGGAGGAGGGCCCTTAATGAAGGATATTCTCAACTGCTTAAGTAGCTCGGCACTAGGTTTCCGTTCCAACAAACCAAAAAGACCAAGACATCTCACAGCAACCCTCTGCACATCCAGGTGAGCATGCTTTGCCTGCATCTCAATCCCAAAACCTTGTCATTTATATTGATAAGTATAAACAAATAACAAAGAAGTCAGGAGTTCATAAAGGGGCGGCAAATATATGAGAATTACAGCCTCACAATGCTGACACATGTCAACCATTATCACACACATATTGTTGGCAACATTGCAGAATCATGTAAGATTCAATATCTACTCCATTTATCCTGAAAAGGTGCCTTAGGTATCGAATGTCAACAGGAGGTACAAACTGCAACTATCTAAAATAATTTTTAGCAATGCAATTGAATTAGAAATTCACATCCTTGCAACTCAGTCAACCAGGGAACCACATGTATCAACAAGACACCTGGTTTCGAGAGGATATAAATGATCTTGAAAGTTCTATTGATAGCAATTAGCAACATTGAAAAACAATATAGAAAAACTTCTATTCCTACCCCTGGAAGTAATAAGGATTGAAGTATTTCATCTGACTGAATAGCCCTGCCTTGAATACAACGGAAGGATTTTGTGTTTTCTAAGAGAAGGCCAATCAGGGCAAGGCAATGCATCCATTGCACAGGATCTGCAGTTCTTTCCCTGCAAGGTTGAGCAAGCTCTTCTATTACCTGAAGAACTACTTCTTCAAATTCACCAGAAGCTGAATGCACTTTCCCAGCAAAACAAGACACAGTATTAGCCCATCCTCTGTCCCCTCCAAGATTTACGCCATCTCCTACTGTAACCATGTTCATATTATCATCGACCTCATATTCAAGAGGCTTGACCAGTAATTCACGCACAAAAGCACCAGCAACTCTAATGTTCATGGCATCAGAAAAATCAAGCATTGAACCAAGCAACAGTAACTGCTGTGCAACAAATTTATAATTAGGCCCTGGAAATATGAACTAGAATCAGTAAAGGCAGGTGAAACAAACACTATACTATTTGACTGACAAACTTAGGTACCAGCATCAATATGAGCTTTCACCAAATCAAGGTAATCAGAAATTGTTGCAGGAAGAATCCTATCAAGCAGCTCATTTTTGTCTGAAGCTTCGGCTGCATATACTGCTGCTTCAGCACCGGTTGACACTGCAGCCCCAGAGCCTTTTTCCTGACGTGCATTGATTGTAAATATGCAAAAACCAAAATGAATTCTGTAATGGATTATACTCTAGACTGTCATTATACTCTTCTCACGCAAAAAAGTTGACTAAATATCAAAGCCTGTTGTTTTACAAACTACATAAGGAGTCAAATGACGAGAAAGAAAGTCAGATTTAGGATTTGCCACAAAGATATCATCTGAAATTGGAAAGGAATTAGATCAACTCAACTTAAAAACTTAAACTTGTATGTAGTGATATGATAAGCATTTATAGTTCGACATTCATATATCTGGTGTAAATGAGTTATTATACAGTATATATACTTCAAAAAGGTCAAAATGAAAAAAATCTTGTCTTCACATAGCTTTAATGGTATATAAGATGAATATACAATCCAAAGAGAAGCCTATAAAAAATAATAAATACAATAAATCTACCAAATATCCCAGAAGAAAATCTAGAAATCTGGAGACCAGGTCAATATCAAAAAGGAAAAGAAAAGAAAAGGCCATACCTGTGCTTCCATCTGCAAATGCCTGCAAACAGTTCTCCAGTAAAGAGCAGCCTCAGCATCCATAAGCTGGATATTCCGGGGACAGTCAGCTGGGTTTCCTAAAAGTTTAATGAAACATGACTTGTATTAAAAAAAGGCATTATTCAGCAGTTATGATGTGAGAATTCACAGACTAGAAATACTAGCATACTTGGACCTTGTATTAGCTTTAATGAATTCAAGTAGGCTAAACAATTTTGCAAGAAATTTTAAGACTATTTATCATGACAGAACTTAAGAAATACTAATAAAAAAAGTGTACATCACCACCTATTAAGGCCCAATTTTTTGTCCAATTATTCTATGATCCTTTTAACTCAAAACATGCTTACACTAAAATGCCAAGAAATTTTTAGTGCGTTGGGGAACACAGCACCAAATAGAACCAGAAACCAGCAAAAAGTTTCAGCTTGTGCGATGGGAATGATTATCTAACCAGGCAATCAACAAAGTGAAAATTCACGTTTATGGCAATTTTCACAAAACAAAAATATAATACTTAAGCAGATCTACTCTCAAAACATAAGCTTGGTTTTATTTTGACTTGAACTTCTCACTTCCATAGCTAATGTTCTATCAAAAAAAAAAAAAAAGTGGGAAAAATATTTTAACATAAACCAAAAGCACAAAGGTAGAAACTTCAGATGTATTTGGATGTGAAAGTTAAGAAAATCAAATTTTCCCATTCTGAAAATAAAAATGCTAAAGATAAAAGACAAGACAATGTAACATGCATATAAACTTGCAAAATATTCTACTTTACATGCAAATTTTGCAGTTTCAAGATTTCGTGTCTCAACTTTACATACATTCTCATCATGTGTATGCACTTTAGCATTTTTAGAATGCCAAAGTAAATGTCCATGTGTCATATCCATGTAAGTTACATTTAGTATATGTTAGAGCAAAGACACTTAAAGTACACTTGCAACCTAATCTTTATGATTATCTAATATATCATAGAAATTGAGAGTAGTTGCGGTTACTAAAACCATTTTTTAACGGTAAAGTGGTGGTCAAAGACAGCGTGATAGCTTAGAAAGCCAGTGGTGGTAGTTAACTACCAAGGAAAAAATTAATGGATATTAAGGAATATGCATGCCTCAAATCCTTTTCATCATTTTCCATTAATATTCTCCATTACAATTAACAACCACCAAAGGCCGTTTGGTCACTACTACCACCTCCAACAACCACCTATAGCTTGAATTCACTACTTACACTGATCTTTTGTGATTACTCCAATAATGTTAAAGGCTGCATTAAGCATATGTTGAAAAATGTTATGAAAAAAACAAAAGGTCTTCCAAGAACAAAGGCCCCCATAAAAAGCTAAAAACTCAAGCTAAATAACTATGGGGTCCAGGACTCAAAATTAGAGTGGCTTTGCCCTTAGTCTTGGGTCTAAGTTTTATTCCGTAGAGAGTTACTCAAAAAATATTTACAAAAGTCAATTTAGATGCTGAATTGCAAAAATATGCAAGTCCAGGCAATTTATTGTAATTAATGTTTATATACCTTTGAAAATAAAATACTGTCAGATTTTGCATCTTTCAAGTATAATTTGCATTTTCTTTAATTTTGGAAAATTGGGAATACAATTTGAATGTTATCCTAAACCTGCATTTAGTTTTATAGCTTCTGGAAATTGTTCTCATTAACTTTCGATATTTTGTGAATTGTCTTGTTCCAGAAAGGGGAAAAAGTCGCCATGCAAATCCTTTTTACTGAAGATGGATAAAATGAGAGCATTCCCAATCTATCCTAAGCAATAAACCTTACATTGTGGTTCAGAAAGATTTCAAAAATACATACATATTGCAACCTGTGGCTATAAGTTAAAAGGTAAAACCGCAACGTGTTAACGAACTAAAAGCAACATAAGATATTACATGGAACTAAACTCACCCACTCCTGAATTCTCTGGGGCCAATCCTATGTACTTCTGAATGCTTTCAGCTTCATGCAATCTAACCGCTTCAGCTTTCAAGAGTGCCTCCATAACGGATTCGCCAACCATTTCATAGGTTTCAACATCCAGGTATTTGAGAAGCTCCAAAGGATCTCCCTTGCAGCACTTCACAAGCCACTCGTCTTTCATTAACTTCAGGCACTCCTTAGAAACAGCAGCAGAGCGGTCAGCTAAGCCTCTTTGGAGAATTATCGCTCTATGCTTGATGCTGTTAGTGAAGAGCAATACATGCAAACTCATGCGTTAATAATATGATAAATATGAAGTCTTTCTCCAAGAAGATGCTACCATGCAAGATTTTCTACTATGTAAATTCAAATAAAGCAAAACGTTAGTCGAGCATCAAAAAAGAAAAAAAAGAACTACAGAAAGAGCCACAGGAAAGAAGTTTCACAAGTAAATCATATCCTATATATTCACTCCCAGAGGTAAGAGAAATTATAGAAAGCTCGTAGGAATGATGGACATTTACCTAAGGCTTTGAAGAGGGAATTTGTTAGCTAAGACATGGTATGCTGCTTTTCTCACTGACTCGCTCACATCTTGCGTGCAGTCAATTATTGCTTGTACAGTTGCATTTGATGGAGGCAAAGATAGGGCTATTGTCTTACGAACATCCTGCAAATGGAAACCAGAAAGTGTACAGAAAGTTGAATTAGCCCTTTTCTGTTGACAAAGAAACCATTGTTATTGAACTAGATACCACTGCGTGTAGCTTATGATACGTAAATAGCCCCAAGAAGTATCCTCAGGGAATTCCGAACCCAAGATCTCATCCGATTTTTCATGAGAAATTCTGGAGTTCTTTTTTTTTTTTTTCGGTTAATTGAAACTCTGGTGTTCCTACAACCAGACTGACCCTTCTGCCGTCAATAATTACCACAAGACAATAGACTACGCGAGAACACAAATATATCTCCATTATTGATGACAAAAAGCATGGCCTCTAAATCGAAAATCCACAGAGACACGTTAACAGTGATCATGTCCAGAAAATCTAAAATAACAAGATTGAGGCTATCGCCTTATACAGATGAGAATAAATTCTTACCGCACTTTGTTCCAATGGAAGTGCTTCTAGAAACAAATCAAGAATGTCACTGTTCTCAGCATCATTTACAAAGCGAGATAGAGCTCTAATAGCAAAAACCCTGATTACCGGTGCCTTATCTTTAACCCTAATCATCATGCTGCCTATCACCTCATCCCACAGTTCATTGCAGACGTCTGCATCATCAGGCAAGTGCAATATGATCTACAAAATTGCAGAAAAAAGCCATTAACCTTAGCATAATTTTGTATAAACAGTTTCTTTGAGAACAGAGAAAAAACATGAGATCGGAACACCTGTAATTTAATCTAAAATGCTTGAAAGGGCTATGAAATCTTGCGAGCAACACCGGATAATATAATCAAATCAACATACATAGCACGAGCCATGAAGAAGCACAGAAGGAAGAAGCTCTGTACGAACAATGACAAGAAAGTAATGTTCATCCAAGTGAAGAGAATTATTTACGTGATCCTTTATGGCATAAACAAGTAGCATAAGTGCATCTTTGTTATGTCAATTTCCCTCAACAACATGCCATAAAGGGCTTGCCATTTTCCATCAATCATTTATGAAATGAAAAATTGGCTACACTTCTGTATTACCATTGCCTGAAAAATCAATTATTTTCTCCATTAAGTTCCACCGGTAACTTGCGGATAATGGTAGAAACAAAACCGTGGAATCTAATTAACAGCTACCCAGCACTCGTAACCGTTGCTGACAGGGATGACATGCCATGAGGATCATGGAGACAAAACACCAAAATGATCCAACACGACATGACACAACAAGCACGATTACGACATAAATTTACCTGAATTATGGAATAAGGTAGATTTGTAATGTATAATCAGTTTTGCAGAATTTTAACGGATACAAGTTCAAAACAAATGCCTTGCAAACTAATTAGAGAATGCAAAGATGTAAACGTGGTAAGAATTATCATATGATAACGTCTTTGGAATTCCATAACAATCCTCATGCTTAAGCAACTTTACAAAACAGTAAAAAAAAAAATGACCCAGAGACCAAATTAAACAACAAATTCCACCAATCACACAGAAGGATAGAGAAAGTTCTGACCTCCGATACAAACTGACAAGCACGAAACCTCGCAGTCTTATTCGCGGAGGAGACAGCGAGGAGGAGGAACTGCAGGAAGCTGATGAGGAATGATGATGATTCGTTCTTGCTGTCCGTGGAAGCAGCGAAGATTGAAACGAAGCGGATGACACGTTCGACGGAAGGAGTGCGACGTTCGAAGTTGAAAAGGGGAATTAGGGCATTGGAAAAGGCGGAGAAGAAGTTGGGTTGAGAACGGAGGGCTAGGAGGTCCTTGAGCTTACGGTTGTGGGTTGCGTTTGAGGAACGAGTTTCATCGAGGATTTTGGCGATCTTCTGCATCAATTGACGGTGGTGTTTGGTGTCTGCCGCGATTTCTTCCATTTTTTTCTGTTGAAACTCGAAAGTGTAGTTTTGGTTTTGTTTGGTTTGAAATGATGGAGATGAAGTGACCGATGCGTTTTTGAATTTGGGCGGCAAATTTTGAGAATTCTGTCTCTTTGGCAATATTTAAACCACTGTAAAGATAAAAAAAATCCATTTGAAGTCTTTTTCTATTGTAATGCGACTTTTTTTTTATCAAAATGGCTTTATTTTCATTTTTTTTTAAACACAAATAACCCTATATTAAAAAATAAAAAATAAAAATATTAATTTAGTTTTCAATATTTAAGGTTAAATTTTTCATCAAGAATAAGCTCATATAACTAATTTATTTTAACAAATTATGATACGTTACCATCATCCACTACACTTGAAAATCCAAAAGTAGAAAACAAAAAAAAATCAAAATCTTTTTTTTCCATCAAGTAATGCTACCTATTAAAATTTTTTTTTATATTGATACGTGGCAACCTAACACTGTTTTTAAGTGAATTTTTCCATTCATGTCTACCTTAACATGAAATGAATTAAATTAAAAAACTTTTAATTTAACAAAGTTAATTAAAATGTGGCAACCTAACACTGTTTTTAAGTGAATTTCTTAACAAAGTTAATGAAATGATTTAAATTAAAAAACTTTTAAATGTTACAAACTAAAAAAAAAAACTTCTATTAACTATTCTTCATATATAATAATATATATAATGTACCAACATTATATAAAATTTTGTTTGATAATAATAGTAGATTAAATAAATCAATTTGTATGGTTTTAGAGATTTGTTTTTACTTTTCCTTAATTAATTGATAATGACCATATAAAAAATGGTTTTTTTTCCAAACAAGCTTATGCATGACATGTGTTTACTTATTTACATTTTTTGAGTACCACAAACATAGGTGTCATATGCTAGTTCTTTAATATGTGCAATCATGTTTACTTAGTCAATTTTGTTGTTAGATGCATTTTATTAATTACAACATCTATATGACGATTATATAAAAGAAGTGTGAGTGAAATTAAAAATAAAAAAATACTAAATATTGTGTTGTATCACATCTATTTCTTAATATTTAACTATTAGATGCACGTTCATATACAGCTACCTAAATGAGAATTTAGTAGCTACATTTATAGCCTTCACATATAATCAACATAAAATGACATGTAAGATGTATTATGTATAAACAAATCTAGACATCAAAGAGAAGCATGTTTTAAGAATTATTTGAATCATCAGGCTGATTTAAAAAAATGAACATTCTATACTAAATTGTACAGACTACTCTTGAAAACTTTAAAATTATACGGATTCCTAACTTTTTAAAAGTCTACACTTAACACACCTAAAAGAAGTGTGGGATCCATTTTCTTTGTTAAACAGATTGTCACTTGTAAAGTAAACTAAAATGAATAATTACTATACGATTTATTCATATATTTAATTAATTAAATTATTCTAAAAGTAAATTAAATAACTAAAATAAAAAGGCAAAAAAAAAAGTAGGAAAAAAAAGAAAAGGTAGGAAATTTAAAAAGAAAAAAGGGAAAATATTGCTAACTATCTATTTATTTTCTTTTTTTTTATTTTTATATATCTTGCTTTTATTTTATTTTTTTGCTATTTTAGTCATTTTTTATTTTATTTTATTTTATTAATTAATATATAAATAAATCACCTAGTAATCATTCATGTCAACTCACTTTACACCTAATAGTCTAATTGGCAAAAAAAATGAAGCCTACACTTTTTTCAAGGATGCTAAGTGCCAACTTTTGAAAAAATAGGGGGTTTGTGCAATTTTGAAAGATTTCAAAAGTGATCTACACAATTTACTATTCTAAATATAACATAAATCAACACATTCTATACATCATGTTTTATGAAGTTTATCATTTTTACTACAAATATGAATTCAAACAAAGCAAATAAAATACCATATATCACCCTATCACCATTTCCTTTTTGTGTTTGCACAATTTATTTTGCTAAAATTCTAAAGTTTAATTTGCATGGAGATTCACATATATAATCCAAATTGTAGCTACATTATAGCTTTGACAAAGACATTCTTTAATCGGATGGATAAAGCAAAGAACAAAAATGGGATATATTACAAATTCAAATAGTGAGAAAGAAAATGGATATCATTAAAAGATGCAAATAAAACAAAGTAAAGAATCAATACTAAAGAAAAAGCACACTGGTGTAAGCATTGATGGCAATAGTAGAGTGATTTTGCTATAGTATTTGTTCTTGTCTTTCCTCAACCTTTCTACTTATCTCGTTGGCACCCTATTTGGTCTCATCTCTCTCTATTTCTCTCTTTCTCTATTCTCAAAAGAATCAAGATTGTCTCTTTATGTTCAAAAGCATTAAGAACGTTCTATTTATAGGATCATTTTCTTGGTTAGATTATGAATCTAGAAAGTTCATGGAATAATTTTCAAGGAAAATGGAAGAAAGTGACATAATTGAGATTTGAATTCATCTTCTTCCTCCATTTTTGCTACAAATGAACCATTGAAGTTCACGCCACCTCCATTTGCAAGCTGCATTATGAATTTATAAATCCAAAGGGTATACAATCTATTCATTTCTATTATATTAATGTAAGTATCTATAACTAAGACCAATTAGGACCAAATAACAAAACATGCTTAAACAACACGTCACTACTAGAATTTTAAGCTTCAATAATGTTTGCAAATTTTGCAAACATTACAAATTTGTATATGATTTAGTAATATTTATTAAACGTTACAAAAAAATATAATTTGATAACGTCTATAAATAAATTTAGAAGATATATATATAAATATATAATTTGATTTGTAATATTTTTCCAACATTAATTGTAATTAATCTTATTAAATATTTTTTACTTACTATATAAAAATTAAATAACCATTAAATTAAAAAAAATCTATAATTTACTCCCTAGCTACTAGGCATTCTCCTTTAAGAAATTATTCACTTTCCGCCCAATGTTTTGTTTTGTTCCTTTTTTATTTTTTTCATTTATTCTTTCCTCAGCAGTGGCGATACTCTATCATTTTTTTTTGTTTTTTCTTGTTTTTTCACCTCACTAAAAAATACTCCCCTTCTCTCTCATCACTCATCACCCTACTAGAACACCACTGCTCGTACTCTCTCTCCCTCCCATCACTCCCAAACACCATGACTACCCATACTTTGTCTCTCTCACATCACCATAAAACACCACCACTGCCCGTACACTCCCTCTCTCTCATCGCCCTCACATCACCATAGAACACCGCCACTGCCCGTACACTCCCTCTCTCTCATTGCCGCCTAAACAACACTTATCGGCCCTCTCCATCCTCTGAGCAGAACACCCACCCATCGCCCTTCTCCGTTGGCTAAGCAGAACACCCATCGCCCCCAGAATACCCACCCATTCAGTCTCTCTTGCTCATCGTTCCTTCATCACCAGCTAAGCATTGCTTAGATGTACGATTTGGAGCCTTAACGCAGCTTGATTTTACGTTTTCAATTTTTGTAGAATAATTCTAAGGTTCTTATCAACACATAAGAAGCTTATTGTAGAAAAGCTTGCTGAAGAGGAATTTGAAAGAAAGATTAAAGGGGAGGCAAAGAAGGAAAAACACATTGTATGTCTTTTGTTTATTATACATTTCAATTGAGCTTTTAATCATATTTTTTTAAAATTAAGTGGTTTATGCATGTACATATTCATGAATTCAATAGGTGGTAGAGAAGGGTCATGTTAAGCCTCTTAAATATTTGGATACACAAAAAGTTTCTTATAGGTGTTGCCCACAAAGGGAGGTGTGTGCTTCATTTTGTTTTAAAAAGCTTATGGTAGCCCAAAAAAAAAAAATTTACATTTTAAGATTTCTCATTTTGTTTCTTACTAACTTTGTTTAGATTTATTTAAAAAAAAAAAAACTTTGTTTGGATTTTAGTGGTCAAGCTATTTAATGCAGTAAGTCTCTCTGTGTTTATTTGACTCCATGTTTTGTGAATATTGATTGACTAAAGTTGAACACCTTAACCATCTTAACCATCTAATTGCTAAGTTACAATCAACCAAACAATTATGCATAATCAGCAATATATCAATATTAACATTTCACAACATCAACCAGGTAGCATAGCTTCAAATTTAGCATTTTAATGTTAGACACATGCATCAAATACATGCATTTCAATCAACTTGCAAACAATCAAGTATAACAAATTATCATCTCCAAAGTACTTAATCACTCTCTTATATGCCTTAACACATAAATCAACCCATTTATTTAACAATTTCACAACAATCAAGTCTAATTATAGTTAACTAATTTAAACTTAGTTCCCATATTTTATTAGTCAATATGTTTTCTTAGGGGTTTGTTATTATCATAAGTTGGTTAATCTATCATTAGATATATATATATATGATACTCTATAATGTCGGCTACTTTAGCTATGGCTCGTTCTATTTCCTTATGTCTATATTGTTCTATTAGTTGTTATAGTTTATAATTGTGAACTTGTTGAGTGGAGGATTTTTTTTGCTCATCATTGGCTCTTGAGAGTAATATCCCATATTGTTCACTCATTGCTTGTTTTTATGAATTTATGGATTAGGCCTTGAGTTGTAGTTATGGTTTTTGTTTTGGGGATAAGGTTGTAATTTATTATTTGTAGTTGTGCTGTGATTGTGGCGTGGCTTTATTTGAGGATGGGCTGAGATCCCTCTTATAGTTGAGATTATGTTTGTGTTTGGAATGAATGGCAACTTTTTCTTCATAGTTTGGGTTATGTTGTTTGCTATAGATTGGGTTTGATGCATTTAAGTTGATCTTATGTTTTTACATTGGTTGAACAAATTGTGACCCTTTCATTTTTTTGTACAATGTTACATTTTTAAACTATCACTTTGGTTTATAGTACCTCGATAACTTTTTAATGGTTGTTGCCTTATTTGTTTGTTTTGTGTGTCTTACTAAGCTTATACTTTGTTTTGTCTCCCTTTTGTTCTATTATACTTTCTCTTCCCACCTTATATTGAACCTATCATTTAAAAGAAGCTGAAGGGGGAAAAAAGTAAAGCTTAGCAAAAAAAAAAAAAAACAGAAAGAAAAAATGAGACTAGTTTTTGCACTCCGTTTGAAATCCTCTTCAAAAACAAGTTTAACTTGCAAGTTCTTTTTAAAGAAAGGCCTTTTGAAAAATGGAGAAAACTCTCTCAACAAGACAAAGTATCATCTTGACAATTTTAAAAGGAAATTTATTAAATAAATAGTTACTTGGTCAAGAGAAAGTTTTTAAGAAATACTTTGTCTTCATTAAAGAGTGGAAGATTGTTGAGCTTAAAATTATGAATTACAATTTGAAGAGATAAAACATTTCATTCTTACTTATCTATTTAATTATGATACATTATTTGAAAACTAAGCAAGTTAGTCAAGAATACTAGCTTAAAATATTTTTTGAAAACCTAAAATGACCAAAACCATCAACTATAAAAAAGCGCCTAGACTAGCTTAGCAATTTCCTCCATTAAAAAGACGATATATAGAAAAATGTACTAGTTTTAATATGGAATTATTTACTTATGTACCACATTATAAAGGTGTATATTTATATATACGTGGATATATATTTATTTTTGTTTGCTATTATTATTCCCACTATTAGTATTTTATCAAAATTTTATAATTACGGAAATGATGTCTTTACTACCTTAGCCTAGAAATAGTTGTTATTTCACTTATTTTAATATAATTTCCTAAATTTTTAGGTCGTTACACTAGCTCCTTATATAAAAGGGATGAGGGTTTTCGTAAACCTTGTATAGCTTATTTCAACTTCAAACTTACATTGTGCCTTTCGACATCTTAAGCTAATCTAAATTCTTGCTTTTTTTTCAATTTCTTTATCAAAATTTATTGGTTAATTTGCTCAACACGGTAAGCGTGGAACTTGAAGAATCGACTTCTTCTTCAAATGCTCTAGATACTAAGGGTAAAATGCAAGTACAAGTGCTTCACCCTTCCCAACCTACTCCCCTCACCTAAAGGAGCAATGATAGGGACATCATCTTCAAGATTATCTCCTTAGGCAGCAACAACGGTAGCAAGAGGGCAAGAGAGGACCCATATATGGTATAAGAAATAATTTTGGTTGAAGCACTCTTAAAGAAGGATAGTAGCTTAAGCAGCTTTTCTAAATAATAGTGATACATTGTCGATAGTTTATATGAATTAAGAATTGTTAATTATGTTTTCATAAAAACTATCCATAGTTTAATTATATAACTACATAAACTATCAACGATTTATATAAATTAGGTACAATTATGGTGTTTTTACATAATCTATCGGTAGTTTACATTTATAGCAGCTAAGCTTGTCGATAGTATTTTAAAATCAAGTTTAGTTAAAAATTCGAATTGAATTAAAGACAAGCACTATTTTTTCCTCCATTCTTTCAATAAACTCATTCCCAAAACCCTAGCTACTTCCCCTCTAACTCTCATTCACCATGCCAAGCCTATTCTTAAACCTTAACTTATCCTAAACCCATTCTTAAAAGCTTCAAAATCAAAAGCTTTCTCACAATAGCACCACTATTGAAACACTCACACACATGAGATTTAGCAAGCACATTTGTGCACCAACCTAGAGAGTTATTCTTAGATGAATTTCCTTTAGAAGCCACAATGATAGGTATCATGCTTTAATAAGCAAAAGGAAAGTAGATGTGGAATAGGTTGTCAATTTACAGTATGTGTTGAAATTATTTAGTGCTTTTTCCCATGGTTTGAGAATCAATGGGGTTATTCATTTACTTATACTAAAAAAAAAACAATATATCCTCAATTACTCAAATTTGACATCTAAAGATGTCTATCAAAATCTTTGGGATCTTGATACCGTAGCCACAAAATTAAAAACTTTTGTCAATGGAATTGTTGTTACTATTAAACTTGATTTTTTGACTAATTTGCTAAGAGTTCAATGTGGAGGTTCAAAAATGCTATATAGAAAAAGTTATGATACCGATGACATTTGCAAAATGCTATATGGATATGAGGATGAGATTAATAGTAACAATTGGAGAAAATTAATCAAAACTATGGTGCAAAGTAATTGAGTGCCACACACCAAATCTGTTCTTGATAATTGCACATAATATCAACTGTCGTTGTGGTAGATTATTCAAACATGTACATTGAAGACTTGTGGTTAACAACTTTACTAGAAGTATGCAATTGTACTATTCAATTTGGTATATATAGGTATATATTTAACAAGTTACATTTAGTATGACTTGTATTTTTTTTTATAGAAAATTTCATATATAGGTTCGTGATGTTCATTAAGTTCTCTTCCCATAAATGACAATTGACAATCTAGACCACTACCCTTGTACCAAACCACATCCCATGTAACATTAGAGTCTTATTGGTAGCTTCATTTTCATTTATTAGAGGTAGCACCGAAATAACTAGCTTGAGTATGATTTGATATACAACTTTGATATATGTTAATTGACACACACTCTAATTGATATACATATGAATCATATAGCATTACATCACCAACCTATTCTCTTATGATTCTCCATTTCCACATAAATATACATCTTGAACTAACATACAAATTGTGCTATCATAGTGCACTAAAGCTTCAAACAAATCGATCCGCGAAGAATATTCAATTTAGATTTAATCGAGATTAAGCATGATTAGTATTCAATCCATGGTGGTTGCAACCTAAAAAATGATAAAAATGCAAATGCGTCAGTGTAATCAGCAAGCATAACAAAATAAATACAATAGTATATATATCTGCATTTAATTTAGCGTTTAAATTTCACAATGATAATTTAGGGATATATGAATTAATAATGACAAATACTCACCTGATCGCACTCACTAAGTTTTCCCATTTGTGTATCATTCCTCTTAGAGAAACAAACGTATTTTCACCCCTTTGCACGTTTCTGAAATATAAACATCTATTATTACGAGAACCATCATCAAATGCATATAACCATTTTCGCTTGTATAATACCATAATCAATGCATAAGGAAAAAAAAAAGGAAAAGGAAAAATAAGCCTTCGAATTATTACAGCAAACCAAGTAGAAAGAAACCAATTCTTCTTGTTTCTACCATCTTTTGTTTGTAACTATGCCATCATTGGTGTGAACATGTTGATAACCTTATCATACTCCTAACCACTCAGTCTTAATGACCATAACTCCCTACGAATGAGGGTATTTGTTCCATAATATACCAACCTCTCACTTTCACTGAGATAAACACATGTTAAAAAAATTTTACAATTACAGGCTACTACAAGGAAGCAAATAGTACCATGAGGCACGTGTTTCATTAGAATTGAAGATTAAAAAAAAAAACAATATGCAAAAATCATCGACATCTATGTGAATCCAACCGTTATCTCTATGGTTGGAAATTGTAGTTCTTAGATATTACAGTTCATTCAAACACAAATTGATTACTTAATGGCCCATGGTTCATGTTTATATATAATGTCATTACAAAGCAAGGAAGCCACTCCATAAATAATAAAAGCTCACCAGTACTTCAGGTGGAGGAGGACCGTCCTAAACCATCCTAATTTTGTTGGTGGTTTTTTTTAGCTTTATTCTTCAGACTAGGATTAAAGTAAGGGGGCGCTTGATATCAAAACGACTTCCTTTGTAGTCTAAGAGAGCTATCGTATTAAATGTGCTTACCCTATTCTTAAAAGAGATGGTGATGACCATTTAGGGTTCCTAGCCATGCACGATACTTTTAACACCATCATCCTAAAAGAAAAGGGGACTCAATTATAGTAAAAGCCTTATTAAGAGATGCCAACATTAGAAGATACAAATAGCAAAGTAATACCTCAGCTCCCATTTGTGGTTGAGGTGGTAGCCTATATAAATGCAACATTGATAGATCATCTTTTTCATGGTTTCTTGCTGCAATGTTGTCATTAGTACATGCTAGTTACAATGGTCCCAATTTCAAACAACGATGATCTTCATTGAATGGTTCATAAAGTGGAGGGGAATTTCTTTAGCCGCCTTGATTGCTATCTATATGAAAGGGTCCTTTACTCTGCTTAAGTTTCCTCAATACTTTATTCGTCTACACTTGCAAATTTCTAATAATTGGAGAGATGGTAGAAAACATGTGTGCAATCAATTCATCAACTTCTCTTTATAGGGCATTTTGCTCCATCATTATTCGATCTAACCTCTTACCCAATGCCTATAGAACTTGTGTTAAGATACTACATAATAAAATACATATGATGAATGTACAGCTAACGTAACTTGTGGTCTTTCACTGCTGGACGTTTGCTCCTCTTTTCTAGATCTAAAAGCATTCCATAAAAGCACCTGTGCATAAAGACAAAGTCCAAGTACGTACTTTAAAGTCTAAAATACCTTCAACATAATAATTTTGGAGGTTCTCATAATGCAAGAAGCTTGTCCAACTTTTGCATCACTTCCTTGATTATTTTCTGTCCATGTCTTTTGTCAAGGCAGCTCTGGCTTAGAAATCTCGACCTCCACATGACCTAATGATAAACTATCGATGAAATAAAACTACATAGGGATAAAACAAAGAGAAAATGGACTATGGATAAAATTAAAGAGTTTTTATACCATTAAGGACATAAGATAGCCATGGATATATTTCCTTTACATCGCTTTATATGATTGTATACCATGTTGCAGCCTTTCTAACAAATATTTAGCCTAATTCAAATGTGCAAATCTTCTCGACTCAGCTACTACCACAAGATAGTCCTTATGAATGGTCAACTTGGATTAAGGCGCAAGCAAGCAACTGAGAATCCATACGACAAACATTGGCCGAAATCTATTATCGACTTCAACAGCAATGGCTGTAATCTTATCTTGGAGACTGCTCAAGGTGCAATTTTCCTTTAAAACACTTCTGTTTCTAACATCATCTACGACAAACGTTGGAACATCTCTCTACTATTACTTAAGCCTAAAACATCCACCACATCATGAGGCAGCTCTCAGGGTCAAATTTTTAGACAAGCCACACACAAAGGTCTTTATCTATTTTTCCACATCTCCTATGCGCAATAGATTACCAAACCTAATTTCAACTATGGCATTTCTTTTTGCTTCTCTAAGGACTTGTAAGACCTTGCCATCAGGTCAAGAGCACATCTTATATCAAATTGAAATGAACAAACAATTAGAGTGAGAAAATCTTAGATACTAAAGTACAATATATTGAATTTTGAAAACTCTCCTATGATACATGCTTTATTTCTTCATTTAACCTACTATACTTGATTGAGCTCTTATTACCCATTTGTACGTATTCCCTCTTTTGTTCATCTAGAAGACTATGCCACTTTTCAACTCTTCTCTTATGCATCCAGATGAATGAAAATCATTACTTATGAACTATGACAAACGTCTTGATGGTTTATTGCTTAACCCTTTATCTAGAATTTGCTTTTACACTCCTTACTGGGAAAAAAATAAAATAAAACAAAAAGTCAACATGATAAGTTTAATGCATCAATTATTGTTGCTAAAATGTTAGGTTAATAATATATCTTACTGAAAATGCACGCAACAATCTTTTTATTACCTGTCATAAATGGGAAGGACTTACGAAACAATTACTATTAAATAAATAAAAACGAAATAAACATTATCAAGCTACTCTTAAGACTTATATTACATTTTTCCTATTCAATTTAACTATAGCTTCAAGTTAAACAATGAAGTTAGGTCCATAATTATTTAGAAAAGATATTGGTTTAATCAAATGTTGATAGACAATATCAAACTTGTCAATAGATTAATTGACTTAGAGTAAAAAAACTTTAATGATTAGATGTCAACCCAAAAAAAAGTTGTCAAGGGACATCACTTGTTTCGGCTCATCCATTCCCTCAAGGCATAACTATCAATAGGTAACATTGAACCATTGATAGTTTTTCCAAACAAAACTTATAAAATATCAAACACCCTAACCCTAACAAGATAAATCATTTCCTCTATCAAACAAATTGTCGACAGGCATTATCGAACTATTGACAACATCTTCAAACCATTCATATCTAACACCCTGATAGCATAACCTTAGTAATATTTTACTTCCCCCATCACATAAATTGTTGATAGACATTATTGAACAGTCCATAACATCATGGAAACACATAAACCCAAATCTCATAAATACCCTAACCTTAACAACTAAATGGAACAAATTATAAGAAAATGTTAATCAAGAACAATAATGCAAAAATGCACTAATTAACGGGGAATATACCCTAAAAACCAAAAACTAAAAAGAGCAATGTTGTTGTTGGGTGATTTCTTCTAATTATTTGATATTAAATAAGAGAGAACGAGAGCTTTTTTCTTTTTTCTTTTTTTTTTAAATTTTACTATAGAGTAGGTATTTTATTTATTATTTACTTGTTGTATAAGTTAAAGTTTAATACTTTAAATTGAAATGGATAGTTGATATAATCACTTTTAAGTGATTGGGCCATTGAAACCACGCCCCTTCCCATCCTCATCCAATTTAAACTAAAATAAACAAAGCATTGGATTTTTTAAAAAAAACAATTATGAATAAGTAAATTCTAAGAAAGAAAAAAGAAAAGGAAAAAGATAAAACAAGAATTTGAAACAAATAATGATTGATAAATTAAAACAAGCAAATTCTAAAAAGAAAAACTATTGAAAAAAGAGAAAACAACAATTTAAAGTGAAAATAAACAAAGCAACAAATTAGAATAAGCAAACTCCAAAAAGAATAACAATTGGAGAAAGAAAAATAACAATTTAAAATAAAAATAAACGAAGCATTAAATGTTTCCTTTTACTTGCATGATATGCTATTGTAGGTAAAAAAGTGATTATATGATGTAGTCACTTTTAACTAAATGTACTATAAAATATTTCTTCAAATTTATATAAAAAAATACATATTTACATTTCTATATAACCATTTTGCCCTTAGATAAGATAATGAAATAATATTAAAATTATAAAATATACATAAAATTAAAAGCAAATTAAAATGATCATATAGGATCATAAATAAATTTTCTTTTTGAAAATTTAGAGTTTAAACACTTAATTTTAATAATAACGAGGCTAAACGTACATGTAGGAAATATAAAAAAAAGTATATTTTCAAATTACTCTTATTTTTTCTCTCTTTAGACAAAACCATAAGAAGGAACTATTTACATTCTCTACAAATTTACTAGAGAAAAATGGAAGTACCTAAAATTTCCTTACTTATTAAGAACCTAAGCACATACTATTTTTTTCCTTGTTTAAGGATTGGACTTTTAAATAGTGAGGATATTACATAGGCGTTTTTCAGTGACACTAGCAATATGTTTTTACTTTTAACTGCATGTAATAGAAAGCGACAGCTCCCCTTTCTTGTTTTGGAAAACTCAGATCCCAAAATGAAAAAAATAAAAATAAAAAACACACAATTTCTAATACATTTTTTTTTTTATTTCCGGTCATTGTTGTGAATTTCATTATGGTGTTGAGCATTCATAATGCAGTAGGGAAACTAGTCCGAAGAGCTCAAACATGAAAATAAAACCAAAAAACACATATCACACACACATGTTGATTTGATACATAGGGTGTATTAAGTTTAACTAAAATTGTACAAGAGAAAAATATCCAGATCATACAACACTCAGGTCAGGCAAGTAGTAAAAAAGTGAGAAAAAAAAAAGGGATCGGATCGAACTTTACCTAACAAGTGTTGGGACCTAATTGAAGCTATCGAGCATCTAGAAGGCTTTGTTCCAACCTCCAAGCATTTTCTTGCTGCAATTGGTTGTAGATAGGTGGACCTCTAGTAAATTAATCTGTGGAGAAAGTTACAAAGACACTTATCCTAGAATATATTCTCTTGGAATCGTAGATACATGCAATGTGACTTATTCTTCTTAGTATTTTATGAGATATTGCAACTAATCTATATCTTTCTTGTTCGTATCCCAAGTCTTTAATATTCGGCTGGTATAATTTTAATGGACTGGATTTGGATAAAAGTATCTTTTATCATATCGAATAATTTGTAAAATGAGTTTATTATTGAATAAAAAGCTGCTGAAGGGATGCGATAAAATTTAAAAACATTTATATTATCTATAACAAGTGATACAAAAATCTTATCACTCCACAAAACAAAAATCTTCTACGAAAACCCTAAAATGAGCATTTTATCTTCTAAAAAGATGTAGGCTGGAAACGGTACACAAACATCATAATCTGTATTATTCAATCTGTTTATATCGTATCATTAATAACTAAACGCTACGTAGTCTAATCGGCTCAAAAGTGCCAGGTTGGCTGTGCCTAGATGCTGCATCCACCAGACAGAAACAGAACAGGAAGTCATGACCTTGAAAGTATACGATAAGAGAAAGAATTGCTGGTTGCCATAAAGGACATATGCCGATCTCCCGTCCTCGAAGAGAGGATAGACCGGCACTGGATATACATTACCATTAATCATCTAGTGGATGTCGTCGACGAGCATGGCATCCTCAACCTTTGTCCCTTTTCGTGACTAATATACTAAACGATACCGGTTTCTTCTTTGGAAAAAAACAACTGCATAACAGCGACAATTCCCTCCATAAAATATCAGAATATGTGATAGTTTTTAGGCTGTATAGATTTCCTGTTGCAAAAAAAAAAAAAAAAGTGGATTTTGCAACATTATTTGTGGTTTTCTGCAGTGGAAAACGACCTTGAACTTTCCGAGCCCTTCATTTAATGAACCCTACATTTTAATATATATGCAGTTCTTGTGATATGTGTTTATTATGTATTAGAATATATCCTCGGCCTTATCGGGCGTTCTTTTCCTTGTGATATGGGTTTGTGTATTCAGGTTTACGATAAACTGTAAACACTCTGTATACTTTATTTGTGGTTGGTTACTTATCTTTGAAATTGTATCCGTAAATTTTTAAATCTTAAAAAAAAATAAGGGTATACTTAGATTTTATTTTACTATTTTGTTTTTAAATAAAAAAGATAAATTGCATAAATCAAGAGTAAAATGGTTATATGGAAGATGATAAATATTATTTTTTTAAAATGATGGTTTAAATGTATAATTTCAAATATAAAATAATGTACTTACAATTTACCTTAAAAATTAAAATCGAATGGGTAGGGATTAGCTACATCGGCCCAAAACAAGAAATTAGTATAAATACTTTAAATTTTAATAAAGTTGTAAATAAGTTTTGTAACATAGTAGAAAATTAAATATCACATTCAATTACGCAAAGCCGGTCTAATCGTCTTCTTGTAATTCTATTCTCATTCATAAACATCAATAGTAATTATAATTATTGTGTGCTAGATTTTAGACAAGCCAATAATTCATCATGTCAATATTATATTATATTATATTATGGATATGGAAAGAGCTACACAAAAAAAAAGTTAAAATTAAAAATTTGATATGAAATTGGATGGAAGGTGCAAGGAAATCAGTCTTAAATATAGTTATTTATTTAAAAAAATCCGAAATATTATACTTGTAATACTTATTTTAAAAATAGGTTTCAAAAGTGCAAACTCAGTTTATGTTTTTCTTTTTTTTTTTCAAAATTTAAAACACTAAGGGCATATGCTAAGTTCACGTCTTCAATATAATTTGTACTAAGGGTACAAACCCCATTTGTGCCTTTAGGTTGCATGTAAACAAACTGTACTGAAGGTGCAATCTCAATATATACTTTTAGTTTTGTAAATTTTAGAAAAAAAAAATAATAAGTTAATTTACGTTTTTGAAATCTATTTTTGAAATAATTATTATGGATATAATATTTTAATTTTTTTAATAATAATATTTAAAAATGTTACCTGAAGGTGCAAGTAATTAATGGGACTGCACAAGGGTTTAATTTGTATGCTCAATACTCATTCTCGTGGCTCGTGCTATCTAACAATCAAGGTAAAAACGGGTACCCAATAGTAGAAAATAGAAATAGAAACCTACCTTGCCCTAAGCCCTAAGTAATGCCATGCAAGACGGGTAGGTCTCGTGTCTACAAGATAATAAGTTGTCATTCCTGCTTTTGATGACCAAACTGCAATAATATGCATTCTAATGAAAAATATGAAACACAATTTTTTTTGGGGGGAAGTAAGAAAGTAATTATAGGTAAGACAAGATGTTTTTGCGTTCACGTTTTTGATAATTCATGATTTAAAAAAAAAAAAGTGAAGTTAGAAAATAAAGATCATGCGATGATCTTGTCATGAAAGTGGTTCTTTGGGCAAGTCTAGAAGTCTTGATGTGAGTCAAATTTAGCGCTTATAGAAGGGTCATGTGAGGGTGTTATACTAACCAGCTAGTGGAGAAGAATTGAGGGTAGATTTCAGATGATAAGAAAGAAGCAATTGCTGATGTAGTAGCCACTAAAAGAAAGGATGGTCTAGTTTTAATGGTTTTAAAAGATAGAGGAGCTCCTTATGTTAGTTATTTGATTCTAGTACCATATTCAATGTGTGTTGAAGAAGAAATTGGCTCTATACTTACAAGCGTATGTAAAGTAATTCTATATCAATTAAGTCAAAAGGGGCTGGAATTTGCCAGCATGAGAAGAGCTTGGATTTGAGTTCATGATGATTAGATGTGCACTGTGTCAAGGTTAAGTACATGCATGGTTTGTCATGTCATAAAGTACTAATACCTTGGTGTAATGGATGATACTAATCATTAAATGCCTGATCTTAAGTCTATCTTCACAACTTTAATATTATAGCGTGGATCACCAAGAACTTAAAAATAGGTTATCTCATGGAAAAAGTATAAAAATAGTCTTGATACTTTCACCTTTTAACTATTTTGTTTCAGTCATTCACCTTTTAAATTTTATTTTCACTTTACCTTCTTCAAAATGATTAAAAAAAATTCCCCTCTACTGTGTTCATAAATGATTTTGTTTTGGCATCAAGCATCAACGTTGGTTCGGCAAGTTTGGACTCTTTCATTAAAAGAGTTAATGTACAAAAGTTTTTCCAAAATTATTCATAGACATGATAGAAGGACTTTTTCTAGATATTTTAAAAATATGGACATTTGAATATAAAAATTAAAAAGTGAAAGATTTAAATAGGAAAGTGGGAAAATACAAAGTACTCAAACAAAGAGACTTGGAAGTGAATGAATCGAACAAAATACTAACTAAAGATTGAGAGCAATTAATTCTCTTTTCAGTACTAGTCGAGTTATTAGAAATTTGATCATGTTAAGTGCTTTCAATTTCCTCATGATTCCTTCATAGATAATACCTCTTAAAATATCATTCTTCAAGATCCACCTAGACACCGGGCTAGTTTGAAACTAGCTTAGACTCGCCAAGTCACAAGTCAAAAAAATATGACTCAAAACCAACTTGAGACTCCATGTGAATCAACTTAATTTTTTTTTTTTAGGTTAGAATTTTTTTATTTAGTATGTAACCTGTTGGTTTGGCAAGTTTAGCTGATGAATCAGTTAGGATCCATTGAGCCAACTCCCATAAACTGGTTTACAATTCATAAACCAATCGGGCTGTTTCAAGCCAATTCATGAGTCTGAATCAGCCCATGCTATTATCTAAATTGACCCATTCAATGGTACAAATCCTAACCCCAATTTCATACTTTTGACATCTCCCCCTTCACGTTTAGAAACCTAGAACACAAACACTTGTTCTATCCCAACCGACTCCTACATTTCGACTTTGCCATGATCCATGTGATATGTCCTTGCACATGTACTCTCCAAGTCCTTGCACATGCACTCTGATCTCGCATCCTGTGAATTTCAAAGACACGATCCTGCACTATGACAAATCTCCCTAGAATTTTCTCAATTCTAGACCATAGTTACATTATAACATCGCTAGTACTAATAATATACATTTCATAATTATAAAACACTAGAAGGAAACCCTAAAATTACCATTTCAACATCATGAACTTGCAGGACAGGAAATAAATCCGAAGGCCTCTGTTACTAAGCTTTGATATACACTGTTTGTCCAGTTCTCGATCAACCGATCTCCATCATCACCAACGTTAACAATTGACTTCTACTAATTTAGCAACTTTCTCCTGTCAGGCATGCTTAAGCCGGCAGAAATCAAATAAAGTTCTTTCTATGGGAATCTTATATCACTAGTTAAATACTTAAAAGACTTTCAATTTGGATTATGTACTTTATAAAAAAAATTATATAAAAAGATAAAACAGTTTCTTTATTTAAATTTTTAACGAGCGTTATCTATATCATATTTATTAAAAATTTTCATACCCTATAAAATATTGCGAAGCCAGGAATCGACATAGCAAACTGTCCAGCGATTCGTAGTAAATATTCATTAAATATCAACTTGCATTGGTAGTATACGACATCTGCAAACAGCCAAAGTATTTAACAATCCAAATGTCTGACTCTGACTTGCCCCCTCATGATATCCTAACATGCCATAAGCCTCGTTCTCGTGACCTTTCTGGCCTTGAACGATGAAAAATTGTAAGGTCAGCAAGAAACCAAAACGTACGTAAGTTGGTTGTCTTTGTCTTGTATTATAAAATCTGGGTTATGCATCGTCGTGATAACTGACGTCAGAAGCATTAGGGTTCCGTTTACATTACAAGTAATTAAAATTTGGAAATAGAAGTAATATAATATGAGGAATCAGATTGTCAACTCTTTGCACTTGGGATATATAGATTCAGTTATTGGTGATGATTCTCTTCACGAAAACAATGGCAGAATCTTAGAATAATTAGATGACGTTTTAGTTACTTAATTCTATCATCTTTTCTCTAATCTAGCGCCATCACAATCATTCATTATTTTAATTAATCTTGAAAATAGTTAGTAGGAGCCAGAAGTTACTCGGAAGGGAGGTTATATGTTTTAGATTTGGAAATTACACCGATATTTTTTCAAAAGTATTTAAAATCGTATAGATTTCGATTAAAAAAAAATATGATTAAAATGAAAATTTTAAATAACAATTAAAGCTGGTGGCATCCGCCCTACAATTCTATTGGGAGGCATAATAATATATATTATTGAATTTAAAGTGTTTCTACGGTTTCAATACTTTAAAAATATCCTTATGATTTGCTGAATTTATTTATTTATTTTTAGCACATTTGAATATAACTCTTAGGGACTACGTGTTACTTTTGCCCATTCGGTTAGAAGTCTCTTTCAAATGAAAAAAAAAAAATGCATTTATGAAGCTTAATTTGGCTTGAGTTTAATGGATAAATCAATACTACCTATTATAGCATGCCGTCGAACAAACTCTCTTTCCTATTCCTATTATTTCATTTTGGTTAATAGTCATTTTCTTGTTGTTCTTGTTCTGTGTCATATTTTGTTAACCTTATTCGCACGGCTCTTTAAGCACCACAATTTCCCCCAAATTATACACACTGTTTTTGTAGTATCGATAAAGTGGAAAACCAAACGCACAGTAATAATAAGGGTATAAATAAACCAAATTATCTCCCTAGCTATTAAATTTGATTTAATATTTGCTTAAGTACGTAAGATTATGATGAACCAAGCTCAAGTTCAAACTATTCAAATATTATATTTAGCTGAATTTAAATTTGAATTTGTTCGACTCGATGAGATTGCAACTTAATCAAGCATAAATCGAGCTTTTATTATATATCAAATGATGCCAAATTTAAGCTGAGTTGGAGTTTTGATTTTAGGTATAATGAAAAAGAGATGTCAAATATGGCCTAAATGCACTTATTTAAATCGAGTTTAAAATTGTAAAGTATCTGTCGATGTTTTCCGGGATTCTGAAGATACATAATCTCATCTCAAGCCTAAAGGATATGAACCCACCCGAAAAGAAGAAGAAGAAGATAATAAATAAATAAAATAAGTAGTGGATTGTTAAAATTAGATACCTTTTCTGAATAAGCACGAACAAAAAATAAATAGATAAATAAATAAATTAAAACATTCGACCTAAGTGGATAGTTCTGTGTGTTATGGTGGATTCAACCGGTTTAATTAAGAATCAATAAATAAACACATTTTCAGAGTATTGAATTTGTCTAAACACGGTATGATGTGTGCACAGCTAGGCATAGATAGGGAGTGAAACTTTGACCTAGGAAAATTAACGACAGTATTATTATTATTATTATATAACTTAGAAACCTAAGCATCGGTCCGCCTGGTGTCCCATCAAAATTTTATTATGAATTAGGTCTAAAACGATTGGATCGTGAATCGTTGGCTATGTAACATACCAATATATCATTTCATTCTTTTAATTTTTATTGATTTACGTTTAAAATATTATCATATGTAATTAATAATTAATAAATAAAATTTAAAAAATAAATAATATTATAAAATTATTTAAAATTTTAAATAATTTTAGTCATCAATTTATAAATTAAATTAAATTAATAAGATGAAAATTAAAATGATTCATTTTCATAAAAAAAAAACTATATCATTAGACAAATAGGTTTTTGGGTAAATTTTTATGGAGGTGTCTCAGTGTGACCACATGGGATGTCATGCACATAGCCAAATGTACATTTGCAATTCAACTCTTTCAGTCTCACCTTCATGGTTTAGTTTTAGTTTAGTTTTTTTTTTTTTTTTGCCAATGTCATTCATGATCTCATGTGCTAGAGAGAAAGAGATTCATTTTCAAACTTTCAATGGTATCAACATGGGTGCTTTTCTTTTAAATGCGTAATCAATATACAATAAATAATAATTTCCTACTCATGTGGCTTCTTATGTCATCAATCAGCGGTCAAATAGCTATCAAATTCTTTAAATGAATAATATTATGGTATATTACACTATAAATATATGCAACTTCACATACCATGTTTTCCTTTTTTGTACTTAATGTATTGCATTTTACTCAAACAGCCGTTACAAAAGAGAACATTATAATCAAACAAAAAGAAATAATAATGCTTCTTCAAACTCGATGAGCCATTTCTTAAAGAAAAAAGAAAGGATATCTTTATTCTTTATTGTTTATCTACTTTTTTATTTGATCCATTAAATTTTTTTTTTTTGAATTTTCAATGTTTTTAAGCTTTTATAAAAATAGAACTTTCACTAAATATATTAAAATTTCTATTGATTTTGAGTATGTGTTAGCTTTCAATTAGCTCTAAGCTAGTTAGTCAAAGGTGATTAAGATATACATAAATTTTTTTGGCCCTTTTTCTTAATTTTAATTATTATTTTTATATTTTTTATTATATTCTTCATTAAATATAGTTAATACTATTTTTATTATATAATATAAATAAATATATTTAGTATTATTATTTTTATTAATTTAATTATTATAAACCAATTTGAAGTCAATACAGGTTATAGATTAATTAAAAACTTAATAGATTTGATGAAAGTATTATTTTGGTAAGATTTTAAAAAGATTAATGACTCAAATAAAAAAATAAAAAATATTAAAAAATAAAAATATTTTTTTCTCTTTCTCAAAACCCTAAAGCTAAAAACTAACTTTCAAATCCCAAATTGGAACCCATCGTGACCCTTGTCATAGACCTCCAACTATGGCGAATATAAAAGTTCACAAGCTTTGATCTCACCATGGCTTATTAGCTTTTTTCTTAATTTTCTCATCTTTGTCTTATACTAAATAGGAATGGAGGAATGGCATGGACATTAGGGGCAATGCAAGAGTAATTAGCTCTAATCTATCAACTTACAATAGCATAAATTGTATTATTTTGCATTACGTAACTATCAATCATCTATTAAAAATGACACCTGATGCACATATGTTCCCAATAAAAATTTAAATGATGCATATTTTACCCAAAAACCTACAACAAGTAAAATAGCACATTAAAAAACATTGATTTAAGGTTTGAGAGTTAAGAAAAAGTACCTTTTTATGTTTGTACACATAGAACGTACCCTTTTTTTTTAATAGTACACTTTTATTACTCAATATTTATTTATTTTTATTTAACTCCCCAAATTTTTTTCTTGTATTTGTGTCTTTAATATTTTTAAAATCTTATAGAAAAAAAACTTACGTTAAATTTATTAAGTTTTCCAGTAATTTATGATACATATCAATTTTAAATTAGCCTAATATAATTAATTTAACAAAATGATAATGTTAAATATATTTATTTACATGATATAATACAAATATAATATTAAATATGTTTAATGATATAATATAATAAAAAAAATATAAGAATAATAATTAAATTTAAGAAAAGGGATCGAAAAAATTTGTATGCATCTTAACCACCTTAAGCAACTAGTTTAAAGCTAGTACTTGCTCAAGATGAAAATCTAATACATTTAATGAAAATCTTATTTTTATAATGTTTTAAAAACGTTAAGAATTCAAATAGAAAACAGGTAAACTTTAAAGGTTAAAAATGTACTTATTGATTTAAGATTTGTTCTTTTTTGTTTGTACACACTTATTCATTTAGGATTTGAGAGTTGAGAGAGAGTGTATTTTTTTTTTTTTTTTGGTATTTAAAGGTAGAAGTGAGTGGGCAAAGGGTGGACAAGGTATGAGACCCTATATGTGTCCTATGAGGTACAAGAAAGAGTGTAAGTGAGTCAAGTTTACTCGCAAATTATTTGAACTCGGTTTGATAAAAACTCAAGTTCAATTTGACATCAGTTGAGTTGAGCTTGAGCTCGAAATACTCGAGTGATTTATTGAGTTGAGCTTGAGTTTCATAATATATAGCTTGATTAGTTTGCAAACATGATCGAACTTGAGTTGAATTTTAAAGCTAACCAAGTTTGAATATTAATATTATTTTTATTTAAAAAATAGTAATTTCTAAATAAATTGAACTTAAACAAGCTTAAATCAAGTTGAACTCGAGGTCATCAATTGCCACTTTAAGTCAAACTTGAGCTTAAAATTACAAGCTTGATTGAGCTCAAGTCAAGGCTAAGCTTTAAAATTCTAAGTTGAGTTTGAGCTCAACATTATATTGTTTCAACTTAATTCATTTATGATCCTAAATATAAGTTCTTAAATTTTAAAATTGGAACCTACTTTATAGTACATTCAAATTATCTTGGAACCTATATCTTATAAAATTTACATGGTACATAGCACTTTACAATACTTATAAATTTTACTTTTCTTCTTATAAATTTTAAGTTTATATGATATTAAAAAGGTAATTTATATGTAATATTATAAGTTTTTTAAATTTAAAACTTACGCAATTGGTAGCAAAATATGTAAAATTAATTAATGTGATCTTAGTACTTAATAAATGAAAAAAAAAATACAAGAGGAAAAAATGGAAAATGTCAAGTTGGAAAGGAAAATGGCAAAAGTAAGGGAATAGAATGGAAAACATTAAGTGAGAGGGGAATTTGATATTTAGATATTAAAGTTATTAACTTATAGATTTGGGCTTCTTTTATTTATTTATTTATTTATTTTTTACTAAAAAATTTATTTCTTGAAAAATATAATATTGCTACTTATTATCTATTTATTAATATTATTTAATAATTTTTCATGGGGTAGGTATAGAATACTATAGAACCTATATCTTGCATAACTTAGAATATAAGTTTTAAAGTAGATATAGGATAGAATGATCTCATACCAATACCTCACATGTGCAAACAGATTTTAGAATTTTTGTACTAAAAACCTATTTTGTAACATTTAATACCTACTCAGAATTTACTTAATTAAGTATATTATAAATGGGTATCTTGTGTAATAAAGTTACTTACTCACTCCTATTTAAAGGGTTATGAGCAATACATAAGTGATTTTGCATCCTACTAAGAGAGCATTTATGTATGCCGTGCTATTTTTAACCAAGACAACTATTACTCAACATAGATTAACAAATGTTATCCCAATAAGTAAAAAACAAGACATGGATCAATAAATTGCAAAAAGGTGAATACACATATTACACTCTTCATACTCTCCTAAATATATATATATATAAAAATAATAAAAGAGTAAGTATATATTTTGCTTTTGCTTTTGCTTTTTAATCTTTTGGGTTTCTACGGTAAGTTTCAAAACAATCCTAACAAAAATCACACAAATATAATTACCATGAATAAGCGATGAATGTAAAAAGTTTAAAAAGTAAAATAAAATAAAAAGGAAATGTGACTAAAATTAGGAACTAGGCGGTAGGAAGGCATGGCTTGGGCAGGGTGAAGTCAAAGCAATAGTCACGGAAGGAGGGCCAATAATAAGTACTAAGCGCCCGTGGGTGGAGGTTGGAGGACCGCGAGGCCTTATCCAGGCCGTTCACTCCAAGGCATCAATTTGATAGAATACAAAAAAGCCTCTTCACAAATTTCAATATCTCTACCAACTGCACCTGCGCCTATACGTTTGTTCTTACTCGGAATTCAAGAAATTATCTTGGGAGATAAAGTATGTATGTATGTAAAGGAATATTATATTTAGTATACGTGAGAATCAACAAGTAAAATTTGGTGCATTCCTGTTTCTACAAACTGTCACTGCATAGTTTAATTACTTTTTATTGTAAATATTTTTATTTATTAAAAAAAGCACAACTTTCAAAGAACTATTGATAATTATAGAAAGTTATTTATAATTTTTTTTATTAATAAATCTTATTTTATTATAATCATAATCAAAGTGATTTCATAGGATTTAAAAAAAAAGTGACTATATTATTCAATTATGGTTGGGTGATTGAATCGTAAAATTTTCTTTTAAAGAAAAAGTTTAAAAAATATTTTGATGCATTGGAAAAAAAGTTTAATTGGTATTCTTGTAGATATAAATAAAATAAATGGTAGATAATTTTAATTTTATAAAGATTTGTTTGGTATTTAATTATATATAAAATATATATATATATTTATATTTTTATCTTTTAAATATCTTATTTTAAGTAAATAAGTAATTCAAGTAGATGTTAAAAAGATATCAAAAAGGGGAAAAAAAGAAGAAGAAAAAGGGAATCAAACGTTGGTATTAATTCTGTGATAATAAATTTAATCAAAGGATCTCCAAGGTTCTATTATCGCAGGTTGGCCAATCTTTTACTTGATCTTTATTCTTTATTCACTTAATAGTATCCATGATTAATAGTAAACAGGAAAATAAGAAGGCTTCCAAGTGTAGAGTCTTCTCGCCAGAAAGAAAAATTGAACAGTGTAAAACAGTGATATATTCTTATTCCTTGTTTGGTGTTTGATAGACCATTCTTTTAAAAATAATTTAGAGGGCTATTTTAGAGATTTTCTAGAAGAGTTTTATTTTATGTTTTTTCAATAACAAAATTTTTATTCCACTTATTAGATTACACAAAAATTTAAAATTTATTTAATCCCTTAAGGAGCATTTTTACTTAGTACCATTAAAAAGACAATATTAGATAATTCGATCAGTTTAATTTTTATAGATAAAATGGTATAATTAATTACAATGGAGAGCATGTAAGTTTTATTTTAAGTACAAATTGATGATGGATATTTTAGGTAATTGAAATCGAGTATTTGTAAGGTATATATCGAATATACATGAAATTTAAATAGAGTATGAACTTTATGATAAGTGGTATGCGGAGAAAGTATAATTGCTTATATTACAAACAAATAAAATATATAAAACTACCGATGAAGAAACAATATTCTTAATATGTACCTTCATTTCATTTACATCATTTAACAAAGTTCATAATTTATTTGCACTATGATGATATCTCATATGGTCAGAAGCATGGCTGGTTAACGTAACAACTGATGCCTTCACACTTTTAAAACCATCAACTTTCTAATAAAAGATAATTTTTCTGCAATTAAATTAATACTTCATCAAAATAAGGGAAGTGAAAAAATAAATAAATAAAAAGAAAAGGGAATTAGCAAATAGTATCTGTAGAAAACAAAAAACAGCTATGCGCATGAAAGCAATACATTAACATTTATCATAATTATTATTATATTCCAAAGTCTACAATTTCTACGTAATTGTATCAGTATATAAGGCAACCCCAACCCAACCCCTTTCTCTTCATTCATGTTCATGCTCCTATAATAACCAATACCAACACACACACACTTGTTATCAAGTTTTGGTTCTGAATTTTTCTTTTGTGAAAAACAAGAAGAAGATGTCTCTTCTCACAGATCTTGTCAACCTTAACCTCTCTGAAACCACTGACAAGATCATTGCTGAGTACATATGGTTAGTCTTAGTTTGTTACCAAGTTCTGTCCCTATTCATTTTGTTGCACCAGTTCACCTTTTCTGTTCCTTTTAAGCTTATGTTTGTTTGTTTAATATGATTTTTATTTTTGATGCTCCATGTTGGTGCTTCCTCTTCAGTATGTTTCTTGTACTTTGGTTCAGGATCTTCGAAACATTTTGTATTAGATACTACTTGGATATATAAGTCTCGGATTCTGATATTGTTTATGTCTTGTAGCATCTGATGATGTTGTAGCAATCATCATCTTTTAGTTGTTTCTCTATTTCACTCTTGGGACAAAGTTCATCCAAGTTTCTGTGTTACACCAATTAGTAAATGTTGGGGAAAACCTTTTCCTCTTCTTTTCTCTGTAATTGTCGAATTATATTTAAAGTAATTTCGAGAGATTGTGGTCGTTCATGGCAAGCAATGGAAGTTGAAGGTAGTAGTTGATGCCAAGTGAGTCACGCAAACTATTTCCCTGTTGTTAACTACCGACTTTGAAGATCGGCGGCTGCCATTTTCGTCAACGACGCTTATCATGAAAATTTTTTATTATAACAAATCATGTTTTTCACGAAAACACGCACCTACTTTTTTAGCCAAATGCAGTTTGACCAACTTGGTGTTAATCTCAGCTAACTTCTTCTTGAAGTTGAATGCTTACCCAGCATCATTAATTTCTTCTGCAAACATACTGTGGAGAAACAACAGTTCTTGGGTTTCTGTTTTTAAATGTCAGCAGGTATTTAGAGCTGCTCGGCAAAGTTAATTGCAGAATTTTTGTTGGCAAGTCAATTTGTTTTTTCCTATAATCAGTTCAAACATACTTGAAGTAGTTCTCGCATTTCATTGGCGTTTCTTGTAAAATAGCTGTTTTGAAAAAGAAAATTGGTTTCCGAACTGCAGATCTACATGTTGTTCTATTTAACTGTGAATTGAAATTTCACATATAGGGTTTGTTTGATGGAACGTTTTTAATTCAGTTTAATCTTAAAATCGAAACCATGGCTTATCCCCTGTTAAGTCTACCTTAATTTCTGATCTCTGTATTGATTTAAACAGGATCGGAGGAAATGGCATGGACGTCAGGAGCAAAGCGAGGGTAATTAACTCTAATCTTATCAATTCATACACCCATATAACATGTTAATTTTGCTAATATGATGTTTCTTGTTTTTTTCGATACCACAGACTTTGTCTGGTCCTGTTACCGATCCATCAAAGCTCCCGAAATGGAACTATGACGGTTCCAGTACTAACCAAGCTCCAGGAGAGGACAGTGAAGTGATCCTATAGTAAGCTTTTTATTTTTCTATGATTATTTGTTTGCTAATTTTCTTGATGCGTATAATCAATTTCCATCTCTTTTGTATCCTTCATAGTTCATAATTAAGATTTGTTAACCAATAAGTACAAATCCCATCTCATCTAATAGGTTTGGATCTTTTAGATCAATCAGTAGTGGATTTAAAAGCTATCATGATATCAGAATGACTTAAAAACTTTTAGATCAGCTGATTGTGCATCTAAAACTTATTAAGATCGATACTGATTTGTAAATGTGAAATGCAACAGTCCTCAAGCAATTTTCAAGGATCCATTCAGGAGGGGCAACAACATTCTTGTAAGTTTGTGTTTAGTTTGTCTCCCCTTGACTATGTTATGATCTAATATACCAAAGACTCAACATGGTTTCATCAACTTTAGGTCATGTGCGACACCTACACTCCAGCTGGAGAACCTATTCCCACCAACAAGAGGTGTGCTGCTGCCAAGATATTCAACCATCCCGCTGTTGCTGCTGAAGAGCCTTGGTACCTTTAGATGTCACTAATTTATTAATCTCCTCTGCTCTTGAGTAGAATTCTGTGTAGAAATTGATTCGATTGCACATTCAAGATTGCATAAATGAATTGCCATAATCAACCAATTTGACTGTCTAGGAATCTGCAGATGATGAGTAGAAAATAGGGGGGATTACAAAGTTGAGAGGAATCTAGCCATTACATATATAATCATCGATGGATCCTCCCATCACAAGCTTTAATAGTGATAACAGGCCCATACTTATAATATAGCCTGTCTTATCATCACACTAAGGTGCGATAAGCCTTGTAAAATACAATAGTGATCACAAGTAATGATTCAGCTTATTTTGTGTCTCGATTCCATGTTCAGTCCGTTCTTTACTGGCAATTAGCAGAAGCCCACAAAAATGCTGTCTAATATTCTATATCTATTTTTCAATTGCCCTTTAATTTCATTATTCAAACCATATGACCTTATATGCTTTGTTATCACAGGTTTGGAATTGAGCAAGAGTACACTTTGTTGCAGAAGGAAGTTCCATGGCCCCTTGGATGGCCTGTTGGTGGTTATCCTGGACCTCAGGTATTGAAAACTCGCTTGCCGCCTATAAGGTTTGGGGAATTTGTCCTTCATGGCAAATGCTTTCTTCATTGCTTAGTGATTGGAAATTGTTACTTTGGCATTACAGGGACCCTACTACTGTGGTGTTGGTGCTGAGAAGTCCTTCGGAAGAGACATTGTCGATGCTCACTACAAAGCCTGCATATATGCAGGCATCAACATCAGCGGGATAAATGGAGAAGTCATGCCAGGACAGGTGAGAGCCCAGATTTCGCATAGCAGATCATTTTTTCACTTGGAACATATTCTATTATCTGTCAAATTTCGGCAACCTGGTAATCTTCCCCATGAATGGATATGCAGTGGGAATTCCAAGTTGGTCCAGCCGTTGGCATCTCAGCGGGAGACGAATTGTGGGTCGCCCGTTACATCTTGGAGGTACATCACTATGTTCCAATGATGGGAAGTGTTAACTGTTAACATCTCTTCTCCGAATTTTCCATAACTTAACCGTGTTTGTAAACAGAGGATCACGGAGATTGCTGGAGTGGTGCTCTCATTTGACCCCAAACCCATTCAGGCAAGTCTTTTTAAGTCGAGCTTCACAGTGAATTGAGCTTGAGTTTATAAATTTGCTGCGAGCTTTTGTATTTATTACAAAACAAGTCTTAATTAACCCTATCGTCTAAAAGAAATAATTCTTATCTTAGTTAAGCTTTTCTGCACTTTAGTCTTAATTCATTTTTGTATGCTGATCTTATTTCACTAGGGTGACTGGAATGGAGCAGGTGCACACACAAACTACAGGTATTAATTTTATTGTTTAGCATTTTCGATCCAATGTCAATGGACGTTAAAAGGTATCCGTTAAACAATGGATATAAAACCATACCAGATTTGATAGGTTAAAACTTTTAAATTAAAGATTCCTGGAGTTAAATTTTATGTGTATTTGCTATGTGCTGTACATATACTGATATTTTCTTTCATGATTATATTCCAGTACCAAGTCAACGAGAAAAGCAGGAGGATTTGAGGTCATTAAGAAGGCCATCGAGAAACTAGGAATCAGGCACAAAGAGCACATTGCTGCTTATGGAGAAGGCAATGAACGACGTCTCACAGGGCGCCATGAGACAGCTGATATCAACGTATTCAAATGGGTAAGACGGCACAAGCCAGGCTACAAATCTTTAAAATGCTCTATCTGGTTTCGTATCCATGTTTTAACTTGAAAACATTGATTGATCAGGGAGTTGCAAACCGCGGTGCATCTATCCGTGTTGGCCGGGACACAGAGAAATCAGGAAAGGGATATTTCGAGGACAGGAGGCCTGCTTCCAACATGGACCCGTATGTGGTCACCTCTATGATTGCTGAGACTACCATCTTGTGGAAGCCATGATTTTCTTTGAAGATTTTAGCGAAATTTGTCTTAAATTGGAATATTAAAAAAAGAAAAAAAGAAAAAAAGAGAACAATATATTTGGATCCATGGAATTGGAAACTGATCTTTGCATTTGGTTTATGTTGTTTTGGTTTTACTAGCATAGGGTGTGCTGTTGTTTCAATGCTTCAATTCATGTTCTCCCTGTTTTACCTGTGGGTAGCAGGAGAAGCTTGTTTGCTTCTGCTATGACTCTGCCTATTTTGCAAATAACAAGGAAGGTTAATTTGAATAATTTCTTTGAAGGGCTGATTTTAGCTTAAATCACAGTTACTGTATATTTCTCATCTTTTTGAAGTTGTTATGACACTGCTTCATTTGATTTTCTACCATACAACAATCGATCCATCCTCTTTCTAGAAGTTCAATTTTAAATTGCCTTTTTAAGAATTATGTGATTAAAATCTTAATTATATATGTGTACAAAGGTCCTTAAGCTTCCACATCTTTTGGATTTTTTAATTTAAATTTTTAATCCTATGAATGTGATAATCCAAGTCTTATAACATTCAAACATAATCCAAAAGGAAACTTCCAATTATTTTCATAAAATAAAACAAAATGAATAAATAGAAAGTAATAAAATGAAATTGTGATTTCCCTCTCAAATTTAAGATTCAAAATTCTATTCAAAGTGGAATCATTGATTCTAGAATATATATATATATATATATATATATAATTATATTATTTATTAACCAAGAAGCAACTTGACCCCTACAGGCCTAAAATAAATCGCCATTGTCGAGTCCTAAGTCATCTTTCCCAGAATAATCTATCGTATAGGCATAAGTTTGTCCCCGAAGTGCCAGAAATGCTTAACACCAAATGTCCCATGAACCATGGAAATGTTCTGGCAGGTCCTCAATTTGCTGTTCAGCATCAGATGAAGTTCTCTAGCCATAGTTCATATAGGGTTTGGCTGATGTGAAAGTTTTAGCGGAGTAACCATGGTATAATGTCATTACATTTATCTATTTATATGATGTTTATTGTAAATAAATCCCTTGTATTTCTTCTACTCTTAGTCTCATATCTTTAAAATTATCATCAAATGTTTAGGGAAAAGAAGCGTTTTTTAATTCCCGATGACCACTTTATCACACAAAAAATAATAAAAATATAATTTTATTATATAATTTTTAATTATTTTACTCAAGGAAAAAGTTAGTAAAATAGAATATAAAAACATATTTTTTAAATATTTAAAGTATAAACACTCAATTTTAAAGATCAAAGTCCTAAATACATGTGGAGTAAACATAAACAATTTAATTGAAGGGAAAAAAATAAGTGTGCAACGTCGTAATCAAGATAATGGAAGTGAACCTGTCAATCCATTCATAACCTTTGATCACAACCAATATCTGTCCCAAACCCCATACTCGTAGGAGTATATATATCTACTAGTTTCATTCAAGAGCTCCCTATCTTAAAATATAAAGGAAAAACAACTTTTTCAATCCAAGAATTTTTTTTGGCAGACCCAATAAACCTGAATTTTTTCACCTTCAGGACTAGAGTTAGGGGCTATGAAAGCTCTTTAAACGATAGAAAGTCTTATGATCCCCCCCCCCCCCCCCCCTTTTTTTTCAATCCTTGAGAATCCTCTTTAGGAAAAAAAAATCTTTAGTATTGGATGACTCTGCAAAAGTTTCTCCAATTGCAAAGCACAGCTAACTAAATCGCCAAAATTGATAAATCCATATCCCTTTGCTGTCACAGTTCACCATATCACATAAAAAATAAGGGATTTGAAAGAGAGGATGATCGGCCCCCATACTTTTAAGTACCAACTTGTGCAAGAAATTTATCCCCAGAGCCGGCTAATGAAGCCCTTCTTGTCTTTCTTCATCCTGTTTTCAAGAGATGGGAACTCTATAAAATTATAAGCAAGGTCGAGAACAATGGGATTGCGAGGTACTGCCTCTAATGCTGGGGGGAACGCTTCAATGTGCGGAACTCCTTTTACTTTTGGATCACCAACAGCAGATTCATATACATCAAGTTTATCGAGAAGCTTCTCCACCTACACACACAAAGAAAAAGTCAAATTGATATTATATCAACGTTGAGGCCCCATGAAAAATCATTACACGCCATCAGAAATAGAAGCCAGCCCCTTGAAAAGCATTACTTCAAATGTCTGAACAGCCCTACGTGTTCTTTCGTAAATAACATCATAAATTTTTTTGGGTAATGAATAACATCATTAATGTGCATACATGCATACTCGTTATGTTAGGAATCCAGGGCAATTTTCTTAATCAACAAGAACGAGACATGCTTTATTTCACACAAAAATAGTTTGAAAATCCTTCAATGCTCATATAATTTAACTGTCACGCAAAATTGTCACTTTAACTTTGGCAATGTCTAAATAAGAAAGAGGAGGAAATAATCTGAAGAAAGAAGACTAAATCTATAATAATCCCTACAATAATGAAAGACATGGGAAAACAAATAGCACATATATTGACATTCCAAATGATTTTCAACTCCAAGAACCAACGAAGACTTCATGAGTGGAAGACCTTAGCATAAAGATATCATGAAATAATACAAGGATAATCAACCTACATCCTATACTCAATTTGCTTCTTTATTAGCTAAAGAGTTATCAAATGCCAAACCAGGGAAAAAGACAATAGATATAATGAACAAGACTGAGTGTTCAAGAATCAATTTTAAAGCAGAAGCCCAAGTGATAAAACCAGAAAGCATCTTTTTTTCTTTTGTTTCTTTTTTGGGGAGTTAAAATAATCATAGTATTACCAAGTGAAAGTATTTGCAACTTGCCCCTAAGGAAAGTAACAAAAAATACAGCAAACACTTGAAGATAGACCATACAGAGCCAGAATTTACATGTAAAATATCTCTAGGTGAGAAGTCAATATACAGTGGGGAAAAATTCTGAAAGATATCAAATAAGTGATAACTTTGCTGATCCTCAATTTCTAAAAGCACCTTCAAATGGTGATGAATGAAGATTGCAAAACAACACTGCAAACAGAAATTATGAAAAAAATGATGACAGGCACTTATGCAAGATGAAAAAAAAAACTGCATATAAGCAAAAAGGTGAAAAAGGCACCATCTATCTTAATTAAGACAATAGTAGGATGGAGCCATATTTGGAAAAGATGAGATTATTGACAACAAAAAGTACATCTTCTTTGGATAATTGGTAAGGCATGCGATGGTTTATGAACCAAGAGGCAAATTACTGGGGAGACATGCCCTTTTGGCATATCATGTAATAAGAGCCGTGCTATCGAGAGAGAAAGACACAAGTGAAATGGCCCTATCAGTTTCAGAGGAAAGGTGGTGAATGGATGACATAGTAGTGCACATGTATTTAAATGAAAGTATAGGAATTTAATTTAAAGAAATATGAAAAGGAAAAAGGAAAAGAAAAGAAAAGAATGAGAAAGTGCAGACAGTCAAAAGGAGAAAGAAAAACTTTGCAAGACAGTCAAATTATGCATAGAGGATTAAACTCGAATAAAAGCCATTTTACACTTCACTTGAAATAATTATTAGCTATACAACACTCTATGAATACCAATGAGTGGGTCTACTCCTCTTTTTCCCCTAATTACCTTTGTGTTTGCAAAATGATTTTCACTAGACACAAAGACTAAGGAGAGAATAGATAATAAGACATATCTGAAATGCTGTATACAGAACATCCTAAATTATTCTATCTCCCTCTCTCCCTTTCTTTCAGGGGAGGTAATTTCAGTAACCCTCCCTTTCTCCATCTTGCTCAGCCTCACTCTTTGTTATTTTTTGCGTTTCTAGGAGAACCAATGAGTTAGAAGACAGCAATATAAAGGAAAAGTGGATACCTTCTTGTCTGCTCCACTCAGTGATATGGTAGAAACCTTTTTGGAGAGGTTTTCTGGAGCCTTCACCTCTTCCATCATTTCGGAAGCATGCTCTATGCAGCAATTAGATCTGCACAAATCGCATAATGTCTTCACTTCCTTGATCATAGTCTGCCAAGATGGAATCCAGATAACAAATTAGAGAATTACTCAAAATACAAAATGGTTTAGCGAAGTTCATTCAAAAAGAAGAAAATCTTAACATTGTCAGTACCTCATCTCTCTTATTCAAACTGCTACATTTTTGAAGAGCTTCCTCTGCTACTGACTGTGCACGGCTATATAATGCATATGCTTCCACCCTCTTTCCAGCCAAACTATAGGATTGTGCTAAGTAAAAGCATCTGGAACAAAAAGAGCAGGAATTGACATTGAATATAAGATAATTAGGTTTGGCAGATGATGTCCACTTTTTCTAATACAAAGGACCATTGCTTTTTTTTTCTTTTTTTTCTTTTTGGGTAATTAGATGGGACCACCATTTATGGTTGCAATTATAAAGGTTGAACTATAGAGGTGAACTTAAAAAACGAATGGTTGCAATTATAAAGGTTATGAACTATATAGGTGAACTTAAAAAAGATAGATGTCAAAATGACTCCGGAGAAAGAAGCCTTTGACAGAACATGAATGCAAATATACAAAAGTAATGTGCACATATGATCACTTTGTTATTTAAAATTAAATCACCAAGCTGAATGACTTAATCAGAATGGATTCAAGATAAAATACAGTGACTTTATAGGACAAACCTTTCAGCCCGAAAAACTAAAGTTTTGAGCATACACTCCTCTGCAAATGTCACCTCTTCTGGTGTTTGTTCTCTCACAGAACTAACAAGATCAGAAAGATCAGCAGTATTCTGCAAGATCAGCCATAATTTATTAGCTATCCACATAACTACAATTAAGTATATAAACAGATAAAGACAAACATAAATTAGTCAGCTAGTAAACATGAGGAGTTCATATGAAAGAGCTGACCTGTAATAAGAGATCATATAGGCGAACAAGCTCTTCAGGCTTTGTAACTTTTTCATTTTTTTCTTCTCGACGCCTATTAAGTTTACTTTTTGCAATGCTAACCAATAGCTGATTGCGCTCAATGGTTCTTTGTCCTAACAGAGCATTCACAGCTTTATCAAGACCACTTAAATTCTCTATCATGTTTGCACCACCTGCACCAGCCTGAAAGTATCCTTACATCAGCAGCCCTATTTTAAAAAGACAAGCAAATACAACGTTGTCTTTCCATTTTGACATATTCATGTCTCCTACCATGTCACTGCGGATAGAGCTCCGAGCTTCATGATAAGCTGCAAAAATTTTGTCAAAGGCAGCTAGTTTCTTCTCCACAGGAAGTGAGTCTGCTGCTGGACCGAAGAGATCTTTCTCCAAATCTTGAGCTGCAGGCATAACTTGAAATCAGCTAAACATTGAATGTCCTTTCAAGTCAGCTAACTTGAAATCAGGCATAACATGAAATAAGCTGCAGGGGTTTCCTAGTTGATTACATCAACAGCCCATTCACTTCACCAAATAGAATAAGAGGGGATTGAATAATGAATGAGACAGGAATAAAAAATAAATTGTCCATTATACCCCTAAAATCTCTACCCTTTTCCACTTTCCAGTCTTATCACAACTTAAGATGATGGAGGTATTTATAACAAAAATGATAAATGGGTCATTAAATAGTAATTCATGAGTTGAGGAGATGAAGTGTTATTCAATATTTTGAATAATAGTAATTCATTGGGAATGATTATTAAGTAAACTGAATACAGTGACAGCAACTTTATATGAAATAAAAGGTGAATGGAATAGTCACTCCCCCTAAGTAAACGTGAAGTAAGTGTTTTTAGACTAGAAACTAACAGTAAAGAAAGAAAACCCAAACCAAGGAAATCATGTTAGAGTACTAGAGGTAAAATAAACCAACATAAATATGGAAAGGAAACCATGCTCTCCTCAATTCTCCCAATCCCATCCTCACTTCTCTGGTTCTCTCATTTTCCTCAACATGCTCCAGCAAATCATCCTGCCATTATGTGCTATCTATTCCGTCACCCTCTCTATCAAGATCCTTCATATGTTAAAAAGACTATGGGTGTAAACTGTTACTTTTTTCTTAGCTTCATTCATGAAAGCCAACTAGATGGAATGAAACAATCTCACTCCTGCTACCTATCCCAGATGAGCAGCAGACATCCCTAACAAAAGCAGTCTACATTTTGACATTTTATAACTTGAATCCATCCTTCTTAACTTATGCTAGTGAATCTTCATTGTTCAGCTTCCAAAAGTCCCCTCAAATGAAAAAACCTTAGTACTGCATAGCTTATATATAATTCTACAAGGCAAATTTATTAATAACTATTTTACTAATGCAGTCTGGTCTATAAAGTGATGCCTCAGTTGTTATATACCCAAACATAATAGAACCAGAGAAAGGAAGACAATCTTAGTTCACGTTTGCAAAAATAACTGAGCAACCATTTATCCTAAGAGAACTAAACCCTATACCTTACATACTTACTGTTAAATAAGTTAGTTACAAGGTAGCACATATTGTCAGTAGTATGCAACTGTAATGAACCAAATGATCTAACCAACAAAATAATAAGTTCAAGAAGTCACATGCTAACTTATCATTTTCAAATACTCGGAAGACAGGGATGTCAATAACAGTTACATCTAAAAGTATGAAGTTGGCATACATGAAAGGCATCTAGTACAGTGATGTAGTTGGCTGATACATATTCATGTAAGACTCAGGTAAGCTTTTTCTCTTTTTTATTTTGGGTAAGTATGTTCAAGTAAAGCTTTTCAGTTTTTGATCATTACTTGATAAGTACTCCACATTATTTTGAATTTGAGACGAAAAAAAATGTAGTGCATCAACTAGCGGATAGTTTCATATATGGATTCATTAGATTAGAAGACTCCCCTCTTACATTGCAGTGTAATTCCTAGTTCAAGAGGCATGGTGACTTACCTTTTAAGATGGAAACTCGAGTCTTTGCATTTGAAATTGGATACTTATGACCAAGCCAATGAAGTTCTGTCAAAGATGCTGCCTGCTGAGATCTAGCTTCAGCCATGACAGCCTACAAAATCATGACAAAAGGAAAGGTAATTTCACCTGACAACATTTGTTAAGAATATTACTAATATTCACAACAGAACAACTTCTTTCAGCAGTCAAATGCATTCACAAGAAGTCCAAGTTTACAAAACAAAATGAAATAAAAGATCAAAGGATAAATTACAGTTGTTGAACACCCCCACCAGACATGCATTAAATCTACTTTGCCCTCCAATACTCTACAATTTGTCCCAAAGTGCAAAATCCGAAAGAGCAGTAATGCAGTGATACCCTTGCTCCTCGTATCTCCATAAAGGGCTAGCGAGTGTTTGCAATCTAAACCCCAATTTTGATTGATAACAAACATCTCATCCCTATGCCAGTATAAGAACACTTCAAGTAGCTTGGACTGAATTTAATTAGTGGTGGCAAAGTGAATTGATCCCTTGAAAATGAAAAGGCTGACCATGAGGTCAAAATCTATGACATAATCTTATACCAGACAGGTAATCAATGGCTTAAGAAAATAAAGGCATGTGTGAAGAAGTATGCACTTCAATGATTCGGAACTAAATCCATATTTATCAATAAGAGTGGAGACGTAAAGACCTTAATGGGACTGGAATCAAGCCCAAAAATTTATATGACAAGTTGATACTAGCCGAGGGAGTGGGATAAGGCCATTTGACTAGGTCTACTTTAGGAAGAGACTTGGGGGAAAGAATCACGGGAACAAGGAGACCGCGACCGAGGAAAAGGCAAGAAGCTTGGACGTGGGTGATAAGCCTTCCAGGAGCTAAACATGGGTGCCAAGGGTCATGGTCAAGTGGGCGAGTAGGACAGGAGGGATAGGAACGAGAGTAGGTAGTGGACTGAGGCTAAGTACTTATTTAACCCCCTTGCTATATGTATTTAAGGAAATCAATCAATGAATGAAAGGCATTGAAAATTCAGCAAACAAAACCCTATTAAGAGGTCTTGGGTTCTCTCCAACGAGCCCACACCTTAGGTAATCATAGGTAAATTAGGAAGGAAATCTAACAAGCAAACACTAGAGCACCCTCTGGAACCATCTAGGCCTAGAGCACGATTACACACGCTTGCTGCCAACAACTTGGTATCAGAGAAGGCCACCATGAACGACTGGAAGAAGGTCCAACAACAGTTGGAAGCGCTACTAGCCATGCACTAAGATGATCGAGAGCGCTTGGAGTGAATGGAGGCGAGACAAGATTGCCTAGCCACCTAGCTAGAAAGCCTGACACAAGGAGGAACCCCGCAAAAGCCCTCAGCCCCCGTGGCTGAAGAGATTAGGGAGGTGTTAGCGGAGAGTAGCAAAGGAGAAAGAAGCATGCCGGCAGCATGACTAGCCAAATGGGAATTCCCATGCTATGACAGGAATGGAGACCCTCTTAGCTGGTTCAATAGGTGCGAACAATTTTTCGAGCACCAACCCGTGGCAAAGGAGGAAAGGGTGAAGCTAGCAAGCTTCCACCTGGAAGGGGATGCCCAGCTATGGTTCCTCAAACTAAAAAGTGAACGACCTCGGCTGAGTTAGGCAGACTTTAAGGGCTTATGCAATATGCACTTTGGGCCACCGATCCGCAACACTAAGGTAGGCGAGTTGGCCAAACTCCACCAGGTGAGCTCCGTAGAGCACTACCAGCGACGGTTTTAGCAATTGTTTGCCCAGGTGCTAGACTTAGCCCCCAAGCACGAGATCGCAATCTTCATCAGTGGCCTAAAGAAAACCATCGTGGTGGAAGTAGAGCTGCACCACCCTATAAGCCTCTTGCTAGCGATGAGCCTTGCCCGGCTATATGAAAAAAGGGGAGTGACACCAAAGGAAGAGACCGAGTTCAAGAGGCGATTGCCTACCACGTCGAACAAACCCCCTTACACCAAGAAATTGAGCAGGGCAAAGCTGGAAGAAAGGAGGAGCAAGGGATTATGCTTTAATTGCGACGAGCCCTTTATAGTGGGGCATCGGTGCAAAAAGCTATTTTGGTTGGAATGGGAAACGAAGGAAGAGAAAGAAGGAGGTAAAGAAGAGGAGGCGCCAACGAAAGGATAGTTGGAGATCTCACTACACGCCATGGTCGGGTTGTCTCAAGCACAAACCATGGAAGTGAGAGGAAGGATCGAGGGGTGATTGATCATTATGTTGATCGACTCGGGTAGCACCCAATGCTTCATAAGTGCTGACCTGGTGTCTCAACTTGGCTTACCTCTATTGTCACGAGAGAGGTTCAAGGTTGTGGTGGCCAATGGAGCCAAGGTGGGGAGTGGCGGAGTATGCAGGCGAGTATCCTTGCAGCTGGGCAGCCGGACCTTTAAAACAGACCTATACTCCCTGCCCTTATGTAGGGTAGATGTTGTGCTGGGAGTCAACTGGCTTTAGTCCCTAAGCCCCATCTCATGGGACTTCATGGTGATGAAAATGAGTTTCCTCCAAGGACAGGAGCGAGTGCAATTGCAGGGGGAGACCCGGGAAAGGGAGGCACCCCGAACCGAAGCAATCACAATGGAGAGGAAAGAAGACAATGCGTTACAACGGTTGCTATCGAAATTCGAGGATATCTTTCAGCCCTTGCAAGAGCTTCCCCCCTCTCACCCCTGCGATCATGCCATCAAGCTAACCCCGGGAACGCCCCTCATTGTGGTGAGACCCTATCGGTACCCCCATAGCCAAAAGGATGAAATTGAGCGCCATTGCAAGGAGATGCTTCAGAAGGGCTTGATCAGACCCAACCAATCCCCTTTCTCTTCCCCGGTGCTCTTGGTTTGTAAGGGCGACAACACTTGGCAGTTTTGTGTGGATTACAGGGCCCTTAATGAGAAAACCGTTAAGGACAAGTTCCCCATCCCAGTTATTGAAGAGCTCCTCAAAGAGCTAGGAGGGGCATGCTACTTCTCTAAGCTAGATTTAAGCTTGGGCTATCACCAGGAACCAATGAGGTCCGAAGACATGGAGAAGACCACCTTTCACACCCACCATGGACACTTCGAGTTCCTTGTCATGCCGTTTGGCCTCACCAATGCCCCTTCCACTTTCCAAGCTCTCATGAATGAAGTATTCAAAGGCCAATTGAGAAAGTTCATCCTCGTGTTCTTCGACGATATTCTTGTCTACAACCAATCGTGGGTGGAACATCTTCAGCATCTCAACCGAGCTTTCTCCTTGCTCTGCCAGCATCACTTGCGGTTGAAGCCCTCAAAATGTATGTTTGGCTAGCAATAGGTGGGCTATCGAGGACACCTCATCTTGCACAAGGGGGTGGAGGCTGACCCCCAAAAAGTAGAAGCCATGCTGTCTTGGCCGAGACCTGCAACCGTCACTGCATTGAGGGGATTCCTGGGGCTCACGGCCTACTATCAATGATTTGTTCAAAACTATGGTGTCATTGCAGCCCCCTTAACCTACATGTTGAGACGCAATGGATTCCAGTCGAGCCCTGAGTCGAAGCAGGATTTCCTTGCCTTGCGCAATGCCATGACACGAGTGCCTGTCCTCGCACTCCTTGATTTCAAATAGCCTTTTGTGTAGTGGAATGTGATGCATCCAATCACGGCCTAGGGGCTGTCCTCCAATAGAATGGCAAGCCAATTGCCTTCTTCAGTCGACCCTTCGCCCAAAGACACCTCCGGCTAGCAGCCTACGAGAAGGAGATTATAGGCTTGGCCAAGGCAGTGCGACATTGGAGGGCTTATCTGTGGGGAAGACGATTCAAGGTACGCACTGACCACTATAGTCTTAAGTTCTTGCTGGACCAATGAGTCTCCACCTCCCCTCAACAGCATTGGCTTAGCAAGCTCATGGGATTTGACTTTCAAGTTGAATACAAGGCTGGCCGTGAGAACAAAGTGGCTGACGCCCTATCTAGGAAGGAGGAAGTGACGGCGTCAACCTTTGCCATATCCACGCCCCAACGCAGCTCATCGAATGGGTGCAATAGGTTGTGCAATCCTCACTTGAGATGAGTAAGTTGGCCTCCAGGATACAAGCGCGGGAGATGGGGCTAGAATGGGCGTTCGAGAGGGGGCCGATCCTCTTTAAAAACAAGATCTTCCTAGATCCCTCCTTCGAGCTCTGTTACACCATTACCCAAGCCCTCCACGACCAATGCCACGAAGGATACCAGCACACCCTTCATCACATCACCAGGGACTTCTACTAGAAGGGAATGCGCCAGTAGATCAAGGAGCTAGTCAAGACTTGTCTTCAGTGCCAACAAGAGAAGTCAGAGCATCTCCAGCCCATAGGACTCCTTCAACCGCTCCCTATCCCGAGTCAAGTTTGGGTTGACATCTCCATGGATTTCATAGATGGCCTTCCAAAGTCACACGACAAGACAGTTCTTATGGTGGTAGTGGATAGATTCTCTAAGTATAGCCACTTTGTAGATATGAGCCACCCCTACTACGCTACGCTCTAATGGTGGCCAAGCTTTTCTTTGACACCATCGTTCGGCTCCATGGACTACCTGAGTCTATCGTAAGTGACCGTGATCCCACCTTCACCAGCACTTTTTGGAAGGAGCTATTTCGAATGCATGGCACCAAGCTTTCCTTCTCTTCAGCTTACCACCCCCAAAGTGATGGCCAAACCGAAGTGGTTGACCGAACCTTGGTATTTGAGGTGTTTTACGGGAGCTTAATCACAAAAGTGGGCGGAGTGGGTAGCATGGGCCGAGTACTGTTACAACACGAGCTACCACTCTTCCCTCAAGACCACCCCTTTCCAAGTGGTCTATGGACGAACTCTTCCCCAATTGCTGTCATACACAATTGGCACAACCAAGATGGAGGCAGTGGAGAGAGCACTACAAGATCATGATGAGGTCCTGGCCGAACTCAAACTCCAGCTGGAACATGCACAACAGAAGATGAAGACCAGCTACGATGCCAAACATCAAAACATTAGTTTCAAGGAAGGTGACCTAGTATGGCTCAAGCTCCAACCTTACCAACAATCCACCCTATGTCGAAGATCCCACCAAAAGTTGGCACCTAAGTTCTACGGACCCTTCCCCATCAAGGAGCGCATAGGATCCATTGCCTACCGTCTTTGCTTGTCACTTGAAGTAAAGATCCACCCAATCTTCCACATTTCCCTCCTCAAACCCTTCCATGGCACACCTCCAGCACAACTGGAGCTTCCCTTGATTAGCTAGGGTCTACCGATACCTACACCTCAAGCTGCCTTGGAAGTACGATATGGAGAACAACTCACTAAGGTCCTCATCCACTGGAAGGGCTACTCACCAGCAAAAGCTACATGAGAAGAAGTCACCATGATCCACCAGCGGTACCCATCTTTTGCACACAAGGTCATGCACCTTGTCGAAGAGGGGAGTGATGATACTAGCCGAGGGAGTGGGATAAGGCCATTTGACTAGGTCTACTCTAGGGAGAGACATGCGGAAAGAATCATGGGAACAAGGAGACCACAACCGAGGAAAAGGCAAGAAGCCTGGACATGGGTGACAAGCCTTTCGGGCGCTAAACGTGGGTGCCAAGGGTCATGGTCAAGTGGGCGAGTAGGACAAGAGGGATAGGAACGAGAGTAGGTAGTGGACTGAGGCTAAGTACTATTTAACCCCCTTGCTGTATGTATTTAAGGAAATCAATCAATGAATGAAAGGCATTGAAAATTCAGCAAACAAAACCCTATTAAGAAATCTTGGGTTCTCTTCAACGAGCCCACCCCTTAGGTAATCATAGGTAAATTAGGAAGGAAATCTAACAAGCAAACACTAGAGCACCCCCCGGAACCATCTAGGCCTAGAACACGATCACACACACTTTGCTGCCAACACAAGTGGACACAAAAATTGGAGCATCTAGGATGTGGAAACTCTCTAATAGACTGGTGCAATTCTCCTCCAGAGCAACCCTTTCCTAAGCATTAGACACCATTAAAGATAGGGTAAGTAGGGATGATAGAGCTTAGGGAAAAATCTGATAGTTGTTGAATGTACTTTCCAATATGTCTTCAACTTCCTCAACTACAAAGAGGGAAAAGAAAAAATATTTTCATTTCCATACAAGGGCCAAGAGAGAGGATCCAACAACCCTCTGAGTCTTGCTAAATTTTTCAAAGTTGATCCTTCCTCTTTCAAGCTTGAATGTGCCAGTTCAGTCTTTTTTTAAATGGTACTACCTCCTGAAACCTCCCTAGCAATATGTCAATCAAATATATACATCCACTGGATATAAAAAGATACAAAGATTCTCCAGAAAACCTTGAGAACTATTTTCTACCTTGTTGCTATATTTTCTTATAAGTAAAGAATATTTTAACTAATATAACCAGTAAATATTTTTTCTAGTTGGTTCTTTGTGCTAAACTGACCAAAAAGTACAAGACTATAGGCACAGCTATATGACCTCATATCCAGAAATTATGCCTTAAAAGCGCCATGCAGAAATAGTAAAGAACAATATTGATTATGGCAAATGGACTCTAATAATTCTAATGCATGCTCATTATTAGCGAAATTCGTTCACTTGCCTGATGACCAGATAAATTATGCGGCAGCGATTTCCACAAAAAAGCCTGACTTTTAAGATATATGCTTCCCTGAATACCTCATCAGCAGCCTCAAATTAAAAACTCACCTCTAATTTAGCTCGAAAAAGATCTAGTGCTGGACCTTCCATCTCACCAATGTGCAAGAGTTGGGAGGTTTGAAGGTTGGATGCACCAATTTTATGTAGACAATACTGTATACTTGGTTCAAGCTCCCCAACCCGTTCACGGCATAAAACTTGAATCTCAAGGTCTCCGTATTTTCCAAGCTCCTCATAAACAGCCCTACAAAAGTAATTTTGTTTTTAATATTTTAACCTGAATTTATGGTTTAACAAGGAGGAATAGATCTATCTTCCAGCACCTTTCTAATGTTTTTTCTGATAATGCATATACTTCATAATCAAGCTAAAGCACAATAGTCTTTCTTTTTCACTAAAAAAATATAAAGAAAAAAAAGATCAAAAATCATACTGGCAATAGGAGTACCAAGGAATATTGTTGATAAAGCACAAAGGACTACCTTGCACTCTTGAAGTTCATAAGAGCAACATCCCAATTCTGGTCTTGCTCAAACAAGAGACTTCCTTTCATATAAGAAGCATAGGCCTGTACATTGTAACTCAACTAATTAAAATATGAACACGACAAGACATTCCACAATCCAGGGATAAAATGGGGAAGACCCACAAAATGTAGCATAAAGTGTGAGAAGGAAGTAAATATCATCGCAGAGTAAAAAAGGAACAGTGGGAATATAATTCCCGAACTAAAGTGTGAGCACACCTCAGCTTCTAAAGAAGTTCGCGAATCTCCTTTCAGGGAACACAACTGTGAGAATAAGCTAGCCCATTTCACAGCCTTCCTCAGCCTGCCTATCAAATATATGCGCTGTCGTGCATTTGGACCATCAGGAAGCTGTCTTTTCTCCATTGCATGGCTCCAAGCCCTTTCTGCCATATAAAGTACCATATGGAGATACCTATTCATATACAAAGGTGTCATATTTCTGTAAGACTTTGAAAATGTGACAGCTCCATACATCTGGCTACAACATTTCGAGCAATAAAAAGTTCAAGAATACAAATGAATGCCCTTGGACATTTTTTTCTCATACTTTAGTAGAAAAAAGAATAATAGATTCTCTACTTTGTAGATTATCTGGCTATTTTATCACCAGGATTGGCCCCTCCAGTGTATTTGTGCGAGTAGTATATGGTTTTTACTAGAGATGCGGGAGGACGTTTTTCTCTGAAAATGACATTGCTGGTATCCTAAATTCATAAAATCCCTGAAAGTTGCAAAAGTAGATCCTTTTTTGTCATTAAAGCATCAAGGTAATGAGATTCCTACCTGAGGTGTCAACTAGAACCTAGGTAAATTCCATCACAAAATCTCAATGGACTCCCATTTTTAAATTTCATCATCCAATAAGAATGTCCTATTTTTTCTTGAAGTTAATTGATTGATAAAAAGTTCCCACCAAACTTTTTGCTATGAAACTACCTGGTGCAGCAGCATAAAAATTTACATTAGCAAACGAAGTCATAGGACATACAGTAAGAGAAAACAGAAAATGAAAAAGATCATTCCACTGCCACAATCCTATGAGATCTGTTTCCATAACCTCCCGGTAATTATCCAGGCATTGCACCACAATGCCTTAGATACTGGTGTTCAGACTCTAGTCCACGTTACTTAATAATTCATCATCTATGGTAAACTCAGTCTTTCTGTCTCCACTAGTAGCAGAAATAACACATCCTTGATATTTTAAGGTTCCATTTTTCCTTCACTAACTTGCCCAATTATACCCCTTATGTCCAATCAGCAAGTAGAAGCCATATCCAACGGAAACCACTTACCAACATATAACATGACTAGCATCTACACATCCAGAATTTACAAATAGAGAAAAAAAAAAGAAAAAAAATACTTGTTTCTGATTCTGCCATGACCAATTCCAGTTATATGCAAATATCGATTCACATTGTAAAATTCCAAAAAGAACATTTCAATTAAAAATTGAGTGGCAAACCTGACATCGGTTACAGATGATTCTGTAATGACCCTTCGAGTGTATTTGCCACGGCCATGGGTAAATTTAAGGGATTTGTACAACCGGCGTAACCGGGCAGTGCAATATCTCCTATAATCAATTCGACAAATACCAAAATAACAATAAATTAAAAACAAAACACCAAATAACAGCGAATCCTGAACAATGCGTTGAATAAAACACATAAAAGGCAATACCGATAGCGAGTGTAATCTCCATGACGCAAACCATGCTGCATCTGAGCAGATTTCAAGAGCTGCAAAACTGAGAAAGAGAGGGAGAAACCAGAAATGCAAGGTCTGGATCAGTCAATCGGTATGTAAAATAGACAGAGAGTGAGATAAGGAGAAGAGAAGAGAAAAGGGACCATTGACAGAGAATTTGGGAAGTGGTTGATCTGGATTGGTGTCGATTTCCATTGCAGATGCATCCTTCTCTTTTCCCATTCCTAACCTACGAGATACCAGTTATGGAGCCAATCAATTTATTTTCGACTTCCAACGGATTATTCAATTCGGGATTTTAGGGTTTCCGTTACACTCAACAAAAGAAACGACGAGCCTGGATATAATTTCTTTCCACTATCAGATGCGCAATGTTTGGTTAACAAAGAGTTCTTCGCTAACTAAGCCTTTTTTTTTTTTTCCTTAACATTTTTCTTTCCGAGTAATTTTTTTTTATCAATTTTATTGAATTACAATATAATAAAAATTAAATAGATATATAATAGATAAACAAAAAAAAAATTAATAAATTATCCCTTATAATCTTAAAATTTTTATCTCTCTCCATTTTTCACAATTGATACAAACTCAACATTACATTCAATGAAAAATACCTAAAGATAATAAATAGATCATTAAATAGTAATAATAATTTATAAGTTGAGAATATAAATTGATATTTAATAATTTTATAATAGTAATTTGTTGGGAGTGACTATTTGACATCTAAAATTCAATGTAATAATAACTTAAAATGGAGTAGAAGAGTTTTCTAAATGAGCATAGAGTAAAAGTGCATACCCTGCAGATAAATTCACAACCATCAATGGTTAAACACCACATTTAAAAGAGGTGCTAAACTCAAACTTCAAATTCCAACACAAACTAACTCTTAAATTCAACAGTAAAAATAACTTTGTGAACATATTAACTTCCATTGAAATGTATATCAACACAAAAATGAAAATTTACATATACATTCAATTTCCTCTACTATTCCTTTTGATAGAAGTGTAATAAGAATAGAGAAAAAAAATTAAAGGTCAATCTCTAACTCCTCCATCATGACTACAAGGACGAGCATGTAACTTTTATGATGCATGGTGTTGTGGAAGTGGCCCATCAAAGGTTCGAGGAGGCACTAGATTTCATTAGGTGGAAGGGTAGAAGTATGTGACACCCCTATAGTCATCTCTAATAAGTTAGAATGCTAGGTAGAGTTAGGAAAAGGTTCTTATTAGACTTTGGATGGGAAATCATAGAAAAGTTAGAATTGATTATTGAGTTAACTATGATGTTATAAGATATTCACCGTTTGCTATATGACACAAATTATGAGCTAAGATACACAAGATTATTGGTCAAATTTGACATAGGAGATGAGAATCTGTATAGCATATCCTCCTGATGATAACCCTAGATATACATTTAGTGTACTTCCTTTAACTTTAACTCTACTTTTGTTGTGAGGTAGTGCTATTGACTCGAAGTGAGCTAGCCATGCCTATGATAGCTTTACCTATCAAGATTGTAAAATAAAACATTAAAAGTGAGGAGATTACTTGCTCGAAGAAATCTAGTTAAGCCTTTAGCTTGTAGTGTTCTCTATCATGTTGCTATATGACTGCTTGATTAGAAGAGCCACTCACTTTATTGTGTTGTCACGCTAGAAAAGCACGATGCGTACCTACTGGTTGAGCAAATCAAAGTTCATAGGAGCAATTTTTTCTCCAACAACCCCATATGATAAAATGTTATTTTTTCAATAGATTTAACAAAAACAGGAGGAATAGAAAGCAAAAAAAAAAAAAAAAAAAAAATTCTCTTTCATATTCTTTCTAGATTCACCTTGGAAGTTAGTATGTCACCATATTGTTCCACTTAGCATAACTTCAATTTTATCATTAGTGATTTTAGGACCATCTATATTCTAACGAAGAAAATACATATATGTAATTTTGGGTCAACTTTTAAATATGTACATCAAAATATACAAGATTAATGTCTCATTTGGTACCTTAATTTTGCCTCTCTCTCTCTCTTTTTTTTTTTTACAATTAAATACCTAAAGTTTCAAAGAGTTAATTTGCTTTATGAACTTCGCTTACTTTTGTGATTAATTATCTAAATTTTGTCATTTTTTATAATTAACTATTTGAATTTTGCTTATTTTTCTAATTAATGACCTTATCTAAGCATTATAAATAATCTTGAAAAATTTATAAATAGTAAGTTGATACTTTTAAATTTTAAGTAATTAATTATAAAAATGGATAAAGTTCAAGTATCGAATATGATATTTATCCTAATATAAACCCAACCTACAATAAATGAAAGAGAGATGTAGTCATTGATTTATAATATTGAGATAATATCATTTTTAATATAAACAACTTAAAGTCAATTTATAATTATTTATCTAAAATTATTATGTGATACATTTACAATCCAATTGAAGTTACGATTGCTATTATAAAAATTTCATAGTGAATACACATGTGATAAGTATTAAAACTCAATACTTCAACTCGCAATATATATAAAGTGTGATAAGTTTAAGCAATTAGTTTGTAAGCTAAGTACCAAATATGAAATCATCGAGTTCTTATTTGTGTTGAAACCAATTATTTAGATAATTAATATTATGACAAAAGTAATATTACCCAATGGAGAATGAAGGGGATAGGCCTTTAATTGGCATTATGTAATGCCCTAGAACTTGTGGCATTACAAATCGCCACATGCCATAACAAGGTTATGACATGCAAAGGTTTATAGTGCACTATATATCTCTAAGAACCTAAAATGACTGCATAACCAATACTAACATTAACTCCATAAAAACAATATTGAGTGACTCATAGGAGTGCTGCTCTACATTTCTAATATACTGCAATCACAATTACACATGAGTCCTATTGACTCCTATGGAATAGGAAAAACATAAATAGACATGATACATACTACGTGTGACTAAGTACAACATGAGTAAGTGTCTCATCTCTTTGACATACACTAAATATACATCTACCTACAACTTTTCCAATAAAATCTAATCCTCATAATAACAATAATACTCAACATCTTCTCCCATATCCTCAATGACATCTACACTCGTCTCATCATAGACTATAACATCATTAGAAGTACCTACAATAAAAAAAAGAATTTCCTAAAAAGGATGAGCTATTGCTCGATACGTATATATCAGCAAACACATACGCATGTCATGTAAGTACAAAACCACAAGCAAATATGCAACATAAACATTACAAATCACCAATTTATTATCTTTTATTCAGACATATCAAACAACATAGTTTTGGCACACAAGACCTTATTCACACATATATATAGTATATACATATACAGCGTTAAATATTCCCAAATGTTCATGAGTCCATAAATCACCTAAATCTATTTAGATCATTTTGGTGCTTGATTTTACTCGGGACAACGTCACACATCAATCATTAAGATGCTACCTCGAGATTATTGGCACTTTTTGTCCTTTCGGCTCAACTAAACAGAAACAACAAACATTTACAAGCTAGATATAATTTAAGTCCATTTTGGTTCTAGCCTAATAAGCATAACTATTAAGCATAGTATACACATACCTAAAACAATGATCTCAGATAATAATGGAGTCGCTTTATCCTTAAGTCCTGACAATTAATCATAAATGATAGACTTTTAGTACTAAGCTTGTTTAATTAGTTTAGTTATCAACCTACCATTTGAATAGGCTTCTAACTGTTAGATTAATCATCATAACCATCCTTTGTGATCATCTAAATATTACTCTTAATCCTTTGTTCAGCGTACTTGAAGTATATGATGATATTAGAAAGGTTTTAGAATGCATAAAGTCTAATAATTGAAAATGTTAATAAAAAAGAATGAGTTTGATTTATTAGTAAAATAAGTAATCTAGATAGTTATGATCATTGTTAAGATAAATATTTGATTGTAAATACAACTCGTTATATAATAATAAAAGGAAGAAATAAAGAGAATTGAAAAGGTTATAAGGTATACCTAGCGTCTGGATGGTAATATGCTTAGTGTTTGAATGCTAGTAAAGTAGACATTTTGTGCACTTTTTTCATGGGTTAACGTCTAGAAGCCAACTTGGTTAGCGTCTAGATGCTAGCTACACTTCCAACAAAAATATTTCTTTCGACAAAACAAAGAACTGACACCCAAAATCACTTCCTACACTAACAACACACTCTTTTGATTAAACCCACTACAAAACTCCATCCAAAAATCAACTTCTACAATTAAAACTCCAATGTAAATCATTTAGATTTCAATGTTTACTATAATTTACAAGTTAAAAGGACTTACTCAAATCTTCAATTCTTGATCATCTTTAACCAGAATAACATTGTAAACACTCATTTTTGCCCTTCTTTCTAGTATTAGGAGTTTTATTAGGAAATACAAATGGTAAATAAATGAATAAATAAATAATAGTAATAAAATAAATAATAATAAATGTGTATATCATAATTTAAATTAGGTTTGATGATGGTAGGTTTGGTTTATATTAAATTATTTATAGTTGATTTAGTCTATTATGAGTTAGGTAGGGTTAGTATATTTTAGTTTTATTAAATAATATAATGAGTTTGTTAGTGTAGCAAAAATGGAATCAATCACATATGCACCTTTTGGTATAAGGTCATAGGTTCGATTCCCCCTATTGTCAAAAGGGTTTTTAATTTTTTTCTCTCTCTTTTTACTTAATGTCTCATTTTGGTCTTTGGAAATTAATAAAAATAATAAATAAATGAATGAATACAATAGCTAATGATTAAAACAAAATTCAGGTGGGAAAAGTGTCATGTTCACACATGTGTGAACATGACATGTTATCCCTAACCTCTAAATAGATGGGAGAATGATAGCCATGAGAGCATCATAAGAGCTCCATTTTCCCTCAAAATGAGCTCAATTGAGCTCATTTTGATCTTTAGGTAACCAAATGATTGATTCTAGAATATAAAGGCTTTTAGAATTGATTTTTAAGAGAAATATTTGGACAATCAAAGGGGTAAAACCCATCAACTTCTAAAGCCCTGGCCTTTGACTTTTCCACTTCTATAACGTGTTACCTTAACATATCTATAAAAAGCGAGTTCTTGTCGCATCAAAGGACATTAGAAAGCATTGAAAATCATCTAACTTCGAGCTTTCCCTCTCTCTCTCTCTTTCTCTCTTTAGCTTCATTTTTTCAACAATCCACATCCGATCTTACTCTCTTTAGATTTTTTTACTTCAAAAAGCAAAAAACAAACCAAAACACCACCACCAAACACTCTAGCATCATCTTAGCAATCTAAAACCACCACTCACTAGTAAAAAACTGCAGTGACCCACCTACTAGGTTTGATTCTTGAACCTGTTCAACATTCCTATAACTATCCCGAGTACTTGTAGGTGGATTGCTATACCGTATTTGAATTAGAGATAAGGCAAATTTAGCTAATCATGAACCTGTAACTTCAAACTATATGTAATTCTATAAACATCTTATAAAATGGCTCTAACAGCGCTATCATTTCAAATCCATATCAGATCTAAACACATATACTTAAAATCTCCTATTACATCATATATCATGTATATATATATACCATTGGGATCTGCATTCTTAGTAAGTGAGTACAGCCTATGATTAATCCTGTAACCCTAAGTGGCTAAAAAAGATTACAAATCCAACCTTATAGACACAAATATTTACATTGCAATCCGAAGATCAACACTTGTAGATCTTATTTACAAGCACTACAACATCATGTACAAGACATCTTATTACAAATAACAGAGGTTTCAAAATGGAAACTAAAAGCCTGTTTGCCTTTATTGACGCTCTCTAAAAACCCAAGTCTCTAGAAACTTATTCTTCAGCACCTGTACCTGAGGTTAGCAAAAAATACTAACCCCTCAGCTTCTTAAGAAGCAAAGTGAGTACATAATCAAGCAACCCAGCAAAAATAAAATAAAATAAAATAAAGTCACATAACAGTAGCAAAAAATATTATTAAATGTGATTACTCAAGCAAGCAAGTTTTCAACTCAAAGCTATACTCATAGAAAACCCAGTTCAATTTCTTACATCTTAATATCACCATGATCTTAATGAACTTTTCCTTATAATTTCATTTATACCAAACTCATAACCATTTCATTAGAGACCATTTCAAGTCTCTCCTATTTACTCACAAGTCACAAATACTTTCAATTCACCCAAGTGGAGCTTGTCAACTAGTAGATAAACTATCTTCATGTACTTTTCAAAACTCAATGTTTTCTCAACCATTTAAGGCATCCTTACATACTCTTTTTAGTTAGAACCATTGAATTTGCCTTTCACCTGCCTCGAACAAAAGGGGTGACCAGATCCCTATAGGTCACTAAATCGGGCCGATTCATCAACCGTACCTCAAACTTATCCGGGTCAACTTAAAGCTTGTACCACAAACTTATTGGGCAGGGAACGAGACTTTCTTTACATTAAGTGTTTTGGGTTAGTAGGTACTTATAACCTAAACCCCATTTGATATGTTCAAGTCCTAAAACTCAGTTAGGTATACTTTAATGAAGTTATACATGTCAACGATCAATTTTTCATTTTATTATCTATTTAGATATTTCATCATTACCAAGACAACAATAGTATGAACTCAACCAGTCATATAAACCCCATCCAATAAGCTAAAAATAACCAAGCATTACATCACAATCATAAAGCATTCAACAATTTAAGTTCATTACATCTCATACAATCAGGAACAGTATAATCAAATCTCGCACCCAACTTTTATTTTAGGATTTCTATAATGTTTCATTTTTCTCATAATCCAACCATATCAAGACACACAACTAGCCATTAGCAATCCAATATAATTCAATAATCCTCTTGCATTGATCACAGTAAGTGATTGTACAGGGTAATTTCAGCCAACAACAAGTGGTCTACATTATCAACCACTTGTACCCAAGAGAGGAGTTAAGGGGGTACTCACCTGAAACAATATATGTCAATCCAAACAATTGCACTAGCTAAACTTGTGTGTCATCCTCACTCAACAGAAGTATCTGAATCATCGGTATACCAATTGATGTTACTTTATTTACTCTATTAAATCCTAAATTGCTAATTCAGTATTCCAAACCCCTAAATTCCATCATAACCTCATATAATCCACCATTTTCTTATAATATCTTATTCATATACATGCAGGTATATTATGTTTTATTATATATTAATGTAATTAAATTTTGATTCGATTATATATCGAAACATATGGTTCTAAATTATCACGATTTTGCACCAAACGCTCCTATTTTTGTTTCGTAACTAACCTAAGCTTCTTAACATCATATTACACTCCAATGAACCTGAACTAATTAAATCAAATTCCCTAATTTTGCTAAGGATTGAATTCGACCATAATAGGGTAATTGGCTTGAAAAATTCACTAAAAATAAAAAACAACTTTGATTTGAACAATTATTTTGGTGATCTACCACATCATATAGGGATCTTATATACTAAAAATTACATAAAAAATACATCATTTTCCCTATTCATTTTCCAATTTAATTTCCGACAAGAATAGAGAATTTCTTAAGGACCACATATTTTTGAATAAAATTTCACTAAAATAGAATTACCACATTAATTTAAATATAAAATTATGCTAGAATACCAAATAGCATAATTTTTAATCAACATTTGATATTTTTAACAAAAATAGGAAGTTTTGGGCGTTATTGGGGGCTGCTTCGTTCACCAGCCTCTAGCCACCAATGTCGGCCACCACTATGTCAGCCGGAATCCTCCCCTACCCAAAACCTTAACCCTAGCTTGTCCTAACAGCAGCTTCACCCTAATCCCTTCAACCGAATAGACCAAATCCTCCCCTATTTAATTATGATTTTTCTTTAATTTTTTCAAATTTTTGTTGCATCTTACTTTAATCTTGTTCTTCTTCCTCTCCTGATAATTGTATGTTGGAAATTTCAATTGCAATTTGTTGAGAAAATTCATATGAAATGGAGAGAGTTTTGGTTTCTTTTTTGTGTAATTTTGATGATTTTTTATTCTCTTCTCTTTCTATTCTAATGTCTATATATATATATATATAATATTACTTACTTAATTTGGCTGACATTGAGTAAGGGTGCTGTTCTGCATGGTTTTCTCTTCCTCTTTTTTTTTTCTAATATAATATAATATAATATAATGTGTACATTTTTATATGTATATATACATTCCATATGTGTATATATATGCTCATATAGTTCTCATTTTTTTTAAATTTAGCATATAACATATATATATACATTCATTTTATATTACACGTATATATATATATATATATATATATATATATATATATATATATACTATTTTAATTTTAATATTATTGCTTAAGCCTAGGTTCTCACATTATTCCCCCCCTTAAAATAGTTTCATCATCGAAACTACTACGCGGGTACAACTCATTATATTTTAATGTCATACACTTTAATTACAAAACACTTAAAATTTAAGTGTGGCTATATATATTTATATCCTAAGGGTGAAACAGAAGTTACCTGTTTGGAATAAGTCTAGGTATTTAGTCCTCATATAATCTTTTGTCTCCCATGTGGCCTCTACCTCAATATGGCGACCAAAGGACTTTTATAAATGTAATATCTCGGTTTTTGAGTTGCTTAGTAGACCTGTCCAAAATGGCAATGGGATACTCCTCATATGTCATATTCTCCTAGAGTCCTTTTAGTAAATGTTCTAATACAATTGTTAGATCGCTAACACATTTCCTCAATGAAGACATATGTAATACATTATGGATATTGGCTAACTTAGCAAGTAACTCAAGTTCATATGCCAAAACTCCAATCCTACTCTAAATTTGGTATGGACCAATATAATGAGGACTCAACTTCCCTTTTACTCCAAATCTCCTAACCCCCTTCATAGGTGATACTTTCAAGAACACAAAGTCTCTAACTTGAAACTCCAATGGTTTTCAGCATTTATCAACATAACTTTTTTATCTACTTTGTGCTGTTTGCATTCTAGCCTTTATCACCTGAACTTTATCCTTCAGCTGCTAGAGCATTTTTTGTCCCACTACTTGTTTCTCTCTAATCTCATCCCAATATAATGGGGATTTGCATTTTCTTCCATATAGGGCTTCATATGGGGCCATCTATATAGTGTTATGATAGCTATTATTATATGCAAACTCAATTAGTGGCAAATGTTCATCTTGATTACCACCAAACTCTAAAACACATGCTCTTAACATATCCTCAAGTGACTGTATGGTTCTCTTTGTTTGACTATCTATCTGAGGATGATAAGCTGTATTGAACTTCAATTTAGTGTCCATAGCTTCCTATAGGGTTTTCTAAAATCTAGAAACAAACTTGGGATCTCTGTCAAAAACAATAAAAGCTGGTACTCCATGCAATCGCATTATTTCCTTAATATATAATGTTGCTAAGCGAGATTGTGGTATGCTCTACTGAATTGGAAGGAAATAGGCTGATTTAGTCAGCTTATTAACGATTACCCAAATAACATTATGCTATTTCCTGGTCTTAGGTAATCCTATAACAAAATCCATGGAAATTTACTCCCACTTCCATTTAGGAATTGAGAGAGGTTGTAATAACCCTCCAGGTTTCTAATGTTTTGCTTTAACCTGTTAGCAAGTGCTACACTTTACCACATATTCTGCAATGCTTTTCTTCATCGTTGGCTACCAATACATTGATTTCACATCCCTGTACATCTTATTGCTTCATGGGTGGTTTGTTTAAATGGTATGATGAGCCCCATCTAGAATTGCTTTTTTGATCTTCTTTACTACTGGTACACATAATCAGCCTTTGAATCTTAATACTTTAGTCTTATCACATATAAAGTCGGGATATCTAATCATACTATTCTTGACTTCTTGCAGTTTCTCATCAGTCAGCTATGCTTCCCGAATTTGATATTTTAATGTAGGCTAAATACTCAAACTATTTAATTTAGATTCCACCCCTAGTAATATAATTTCCAACTATAACTGCTTTAAATCCTTCTACATTTCCACTCTGTCAGTGATTAAAGTCGCTAGATTGCTACATTGTTTCTTATTCAATGCATCGACAACTACATTAGTTTTACCAAGATGATAATGAATGGCTAGATCATAGTCTTTCATCAATTCTAACCATCACATTTATCGCATGTTCAACTCTTTTTGAGTAAGGATGTATGTTAAACTCTTATTATCAGTATATACATCACATTTATCACCATACAAATAATGTCTCTAGATTTTTAAAGTAAATATTATAGCAGCCAACTCCAAATCATGAGTAGGATAATTCTGCTCATATGGTTTCAACTGACGGGAAGCATATGCTATAACTTTATCATCTTGCATCAGTACACACCCTAATCCATTCTTAGTGGCATCACAATATATAGCATACCCACCTGTTCCACTAGGAATGACCAAAACAGGAGCTTAAACTAATCTCCTCTTCAATTCCTGAAAGCTCTGCTCACATTGATTTGTCCATTTAAATTTAACTCCTTTCCTCATCAACCAGGTCAGGGGCACAGTTATCTTTGAAAAGTCTTTCACAAATTTCCTATAATATCCTGCCATACCAAGAAAACTTCTCACCTCCTTGACTGTGGTAAGAGGATTCCACTATGTGATGGCCTTAATCTTTGCAGGATCTATAGATATTCTAGAACCTGACATAATATGGCCTAAGAACGCAATCTGGTCCAGCCAAAAATCACATTTCTTCAACTTAGCATACAACTGTTTTTCCTGTAGAGTCTGCAACATCTTTCTTAAATGCTTAGCATGCTCCTCATTATCTCTAGAATAGATCAGGATGTTATCAATGAATATAACCACAAAGTCATCCAAATATTCTTTAAATACTTTATTCATCATATCTATAAAGGCAGCTGAGGTGTTAGTTAAACCAAAAGGCATCATCAGGAATTCATAGTGACTATACTTGGTTTGAAAGGTCGTCTTTGGTATGTCAACCTCCTTCACCTTCACGATGATATCCAGATTGCAGATCAATCTTTGAGAATACAACTGCTCCATTAAACTGATCAAATAAGTCATCAATCTTGGGTAAAGGATATTTATTCTTGATGGTTCCCTTATTCAGCTCACGGTAATCTATACACAAATGTAGACTACCATTATTCTTTTTCACAAATAACACTAGTGCACTCCATGGCGACATATTGGGCCTTATCCAATAATTCTTGCAACTGCTTTTTCAACTCCATCAATCCTATAGGAGCGATATGATAAGGAGCTTTGGATACAGGTTTCGTACCTAGCATTACCTCAATGCTGAATTCAACTTCTCTATCTAGGGGTAAGCTTGGTAATTCCTTAGTAAATACTTTTGGGAATTGACATACAACTGGGATATCTTCCACTTTCTTCCCTTTCACTTGTGTATCTACCACTGAAGCCAAATATCCCATACATCCTTTCTTCAATAATTTCTTAGCTTTGTTGGCTGCTATGATCTTAGGTATTGATCGCCTTACACTTCCTCTAAAACTGAATGCTTTTACATCTGGTAGACGAAACTCCGCCACTTTATCCTAGCAATTTAGATGTCCCTTATACCTGGTCAGCCAATCCATGCCAAGGATAACATCATATCCTTTCATATTAAGAACAACCAAATTAGCTAGCAATTGCTGCCCTTCAATCACCACAATACCCTTCTCTAATTGATAACTTGCTATCTTCTCCCCTCCAAAATGCGTACTTACCACATATTCACATTTTAGACTCTTCACTAGAGCTATGTTCCGTCTCAACCAGTCTTCATCGACATAAGAATGGGTTGCTCCAAGGTCAAATAAGGCATAAACGGGATTATCATCTAATTGAATCACACCTGAAATCATCAAACACATCACGTTCTACTTCCAACAATTATTGTCAACATCCTACTCAAGGACAAGTCAAGCATAGTCACATCCACGCCATAATTACTTCACGTCTACACCCATATACACATCTATATATTCACGTTTACATATACATACTTACACGTACTTGTAGGCATACATTCATTAATATAATTTGTTTAACCCTTAAGTAGATACAACTATTTCACATATGTACACCTATAAATTCATGTCTGCACACACATTCATGCATATTTACACATATAGATTCATTAATTAATTCAATTACTCAATTCATAAAGAAGCATTAGCATCCTAAACATATCAAAGTTCACACACATATACATATTTACACTTATACATTTACGCATTCCTATAGATATATAGGTTTATTTACATTACAACTATTCAACCATCAAACTATCAGATAAGTTTAGTAGTCTTACTTGTCCCTAAATCATCCACATTAGCTGGCTCTATTTGTTGTATAGCAAAGACTCGCGTTTGAGCCTGAGGTCTTGGTCTACCCTTCCTAGGATTAGGATCATGCCTTAGTGCTAGGGCTTAAGTCTGAGCCTGAGTTTACTGGCCTCCCTCACTCTTACCCTAACAATTATGGGAAGTATGACCAAATTGTCCACAAGTGTAACATTAGAGGTCCTTAGGGTTCTAACACTGCCTAGCCATGTGTTCATCTGCCCTAAATCTATAACATTTTCCTCTCAGTTGAGGACATTCATTAGCCCTGTGATTACCCTTACACTTCTATCACACCATAGTATAGATCTGACTCCTTTGAGGTCGGATTGGTGGTTGATATTGCTTCTTAGCTTTTTCTTTATCCTTAATCCATTTTTGCCTAAAACTACCTCCATCCTTCCTTTTGTGTGAAGGACCCTCTATACCCTTTATATCTCTCACCTGTTCCAATACGCAAGCTTCATTTACAATCTTCGCATAAGTTACAACTTTACTTCTTTTCAGCTCCGCCTGAAAATAGATATCCAGCCCTGCATGAAATTTATTAGCTTTTACCTCTTCATCATTCTAATAAGCCAATGGAGCGAATTTCAACACTTTGCTAAACTCTCACTTATACTCCATTATGCTCTTGCCCTTCTACTTTAATTTATAAAACTTTTCCCTTATTTTATCTTGTATACATGAGGGAAAATGCTGCCTTAGGAAAACATCCTTAAATACTGGCCAAGTAATTGGAGCTTCCATCACCTCCTTTTGTAATACCCACTAATCATGTGCAATATCCTCTAATAGTACTACAATATAGTCCACCTTCTTATCCTTAGGAACATTATGTATTTGGAAAGCTCTTTCCACAAAGTTTATTTAATTCACAACTGTAGTAGGGTCTAAACTCTTACCATAAAAGGGCTTTACAATCCTCTATACCCTGACTAGTTTATTCCCTCCAGATCCCGCGGCCATAACTTTAGCCCAAGCTTACATTACAGCAACCATCTGTTCCATTGGATTATATGGAGTTGGCAATGGAGGTGGTGGAGGTAAATCCTCTTGCTGATCATGAGGGATAATATTCCTTGTCCTCTTTCCTTTGCCTCTGCCTCTGCTTTGACCTCTTCCACATTCTATTTACTGTAATTAAATCTACATAAATAAGTATACATGAATCAGAAATCAAACACCTAAACTTCTTAAACAAGCATCTATATTCTATAATACACAAATACTTCGCAATTTGGTAAGTCAAATCAATTAACATAACATAAAGTCTTCATTCAACCTAACTACCTCACACAAGCTCATACGGGTTTAATCATAATACCTAAACCTAAGCTTTGATACCACCCTGTAGTGACCCACCTACTAGGACTGATTCTTGAACCTGTTCCTATAGCTATTCTTAGTACCTATAGGTGGATTGCTATGCCAACTCTGAATTAGAGATAAGGAAAATTTAGCTAATCCTGAACTTATAACTCCAACTTGTATGTAATTTTATAAACGTCTTATGAAATGGCGCTAACAACGTTATCATTTCAGATCCACATCATATCTAAACATATGTACTTAAAATCTCTAATCACATCATACATCATGTATATATACATATACCATTGGGATCTACATTCCCAATAAGTAAGCACTACCCATGATTAATCTTGTAGCCCTAAGTGGCTTAAAAAGATTACAAATCCAACCTTATACACACAAATATTTACATTACAATCCAAAGATCAACAACTATAAATCTTATTTACAAGCACTACAACATCATGTACAAGACATCTTATTACAAATAACAGAAGTTCTAAAATGGAAACTAAAGGCCTGTTTGCCTCTATTAATGCTCTCCAAAAACTCAAGTGTCCAGCAACTTATTCTTCAGTACCTGTATTTAAGGTTAGCAAAAAACACTAACCCCTTAGCTTCTAAAGAAGCAAAGTGAATACATAATCAAGCAACCCAACAAAAACAAACAATAAAGTCACATAACAGTAGCAAAAAATATTATTAAATACTTTGGAAGTGATTACTCAAGTAAGTAAGTTTTTAACTCAAAGCTATACTCGCAGGAAACTTAGTTCAATTTCTTACATCTTAATATCGCCATGATCTTACTTAATGAACTTTTCCTTATAATTTCATTTTTACCAAACTCATAACCATTTCTTTGGAGACCATTTCAAGTCTCTCTTGTTTACTCACAGGTTACAAATACTTTTCAGTTCACCCAAGTAGAGCTTGTCAACTGGTAGATAAACTACCCTCATGTACTTTTTAAAACTCAATGTTTTCTCAGCCATTTAAGGCATCCTTACATACTCTTTTTAGTTAGAATCATTCAATTTGCCTTTCAACTACCTCAAACAAAAGGGGTGACCAGATCCTCATAGGTCACTGAATCGGGCTAGTTCGTTAACCATACCTCAAAACTATCTAGGTTGGCTCAAAGCTCGTACCACAAACCTACCGGACAAGGAACGAGACTTTCCTTACATTGAGTGTTTTAGGTTAGTAGGTACTTACAGCCTAAGCCTCATTTGATATGTTCGAGTCTTAAAACTTAGTTAAGTATACTTTAATGAAGTTATACATGTCAACGATCAATTTTCTATTTTATTATCCATTTAGATATTTCATCATTATTGAGACAACAATAGTATGAACTCAACCAATCATATAAAACCCATCCAATAAGCAAAAAATAACCAAACATTACATCACAATTATAAAGCATTCAACAATTTAAGTTCATTACATCACATACAATCAGAAACTGTACAATCAAATCCCGCACCCAACTCTCATTCTAGGATTTCTAGAATGTTTCTTTTTTCTCATAATCCAACTATATAAGGACACACAACTAGCCATTAGCAATCTAATATAATTTAACAATCATCCTGCATTGATTATAGTAATTGATTGTATAAGGTAATTTCAGCCAACAACAAGTGGTCAACATTATCAACCACTTGTACCCAAGAGACGAGTTAAGAGGGTACTCACCTGAAACAATATATGCTAATCCAAATAGTTGTACTAGCCAAACTTCTATTTACTCCTCACTTAACAGAAATACTTGAATCATCAATTTACTAATTGACGTTATTCCATTTACTCTACTGAACCTTAAATTGCTAATTTAGTATTCCAAACCCCTAAATTCCATCCTGACCTCATGTAATCCATGATTTTCCTACAATATCTTATTCATATACATACGGGTATATTATGCTCTATTATATATTAATGTAATTAAATTCTGATTTGATTCATTATCGAAATGTATGGTTCCAAATTATCATGATTTTGTACCGAACGCTCCTTTTTTTGTTTCACAACTAACTTAAGCTTCTTAACATCATATTATACTTCAATGAACCTCAACTAATCAAATCAAATTCCCTAATTTTGCTAAGGATTGAATTTGGCTAGAATGGGGTAATTGGCTTGAAAAATTCATTAAAAATAGAAAACGACTTTGATTTGAACAATTATTTTAGTGATCTACCACATCGTATAGGGATCTTATATACTAAAAATTACATAAAAAATACATCATTTTCCCTATTCATTTTCCAATTTAATTTCCAACCAAAATAGAGAATTTCTTAAGGGCCACAGATTTTTGAATAAAATTTCACTAAAGTAGAATTAACACATTAATTTAAATATAAAATTATGCTAGAAAACTGAATATCATAATTTTTAATCAACATTTGATATTTTTAACAAAAATAGGAAGTTTTGGGCGTTATTGGGGGCTGCTCCATTCACCAGCCTCTGGCTACCAATGCCGACCACCACTATGTTGGTCAGAATCCTCCCCCACCCAAAACCTTAACCCTAACTTGACCTAGTAACAGCTTCACCCTAACCCCTTCAACTGAACAAACCAAATCCTTTCCTATTTAATTATGATATTTCTTCAATTTCTTCAAATTCTTGTTGCATCCTACTTTAATCTTGTTCTTCTTCCTCTCTTGATAATTGCACGCTGTAAATTTCAATTGCAATTTGCTCAGAAAATTCGGATGAAATGGAGAGAGTTTTGGTTTCTTTTTTGTGTAATTTTGATGATTTTTTTTTTGTTTCTTCTCTCTTTATTCTAATGTTTATATATATAATATTACTTACTTAATTTTGCTGACATTGAGTAAGGGTGCTATTCTACATGGTTTTCTCTTTCTCTTTTTTTTTTTCCCCTAGCTATATATATAATATAATATAATATGTACATTTTTACATGTATATATATATATATATTCCATATATGTATATATATAAGCCCATATAATTCACATTTTTTTAAAAAAATTTAGCATATAACATATATATACATTCATTTTACATTACACGTATATATATATATATATATATACTATTTTAATTTTAATATTATTACTTAAGCCTAGGTCTTCATAAAAACACCCCAAAATGTATAGTTAGACTAATCGTCGACCACTCCCTCAGACAAACCACACCACCACAGTCTATTGTATACCCACTTGGGCCATTTAACCCCCCATGATGAGGTGAAGTGGTCTAACATACCCCCCACCTTGACGACTACTGTTCTAAGTTGAGGAATTTGAGCTAGATGTTTTGTGTGTTATTGCTCCAATCACCCATTGAGCATATCCCCTTGTTCTCGGTTATAGTT